>OU342741.1:458991444-459591444 GCA_910589775.1 Avena eriantha | reverse complement strand
AAATGGATCGTATGGGCACCTAGAGGGGGGTGAATAGGTGCTACTTCAAATTTTAATGCTTTTTCAATTTTAGGCTTAACACAAAGGGTAAATTCTCTAGATAAACTATTAGGTGGAATTTCCCTATATGCAAACCTATCTACTAGAGAGTAAAGAGCGAGTGGAAGAGGAACGGGTGAACCGTAGTGAAGCACGCGGAGACACAAGATTTGTTTTACCGCAATTCCGTCCTTGTTAAGGGAAGTACTTCTGCATTGGAGGGGTGGGCGGTACTAAGACCACCACACCACAATAGGCCTCACCCTGTTCTCCGATGGATCCTGCCACCAAAGGCCTGATCCACCTTTTCACTATAGGGATCCTTCGAGGCGGGTACCGGTGCCTTTACACAACTAGCGTGGCACAACTCCACAATCAACTTGGAGGCTCCCGTAACGACAACAAGCTGCCAGAAGAACAAGTTATCAATAACAAGGAACAAGATCTAGATATTGACAAGAATACTAGATCAGGGATTCCTCCAAATGAACGGAGAGGAGTTGATGCGCTTGATTCGAGATGACGATGACGATGACGATGACGATTCTCTCCTCCTTAAATTACCCCAAAGATCGAAGCCTTCGGGTGGTTGAACTGGGAGATCTAGAATGGGAGCTCTTGCAAAGGGTCTGAACAATTTTGAGTGAATCAAGGGTTTTGCTCGTTGGGGGAAGAAGGGATATTTATACCCCTTCCAAAACCAAGCCGTTGGAGCCTTTGGGGGACGGATTATCCAGCCCAAGTGAGGGCCGGATTATCCGGCCTAGGGAAAACTCTGCACCAGACTTGGATTATCCAGCAGAAAAGCTGGCTACGGACAGAAGCTCACGCAGACTTGCCCTTCACACTTTCTCTTGGGGACCGGATTATCCGGCCCTAGGGGAGGGCCGGATTATCCAGCTGGGGGAAAAATCCACCCCAGCCACGGAATATCCGGGGGAAATTCCAACCCCAGACAGAAGCTTGCGCATGAGATCACTTGGGCGATTCCCTTGGGGCCGGATTATCCGCCCCAACATGAGGGCCGGATTATCCAGTCCAGGGAGAAAATCCGCCCTAGAGCTGGAATTTTCCGGGGGAAAATCCGCCCCCAGACAGAGACTTGTGCAATCCCAACCCTGGCCAAGGTGGTCTGGCCAGATTATCCGGCCCATGATGGGCGCAGATAATCTGGCCCCCAAACTCTTAGAACTTTCCTGCAACACTTAGTGCACATTAGAATAATCCATGGTATTGTTATCTAACACACAAAACCTGGGAAATCATGAAATGTTCTTTCAAAGGTGCACCTCAAGCTTGTGTGTTGACCATAGAGAATAGAAAAATCATTTCCCCTCTCTCCTTATTTCATGTGATCATTTTCAAAAGGGGTTCAAAATGTTCAATAGGCAAAATCTTAGTAGCTAGAAGTCGAACATTCTCAGCTGATATATTAATTGACCGCTCGATGGGTACCCCCAAAAGCTTTTTACATAAAACTTTCAAAGCAAGCTACAATTTATTGCTTGTAGTTCAAATTTGACCTTATCTTTCGATACATCGACCTAAAGTCATTAAACAAGTGGACGGGGTTAGCTAGGAACCTTGAAAACTCATAAAACATGGGAATCATAAGTAAAACACATTGGTCCACCTAGCTAATATGTCTAGAAGCTTGGCTTATGGCATTGAGATCCTTATTCTTCGGACTTTCATTACAGAAAAGAATCATCTTGTCATCACTCAGAAAATTGAGAATTTTCTTTCCCGATTGTTAGAAACTCACACCGACGATATTGTTTACTACAAGAAGATGCACACATCTACCTCCGAAAATACAATTAATTCAAGAGCAATCTATCACACTTACTTGTAGCTAAAGTCTGACTTAATTTTGTTAAATTGATAAGAAGTCACCGAAGTGCGCGAAGTTAGCTAAGAATCCTAGTACTATAAACTTGGGTATTAGGTATAAGAAACCGTGGTCTAGTTTGTGTGATAATTGGGGCGGTTGCATTTTCATTTAACCTTGGTAGGTCTTGTAGGAGCGAGGTGCTTGAGAGTTAACACGGTCGGTGGAAGGACGTGCAAGTTACATCAAGGACCTCATAAATAATGAAAATTACATCCAAGTCCATGCATGCATTTAGCAAAGGACCCTGAAATTGAGCAATGAAGTTCTGTGTTTTGAGGTTTGCACATACTACCGTTCATCATGCTAAAGACTATTAGTAGAATCTTTCTAGATTCTAAGAAAGGAAAAGAAGATCCAACAGTTAACAATGCCGTTTGGATTTGCTAGTCTTGATCCAACTATTAATATTCAAAGTTAATCTCTGCACTATATGTAGTGGTATGGTATTGTAAGAGATAAGAGACAAGATAAAGATAACATAAGAAGTACTACGAATGGCCGATCTAATGGTAGGTCTCGTAAGAGCGAGGTGCTTGAGAGTTAACACGGTCGGTGGAAGTACAAGTTACATTAAGGACCTCATAAAAAATGAAAATTGCATCCAACAAGTCCGTGCATTTAGCACAAGGACCCTTAAACCGAGTAATGAAGTACTATGTGTTTAGAGGTTTGTGCATACTAGTGTTTATCGTGCTAAAGACTATTAGTAGAATCTTTCTAGTTGCTGAGAATGGAAAAGAAGATCCAATGGTTAGCAATGTTTGGATTTGCCAGTTTTGATCCAACAGTCAATGTTCAAATAAGTTAATCCCTACACTATGTAGTGGTGGTATGCATGGTATTGTAAGAGATAAGAGACAAAGATAAAGGTAAGATAAGAAGTACTGCGGATGGTCGATCTAATGGTAGGTCTCATAGGAAGAGAGGTGCTTTGAGAGTTAACACGGTGGGTAGAATTACAATTTGGACCTCATAAAAATGAAAATTGCATCCAAGTCCATGCATTTAGCACAAGGACGACCATGAAACTAAGCAATGAAGTGTGTGTTTTGAGCTAGAGGTTTACGTATACTAGCGGTCATCATGCTGAACACTATTAGTAGAATCTTTCTAGATGCTAAGAATGAAAAAGAAGATCCAACGGTTAGCAATGTTTGGATTTGCCAGTCTTGATCCAACGGTCAATGTTCAAAGTTAATCCGTACACTATATGTAGTGCGTGGTATGGTACGTTATTGTAAGAGATAGGACAAGATAAAGATAATAAGAAGTACTACGAATGGCCGATCTAATGGTTGGTCTAGTAGGTGCGATGTGCTTGAGAGTGAACACGGTCGGTGGAAGTACAAATTACATATCAAGGACCTCATAAAAAATGAAAATTGCATCCAAGTTCATGCATTTGGCACAAGGACCCTAAAACTTAGCAATGAAGTGTGTGTTTTGAGGTTTGCACATACTAGCGTTCATCGTTCTCATCAAGACTATTAGTAGAATTTTTTAGATGCTAGGAATGGAAAAGAAGATCCAACAGTTAGCAAAATGTTTGGATTTGTGAGTCTTGATCCAACTTGTCGTCAAAACTCTTGTTGGATGGTTTCTCATATATTAATTGTGACCGCCGATGGGTACCTCAAAAAGCTTTTTCGTAGAACTTTCACAGTAACCTAAAATTTACTTATACAAGTTCAAATCTGACCTATTTTTGATAAATCGACATAAAGTCATTCAAGTGGGTGGAGTTAGGTAGGCAGTTTTGAATTGGATCCATAGTACCAGTCATGGCCGTTGCGCTATTAGAGCCAATGGTTCAGAGTAGTTGGATTCGGTTTGAACAATATCTAGAGCAAACTCCACCATGTTCTAGATAGTTATTATTAATATACTTAATGTATGCCTTTTTCTCTAACAAGACTATTGGTTAATAACAACTTAATGTTCGTTAAATCACATTTCATACAGTATATACGAGTGTGGCACGTCCCTGTGTGTGTGTGTGCGTGTTAAAACTTTGGCTTCTGGCATTTATTTAGATCAATATTCTTTGGACTTCCTTTACGGGAGAGAATGATCATGACATGGCTCAGAAAATTGAGAATGTCCTTTCCTGGTAGTTGGAAAGTCACACCAACGACATTGTTTACTACAAGAAGATGCACCCATCTACCTCTGAAAAGACATTTAATTCAAAAGCAGTCTATCATGCTTACTTGTAGCTCAAGTCTAACTTAATTTCATTAAATTGATGCAAAATCTTAGCAAGAAGTTGAACCGTACCTATATCATCAAAAATCTTGGTGGTTTCCCATATGTTAATTAACCCCTCCCCCCGATAGATATGGGTACCTCCAAGAGATATCTTTCGTCAAAGTTTCAAAGCACCCTACAATTTACTTGTTGCAGTTCAATTTGTACCTAATAATTTCGATAAATCGGCATAAAATCAATCAAGTGGGTGAAGTAAGCTAGGAAGTTTGAGAACTCATAAAACATGCGAAATCGTAAGTACAACATGTTGGTCCACAATATATGTCTGAAAACTTGCCTCGTGTGTCATTCAGATCCATATTCTTCAGACTTGCTTTACGGGAAAGAACAACCTCGTCATCACACTCAGAAAATTGAGATGTTCTTTCCTGAGATAGTAGGAAACTCATAGTGATGGAATTGTTTACTACAACAAGATGCACCTATAGACCTCCGAAAAGACATTCAATTCAAGAGAAATCTATATCGCGCTTACTTGTAGCTCAAGTTTGACCTAATTTCATTAAATTGTCAAGATGCAAAATCTATCTTAGCAAGAAGTTGAACCTATTGTCAAAACTCTTGGTGTATTGTGATATATTAATTGACCCCTCGATGGGTACCTCCAAAAGCTTTTTCGAAAAACTTTCAAAGCAACTACAATTTTCTTAGATACGAGGCTAGTAAATTTATAAGCTATGTATAGTAAGGGCGTGTGCAGTGTCTAGAAGTAGCTATGAAAACTACTTTTGGTCCAACATTTAGAACTAAAGTGGGTCCACACAACCATGCTAAAAAGAAAAATAGACTGTTATCCACGGAATAGTGGGCCCTCCCAATTGATTCTCTTAGACATAAGTCTAGTACTAGAATCACCTTGAAGAATCTTTTTGTTAGCACTACCCACTCCACCATTAAGATATATGTTTAAGACTTGACACCATGCCTGCTTTGATGTCTGGGGCCAATGGTCTTACTACTGTGGGGCACCATTGTTATTAGTGTTCTAGTTATATCCTATAGCAACCAATGAATGTTAGCTCTGACTCCTGTAGCTCTTCCTTGTGGATGAAGCCTCGATGCTCGGCTTTGAAGGATGGTTACTAGGGTAGTAGGTGCCTCTATATGGTGAGTTCGTCAAGCTCAAGCCCCCCACCGAACAGTCTAAAGACACAATCTTTCGCAGGTTCTCATAGGGGTAGGATGTGCGTTCATGCGTTCATAGGGGTGAGTGTGTGTATGCATTTGTGAGCGTGTGCGTTTTGTAGTAGATTTTCGCAAAAATGAGAGAGATGGGCCTTCCGTTTGTATTAAGTTTTGCTTGGTTTTCCCAAAGTAATTGTAATGGTCACTGGTGTCTAGGTTCTATGGGCTCACTACCGAGGGCCACATTATTAGTGGTTCAATTACATCCCATAGCAGCCAACAAATATGAGCTCCAACCCCCTAGCACTTCCTTCGCCACGAAGCCTCGGCGCTCGACTTTGAAGGATGGTTATGAGGGTAGTGAGAGGCGACGTTCCCGTCAATATATAGCGAGGTGCCTATGGTGACTTCGTCAAGTTCAAGCCCTGCGGGATCAGTGTCAAGATCCAGTCTTTCTGAAGTGCTCATAGGTGTAGGGTGTGCGTACCTGCATTCACAGGGGTGAGTGTGTGTATGCATTTTGTGAGCGTCTCCGTTTTGTAATGGGTTTTTGCAAAAAGAGAGGGGGGCCTTTGGTTTATTTACTTATTGAGTTTTGATCTGTTTTCCAAATGTATTCCATGTAATGCAAGTCAAACTAGGTGAGTGATGTTTGGGGCCCCACGGGCTCTCTAGCGTGGGCCCTAGTTATCAGTGGTCGAGTTAAATCCAATACAGAGTAGTAGTAGCCAACGAATGTGAGGACCGGCTCCCCTACCTCTTCCTTCTCCATGAAGCCTCTGCGCTAGGCTTTGAATGCGCGCTCTTTTTTCGAGCAATGTCGGCGGATTCAGTCATGCCGGCCCAGCGAACGATGGGGGATCTTGATGCGCAAGGTGGCCGGGTTAGGGTAAGTACGCCAGAGTTCACGGTCTCAGTTTTTATTCTCGAAATCAGCTTATGGGTTCTCTCCTTTTGGGGTTTTTCTCTATTATGCCTGTCTCGATGAACGATGTTTCCTGGGTTCAGATGCCGGATGGATGGTAGACGCGGAGTGGTACAGCATCGTTACCGATGCGGATCTCTGGCTCTGGTCCGGCTGCGCCCTGGTTCCCCATTGCCACGTCGCGTTCGAGGGAACGAACTTTGGCCGTAGGTTCTTGGGTTGCAACTACGAATGTGAGCGCGCTGCACGTTCATCCACTTGGTAGATCTACCGCACTCACTTTCGCTGCAGCGCGTGATGATGTCATTGTGATACAGCTCGAGATCCGCGATGACCTCGAAGAGGAGGAGCAGGAGCGCCATCAGATGCATGCTGAGGAGATGGCTGCAGAGTTAATGGATGTCTCCAACTCATTGCACTCAGTTGTAAATAGGATATATGCTCTTAGATTTGGGTAATTAGAGCGAGACATTAGGTTCTTAACCAAGTATGGTCTGCAATCTAGATATTTAGAATGCTCATGATGCTTTTGGTGGCTGGATGTAGATTCCACTAATAATTAAGTAATCCCCTTTTGTTTACTAGTACTCACCATCTCATAGTACTGCCACGTTAAATTACACTAGGTTAATTTATATGGGAGTAGTTGGCAGTCTGCTTATAGCCCTTCTGGAGTTTGTGGTTACTACTAATTGATCTGGTTTATGTGTTACTGGTATCTCTATCAATATACAAGTATCACTACATTTTTTTCACACTCCCCCATCACGCACCTTCTTTATCCAGTAGTGTCCACCTTTCCATCGCATCAGTGCAATCTCCGGTGAGTCCGTAACCATCCGGATGGTTGTTTAGGTGATTGCTATTTGAAATAGTAGATCTATATGCCATAATAGGAAGTTGGGATCACCATGGATGTAGCCATGGAATTAGTTATAAGGTCCACTGAAAATAGGTAAGTATATGCTGTCAAGAAGAGTCTTTTGAGGATGGGAAGCTTGCCCCTGGCTTTATTTCACACAATGTTCCTCTGCTGAACAATGCAGATGTAATTTGATGCATATCGTTCATAAACAGATTGTTGTTTGCCGGTGTCCTGTATTGCTAAGTTATTTAAATTATATTGTTCGTTAAAGGGAAACATGCCCAATCCTTGGCATCAAATTAATGCACGTATCCTTCTTTGCATTGCAAAGTTGATGTGTTCTTTCATAAAATTTACTGGTTTTGCTGTATTTCATTTAGCATCATGTGCATGTCGCACCCGCGGAGGAGGCATTATCGAGTGACAAGTGTTTTTACGTATCAAGCTGCTTTGCTAGAATTTCAGTAACCTATGGTTTGTCCCCGAAAACATTTTTCGTTGCATCATGATTTGCAGAAATGAAGTCATTCTGATATGTTGCCACTTATTACTAAGGCCATGACTGCTCATGTGCCAGCTAAGAAGGAAAACCCTGAAGTACGTCCCTTTTCATGTCGGTTCTATTTCCCATGTTTGGGAAATATGCCTCTATGGTTCTTTGCCATTTGCGGTACCACTGTGGAGCTTGCACGATGTGTGCAGCTGAATTTGGATTGTGAAACGAGAATCTGGTTTATTTTTTTGAAATGAGAATCTGGTTTAATGTTGGATTTGTTATCTGCACTTTCCACCTTACTCATATTGCTCATGGCGTAATGGTGCTAGTCACTACAAGGATTTGACAATTGCCCATCTCCGAGAGAAATACAAAGCTCATAGACACATGATTTCGTGCCTTCAAGAGAAACTGAAACACCAGGACAAACAGATTAGGCGCTTGAAGGAAGAAGTGTCCACATCCACTAAGCGGATAGCTGATTTGACTGCGGGATGGAATACATCAATTTCAGTTGCTCATGATACTGCTGTTGATTTTCAAAAGTTCGTGGATGACAACTTAGTCCCCGAGTTGGCTGATGTGGATGGTGACGAGCTGATTGGCCAGGTGTATGACTGGATCTTGGAACAAGTGGGAATGCAAGCTGACAATCTTTTCAATTCGGCTCTAGAAGCAGATGAGACCCTGACAGAAATTCGAGATTCTCCACGCCCATAGAGTCCTAATCCTGCAAAAGATGAGGAAATCTGTAAACCATATTGACCGCTCTACTTTCATTTTTGAAGGGTTTGGGTCTCTTGTGAGGATGGCTGTTTGTTAAGTCAGGTACTATAACTTTTTTTTTGGCTCTGCTGGTGTGTGGTGTCCACGAATCTATATATTTGATGTACTATTATGACATATATATTGGACCTGGCTTTATGTGACTATATTTGGCAACAACAGTCATCTTATTTGAGCTTGTCGTGGTTTTTTATCTTTCAATTTTTTCCTTCTGAGATCTGTTAATGATGATGTTAATGCCAGTTGCGAGTGATTTTTTAGCATGTTTCTGGTAGTAAACCATAACTTGTAGTTGTAGATTGTGGAATTTCAGGTCGATGTTTGAACTCTAGATCTTGATGTCATAGAAAGGGCAGGCTTCTACCACCTAGAATATTTTACCCAGCAATTGAATGTATCACACAAATAAATGCACAAACTTGATGTCTGTAGACAGGAAACTGAGCAACGCAAGTGCAAAACTTGTATCAGTCGTGTGGTTGGTACTATTAATACAACCGTGGTTTCCCCTAAAAAAGGCGGGGTTCACAAAAAAATAAAAAAAAATAGTGGGGCGAAAGTTAGTTTCGAGTTCGAGGTAGCTCAGTCGTGTGCCCCTCGACCCCATCGTCATCTTCTCCACCTGGCCGCCCTCCCTCGACCGGACCGTCCCCTCCGCTCCACCATTGAACACCACCGCACCACCATTCGCTGGTATGTACGTCCCCAGCCTCTAGCCATTACGGGCTTTCTATAGGATAGAATGCATTTATTTTTGGGCATTGTGAGCTAAATAAGCTCGTGGCGTTTACAGGAAATGGAATCAGTGTTGGCGGATGCATTTGCTGCGTCGGCGGACGCTTGTCAGAAGAGGTGGCTGCTAAAGCAGCACCAGCGGATACATGTGAAGCGGATGCGGAGGCCGATGCTTGTACCACATCAGTCTTGGGCAGTGTTGAGTGATGCTTGGAAAGCAGTGGAGGCATAGTCGAAATCCTCATCGGCTGCTGCTGGAACAAATTCGGCTATGTTGGCTGCCGCTGCCAAAGCAACGGCTGCGTGGGATGCTAGGAATGTGTCAGCTCGTGGTCGTGCTTCTTCAGCGTCAACGGCTATGGCTCGTCATTTGTCGGCGGCGCCTGATCCATCTTCTCAAAACTCGTCGACCCCATTGTAAGTTCTGCGTTGGATTTTGTCTCCCTGACTTCCTCCCTCTTTTGTGTATTCTGCTCCTGGGTTTTTTCTGGACGCAGTGGATATTAGTTTAAAGTAGTAGTACTGGGAACATAAAAATCTATTTAATCACAAACTACTGATCCGAATGGGATGAAACTTTCACAGGATTCAAACCTAGGCACCGATGATTTACTGATTTTTTGTCAATTTTTTCGAATAGTTTTACTTTTTAGTTCAAAGTCTGAACTACTGTCATAAGTTTGTTCTAAGATGGAAGGTGGATCCTGGGGCAAGTCACCGTGAGACTTGGGTTCACCAAGTCACTGAAGCTGCATCTGTTTTTTCTCCTCTTCTTTATGATAAAACCAGAAAATTCAGGTGGGGGCCTTTCTGTCCTCCCAGTGACCTCAAAAAAGCTTCATTTCCTTTGCCTAGTTCCAACATGCTGAAGCATTTTGCGGTGCTTTCGTACTACTCTGGTTGATTGCTTGTGCTGTTTAGGTTATTTTGTTGACAGACTCTTCCTTTTAGGTAGTTTTTCAGATGGGTGCAGTTTAGGAAATTTCGATGATAACTTTTCCTTTCAAAATGTATGATGCATTGTGGTGTTTACTTAATTCTTTTTTAGGGTTGTGCATTGTTCATTGTGTTGTTTACTTAATTCTGATTATGCACTTGTTCTATTTGCATCATCCTACCAGCTTCAGTGGAAGAACATATGCAACAATCAACGACTTGCCAAGCGATGTATTTGGTCAGATTCTTGTTAGGCTTTCTCCGCACCCATCCTACATATTGAGGGCATCAGTCACCCAAAAATGTTGGATGGACTTCATGGGAAGCAACGATTTCAAAAGGCTAACCGTGTCACACAACAAAGGAATGCCGTAACTTGAGTTTTTCACCAACAGCTCCGAGGATGCTCGATTCTTAACAAATCATAATCTTGACCAATCCATCTTCCAAAAGCTGAATAGGCAGGTGGAAGTACATAAAGCCTACATTCCATATGTACTCGGATGTCGCAATGGTAGGGTGCTACTTCATTATCTGAAAGGGTCTAACATGATAAAGGCCTGGGATCCAATCAGTGGAAGTAAAACAGTGATACTAGAACCACCAATTTTGCGGAGACGTGAGTATGATAGCGGAACAATTCTTTGTTCGAGAAATCATGGGCAATTGTCTTCATACTGTTGCAGCAATTTCTGGGTTGTTTGGATAGTAACCAATGGTAACCAAGCAGTGGTGCAGAGCTACTCATCAGAGTTAGGAAAATGGGAGGACTGGATTGAACCTGCTGAGATGCTGGCTAAGATTGATCACATGCCGTCAACTCTCATATGGGACATTTTGTACTGGCCAACAATAAACTCCAGATATATAATTGCCTTCGATAACGTGACAACAAAACTGTGTTATATTGAGTGCGCCCATGAGACACATGATATTTCCAGACGCAATTTTGTCATTGCTAAGGGGCATAATCGAGATGTTGCCTTTGCGGTTATAAGAGACTTCTGTCTAAACACGTGGTCTAGTGCAAGATCATCAACAGACAAATGGGAAGCTTGGGTGCCTCATATAAAGGTTGAGTTGGATAGTCTCCTTGGCCTTGATAAATCATGGGCATATGGTGGGAAAGATGTAGTAAGGTTACTCTATGCATTTGAGGATAGAGAAATGGTGGTTATATGGGCGAAGGAGGGAGTATTCGAATTAGATCTCAGCAGCATGAAGTCTAAGAAGTTTAAACGTTGGTGCACTTTACATCCCTACATTATGACATATTGTTAGTGTAGTCATTCATGTGCAAACCTTGCATTTTTGTACACATATGATTTTGCTGATCATTTTGTTCATTTCCTTCAGCAATCAACGTGATTCGGAGTGCTAAATCAAAGAAACGAAAAGGAAGTCATGTCAGCAACACAGCTGATTTAGACTGCAACATCAAGGAGATGAAAATAACAATCGGATGAACAAGCAAGACTTGTTTGGGCAAGCATGTGTTTGCCCAGGTTGTGTTATTTGGAGGTGCAGTCTGATATTTGTTTGTTTTGGTAGCTGATGGAACTGTGGCGGCACCTTTGTTTATGCTGCAGTGACAGCGCCAGGGGCTAGAATATTAGAGTTGTCTATTCGTTTTGGCGGCCTATGTGTGTCTAATAAAACATTGTTTTATATGATGAAATGGTGTTCTCTATATAGTAGTGTATGCGTGATGAAATCTTGTTTTATTTGTTCTACATATACTTTAGCTGGTCTTTGTGTTTTGATAGTATGTTGTAGTAGGAGTATTTGTTTCGCAACAGGCTTTTTTTATTTGATCTGAATTAGTACTACCACTTAGTTAGTGCTTCTTGTAGAAGAGTCTGTGCCAACACCTAAATAATTAGTAGACCTTGGTTGCACACCATTTTCACATGCTTGAATCAGAGCTAATTCAGACATTTGTTTGTTGTTATGTTAAACAAACATTCTTGTATCGGAGATCTGCATTTTCATACGCATGGTAGATAATCACTCTCCCTGACTTGGATCCCTGAAATAGAGGGAGAACGACCTATTTTTTTAATTATTCTTTGGAAAATCTCTAAATTCAAAATCACTGTCGACCGCCAAAATCTACCGCCTACCCCGTTTAAATCGGAGGCATGAGTTGATGCGAGTCTCGCCTTAAATTCCTGACCAGATGGCGTTCGAACTACAAAACCTTTTTTCTAGCAATAAAAACTTGGCCGGCAGCCAAATTCAAAATCGTAATCGAGCGGGAAAATGACCCACCGACCCTAAAGCATTTCGCACCCCCTCTGTTTCAAACATTTTCAGGAAAAATCACCCACCAAGGTAGTACTATTGTTATATTATTACATGGACCCTAGACAAATTTAAAATCTGAGTCAAACGGCAAAATTTACTGCCTATGCTGTGTGAATGGAAGGTATCCAAGTTTCTGTGCAAAAAAATGTTTATGGATGATCAGTTGATGTGACTCTCGGCCTTGAATTCCTGGACAGATAGCGTACGGTTTACTACCTTTTTTCTATTAGTAGATGGAGGCTAGCAAAATTTAAAATCTCAATCGAGCGGCAAAATCACCCACCTACCAAGCATTTCCCGCCCCACCGTTTCAAAAACTTTGAGCCAAAATATCCCACCGACCGGGGGAGTACCATTTTTTATTATTATTATTAGAGGGGCGCAAACCAAATACAAATTCTCAATCGAGCGGCAAAACCACACACCGACCTTGAAGCATTTTGCGCCCTTCCGTTTCAAAAACTTTAGAATTTAAAATTCCAAATCTACCCATTATTCAGATGACAAATGGGCATGCTAAAGTCGGTAGCTCGGGGGCATGATCATAATTATTTTTTTCTCACCTCTATGATCCCGATTCCCCCAGTTTTTCCCGCCGGCCCTCCCAAAAATCCCAAGCTCATCTGTCCCCTCCATGACCACCGCACGCACGGGCTTGAGTTGCGGTCTCGTGCACCGCCACGCAGCCGCTTCACCGATGCTCACCCACCAGATCTAGGAGTTGCGGTGTTGTTCACCACGCCGATGGCGTCATCGACCGCCCAAGCTCTGCTTCCTCGCCACCGAAAGCTACCCAACCATACCGGATCCGCTTCACCGGTGTCCATCGGGCGTGATCTAGTTCAAAGAGTTCCATGTCCACCGCTCCTGACCAGCTGCACGGCCGTCGCTATTCACTGCACCGGATCTGCCTCAGTGACGCCCTCCTCTACCGCTTTCAAGCTGGCATCGACCGCCCAAGATCTTCTTCCCCGACTCCAACATCCACCGCAACCGCACCCTCGGTGACCTGGATGTCACTCGCACGGTACCGACGATGCTTAAACGCCTCTTCGACCAAGGTTAACCAAATCTCCAACCCGTTTTTGTTTTGTCAGCGGTATA
Source organism: Avena eriantha (assembly GCA_910589775.1). Taxonomy (NCBI): domain Eukaryota; kingdom Viridiplantae; phylum Streptophyta; class Magnoliopsida; order Poales; family Poaceae; genus Avena; species Avena eriantha. The sequence continues at coordinate 459,577,964 of OU342741.1, read as the reverse complement.
GCAGGTTCAAGCCTGTCGCAGTGAACTGCATTTTTGTAATCGTGGTAGTACATACAAGTCACTGGGCACGCCTGTTCTTCGTCCTAGTACATAAAATGTCATTAGACATGTTGGTTTTCATTCGCTGCTCTACAAATATCAAGTCATGCACATGTCTATTATTTTTTCATGCACATGTTCCTATCTTAGCTGCTCTGCACACCGGTAAATGTCTGCTATTGTGTAGTTTTTGCAAAATGTAATGTCAATGGAAAATATTAGTGTGGATTCCCTGCTACACAGTTACTGACTCTATCTGCTTATTCCTGAGCTAAGTTCCTGCTATTATTTCTTCCCTAGCATCAATCTGCTATCTTGTGGTACCCGTTCAAACTCTTCATACTAGTTCGATTATAATTTTGTTGTTGCCATCTGGTTCTTCAAAAGCTGCAACACTGACTATTTTCGTTTTCGTTGCGTAGAGCTCAAAAAGGCAACACTGAACATGTTGGTTTGCACATCCTACAGATCCACCAGCGATGCCATTATATATTTTTTGTATCTGATGCTGGTTCGTCCTAATCAATGGCATAATTATTCTTTACTGTATAGTTCATTCGTGTTTTCCATTTCTGCTCAACAAGTCTTGGTATGATGTGGTCATAATTTCTATGTTGTTCATTCTTAGCTACGACAGTAACTGCATGCCATTGTGTAGCTCACCGCAAATTCCGAGTCACCCAATGTCTCTTGCATTCCAGGTGATACCACTGCTTCCATATATATTTGCTAAAATGACATGGCTAGTTTATACTAAATTTCTAAGAAACACTTTGTTTGATTGCTCATTTCATTGTTGGCATACTTGTCTAATGATTGTTTGTCCTGTTCTATAGGTTCACAAGCCACACCATTATATCTCGTATCTAGTTTTGATTCGTCCTAGGCAACGACATAACTATCCTCTACTATATGGTTCATTCATGGTTTGCATCCCTACTCTACAAGTTTGTATTATGCAGTTATAATTCCTATCTGGCTCATTCTTAGCTATGAGTAGTTTGTCTTCTTTGCAGTATTAACTTGTTATTAGTTAGTTTCAAACTGCAATTATTGCTATGACCACCAAAGAGGGGACTGCAAGATCATAACTCAAGGTGGTTTTCAAATGTAGCTGTCACACTCAAAGGGAGATGCAGTTGATGGATTGAGAAAGAAAATTGAGGACTCTGCTATCAACTTGATTCGCAACTGAAGTGCTGAATTTTCTTTCCCTTTTGTTCATATTTTCTAATATTTTAAGAAGATTGCAGCTGATGTAAAATTTAGATAACTCGCATAGGCCATGTAGGCATTTAGTTGACGCCATCCATGTATGGCTGTACCATAACTGCGCCAGCCAGGTCGATCAGGTTTCAGAGTTACCGAAACAGTAACAACAACTAGACAAAACAGTAACATGACAAAACAGTGACAGACCAAAACAACAACGTAACTGGGTAAAACAACAACATGTCAAAACAGTAACAGGCCGAAAGAGTAACAGGCCGAAAGATTAACAGGCCGAAACAGTAACAGGCCAAAACAGTAATAGTCTTAAACAATTACATGCCAAACAGTAGCATGCCAAAACACCAGCAGACCAGAATAGTGGCAATCCAGCATAGTAACATGCCTAAATACTAACATGCCAGAACAGTAACATGCTTGAATAGTAACAGGCCAGAGTAGGGGCAACCAACACAGTAACGGGCCAGAACAGTAAAGGGCCACAACAGTAACGGACATGAATAGTAAACAACCAGAACTGTAACGATCCAAGACAGTGTCGGACCTTCTCAAAAGTGGGTCGTTCGTAGGCGCCCCATGACGAGTTGTGAGAACAGTGACGGGCTGACCGTGGGCTTTAATAGTATCGGGCCTACTTGACGCAACCTGTTAACAAGCCACACAGTATTCGTAAAGTGTGGGCTTTTGTAGGCCAAAACAGTAATGGGCCTGACATTCATGGGACACTGCTAGCCACATCTTTGGGCCCATTTCAAACATTGTCGAACGAAACAGTAACGGGCCGTAATCTTATTGGGCTCTCTTGATGGGCCGGCCCACTTAATTATGAGCATGCCTTGCCTGGGCCTGGCTTCTACCACGGTTTCCATGGCCGTTAACGGTGGTAACCGACCGTTAATGGCGGGTGCCACGTGTCATTTTGCATGACGTCAGCAGTCAACGCGGCTGGCGAACAGATCTACGACGGAACAAGTTTTCGTGGCTGAAGGGTGTGATCCGCCACGTTCAGGAAAAAACGTGGTAGATTCTTTTGTGACGGGGAATTTACCAAGATGGGCATCCGTTGTAGAAGAATTTTTAGCCACGAAAAATGGGCCTTCAGCCACGAAAACCGTCCATTATAAAAGCCAACTTTTCTTGTAGTGAGACTATTTATGTAAGAGTTTTTGTATTTGGTATTGTAATGGATGCGTATTTGATACTAAGTCGGTTATGCCCCACGATGCATTGATCTTGGGATCATGGTGGTGTGCATAAATGGTAATCTCGGATGGATATTCTAGGGTCGCCACAACATATTTTTGAGTGGGATCAATATAAGTCTCAAACTCAAATATGTAGGAAACACATTTTAAGTGGGAGCAATGTAAGTTTTGGACTCGAATATGTAGGGAACATATTTTGAGTGGGAGCTTAATGTTGATTCTTATGTGTATACAACACATTAAGAATAAAAGCACAAGTACTAATAAATAATTATCTATAAGGGTTAAAAGTTGAAAAAAGTATATTACAATATTATGTTGTAATGTATTCTTAAAAGAGATTCTGAATTAGTTTAGAATAAGAATTGATTAAGGAATGGTACTTGATCATTCGAATTAGGAATGACATTGCATTCAACATCAATGGTTGAAAGAAAGAAAAGGATGATCGACATCCACTATGTTTTCACATAGGTTCTATCTTAGAAACCATGATGAGAACTCAGCATAATATATGATCCAAAAAGAAATGTTCAGAAGTGATTAAGTATGAATCACTGAACATTGAGCTAAGTTTGTCCATAGTGTCTAGTGAGAATTGTAGACATGTTTTCAGAGCCATGAAGAGGAAGCATGGTGGTAAACATAAGAAAAATGCACATGGTGCACTAGTGTTTCGATAACTACATTTCAAATAAAGGTATAAGGATACTACCTGAAGTGATGTATACTGTTGTGGAGAGACAGGTTCATCTTTTCATAGAATGTGTGTCCCAGGGCACACTGCCCATGAGAAAGTTTGCATTGACTGATCTCACGTCACTGTTGGCTCATGGAAACCAACCTCACTATGTTGCCATAACTACTATACATACACAAGATGTTATCATAAGATGACAAAGTATTAATGTCAATTAAGGTGACATTAGTAAGTTGCAAAGGATATAAGGGGTTGTAAAAGTCCAGACCCTAGAATCAGCCTCTTCCATGAGCAAGCATGATCATAGGTGCCAAATTGTATGGTGCCGATGATTAGTAAACAAATGCATCTAGTTTAATTGTACTCTAGTGCAAGTGGGAGACTGATGGAAATATGCCCTAGAGACAAATAATAATATAGATTATTATCATATTTCACAAAGTTTATGATTAAGTTTTATATCATGCTATAACTGTATTGAAAGGAAACGTCAATACACGTGTGATACATAAACAACCAGGAGTTTCCGGTGAATCTCTAGTCACTGGTTCATTAGTAATGACTGATGATCAAGGTTTTCTAATCATGTGGCATTTATGCTAGTTGGAAATGGAGTCACCTCATTGATAGAATGAGATGATGAGCTATACCCAATCTAAGCATCGTGAAATGATCATGTCAGGAAGTTCAAGTTACGATGATTTGGAAACATTGTGTCTTGTTTCTACGACCGTGAGGCCATATCAATCACTATCACCCGAGAATACTTTGATAGCATCAAACGTCTATCAGTTAAACAGTGGCCATAAAGGTGTGTTCAGGTATTCAGAGGGGCATGTAGAGGCATTATGTGTCAATAGTGGGATTTGTCCATCCACGTGACAGAAAGATACTATAGGGCCAACTCGGAGAAGTTATATCCAATAGCGGCGTAGCGTGTGAATTGATCATGTGGATATCACTTGTTGGAACGAGATAAGTAGCATTTGTAGGCAACAAGATTGAAGACATCATGGTGATGTCATTGATCAGGTCTCGGACAATGCAAGTATCAAAGAGACAAAAGGAACATGACATGACGTTCATGGTTCAACAACATAAATTCGTGGAATGCACAGGGGTCATCATTGGCATCCAGGTCCCGCTGATGATCATTGGTACGAGAAGGGTCTCAACCATGTCTGGAGTGTTCCTGAACTATGGGGTATCACTCTTAAGGGCTTGATGATGCCCAGAGATCATTTTGGCATCGACAGAATCATAGAAGAATAGAAAGAGAGAAAAACCAGAAGGGTTTCGGAAAGTTTGGAGGATGTCCAGAGTGGAGTGGAAGGAGTTCCATAGCCACGGGGGTTGAATAATATGTAAGTAAATGTTAAATATTAATTTAATCATTTATTTATATTTATTTAATAAAAGAAAAGGAATTAAAATGGTCAAATTCACTATTGGGCCAAAATCCCTAGGGAAAAGGCCCATGAGGGAAAAGACCAAAAGGGAGAAAAGGAGGAAGGGACACATGGGCCCCATGCACCCACCGGCTGGGACCATGGGGGGCCTCGGCCAGCAGGCCACCCCTCACCCTCTCCTCTCCCTTTGTTTAGTCCCACATGGATAAGCTAATTAGCTATGGGGTGCCTTTTCCCCTACATATTGAGAGGTATCTTGGGAAATAAATACACCCAATAATCAATAAAGGTTCCCTCTCTTCTAGGGAGACCTCCAGATATTCTCTCTCTCCCCCCTCTCTCTCTCTCTCCTGTGACCACGGTCCCAAGTTTAGATTGCGTGATCAGGAGTCTTCTTCACTGTGGAGCGCCGTCATGCTATGAGATTCGGATCTAGATGGTCTACTTCCGCAACTACTGCTGGATCAGAGGAGAAGGAGTCATCATCAGGCATCGGATGTGTGTAATTCCCTCGGAGGTGCGACACTTGGGCACTCAAAGTCGTCAGAGCCACAAGAGCCGCAAGACTTCAACATGAGCCCGAGGTCGGCGTCGGTATGACTACATCAACCACGCTCTCCTGAGTGTTGATAATGCTTTTTGGTCTTCAAGGGTAAGTTCACGAAAATCCCCTCCTGTTACTGCATTACTAATAGATAGGTCTTGGGATTAGGGTTCTCGGCGTAGGAAAATTTATTGTTTTCAGGCTCGAACCCCTACAACCACTACAAATCCCCGAAGTGCAGCTTCATTGTATGGATTGATAATTTGCATTTCCCGGCGATGCAAAATGTGTTACAGAGAATGTGGGCGACCATCATCGACACAGAGTACGACATGTCCTATGACGAATTCGAGTTCAGAATGGATGAAGAGAGGGGGAAGTCGATTACATGGTGGAACCTGAGATAATAAGGATTAAGAACGAGTATCCCCGCCTCTCGTCGGTGATAGAATAGCTTTGGTTAGTTTAGACATAGTTGATTTCAGTTGAGTAGCTATAAGAAACTGCTATGTACATCAATTTATTAAATATATATACGAGCTCAATGTTCTTCATGTTAATTGATGTTGAAGTTAATTTGGTTAGTTTGGATAAGTCTGAAGTTGCCGCACACGTGTGTAATTCTTAGAAGGGCAATTTATTTGTCGTGGATACCTACAATATAGCACAAATTTTTGCAGCGAATAGTTAATAGGATCACATGTCAATGAGGCTAGACCTTAATAATCTATGGTTGCGCCATATGAATTTTGGTGAAACACTTACCCCACCGCTCACAAGGATCGTCCCCAATATTTTCGTAAACAAAACCCTAGCTCCTTTTCCACCACGTCCTCTCCTGCCGTCCCGCTCCAGCATCGCCGCTAGTACATCACACCTCTAGCGCCAACTCCCTAGGGACATCGTCATTCCCAACTACTGTCTTGTAAATGTCCGTATCAACATCCAGGGATAGCATTATTCTCCACCACCTCCTTGTCCAACTCCATGTCGACACTGTGGGACATTGTCGTGTGTCCCAACATAATCTGTGGCCACCACCGCGTCAACACCAAGAGACATCGCCATTCCCCATTACCACCTTGGTCGCTGCCCTAGGTGGTTTTCTTTCTATAATACGATTTGCCTCAATCTTTTGAAGCTCAAAAACTGGACAAGAAATGGATGTATTCATTTAGGAAGACATAGGAATACAAACCTAGATTGGAAGCGTTTTTGAATTTCTTGTTCTCCCGATAAGAAAATGGAGACACAATCCATTGTTCTTGCTATGCTTGTGCTAGTTTGCATTGGTATGACCATGCACTTGGTAGAAAGGGTTTTCCTACAGGATATACACACTACGATTCATGGTTAGTATGATGATTGGATTTAAAGCTTGCCAGATTGTAGCATGTGTACCAGACCTGTTATTGCTCGTTTGACTGATGACATGGATGATTTTCTCAGGGCTAATACATACCATTTTTATCATATTGGTCATAATGGAAATGCTGATGCTCATGATGATGTTGTTACCTATACCAAGTTCGCATATGAAGCTGGCCTAAATATGTACCCAGGTTGCTAAAATTTCTCAAAATAGATTCATTGTTAGAATCTTGAACATAGTTTTTTTGGGGGGAGCAGCTGATGGCCCAAAATATATCGAGCTCGTTGGGGAACCCCAAGAGGAAGGTATGATGAGCACAACAGCAAGTTTTCCCTCAGTACGAAACAAAGGTTATCAATCCAGTAGGAGCAAGGAAACACCCCAAAGGTGTAGCTAGATAAAAGTTGGCAGGGCGCACTACCGGTGCCAGCAGCAACGTGGAGACCTGCACAACACAACCACATAACTCTGTCCCCAACTTGCGATGAGGTTGTCAATCTCACAGGTTTTGCTGAAAACAAAGGATTAAACATATCGAATGGAAGGAAGTAATAGTTTGCAGAAAGTAAACACAAAGCAGTAAATAGTTTATAGATTGTATGTAAAAGAAAGGACCGGGATCCATAGTTCACTATAGGTGGCTCTCCTTAAGATAGATAACATGATGGGTGAACAAATTACAGCGGGGCAATTGACAAACATCGAGAAAGGAATACATGAATATACTAATCATCTTGACTCCTTTGGAACTTGTTTGGACATTACAACATTATACATAGATCGCCATCCAACTGCATCTATGACTAATAATCCACCTTCAGGTTATCATCCGAACCCCCTCCAGTATTAAGTTGCAAGCAACAGATTATTGCTTTACGAATTGCGTGTAAAGTAAACAAAACGATTGTTCTATGAACAAAGGATTGTTGTTCTCTCCCTAGTAGAAACAACACATATATTACCTTAGAGATTTCTGTCACTTCCCCAGAGTACCAGAGGCATGAACCCACTATCGAGCGTAAATACTAACTCTTGGAGTTGCTAGCATCTACTTGTCCAAGATAACTACTAACAACAGAAAGCATGCAAGATCACAAATAACAAAGACATGATAGAATCAATAATCAATCTGAAATAGCATCTCAATATCCATCGGATCCTCGCAAACACAACATGCAGAATTACAAATAGATGATCTTGATCATGAACGGAGCTCACAAGATCTAAACATGAAAGCACAAAGGAGGATAACCAGCCATCTAGCTACTACATGGATCCGTAGTCCAAGGATGAACTACTCACGCATCACACCGGAGGCTTGCATGGTAACGAAGAAGGCCTCCAGGGTGAATTCCCCTCTCTGGCAGGGTGTCGGGAAGATCTTTAGATCCCTCCCGATCTAGGGATGGAGATGATGGCGGCTACATATTCTTTCATGGATTTTTGATCGGGTACTTAGGGTTTTTGTCCCGAGGGCATCTTATAGGCGGAAGGAGAGGCCGAGGGGGTGTTGGGGTCGGCCAAACCACCCCTGGCGCGGTCGAGGCCTGACCGCGTGGCCAGGTGGTGTGGCCGACCCCCAGCCCTTCTCCATCTCGTATTCTGACATCTGATGACTTCCGGAAAAATAGGCACTTTGGTTTTTGTCCCGTCCAATTCCGAGAATATTCATTTTCTGACTTTCCTGGAACCAAAAACAGCAGAAAACAGGCAGCTGGCACTGTGGCTCTTGTTAATAGGTTAGTCCAAGAAATCATATGAAAGGTACTCCAAACTGTGGACAAAACACAAGAAAGTGGATAAAACCAAGCATGGAACATCAAAAATTATAGATACATTTGCAATGTATCAACATCCCCAAGCTTAACTCCTGCTCGTCCTCAAGTAGGTAAGTGATAAAAAGAAAGAAATTTTTTTGAGGTGACATGCACCATCAAAGACTTGATCAAAGTATTTGTAAAACATTCAAACCTGGGATCATAGTACTTCAATCATAACATGAAAGACAAAGTTCTAGCAATAAGAAAAAGAAACTATGATACAACATGAAAAGGAACAAACAAAAGATTCATGAATAACAATGCTTTGCAAGACGTTTGATTGTTTCACATAAAGAAAACATAGTATAATAGTATTCAGCTTGTCCCTCACAGAGTAGCAAATATAAATGCATATGACACCTTCAAAGTTCATAAGAGTGACTAGATACAAATAGTTTAAAGCAAGCAATATCAAGTTATGCATCAATCAACTAGTCTTGGGACAATGCACATAGAACTATGAAATGGCCAGTATGCTCTCAAAGTAGGTGCATAAAAGGTAGAAGGTGAGACTCAATATAATGGTGGAAGAAAGGCCTTTATAAAAGGAAGTAGGGATTCAAGTCTCATAAAGAGCTTCCAAAAATTATGGTACTTATAGCTTTCAGCTCTCATTGCCCCTATCATAAGCATCTTTAAGGTGATTAAGGTTAAAGTGACATAACGAAGAGGATATGCTTGACAAGTTATAAACCGAAATTTCATGCCCCTTACTTACGAAGACCGAACCTCATGCTACTCAACTTTAGTCACGAGTAAGCTCTTGTCATTGTAAGTACATGTGTATCATAAAGAACCGCCAACTAGGTACCCCTTGCACATTATACAGGAGCTATCCCATAATCAAAATGACAAGGCAAGCAGACAATGAGCATCTCAGCGATCTTTTTATTTGCTATTTGCATAGGTTTTTATTGAGGATGGTTCATAGAGTGCTCATTATGGTGATGTTGCAAGTTTCCACCATGATTAGGCATGGCTTAGGCTAGTGGCCCAGGCGTTTATCTAACACACATACAAACTCCATGATCTTACAAATTCCACTTTTATTTCACACCGCCGGGATCCATAAGCAAAAGAACATGATATTAACAGGGTACAAAGTACAAGTGCAATGTTGAAAGCATTCCCGATGATACATGGTCATGCTAATTTCAACTTATAAAGCGCAAGCATATACGCAACAAAGAAGGACCCAATGGTTCAAGTTTATTAGATGCAAAAAAAGTAAAGTGTGCCATCAAGTTCGTGAGAGCTTTAATCACTAGTTTTCTCATAACAAGTTTAATTTGGAAGGTAAACAAAAGCATGAATATACTTGGAATAGCATAAGCTAGTAGGTAGGTATGGTGGACTCATTGGAATAACTTGGTTTAAGGAGTTGGATGCATGAGTGGAACTCATACTTGGTTGTGGAGGCTAGCAAAAGACTGGGAGTGACAAACTAAGAGAGCAATAATGGCCATAATCATGCAGAGCGACAAAACAACATTGATCAAAGCATACAGTGATACTACAAGTTGAAAACTAAAGGATCATAAAGGCTATGGTGACTTATGATAGTCATAACATGGTGTGAGCATGCGCCAAGTCAACCCAAATAAAGCATCAAAGGAGAATACCACTATACTATGCTTTAATATGCTAAAACAACGCATGATTCATCCAAGGCACATTAAGCAATCTCAATTGTTTATAACGAGTCATGCTACAGAAAGAATACTAAGCATAAAGCCAAAACAATATCAAGCATGGCATGACAAAGCATAGGCCACAGTCAAAAACAAGCTCTTTTTACCACATAAGCATGACCTTTCCTACTCTTTTCCATACCAAACCAAACTATTTGCAAACCAATGTATGAAAGAGGGGGTCCAACCAATTTATTCAGAAAACTAAACAAACCAAACAAACGAAGAACCAAAACAAAAATGAAAAATAAGATGCTCCAAGAACAACACAACCGTGCATGAAACAATAAAAATGAAGCGTTTTGATGAAACCTGGGATTTTTATTGATGAAGAAGGGGATGCCTTGGGCATCCCCAAGCTTTGACGCTTGTACTTCTTAAATATTTCTTGGGGTGACACGTGTGGCATCCCCAAGCTTGAGGTTTAGTCCATCCTTCATCTCATTACTCATTCCTTCCATACACCTGAAATACTTCCTTCATACAAAACTTCACACAATCTTTATTAGCAACATTAGTGCATTCAAGATAAATATGTCTAAAGGTTCAGTTATAACACCAAATAAACTTCCATTAGAACACTAGCTACTGTAGCACTTCCCTCAAAAATCTCAATTCCCCAAAAGAACTCAAAAAGGAACCAACAAGAAGCAAATGCAGAAAATGGCAGAAATCTGTCAAAACAGACCAGCAGGTAAAGACAAAAATTTTCGAAGATCTTATGTTGCTCAAATAAAAAAAGTGTTGAACTAACGAAAGTTATATAACAACCTGGGGTAGAAGCACAAAACTTCACGCCTCAAAAAGACGTTCATAGATTGTACACGAATTTTTACGGTGAAGCACAGAAATCTGTTTCGGGACAGCAACTTTCCCAATCATTACTTCTCTCTCATTAGAGGTTACTCTTGGCACAAAAAGCAAATAAAAAAGATAAGGAGCGGTTATTACTGAAGTAATAACTTCCAAGGCTCATCGAAAACTTTTTGGTTATCTCCCAATAAGTACTTTTCTTTAATGCCTTTAAGTTAGGCATAAGAAGCAATTAAAAGAATCAAGTGTTCTCGAATGAAGAAGCATTAAAAACAAATTTTGTTTTCATAGGAGAGGCAAAATAAATCTTCCCTCTCTTCTTAGGGAAGTGTTCTATACATTTCTTGAGTAGGAGTTGATATTTAATAGTGCCTTCTTTCATATCAATAATGGCACAAACAGCTCTAAGAAAAGGTCTTCCCAAAGTAATAGGACAAGAAGCATTGCATTCAACATCAAAAACATAGAAATAAACAGGGACATAGGCATTGTTAACCATAATAAGAACATCATTAAGACTCCCTATGAGTTTCTTTTTAGCATTATCATCAAGTGGGACATTCAAATAACAATCTTCAAGTGGAGGCAAATCAAGCATATATAAATCCTTCTAGGCATAATAGAAACACTACTATCAAGATCACATAAAGCTTTGAAATCAAAGTCATTCACTTTCATATTAATGATGGGTTCCCAACCATCTTCTTTTTTTATAGGAATAGAAGCTTTATGTTTCTTCTTTTATTCTTTAATCTTTATGAGAGCATCAGTAATGTGTTTTGTGAAGGCCATGTTCATAGCACTAGCATTAGGACTTTTAGCAAGATTTTTTAGGAACTTAATAACTTCAGAGATATTGCAACCATCAAGATCAAAATCAAATTTATCATCTAGAGTAGTAGAACTATTACTAGCCTCAACACTAGTGGTGGTGATAGTAGAAACACTAATGTTCTAGCAATTTCATCTTCTCTTTCCCACTTAGCATGTAATTCAGCTAATAGTCTAACATTTTCATCAATTCTTACTTGTATAGCATTAGTAGCTGCAAAGGGATTATCATTAGTTTCAGGTTTAGTAGCCATTTTATTCAAATAAGATTGAGCTTCAGCCAAAGATGCTATATTTCTTTCAGCATTAGAGAGTTTTTGCTCAATACTTTTATTGAAAGCAATTTGCTTACTAATAAAGTCTTTAAGCATTACTTCAAGTTCAGAGGGAGCACACCTATTATTGTTGTAGGAACTTCCATAAGCATTACCATTGTTGGGAGGATATGGCTTATAATTGTTGTTACCAAAATTATTCCTATAAGCATTATTGCCAAAATTGTTATTTCTTATGAAGTTCACATCAACTTGCTCTTCTTGAGCAACCAAAGAGGCTAAAGGAACATTATTTGGATCAATATGGGTTTTCCCATTCACAAGCATAGACATAATAATATCAATCTTATCACTCAAGGAGGAAGTTTCCTCAACATAATTTACCTTCCTACCTTGTGGAGCTCTCTCAATATGCCATTCAGAATAGTTAACCATCATATTATCCAGAAGTTTTGTTGCAGCACCCAAAGTAATGGTCATAAAGGTACCTCTAGCAGCAGAATCCAATAGGTTCCTTGAAGAATAGTTCAATCCTACATAAAAAGTTTGAATGATCATCCAAGCAGTCAGTCCATGAGTGGGACAATTCTTTACCAAAGATTTCAGTCTTTCCCAAGCTTGAGCAACATGCTCATTATAAGATTGTTTAAACTTCATTATTTCACTTCTCATAGATATAATCTTAGCAGGAGGATAGTATTTTCCAATGAAAGCATCTTTGCACTTAGTCCAAGAATCAATACTATTCCTAGTTAAGGAATTCAACCATTCTTTAGCTTTTCCTCTCAAAGAGAAAGGAAACAATTTCAGCTTAATAATATCACCATCTACATCCCAATTCTTTTGCATATCACAAAGTTCAACAAATTTATTTAGATGGGCAGCAGCATCTTCATTACCAATACCAGAAAATTGTTCTCTCATAACAAGATTGAGCAAAGCAGGTTTTATCTCAAAGAAAGTATCTTCAGGCACAGGTGGAGCAATAGGTGTGCTCATAAAATTATTGTTGTTAGTGCTAATGAAGTCACACAACTTAGTGTTTTCAAGAGTAATCATTTTTTTGGGTTTTCAAATAAGAAAGCAAACTAGTAAAACTAATCTTTTCGTGTTTTTGAATAAATAAACAAGCAAACAAAGCAAAAATAAACTAAGCAAAACAAAAATAACAAAGTAAAGAGATTGGTTATGAAGGACTCCCCTTGTGAAGATGTCCTTGACTCCCCGGCAACGGCGCCAGAAAATATGCTTCATGGACCAAAATATATCGAGCTCATTGGGGAACCCCAAGAGGAAGGTATGATGAGCACAACAACAAGGAAGTAATAGTTTGCAGAAAGTAAACACAAAGCAGTAAACATTTTATAGATTGTATGTAAAAGAAAGGACCGGGATCCATAGTTCACTAGAGGTGGCTCTCCTTAAGATAGATAACATGATGGGTGAACAAATTACAGCGGGGCAATTGACAAACATTGAGAAAGAAATACATGCATATACTAATCATCTTGACTCCTTTGGAACTTGTTTGGGCCTTAGAACATTATACATAGACCGCCATCCAACTGCATCTATGACTAATAATCCACCTTCAGGTTATCATCCGAACCCCCTCCAGTATTAAGTTGCAAGCAACAGATTATTGCTTTACGAATTGCGTGTAAAGTAAACAATACGATTGTTCTATGAACAAAGGAGTGTTGTTTTCTCCCTAGTAGTAACAACACATCTAGTACCTTAGAGATTTCTGTCACTTCCCCAGATTACCAGAGGCATGAACCCACTATCGATCATAAATACTAAGTCTTGGAGTTGCTAGCATCTACTTGGCCAAGATAGCTACTAACAACGGAAAGCATGGAAGATCACAAATAACAAAGACATGATAGAATCAATAATCAATCTGAAATATCATCTCAATATCCATTGGATCCTCGCAAACACAACATGCAGAATTACAAATAGATGATCTTGATCATGAACGGAGCTCACAAGATCTAAACATGAAAGCACAAAGGAGGAGAACCAGCCATCTAGCTACTACATGGATCCGTAGTCCAAGGATGAACTACTCACGCATCACACCGGAGGATTGCATGGTGATGAAGAAGGCCTCCAGGGTGAATTCCCCTCTCCGGCAGGGTGCCGGGAAGAGCTTCAGATACCTCCCGATCTAGGGATGGAGATGACGGTGGCTACAGAATCTTTCGTGGATTTTTGATCGGGTACTTAGGGTTTTCGTCCCGAGGGCATCTTATAGGCAGAAGGAGAGGCCGAGGGGTTGCTGGGGTTGGCCAGACCACCCCTGGCGCGGGCCAGGCCTGGCCACGCCGCCAGGTGGTGTGGTCGGCCCCCAGCCCTTCTCCATCTCGTATTCTGGCATCTAATGACTTCCGAAAAATAGGCACTTTGGCTTTTGTCCCGTCCAATGCCAAGAATATTCATGTTCTGACTTTCCTGGAACCAAAAATAGCAGAAAACAGGCAGCTGGCACTGTGGCTCTTGTTAATAGGTTAGTCCAAGAAATCATATGAAAAGTAGTCCAAATTGTGGACAAAACACAAGAAAGTGGATAAAACCAAGCATGGAACATCAAAAATTATAGATACATTTGCAATGTATCAGCAGCCAATGGAACGTCTGATGAAATTCTCCAGTTATTAGCTAAAGCATCCCCTTAAGAGAATCAATTTCCTAACAACTCTAATAAGTTTGTGAAAGATGTAGGCATTGGATATAACAACATAGATGCCTACATAAATGATTGTGTTTTATATAGGAATGATCTTGCACTGCTTGAGGAGTGCTATAGCTGCGGCACATCAAGGTGGAAGGCCGTCAACCAAATTGGGAAATATAAATGACAACAAAGTTGTTGGTAAGGTTATTAGGCATTTTCCTATGAAAAGAAGGATGTAGAGGATTTTTATGTCTAAAAAGACAGCAACTAATGCAAGATGGCATGGAACAAAGAATATAATGATGGTTTGCTCCGGCATCATGCTAATGATGAGAACTGGAAAACCCTAGACAAGTTGCATCCACTGATCGAAAACGATCCTCATAGCATCAAGTTAGGATTGGCTACATATGGCTTTAACCCATTCAGCGCAGCTAGGACATCTCATAGAACTTGGCTTGTGATTTTGATTCCATACAATTTTCTACCATGGATATGCATGAAGCCTAAAAATTATGTTCTTTCCATGTTGATCTCTGGTCCAAAATATCCTAGAAAATAATATAGATGTTTACTTGAAGCTCTTAGTTTAAGAACTTGAAGATTTGTATGACAAGGGTCCTACAACATATGATGTAGCCACAATTGACCATTTCACTCTCTGTGCTGCATTATCAGGGACTATTTGTGATTACCCTAGTAATGCAATGGCGTTTGGTAGAAAAAACATCAAGAATGTGTTATTTGCAATTTTTCTTGATACTACTAATGGCATATTAAAGTATGGGAAAAATACTTGTTACACGGAACACCATATATAGGTTCCTACCTGAGGACCACCCATATATGACTAAGACGAATGAATTTTATTAAGATGTTGAGGATAAAGGACCTCCAACACTAATTACTGGATATGGCATTGATGAACAAACCACTAGTTCAAAGAAAATCTTTTGAAAGTTAGGAGATTGGAAGTTTGCAAAGGTAGTTGCAAAACAGAAAAGTGATATCATTGTGGAGGAGAACCCTTGCATGTGGCACAAGAGATTGTGCTTCTGTCAAACTAAAGTACTAGAAGGACCTTCATGTCCAGAATAATTTGGATGCAATGCATACTAAGAAAAAACGTCTTTCGCAATGTTGTCAACACTTTGCTAGATGTGAAAAATAAAACAAAGGATAACCTTGCATCTAGGCTAGATATGGTGATCTTAGAAATGAAGGAAGACCTTCACGCAAAGGAGATTATGATTGTCACATTGTGATCAGAACTCACATGAGAGAATCCTTGTACAACTTGAACACAAACATGAAAATATGTTTCTATTGATTCTCGAGAAGTGATTGTTTCCTAGATGGGTGTGCATCTTGTTTAGGCATAAAGGTGCAAGTAGAACCAAGGAAACTAGTCGGTATGAAGAGTCATGATTGCCATGTCATAATGCAACACTTGTTGCTAGTATTCGTTGGAAAATTCTACAATATCAATGTTTGCATATCTTTGGTTCGTCTCAACAACTTGTTCATACAAATGTACTTCAAAGTTATTTGCATTGATGATATGTTGTAGTTAGAATTTGATATTGCCGAAACAGATTGCCTTGTGGAGAAGATATTCTCACCCTTCCTTTTTGATGTCACAGTGCATTTGTGTGTGCACTTTCCAAGGGAAGCTAAGCTTGTCGGGTCTATGCATATCAAAGCATGTGGTCAGTTTAGAGGTGAGCTGGTAACTTATATCTATCAATTGCATTCTTTTTACTCGCCTACTTCTCATAGCTAGCTATGAAGTTTTTGTTTCATTTTTGTAGGTACTTAAAGAAGTAGAAACTGATGGAGAGGACAAGGAGTCACCTAGAAGGATCTATAGCTGAAGGTATTGTCCTTGATGTGAGCCTTTCCTTTTGATCGTGGTACATGAATGGTTGTCTTCCAAGCATAACCGAAAGGTTCATAATCATGAAAGTGATGATGAATAGCATGAAGCCACCATGCCATATCTTCAAAGAAGGGGCCATGAGTTGGTTGGAAATGTTATTGTAGAACTAGATGAAATGCTTGGGTTTAGGGTCACCAATATGTTTTGTTAAACTACAAACACATTTTTGCATATAAGAGTATGGATGGTATTTATAAGATCATATTCATAATAATAAATTATATAGGTTAACGTATTGCATTATAATTATTCATATGCAGAAACATTTTCAAATTCTAGCTTCCAACAGAAGTGTAACGCGTAAAGTCCATCATCATAAAGAGGCTTTTCACACATGGTTGATTGAATATGTGAGATATCGAAATTTTATGCAAGATACTACCATGTGACATATTGGTCTATCTCTGATTTAAAATTCAATTACTATGTGTAGGACTGGAGCATTCCAACTGAAGATGATTATGATGTTCTTAGAGAACTAAGCGTACTTGCAACCTGATAGAAAAGTGACCAGATACAATTCTTATTTGATTAACAGATTTTTTTGTACAAAGGATTATGGACCACACAGAAGGACACCATGAATTGTGGTGTAGCTTTTCGTTGTAAGTATGGAAACAATGAGACTGCTTACTATGATATTATTAGACATATCATTGAACTTAATTGCACTAACATGGGTTCAGTCGTATTGTTTAGATGTGATTGTGTTAGTACTGCTCTCAGAGATACCAAGATACATGAGTATGAAATAAAATTTGTGATCAAACTTTGACATTTGATAAACACGGGGAAACAACTCAATGACGAGCCATCATCCATGCATGGAAAGCTAGACAAGTGTACTATGTCCCAGAGGATGGTGATAAAGAATGACACTGTAACATCCCACGTTTGGAATCCCTGATTAGTTGTCTAGAATGCAAAAATCAGGGGGAACAAAAACTTTTTCTTGTTTAGAGATGTACTCTTTGCTTGCTTGCTTGTTGGTGTTTATGCATCTGACTGTGTATTAGATGATATACTCCTTACCTCATCCTCTGTTGACAAAAGCTATTTCACAAAACAATCTTGGCTTATTTTATATATTCTCAAATGTTCCGGCATTTCAAAACTTGAGCCGAGATGCATTTGCAGCAACAACTATTTTATTAGCTTCTATTTACAAAATTATGGAGATCTATATGATATAATCTCCCTACGTCTTCAAGATAGAACGTTCAACTACTCTTGCCCCTTGGTTTTCCAAAACCTTTTATAGAGGTTTTAAGTTTTATTCTTGGTAGAAGTACCAAGAAATCTTACCTTCTGCAAAACTCAAACCTTTCAAAATACCCATCCTTACCTCAAACTAGGCTTGGTGGTAAACCTAGTAGTAGTTTGAATTGCTTGGAAGATGAATTGCCTTGATCAGCTGTTTGATGATTTGCCTTGATTTGTTGTCTGACTTATTTTCTTAGGAAGAGTATGAGTTACTCTAGGAGCTCATCCTTTAGGATAAAGCTAAATTAGGATTACAAACCCTAAGGAAGAATACAAAGTTGGATCTCATCTCTAGCCACTAGGTGATCATCTAAAACCCTTAACCAGATCACTTCTAAAATTATCCTCTCCTAGAAGCTTCCAAGTCAATGAAGACCAACCCTAATCATGGATCCTTTCTACTCAATATACATTTCAACATCATGATTTTAATGATGATTTGGAACCTTGCAAGCAATCAAAAACATTAACTCTTGTATTCTAGTCAAAATCCCCCAAATCTGCCAAATTTGGCCAAATCTGAAAAAAGGTTATCAATATCACATCTTTGAGTCTCCCTCATTAATTTACAACCCTTGTGCATTTTTGGCAATGCACTTGAACCATCTTATAGACCATCATAAGTACTACCAAGGACCACTCTTGTCCTTGGCTAGAGCATCCTCCAACCCACTTGTTCTTGATGGTTTTGCAGGCAAGAAAATAATCTTTTCTACAAATCTTGTCAACTAGCCTACTTTTGTAGAAGCTCACATCCCCATGTTATATCCTTTTGACCAACTTTTTGCATGATTGTTCTGCAATAATAAAGGTCTATCCCTCCCTACTTCACTTGTTTCAATTGGATCCTTGTGCTTCCAAAACCCACATGGTTTTGAAGGCTAACTGATACTCTGTTTTGGCACCCTTATTTTATTCCAAGTTTGGTTTCAATCCTTGGAGATATCAATCATGATAAATCCCAAACCTCTATACCATTGTTATCCACATCACTTGGTATATCCATACATATAGACCATGACCCAAGGGGAGATCTGAGCTCCAAAATCTAACAAGGTTTTGTTGGTATAAAGCTAACATTACCCTTGATCATTTATTCCTTGTATTCTTCCAAAATCAAGTTAGATATTCAAACCCAACGTTGAAAATGATGGATAAACCTGGGCGACATCATCTACCGTGGAAATATAAATTTATCAAAAGTTATCCATAATTGTTTTGGCCCAAAAACAATTTTATTTCCTTCTTTTACAAAACTCTCAAAACCCCCTTCTATAAAGGAAAGTTGGATTTTCTCCAAATCACTTCTCCAACTTTAAGCACATTTGAGGCATATATATCATACTCTATCTCCCCACTTCAAAAATAAATATTTTTGAAGAGTTTTAATAATTCTTTTACCCATTTCTCTTAAATGGTAGAAATAGAGAAATACATGTTTTAAATACTTTTATGCCTCAATAAATCCTGGGAAAAGTCTCCAAAGTGTGAATACATATTTGGGACCATCTACTATAAAAAAAACTCATATTGTCCAAATCAAAAATCGAAAATAAAAGCAATAAAACATATTCAACAATATTCCAATAATTGATATTAGGATGAGCTAAAATATTTAGAAAAATCCCAAATAAATCAAGGACATGCATTTTGAGGCTACCCATCTACCAGTACTACAAAATCCTCTTGCCAAGATCAATTTTTGGGAAGTTGATCATGATCTTCAAGTATGGCCGAATTGAATATTGAACAACTTTGATTAAAAACTCAATCAAACTCTCCCCAAACCTGGTCATGTGATCACCGCATCAACCCCCCAGTACACCTAGTCGACCCTACACTGTAGCACAGCCTCTTTGTCCTATATTCTTGTATGGAAGTCGAGAGAGAAGGAAACAACCATATCAATACCATCTCACTTAAAACTTGCACAACGTCTACAAATCTCCTCCCACCCCTCTCTGCTCTACCCTAGGACCCCACACACCTCCCTCACCGACCCTCCTGGCCAATCTCTTGCTCCCTCCCTTGATCATGTCCAAAACATGGACTTTGTCCACCATGAGATCTTCTCCACAAATAAAAGGGACCCCATGCCGCCCTAGCCCTCCTCCCGGCTCTCAGACCACTCCTTCCTTATCTCCACACCTCTCTTGAGCTCTAGATCTGGCCACCTAACTCTCCCTCGCCATGGAGGAGGAGTTCCCTCCTCGGTCTCTCCGAAAGGTTGAGTTAATCATCAACCACCTCCTCCTCTTCATGCAACTACATGCCTCCTCTGCTTTTACCTACCATCCCCTCTCCGTTCTTTCTGTTGCAAGGACGCCGGAGAAAATGACGTCGGTGCATGTCCGAGCTAGAGTTCTGTCCGTGGTCCAGTCCACTCCAAGCTTCTGCAGCCCTGCTAGGACCACCCCTGTGCCCTATCCGACCCCCTGCATCCTCCCAGACACCTCATTGTCGGCATGAATGTAGTCCTGAGCCAGCGCAAGTGAGTTCCCGAGCTCACCCTGAGCGTCCTCGTAGTCACTCACGTGTGAGCTCCTTCCGGACGATGGAACCACCTCTCCCGCCCCTCCGTGTGGTCTCTATCAACCACCGCTCCACCTCCGACCCTCCTTAGTCGCCAGCGTCGCCTGTTGGTGTGCCCCCACTGCCTCTCTGATGAGCTAGGGTTTCTTCCCCAGTGCTTCGGTCGCGAGGAAGGAGACGGCCTTCGAGCCATCGATTTCTTTAAAATCGGGCGGTCAAGAGACGCCAGTACCGCTTCGGGTCAGCTCCAAAGTTGATGAGTGGGTCCCACCCTGGCGATTTGAACCCCGTCTCTCCCGCTCAGACGCTGCTTGGGCTGGCCCATCCCCTATCTAGGTAGCTCCTGGTCAATGTCGGCCTGTTAGGTAAATTTCTTTCTCCTTTTTCTTTTATCTTTTCCAGATCTGCCAGCTACTGGTTCAGTTTAATTCAAAATAAAAATAGAAAATAGTTGAAATGGCCCATATCTATTTTTATGCATGTTCCCTGATAAATCCTCTAGCATGCAGGCCAAATCCTAGGGCCAGATTAATATTAAGTATTTTTTTGGTAATAATTATACTAGAAAGTATCATTTTCCCTAAATAAATTTCTCAGTGAGCTATACATACCGAGACTGGATGAATCAAAGTTTCTCTGAAAGTTATTTGCTAAACCTATCGGTTACAGTTTATCTCATGTCAAGGTGAACCCTGGTTTGACATTAGTAAAAATAACAAGATCCATCCAATATTGCCTTTAGAAAATTCCCTAGGCAGATCTATAGCACCTATTGAGTTGTTTCCAACTCTGGGTGATGTGGTACACTAAAACCTACCAAACCCTAGGAGATCCACATTTATTGATCTATTAATATTCTATAGGGAATTAAACCTTTCTACTTAGCATAGTTTCACTCAATAAATCCTAGCAGAAGCTCTGCAACTCCACAAATGTTGTTTCCAATTTCTTATAGAAGGTATTTGTAATACCTATCGACTTACCTTGGCCTCATACTCTTTGGACCTATAGAATAAATTTGGTTAAACAGACAAATTGCATACAGAAGTGATTTTGGGAATTTCCCAAGGGCATTATTTTAATTGTCTTGAAGTGATCCCAACTCTCAAACATCATAAATTTAAAGATGTACAAAAATCTCTTAGGAAAAATTTATTTCAGATCTAGATATTTTCTAGTGATGTATTACCGAAAACTAGTGTATATTTCACAAGAAAATTCATAACTAAATTAAGAAAAGTGCAAAAATAGTGAAACTACTTTTGTTGGTCTTGTTATTTCAATACCTATCGGATGATAGTATTTTTGTACATTGATATCATACATACCCAATCCTTAGTTCAAACCCCTTCTTTAGGTGATATTTGACAAGTATTTCATAAAACAAATTTCCCCAAATACAATTGAAGTCATTCCAATTGCTATAAACTCAAGTTATCAAAACCTAATGAAGTGAGTAATGTGTTGTATGTTTGTTTGTTGTATTGTATTGGTGCTTGTATTCCTTGTGTTGATTGTGCCCTTGTTTGCTTGCATGTGTGATCCTTGACGACGATATGACGTTCTCCTAGTCAGCTGCCTGTAGGTTAAGACATGGCTCGAGATCGACGCTTGTTGAAGTTCCGTTGATGATGATTGATGTAGCCATAATGGAAATTAAGGTATGACATGTATCCGCTTAAGTAATGGATGTTTGCTTTGATACTTATCGGTTATGTGCCACAGCCGACTGATTATGGGATCATGGTGTATGCATAACATGGATTCTCAGAGGATTAATCCGGGGGCCCACAGACATGCTAGGGGCAAGTAGTGTCATCAAAGGGGTTGTACTTAGTAGTACAAATATGTAATGGTTTAGAGGAGCCAATCCACTACCCGATATAGATCATCATATATTAAAGTAATACAGTTTTCATAAACAAGTAAGTAAAACATGCATAAGTAAAACATATGAAAAGTCTTATGAGCCAGAAGGTGGCTTGCCTGTGACCAGTGATATTGCAATATGTCCCCGGACTCCATCTTAGAATTCCATAATAACCATTTTCTTGTGAATGCATAACTGGGATTCTTGGAGGATTAATCCGCGGAGCCCATAGACATGCTCTGAGATATTTTCCACTACAAGATGCATATGAGTTACGATATTCCGATGAGGATATGTAGTACGGTGACATACCCTCAACACCAACTATTGATGGTGTTAATATTTATTTTCATCAACCTTACATTCCCGATGAGGCATATCCATCTTATAGAGGATATATACATGTGTAGTTTCTAAATATGTCATTCGAAGACGCAATAGCATTGTTAAGTTAAAAAAAATCAACTTCAAATAAATTTACAAGATTCAGTCTGTAAAATAGTTATATATGCAACGCAAATATGAAAAATTAGAAAGCAAGAATATATTGATGGAAGATACCAACATAACAGAGCTACCAGTAGAGATACAAGTCTAGTTATGTATGCAAACCTTTGTTAGGTGGAATCTATGTGATCGATTATGACGAACTTAGGTCTGATTGAGGAATTTGTGTGTGCTTCTGAAACTGACAGCTAGCTATATGTATTGTTCTATTGTTATGTCATATTTGTACATGTTGTGAACTTGTGATGATAGCTGGCAACATTTGTGGCCTCTATTATGATGTTATATGATTCTTGATAATTAAATGAAGCCTTAATTTGAAAAATATAGTTAAAATGCCGCGCTAGAAAAGATCATAGGGGAACTAAAAATTGTGTCTTGGATGGCTACATAGGCCGATACTGAATTGGGCCACCACCGCATAGCTACCACAACACCTATGGCCCATCGGCCTACAATGGACCGAGGTGTTCACGCGTATATGTTGTTGTTGAACTAGCTCGGTCGATGATAATATGCAATACGAGTGTCATGTATGCACCTTCCCCAACACAGTTATCCCTAGCAGCTTTTTCTATCACCATAACCGCGAGCGCGGTGATTAGACGTGTGCCTTGACGTTTATAACTGCTAGGACCCGCGTGCGCTGTTGTAGTGAGTCCCGTCTCTAAGATTAGTACATATATTGGTGATAGTCATGGTTTCCTAACTATGGGCATAAAAAGTAAGTTGTTACAAGGTTTCCAATAATTTATGGGAATAATATTGTTAAGAGTAACAATTCTATTGGATAGACTCGAAACACTTTGTCAGTACATTGTCCGTATTTTCTATGAATTAGTATTAATGATTACTTGTTTCTTTCGACCATGAAAATATTATAGACATGGTTACCACATGATAATTGTGGGAAATTGCGGACGTAGTTCGACTCATGTCACGGAGGCCTTATTGAGCCGAACTCTAGTTGATAAGTATGTACCCAATGCATCCGTCAGGATTTTCTTCATATCGTAGACATGGTATTTTTCTGGTAGAGCGCAGCGGATGCAGTTGTCAGGCCATCAGATTAAATCTGTAGGTCTTATGTTTATGTAGCAGACACAACATCCGAATGTTTATCACCACAGAGGTGTTTGGGTTGCCAAGGATACATTGTCTCAGAACTTGTTGCATGTATGTGGGCGGAGTCGCCAATGAGTTCGATTGCTGTAAGCGAGTCCACATTGTGGACACAGTCGACACAATGGACTATACTATGAAAATCTTTTGTTTTCTGTGGGGTCCACGACTAGTGCTCCTTATAGGAGTATCCCCCGAGTGTCTGTTTGAGTTGTAGATTGCATAGACACAATGATCCATAAGTTCTTCGGATGATCATGCAAATGCCATCAAAGCTAGGGCTTTTTTGAATGCGTGACCAGCGTGCCCTATGGGAGTAGCCCCCGACTGCCTGGTCGAGTCGTGTACTCGGGTAGAGACTAAGGTCTTGTATCATGTTGTCGCAGTCCACAATCATCCAAGGAGAAACCACTGTTCCGGAAGTGCATTGAGTCAGTGTCTCACGTGTAAGGAGCCAAGAGTCGATGTAGCGGAGTCACATGACATTTAGCCAGAAGGAATCGATGTTGCGCATGAAGTCGACGCAGTTTTTTCTGTCAGGTGTGTGGCTAGTTGATGTCTACGCACTTCTATTCTTGTAGATAGTTGTTGGGCCTCCAAGTGCAGAGGTTTGTAGAACAATAGCAAGTTTTCCCTTAAGTGGATTACCCAAGGTTTATCGAACTCAGGGAGGAAGTGGCCAAAGGTATCCCTCTCAAGCAACCTGCAATCAAGATACAAGAAGTCTCTTGTGTCCCCAACGCACCCAATACACTTGTTAGATGTATATGTGCACTAGTTCGGCGAAGAGATAGTAAAATACAAGTGGTATGGATATAAGACAACGGTGCCAGAAAATAGCTTGATGGCATGGAAGAGACTAAAGGCAATCTGAAATAAAGATGAAAGCAAGCAAACATGTAACAGATCTAGTTGTAAACAGTGTTTCAGTGATTAGAAACAAGGCCTAGGGATCATACTTTCAGTAGTGAACACTCTCATATAAATATCTTCTCTTTATGATACTACTCCGAACTACTCTCCGGTTGGACACTCTAATCCATGGTAGGGCTATAACAGCACTCCTCAAAGTTCGCTTTCCCCATCTAGATAACCCCACACTGTCACCTTGAGCACTAGATGGTTCCAACAAACACCACAATTTCATAGAGACACCCAACTCCAAATATAACTCATAACAAGTATTTGTAATCTCTAGCCTAAGTGCCACCATGGTGTGCACGCTATCACTTTCACACACATGGGGAGAGCAGAGATCTATTAAAGCACTTGAGTAGCAAGGTAGATATACTTGATTACAAAGTTCATGATCACAATATGATCATGCATAGAGAGAGATGAAGACATAGCTACCGGTAGAACCCTTAACCTCGAGAGAGAACTACTTCCTCATCATCATGGGAATCAGCAACGGTGATGGAGATGGTGGTGGAGTCGATGGACATGGATCCGGGGGCACTTCCCCATCCTGGCAGGGTGACGGAACAGAGACTTTCTGTCCCCCGAATCTCCCCTTCGGTGGCGGCAGCGCTGCGGAACTTTTCGTGGCTGGAGGCTGGACGATTTAGGGTTTCTGCATTGGGAGGCTTCTTATAGGCGAAGAGGCAAGGTCGGTGGCCTGCTAGGGGAGCCACACCATGCCCTAGCGCGGCCTAGGGCTGCCCGCGCGAAGGGGGGTGTGGCCGCCCTGTGGCCCCCCTTCGTCTCTCCTTCGGACTCCATGTGTCTTTCGGTAAAATATTAACTTTGGATTTTGTTCCGTCCAATTCCGAGAATATTCATTTTCTGACTTTCCTAGAACCAAAAACAGCAGAAAACAGGCAACTGGCATTGTGGCATCTTGTTAATAGGTTAGTCCAAGAAAGTGTATAAAAAGTACTCCAAAGTGTGGACAAAACATAAGAAAGTAGATACAAAACAAGCATGGAACATCAAAAATTATAGATACGTTAGCAACGTATCAACATCCCCAAGCTTAACTCCTGCTCGTCCTCGAGTAGGTAAGTGATAAAAAGAAAGAATAATTTTTGAGGTGACATGCACCAACATAAACTTGATCAAAGTATTTGTAAAACATTGATAGCTGGGATCATAGTACTTCAACATAGCATGAAAGATAAAGTTCTAACAATAAGACATAGCAACTATGTTGTAACATGAAAATGCACAAACAAAAGATTCATGAATTACAATACTTTGCAAGACGTTTGTTTGTTTCACATAAAGAAAACATAGCATAGTGGCATTCAGCTTGTCCCTCATAATGTAGCAAATCATAATTGCATAGGACACCTTTAGAGTTCATACGGGTGACTAGATACAAATAGTTTAAGAACAAGCAATATCAACATTATGAATCAATCAATAAGTTTTGGGACAATGCACATTAAACTAAGAATGGCCACTATGCTCTAAAAGTAGGTGCATAAAGATAGAAGATGGAGACTCAACATAAAAGTAAAAGAAAGGCCTTCATAGAAGGAAGCAGGGATTCAAGTCTCATAAAGAGCTTCCAAAAATTATGGTACTTATTAGCTTTCAACTCTCATTGCCTCAATCATAAGCATCTTTAGATGATTAAGGTAAAGTGAACAAACTATGGAGTATATGCTTGACAAAGTATAAGTTGGGAATCTCATGTCCCTTGAATACGAGGGCCGCTCCTTGATGGCCCAAGATATCTCGTGCTCGTTGGGGAACCCCAATAGGAAGGTATGATGAGCACAGCAGCAAGTTTCCCTCAGTTATGAAACCAAGGTTATCAATCCAGTAGGAGCAAGGAAACACCCCAAAGGTGTTGCTAGCTGAACCTTGGCAGGGCGCACTACCGGTGCTAGTAGCAACGTGGAGACCTTCACAACACAACCACGGAACTTTGCCCCCAACTTATAGTGAGGTTGTCAATCTCACCGGTTTTGCTGAAAACAAAGGATTAAACGTATCGAGTGGAAGAAAGTAATAGTTTGCAGAAAGTAAACACAAAGCAGTAAACAGTTGATTGTAGATTGATGGTAAAAGAAAGGACCGGGGTCCATAGTTCACTAGTGGTGGCTCTCCTTAAGATAGATAACATGTTGGGTGAACAAATTACAGCGGGGCAATTGACAAACATCGAGAAAGCATACAAGCATATACTAATCATCTTGACTCCTTTGAGATTCGATTGGGCATTACAACATTATACATAGACTGCCATCCAACTGCAGCTAAGATTAATAATCCACCTTCAGGTTATCATCTGAACCCCCTCTAGTATTAAGTTGCAAGAAACAGATAATTGCATTACGAATTGCGTGTAAAGTAAACAATACGATTGTTCTATGAACAAAGGATTGTTGTTTTCTCCCTAGTAGCAACAACACATCTAGTACCTTAGAGATTTCTGTCACTTCTCCAGATTACTAGAGGCATGAACCCACTATCGAGCATAAATACTAACTCTTGGAGTTGCTAGCATCTACTTGGCCAAGATAGCTACTAACAACGAAAAGCATGCAAGATCACAAATAACAAAGACATGATAGAATCAATAATCAATCTAAAATAGCATCTCAATATCCATCGGATCCCCGCAAACACAACATGTAGGATTAAAAACAGATGATCTTGATCATGAACGGAGCTCACAAGATCTAAACATGAAAGCACAAAGGAGGAGAACCAGCCATCTAGCTACTACATGGACTCGTAGTCTAGAGATGAACTACTCACGCATCACACCGGAGGCTTGCATGATGATGAAGAAGGCCTCCAGGGTGAATTACCCTCCAGCAGGGTGCCGGGAAGAGCTTCAGATCCCTCCCAATCTAGGGATGGAGATGACAGCGGCTACAGACTCTTTCGTAGAATTTTGATCGGGCACTTAGGGTTTCTGTATCGGAGGCATCTTATAGTCGGAAGGGGAGGCTGAGGGGGTGCATGGGCTAGCCACAACACCCCCTGGCTGCGCGGCCAGCTGGTGTGGCTGCCTTCTGGCCCCTCTCTGTCTCGTATTCTGGCTCCGTGTGTCCCTCGGTGAAAAACTGACTTTGGCTTTTGTCCTGTCCAATTCCGAGAATATTCATTTTCTGACTTCCTGGAACCAAAAACAGCAAAAAACAGGCAGCTGGCACTGTGGCTCTTTGTTAATAGGTTAGTCCAAGAAAGTGTATGAAAAGTACTCCAAAGTTGGAACAAAACATAAGAAAGTAGATAAAACCAAGCATGGAACATCAAAAATTATGGATACGTTAGCAACGTATCAACATCCCCAAGCTTAACTCCTCCTCGTCCTCGAGTAGGTAAGTGATAAAAAGAAATAATAATTTTTGAGGTGACATGCACCATCATAAACTTGATCAAAGTATTTGTAAAACATGGATAGCTAGGATCATAGTACTTCAATCATAACATGAAAGACATAGTTCTAGCAATAAGACAAAGCAACTATGTTGCAACATGAAAAGTACAAACAAATTATTCATCAATACAATACTTTGCAAGACGTTTGTTTGTTTCACATAAAGAAAACATAGCACAGTGGCATTCAGCTTGTCCCTCATAGAGTAGCAAATATAAATGCATAGGACACCTTCAAAGTTCATAAGAGTGACTAGATAATAGTTTAAAACAAGCAATATAAAGTTATGCATCAATCAACAAGTCTTGAGACAATGCACATAGAACTAAGAATGGCCACTATGCTCTCAAAGTAGGTGCATAAAGATAGAAGGTGGAGACTCAATATAAAAGTGGAAGATAGGACTTCATAGAAGGAAGTAGGGATTCGAGATTCATAAAGAGCTTCAAAAAATTATGGTACTTGTTAGCTTTCACCTCTCATTGCCCCTATCATAAGCATCTTGAAGTGATTAAGGTTAAAGTGAACAAACTATGAAGTATATGCTTGACGAAGTATAAGTTGGAAATCTCATATCCCTTGAATACGAGGGCTGCTACTCATGCTACTCAAGTTTAGTTACCGGTAAGTTCTTGTCATCGTAAGTATATGTGTATCATAGAGAACCGCCAACGGGGTACCCCTTGCTCGATGATACGGAAGAATCCCCATATCAAAATGACAAGGCAAGCAGACAATGAGCATCTCAGCAATCTTCTTATTTACCATGGGAAAATGGTGCTTTTTTCTCTCTTTCCTCTTTTCTCATATCTCTTTTCTTTTCTTTTTCTCTTTTTTCTCAATATTTGACTCTTTTTTATAAGAAGAATGCTTCATAGATAGCTCATTATGGTTATGCTGCAGGTTTCCACCATGTTAGCATGGATTGGACCAGCGGCCCAGGCATTTCTCTAACACATATATATAACTCCGTGGACTTACAAGCTCCCCTTTCATTTCACACCGACGACATCCATAGACAAAAGAGCATGATATCAACTAGGTACAAAGTACAAGTGCAATGTTGAAAGCGTTCCCCATGAAAACATGGTTCTGCTAATCCCCAGCAAATAAGTGCAAGCATATACAACATAGATGACACAACGGTTCAAGTTTATTAAGGGCAAGAAAACTAAATTGTGCCATCAAGTTCGTGAGAGCTTTAATCACTAGTTTTCTCATAACAAGTTTAATTTGGAAGGTAGATAAAAACATGAATATACTTGGAATAGCAAATGCTAATAGGTAGGTACGGTGGACTCTTTGGAATAACTTGGTTTAAGGAGTTGGATGCATGAGTGGAACTCACACTTGGTTATGGAGGCTAGCAAAAGACTGGGAGCGACCAACTAAGAGAGCAATAATGGCCATAATCATGCAGAGCGATAAAACATCATTGATCAAAGCATAAAGTGATATTACAAGTTGAAAACTAAAGGATCATCAAGGCTATGGTGACTTGGGATAGTCATAACATGGTGTGAGCATGTGCCAAGTCAACCCAAATAAAGCATCAAAGGAGAATACCACAATATTGTGCTTTAATATGCTAAAACAATGCATGATCCTTCCAAGGCACATTAAGAAATCTCAATTGTTTATAACATGTCATGCTACAGAAAAGAATACTAAACATAAAGCCAAAACAATATCAAACATGGCAGACAAAGCATAGGTCACAGTCAAAAACAAGCTATCTTTACCACTAAAGCATGAACTTTCCTACTTTTTTCCAATCCAAACCAAACTATTTGAAAACCAATGCATGAAAGAGGGGATCCAACCAATTTATTTAGAAAACTAAGCAAACCAAGCAAACGAAAAACTGAAACGAAAAAGAAAAATAAGACGCTCCAAGAACAACACAACTGTGCATGAAATAATAAAAATGAAGTGTTTGGAAGAAACCTGGGATCTTAATTGATGAAAAAGGGGATGCCTTGGGCATCCCCAAGCTTTGACGCTTGTACTTCTTGGATATTTCTTGGGGTGACACGTGTGGCATCCCCAAGCTTGAGCTTTAGTCCATCCTTCATCTTATTACTCATTCCTTCCATACACCTGAAAATTTCCCTTCATAAAAACTTCACACAATCTTTATTAGCAACATTAGTGCACTCAAGATAATAAGTCTTTTAGGTTCAGTTCCAACACCAATAAAAATTCCATTAGAACTCAAGCTACTATAGCACTTCCCTCAAAAAGCTCAATTTTCCAAAAGAACTCAAAAAGGAACCAGCAAGAAGCAACTGCAAATAATGGCATAAATCTATCAAAACAGACCAGCAGGTAAAGACGAATTTTTTCGAAGACCTTCTGTTGCTCAAATCGAAAAGTGTTGAACTAACGGAAGTTAGATAACAACCTGGGGCAGAAGCACAAAACTTCATGCCTCAAAAGGACGTACAGAGATTTTACACGAATTTTTACGGTGAAGCACAAGAATCTGTTTCGGGACAGCAACTTTCTCAATCATTACTTCTCTCT
Source organism: Avena eriantha (assembly GCA_910589775.1). Lineage (NCBI taxonomy): Eukaryota > Viridiplantae > Streptophyta > Magnoliopsida > Poales > Poaceae > Avena > Avena eriantha. Next base: position 459,547,257 of record OU342741.1, on the reverse strand, counting down.
CATTAGAGGTTACTCTTGGCACAAAAAGCAAATAAAAAGGATAAAGAGCAGTTATTACAGAGGTAATAACTTCCAAGACTCATCTAAAACTTTTGGGTTATCTCCCAATAAGTACTTTTCTTTAACGCCTTTAAGTTAGGCATGATAGTTTGAGAAGATGCTCACATAGGAAATATGAATTGAAGTAAAAGAGAGCATCAAGAAGAAAATATAGAACAAATTTAAGTCTAACCCAATTTCTATGAAAAATAATCTTGTAAAGAAACAAGTCATGAAAGCACAAAGCAACAAGCATAGGAAAGCAAAGAAAGTGCAACTTCAAAATTTTCAACATAAAGAGGGGAAACTTAATATTGTTGTGATGCATGAAACCATGTTTCCCTCTCTCATAATAACTTTCAATAGCATCATGAATAAAATTAGCAATATAACTATCACATAAAACATTCTTATCATGAGCCACATGAATAAAAGGATTAATACTCTCCACATAAGCATAGTCATTCTTATCAATTGTAGTGGGAGCAAATTCAACAAAATAGATATCATTATTATTCTTATCACCATAATCATCAAATATAGGAGACATATTATAATCATAATTAATTTTCTCCTCAATAGTAGGTGGACTGAAAATATCATATTCATCATTGTAATCATCATATATTGGAGGTTTTGTATCATCATAAGCAATAGAATAGCTATCTTCCAAAGTTGGGAAACTAAAAATATCATTTTCATAAAAACTAGCTTCCCTGAGCTTAGACTTTTCCATAGCATTAGCAATAATGGTGTACAAAGAATTCATACTAACAACATTGCTATTAGCATGCAAATAAAGTTCCATAAATTTTTTAATTTTCTCTTCAAACACTCCATGTCCTAACTCAAGATAAATACTATAAAGCTCTCTAATTTTGTTGTTGGTTTCCATTAAGCCTAACTAGTGAAAATAAAAACAAGAAACAAAAAAACAAAATTGCAGAATCTAAAGGAAATAACTTCGAGCACTCACACCAGAGGATGTGAGTACCTTTTACCTTACCTCCCCGGCAACGGCGCCAGAAAATATGCTTGATGTCTACGCACTTCTATTCTTGTAGACAGTTGTTGGGACTCCAAGTGCAGAGGTTTGTAGAACAGCAGCAAGTTTTCCCTTAAGTGGATAACCCAAGGTTTATCGAACTCAGGGAGGAAGTGGTCAAAGGTATCCCTCTCAAGCAACCCTGCAATCAAGATACAAGAAGTCTCTTGTGTCCCCAACACACCCAATACACTTGTTAGATGTATATGTGCACTAGTTCGGCGAAGAGATAGTAAAATACAAGTGGTATGGATATAAGACAACGGTGCCAGAAAATAGCTTGATGGCATGGAAGAGACTAAAGGCAATCTGAAATAAAGATGAAAGCAAGGAAACATGTAACAGATCTAGTTGCAAACAGTGTTTCAGTGATTAGAAACAAGGCCTAGGGATCATACTTTCACTAGTGAACACTCTCATATAAATATCTTCTCTTTATGATACTACTCAGAACTACTCTCCGGTTGGACACTCTAATCCATGGTAGGGCTATAACATCACTCTTCAAATTTTGTTGTCATTGTATTAGGAACGGCAGTACCTAAGGAGGTTAGATAGAGGTGTGGGGACTAGCAGGGAAGCTATCGACGGTGTCCGCAGGCGGGATTGGATACAAGCGAGCGTAGGGGGATGCAAGAAGTACCTAGGTTTGGGGCCCTCGTTGTGAGATAAAGCCCCTACTCCTGTCGGATCTGACTATGTGGAATACTCGAACTACAAGTGCTCCTCGAGGTGTATACGCTAGCTACTGCCTTAAATGCTGTGAGACCAACCCTTTCTACTGAGGCCTTGCCTCTCCTTATATAGGAAGAGGGGCAAAGGTCTCACTAGCTAGTCCGACTGGCGGGCCCCACAGGCGGGTCCCAGCCGGCTAGTCATCTACAGTGTCCGGTATGGCTTGTCTTGTCGGAGTACGAGCGGTATGGCTGTCGTAGGCACAGTGGACGCCGTGCGAGCCTGTCGTCAGCACCGGCCACTGTTCCTGCGTCACCCACGCAAAGTCTTCGGTATGGCCGGGTGGTTGCCAGTCTTGTCACCGTACAGGGCGTACCGTGCACTGATATCGCCCTGTCCCACTGATTGAGTCCGGCTACGTCGGTGTATCCGGATGCCTCTTGCTGATCCAGCTACCGGGGATAGCCGGCCTGTCTTGCCCTGTTCGGCTGCATCTGGTCAGCCGGACGTGATCCGACTCTCTTGCTTCTTATTCGGTTGGGGTACCTTGGGATCATCCCCCTGACACTAGCCCCCGAGCGCGTGTGGATTCCGCCCTTAGGCGAAATGTGCGCGCGCTTCCTCTTTCTTTTGAATTTGTGTCCGGCTGAGCTTGGCGGTTGCGCTACCCGTGACGTCCGTGCTGACGCCGGCCACGCGCGCACGCGCCATCATTACTCTGCGGCGGGCAGCGTAATGTTCCGTCGCACGTCGCCTCGGGAAACTGTTGTTCGGCACTTCGGTTCTCGCTCCAGGATCTTCTGCAGATCCTGCTCTGGCACATGGGATCTAGGCGGCGGTTGGGTTGTGGGTTGCCCGGATGCGCGCCACGTGCCCCGTTGATGGTTGCCCTTCTGGTCCTTTAAAGGGATGCCACGGGGGAGGCAATTTCTTTCCTTCGCTCCCCCGCTGCAGTTTCCTTCTCTCTCGCTCCTTCTGCTCCTGCGCCCTTGCCCTTTGTGCCGCCCGCTCGCCGTTGTCGACGCTACGGGCCACTGTCAATCTTCCATCGCCGCTCCCCCTTGTCAACCGGAAATGGCCACAGACCGCGGGGCCTAGTGCGGCTCCGCCGTCACCGATGACCAAATCGCGAAGTACCGCGCCACCCGCGTCCTCCCACCGGCGGAGGAGGTGGTGGTGCGGCTGGCGCCGGCCAGGGAGGTGTCGCCGCATCCAGCGGAGGGAGAGCGCATCATCTTCCTTTCCCACTTGGCACGCGGGTTCGCCCTTCCAGTGAACCCGTTCCTCTTGATCTTCCTTGCTTTCTTCGATCTTCGCCTCCACCACTTTGGCGCCAACACAATCGGAACGTTGGCGCACTTCGTGGCTTTCTGCGAGAGCTACCTCGGGATCCAGCCGGATCTCGGGGTCTTTTGCCGGCTCTTCCAAGTCCGGCCGCAGGTGCAATTCACCCAGGGCCCACTAGTCGTCTGCGGCGGCGCTTCCATCTACTCCCGCTCGCAGACCACTACCCCAAATTCCTTCTTCACGATACGGTACGACTGTGGCAACAGGCGTACTTCTACGTGAAGAACCTCACCAACATCGACCGGATCAATCTGCCGGCCTTCCAGGACGTCGAGTCCAGCCGGCAGAACTGGGACTTGAAGTTCCACGGCGACAAGGCGGAGACGGATGAGCTGCTGAAGCGCATGCGCTCGCTCGTCCTCTGCCGACTGACCGGCCTGGACGTCACCCTCAGCTGGATGTCCCGGCTGATGATGCCGTTGCAGCAGCGAGCACACAAGATGTGCTACTACTCCGGCCGGTTGGACCCAACCCGGCTGTCGCGCCGCAATCCCCGCTACCACAACCTGAAAGAGTGGGTGTGGAAGATCACCAAGGAACGGCTGCTGGAGAACTGGAAGTTCAGCCTTGCGCCTTATACTCGGGAGAACTGCGCGCCCTGGGTAAGCTCTTCTAACCGGATGCTCTTTTGGTGTTTCTTGTACTTGTTCTTTGCTTTCGTCTGGTTGATCTCTTGTATTCGGCAGATGTTCCCTTGCATCATCCGCGAGGAGGGCCCGGCTCCCCTCGAGGAATTCACGCCCGACCTGCCCGAGCTGCGCGCTCGGCGGTCCGACGAGGAATCGGATGGGGACGGCGACGCCTTCCCCAGCCGGAATGACGAGCCGGCCGCTGACCCGCACGCGGAGGTGCACGAGGAGGAGCCCGCACCGACCCCGGAGCCGGCGACACGCTCCGCGACGGATGGGGAAGCGGGTGGGAGCGGCTCCAGCCGTTTCGGCTCCTGCCGCCCTGCGACGGAGGAGCCGGCGCCCTGCCGCCAAGCCGTCTCGGCCGGAAGAAAGGGCCGCCCCCGGTTGTGCCGGGGTATGCTGCTTCCCCCCTCCACTTTTTTCTTTCGGCGCCTTCTACCTATTTGCCCTTTTTCTTCCTTTTCTGACTTTGTTTTGTTTTGCCTTTGCCTTCTCCTTTTTCATTTTAGCACACTGGTTTCCTTCGGAGCCACGAGCCCGGCACGCGCGCCAGCCGGGTCGCCGCCCCGTGCCCTGACTGCGCCGACCAGCGCCCCTCCTTCTTCTGAGGCACAGCCTTCGCCTCCCCCTCGGGCCGAGCCGACTGCCTCCGCCCAGCCAGAAGTCCCCCGACTGGAAGCAGGGTCCTCCTAGCCGGAAGGCTCCTCCCCGGGCACGCGGGGGGCTGCCGGCAAGGAGCTCGTCGTCGTTGGCGACGACAACTCCGACGAGGAGCCTGGGAAGGAATGGCAGACGGTGGTGGTCGTGGCGAAGGAGTCCTTGGCCGTTAACGCCGTGGACGACGACGCTTCCTTCGCCGCCACGCTTGAGCTGGCGGTGAAGGAGATCCGGCTGCTGGAGGCCACAGCCGACAGGAACCAGACGTTGGAGCAGAAGCTCGCTTCCGCCAACGGGACTTCCCAAAGTAAGTTCGCTTCACCCGGCTTGCCTCCTTTTTTTTGGGTACTGATAGCCGGTTTTGTTGTAGCCATCCTCGTGTGCGCTCAGCGCGAGATCGATCGCTTGAAGAAAGCGAACGACCGGCTGAGCAAGTCCAATTCTACTCTGCGGCAGCAGAACAAGGATTGGCACGCGAGGGTGGACGGTCTGGAGGCCACCATCAAGGAGCGCGACGCCTCGCTCGCTAGCCGCACCGAAGACTTCTCCCTTCTCGAGGCCCAGAACAAGGACCAAGAGAAGGAGATCAAATGGCTAGTGACCAAGGAGAAGGCGCTGGTGGAGGAGCTGATGCAGGTCGGCCACACTGCCAAGGGTGAGTCCTTTTCCCGTCTTCCTTTCTTTCCGGATCCGGTAGCCGGATTTGACTTCTCTTTTCTGACAGCCTCTTACCCCGGCATAGACCTGTTGGCCTACAACCAGCTGCAGGAGAACTGGCTGGGAGCACAGCCGACGGCCCAGGAGCTCGTCGTTCTCCTTGGCGAGGAAGCGGCCAAGCTTCGTCAGGTGGCGCGGGACGTCTTCTCCTTCGTGTGGCCGGAGGCTCCAGTTCCGGAGACGATGGCGCAGCTAGCTGCGAAGGTGGGGGAGGTGCCGGTTGCGGTGGACTAGCTACGAGACTTGGCGGCGCGGGCCGCAGCGGAGATGGCCCTGGCCCTCATGCTCTCCTGGTACAAGGACGCCCGCGTCGAGAAGATCGACGGTGGCTTCCGTGTCGGGGCCGATCTTGCCGCCATCCGCCAGGCCCATCCGGAGCTCCACGGATCAGCCATCAAGATCGCCGACTACATGGATCCCGACGAGGTGCTCACCGACTCGGAGTCCGTTGGTACTCCTGATGTGGAGGTCCCGATGCCACCGCCTGCCTGCGGTGGAACCGGATCAAGCTTCGTGCCTCCTCCGCCGCCCCAAGCTTCTGCCGGCCAAGAACTCCCCCGCAGCAAGGGTCCTGCCGCTTAGTTATCGCCCCGGGATGCCGGGTGTATTTGTCTTGTGTTACATACTTATGAACCTTGCCCATTTGTGCCGGCCGTCTTTGACACCGGGTAACTTATGGGAACTTCGTCTCTCTTTGGTTTGTCATTGTTGAAATTCTTGAGTTTCCCTTGACTTGTGTGCTTCAAATTTTCTTTCGATACTTCACCGGTTAACCTTATCCGGCTTACTTCGCCCGGCTACACACTTTTAGCCGGGGGAACTGCACCTCCAGTGGGGGCGCGCGAGCGCACCCACTGGGTGCAGCCCCCAAGATTCAGAGTAGCTGGCGTAGCCAGGTGCTTCGAATCTTCCTTCTTTTCCAATTCTTCTATCTTTATCCGACTAGACTCATCTCAGTCGGTTGCTTTTGCTGGCTGAACACCTTCAGCCGGGGGAAATAACATTCTAGTGGGCGCGCGCGAGCGCACCCACTGGGTGTAGGCCCCGAGATTCGGAGTAGCTGGCGTAGCTAGGTGCTTCAAATCTTCCTTGTCTTCTCTTGCTCCTGCCCTTGCCCTCACCTAGGCTCCGATCGGCCGGCTAAACGCCTTTAGCCGGTCGGGAACCACAAGATTCCACTGGGGGCGCACGAGCGCACCCAGTGGGTGTAGCCCCCGAGATTCGGTGCGCTTGATGAAGGCAAGGACTTCGAATCTTCTTTCCTTCTCCTGGATTCCGACTCTAGGTAGTCGGACAAAATGTACATACGCATACACATGTCCACATAGGTTAGTAGGTTAGTCTGCCAAACTGTAGCCGGGAAACGGCTTGTTTTTTCGAAAACTGGCTTGTTCCTTTCTAGACACTTAGTCGCTTTCCCGTGCATTCTGCTGTTTTCGCTGCGTCCTTGCCGAGCAGCCGGGTTGCGGCCTGCAACCGGAATCGAAGGGAGCTGACAATACATTGCGCACCGTACTAATGGCTTATCAGCTGGATTGGTTCGAGCTAGTTGCAGGACCGGGACACCAGATCTGTCGTGTCTCCTCCCCATTTTTCGTGTGGGATGCCTCGGGCTTTTGCTCTTGCTAGCCGGACAGCCGGGTTGCGGTCTGTAGCTGAGACGAAGAGTGGGCCTCTGACATCGTCACACACTACTCAGCCGGTTTGTTGACTTAGCAGGCCGGGCCAGCCAGCGAGCCCCCGGGTAGGGGTTGCCGGAGCCGGAAAATCAGAACCGGAAAACAGATGCATACACATTTCTAGCAAGGAGCCCCCGACATCTTCGTGGGGGTCCGCATTTTCATTCATAGGGTTTTTGGGATACATACACTGCTTGGCGACTAGGTGTAAAATGGGCGCAGCAGGGCCGCGTTCCAGGGACGCTCGGTTTCCTCGTCCGACTTGTCCATCTTGTTCTTGCGCGGCTGCTGCGCGTCGATGAGGTAGTAGGAGTCGTTGGGCAGCGCCCAGCTAATGATGAAGGGGCCCTCCCAGGGTGGCGATAGCTTGTGCATGCCCTTCGTGTCTTGCACCAGCCGGAGAACTAGGTCGCCCTCGCGGAATGCGACTGGGCGGATCCGGCTTGAATGGTAGCGACGTAGTCGCTGCTGGTACAGGGCTGATCTAGACAAGGCCAGCTCGCGGGCCACCTCTAGGAGGCCCACTCCGTCCTCCCGCGCCTCCTGGTTGGCTTTTTCGTTATATAGGAGCTTGCGAGGGGAGTCGAACTCGATGTCGGCAGAGAGGACGGCTTCCGATCCGTTGACCAGGAAGAATGGCGTGTAGCCGGCTGACCTATTCGACGTGGTGCGGAGGCTCCACAGCACAGCCGGAAGTTCTTCGATCCAACATCCGGGTGACCGCTCTAACGGCTCGATGAGACGTGGCTTTATGCTGGCTATCACCAAGCCGTTTGCTCTTTCGACTTGCCCGTTGGATTGTGGGTGCGTGACAGAGGCGAGGTCTAGTCGGATTCCCTTGTTGCTACAGAACCGGGCGAAGGCCCCCTTGGCGAAGTTCGTGCCATTATCGGTGATGATGCTGTTGGGGTAGCCGAAACAGTTGATGATGTCGGTGAGGAAGGTGACAACCGTCGCCCCGTCCAGCTTCCGGATAGGCTTGGCCTCGATCCACTTCGTGAACTTGTCCACCGCCACCAGCAGGTGGGTCATGCCCGCGCGTGCTCGCTTGAAAGGACCGACCATGTCAAGGCCCCAAACCGCGAAAGGCCAGGTGATCGGTATGGTCTTGAGGACCGAAGTTGGCATGTGCCTGAGCTGCCCGAAGCGCTAGCACCCATTGCATGCGCGGACCAGCTGCTCAGCGTCCTCGAGGGCGGTGGGCCAATAGAAACCATGGCGGAATGCCTTGGCGACTATCGCCCTTGACGAAGCGCGGTGCCCGCACTCGCCCTGGTGGATATCCTTGAGTAGCCGGTAGCCCGCGTCCACATCAACACATCTTTGGAAGATACCGGATACACTGTGCTTGTACAGCTCGCTGTTTATGATGGTGTACGTGTGCGCGCGGCGCCGGATTTGCCTGGCCCCCACCTCGTCGTTCGGAAGTTCTCCATCGGCGATGTAGCTCATGAAGGGTTGTGCCCAGGATGGCACTTCCCGGATGACGAGGACGCTCTTGTCCTCCGTCTGACGGGTGTCGGGGGGTCGTCCAGGTGGCGTACCCGGAACGGCAGCCCCCGAGCCGCTAGGCGAGCCGGCAGCCCCCGGGTCTTGCGAGCCGGAAGGCACTGCCTGGCCGGAATTGGTGCGGGTCTTCTTCTTTGGCGGTTCTGCCGGCTCCACTTCCGCCGTTCCGTCAGCCGGAATGGTTCCTGCCCAGACGATGGAGTCCGATTCTGGCGACGGGTTGATGGATGGCTTGCGGAGGTGCTCCAAGGAGACCCCTGGTGGGATGGCCTGCCTGGTGGAGCCAATCTTGGAGAGCCCATCGGCTGCCTTGTTGTTGACGTGGGGGATGTGGTGAAATTCGCACCCGTCGAAGGACGCGCTGAGCTTCTGGATGTGGAACCGGTAGAGAGCCATGTTTGTGTCTCTGGCGTCCCATTCTCCAGATACCTGCTGTACCACCAAGTTCGAATCGCCGAAGCACAGGATCCAGTTGACACCGATCTCCTTGGTCAGCCGGAGCCCGTGCGCCAGTGCCTCGTATTCGGCTATGTTGTTGGAGGCCTTGAAGTGGATCTGCAGTACGTACTCCAGCCGGTCTCCCTTGGGCGAGGTGAGCACGATGCCATCTCCCAAGCCCCCGAGCATCTTCGACCCGTCGAAGTGCATCCTCCAATGGTCCGAATTCGGAACCGGTGGGAGATACTGGGTCTCGGCCCAGTCGACGAGGAAGTTCGCCAAAGCCTGCGACTTGATCGTGAGCCAGGGCTCGTACTAGATGGAGTAGGCAGCAAGCTCGATGGCCCACTTGGCAACTCGGCCGGTGGCGTCCTTATTGCCGATGATTTCCAAAGGGGTGCAGTGCACACGACCTTAATCGGGTGCTCCTGGAAGTAGTGCTTGAGCTTCTTGCATGCCAGGTACACGCCGTAGCACATCTTCTGGTAGTGGGGGTAGTTCTGCTTGGAGAGGGAGAGAACCTCGCTGAGGTAGTAGACGGGTCTCTGAACCGGCTGAGCCTTGCCTTCCTCGGGGCGCTCCACCACCAGGACGACGCTGACGACCCAGCTAATGGCTGCTATATAGAGCAACATTGGTTCCTTACTAGCCGGCGTGGCTAGAACCAGTGATGTGGATAGCGTGCGCTTGAGGTCGTGAAACGCGGTGTCGGCTTGCGAAGTCCAGGAGAACTTGTCTGTCTTCTTCATCAACTGGTACAACGGGAGTGCCTTCTCCCCCAGCCGGCTGACGAAGCGACTGAGGGAAGCCAGGCACCCGGTGAACTTCTGGACCCCAAGCAGGTTCCTGGGTGGCTGCATCCTCTCGATGGCCGCGATCTTCTCCGGATTCGCCTCGATGCCTCGCTGTGAAACGAGGAAACCTAGTAGATGGCCGGACGGCACTCCGAAGATGCACTTCTCTGGGTTCAACTTCATCTGGTACTGGCGAAGGTTGCCAAATGTTTCTCCCAGGTCCTCAAGGAGGGTGCGCTTCTCCTTGGTCTTGATGACCACGTCATCCACGTAAGCGTGCATGTTTCGGCCTATCTGCGAGTGCAAGCATTTCTGAATACATCGCTGATAGGTGGCGCCTGCGTTCTTTAGGCCGAAAGGCATGGTTACATAGCAGAAAGCCCCATAGGGGGTGATAAATGATGTCTTAATCTGATCAGCCGGGTTTAGCCGGATCTGATTGTACCCGGAATAAAAATCTAGAAAAGACAACAAATCACAGCCGGCCGTGGAATCGATGACTTGATCGATACGGGGCAAGGCGAAAGGGTCTTTCGGGCACGCCTTGTTCAGGCTGGTGTAGTCGATACACATGCGCCAGGTCTTGTTCTTCTTCAGCACCAGGACTGGGTTTGCCAACCAGTCCGGGTGGTACACTTCCATGATGAACCTGGTTGCAAGGAGCCGGGTGATCTCGTTATCTTTCTCTTCTCTTCTGCGAACCGGCGCAGAGGTTGCTTGACCGACCTGGCGTCTGGGCGCACGTGAAGTGAGTGATCGGCAAACTCCCTCGGCACACCCGGCATGTCTTTGGGGGACCACGTGAAGATGTCCCGATTCTCACGGAGCAAGTCGACGAGCGCGCCTTCCTATTTGTTGTCCAAGCCGGCGCCAATGGTGACGAACTTAGTCGGATCGGAGGGGTCGAGCAGGATCCTCTTCGTCTCCTTTGCCGGCTGGAAGGCTCCTTCTCCAGCCGGCTTGCTGCTAGCCGGGATGTCCTGCTGGGCCATGGCCACATTGCGCATGATCACGCGCTTCTCCTCGGCTATGATAAGGGCCTCTGCCAGCTTGGAACCGGCTGAGGTGCACTCCATCGACCGCCTGAACCAGCCGGCGAGGGTGATCACGCCGTGGGGGCCCGGCATCTTCGTCTTGAGGTAGGCGTAGTGGGGGATGGCCATGAACTTGGCGAGGGCGGGGTGCCCGAGGAGAGTGTGGTAGGAGCTCGTCAGATTTACCGCCTCGAACCAGATTGGTTCGCGGCGGAAGTTCTCCTCGGTCCCGAAGATGACGTCCAGCTGGATTTTCCCCAGCGGGGCGCAGGCTGGCCCCGGCAGTATGTCGTGGAATGTCGTGGTAGTCGGGCGCAGGTCGCTTTCGTGAATGCCCAGCTTCTCCAGCGAGGACTGGTAGAGGAGGTTGAGGCTGCTGCCTCCGTCGATGAGGACGCGTGAGAATCGACAGGTGCGCGCGTTGGAGACGATGAGAGGGTCGAGCACCATGGCGTAGCCCCCGGGAGTCGGTAGATGCTCAGGCTGATCTGTCCGGCTCTAGGTGATGGGGGTTTCCGACCAGTTCACGTACTGGGGGACCGGAGAGGCGATGGTATTGACCTCCTGCTTGGAGCGACGCCTGCGGTTGTGCTTGTCGTCCTGCTCCGTCTCGAAGATGTGGTAGGCGGTGTGCGGCTGGGGGTAGCCGTTGTTGTTGTTGCCGCCGTTACCATCATTTCTGGCTCCCCTAGCCGGTGATGGAGGTCCACCCGGTGGGGGAGGCGGGGGACGAGGCTGGTTGCCCTGGTCCTTTAGCTGGCGGGTCCAGCTGCAGTTCCGGGTGGTGTGCGTAGCTGGCTTGAAGGGACCGCTATGCCACTTGCACGGGCCATCGAACATCTAGTCGAAGGTGAGCCGTGGCTTCTGCCTCCTTGCTTCATTAGCCGGCGCGTCGGGCGCGCCCTCCACAGCATTGACCTGCCACGCGTTGTAGCGAGGCTTTTGCTGTCCGGCCTGGCGGTCCCCATGGAACCGGTTGTCGTTGCCGTGGCATCTAGAGGATCCGGATTCTCCAGTTGGATTGCTGGGTCAGTCGCGAGCCGGCTCCGTGGGAGTCGGACGTCCGTCCGCGTTTACTCGGAGGGGCTTCTTCATGGCGGCATCCGCCGTGGCATACTGGTCCGCAACCATCATGAGCTCCGCCATGGTTTTCGGCCCGTCACACAGTAGCCGGTGGCGAAGCATGGTGCCCTCTCGGCAACCTTCGATGAAGAAGCTGATGGCTTGGTTCTCCAGGATGCCCTCGCAAGTGTTGCGCAGCTCCGTCCACTTGGCGAGGTACTCGCGGTCAGTCTCGTGGTCGCCCTGGACGCACAAGGCCAGGTCGCGCGGGCGTCCTGGGCGCTTGTACGTGCCGTTGAAGTTGCGGACGAACACCTTCTTGAAGTCAGGCCAGGCGTTGATGCTATTAGGCGCGAGGCTATTGAGCCATGTCCTTGCCGACCCGGTTAGCATGAGGGGGACGTAGCGCACGGCTGTGCGCTTGTTCCCGTGGGTGATGCTGACTGCCGTAGCATAGTCGGTCAACCAGTCTTCCGGCTTCATGCTACTGTCGTATTTGGGGGTGTCCCTGGGCAGGGAGAATTTATCCAGAAACGGCTCGTTCCGGATGCAGGGTCCGAAACAAACCGGACTGGTAGAATCTTCCTCCTCCGTGACGCGCGCTTGAGCGAGGAGCTCGATGCGGTCGCGGGCATCCGGACAATCCGGGTTGGGCGCTCCCACCCGGCCCGAGAGACGGGAACCGGCTGGTCTGGGCGCTCCGGCTGGCGGAGGGGGAGGTGGCGGGTTGCTGTTCACCGTCTGCTCCTAGCACGGCTAGCCCCTGTTGCCAGAGCTGCGACGCCTACTGTGGGCCCTGGGCGGCTGAGGGGAGGACGCCTGCTGGGTGTCGCGCGGCGCGCTCCTGCTGTTGGCAGGTAGCCTGCTCCCCTGGAGTAGCTAAGGTCTTCCTACATCTGTCGGTTGGCACCGGCCTGCTCGTCCGCGACGCAGAGAAGCTCCTGCACACGAGCGTGCTGGCGGGCTCGCTCCTCGCCCTCCAGGCTGGGTAGTTCCTCTGCCGCGGCTCACGTCGCGCGCAAGTTCTTGATGGGCGTGCTGTAGGTGGGTCGTGTGAGGGCAGGCGCGGGATCAGGTTCCCCGTCCTTTTCCATCCTACCGCCCAGTTTGCCGCCCCGACGCCGTACCTGGCCGCGCCGGCTCGGCTCCGCGGTAGCCAGAGTGAGGCCATGCGCACGGTCGTACTCGCGCCGGGTGATCTCGAGCTGCTTGCGGGCTGCTGCTATCTCCATGGCCTCATGGAGGAGGATCTGTCTCTCCATTGTGAAGTTGGCCTCCGCCTCCTCCGGGTTATCCCCGAGGTTAACCGGCGTCAGGAGCCGATCAATGGCATCCTCCACCGGGTTCCGGGGCTGCGGGGGAGCGGATGTTCTGACCTCGTCTGTGCCTCGCTCCCGCGGCTGGCGGGGATGGGGGCTGGAACCGGCCATCATGACCTCTACGCCACGAGACGCGGCGGAGGCGCTGCCGCCTGAGCGCGGCAGCCCCGCGACAGAGACAATTTCCCTAGGGAAACGCTCCGGGACGGTGGCGACGTAGACGGGAAGGTCGCCGAATAGTAGAACGGTGCCGTTCACAGGGAAGGAGGTTCTGGCGAAGCAAGAAGCATTGTCGATGACACAGTCGAACTTGCCGAGCGTGAGCACCAGGCCGGAGGCCATGCGCTCACCAGCTGAAGTGCGGGGTCCCGTGCGGAACGTGACTCCGGTCGAAGCCATCTTGCCCCACGGTGGGCGCCAACTATCATTGTATTGGGAACGGAAGTACCTGAGGAGGTTAGATAGAGGTGTGGGGACTAGTAGGAAGCTATCGACGGCGTCCGCAGGCGGGATTGGATACAAGAGAGCGTAGCGGGATGCAAGAAGTACCCAGGTTTGGGGCCCTCGTGGTGAGGTAAAGCCCCTACTCCTACCGGATCTGACTATGTGGAATACTCGAACTACAAGTGCTCCTCGAGCTGTATACGCTAGCTACTGCCTTAAATGCTGTGAGACCAACCCTTTCTACTGAGGCCTTGCCTCTCGTTATATAGGCAGAGGGGCAAAGGTCTCACTGGCTAGTCCGACTAGCGGGCCCCATAGGCGGGTTCCAGCCGGCTAGTCATCTACAGTGTCCAATATGGCTTGTCTTGTTGGAGTACGAGTGGTATGGCTGTCGTAGGCACAGTGGACGCCGTGCCAGCCTGTTGTCAGCACCGGCCACTGTTCCTGCGTCACCCACGCAAAGTCTTCGGTATGGCCGGGCGGTTGCCAGTCTTGTCACCGTACAGGGCGTACCGTGCACTGATACACACGTCGCCCTGTCCCACTGATTGAGTCCGGCTACGTCGCCGTATCCGGATGCCTCTTGCTGATCCGGCTACCGGGGATAGCTAGCCTGTCTTGCCCTGTCCGGCTGCATCTGGTCAGCCGGACGCGATCCGACTGTCTTGCTTCTTATTCGGTTGGGGTACCTAGGGATCATCCCCTTGACATTTGCTTTCCCCATCTAGATAACCCCACACTGTCACCTTGAGCACTAGATGGTTCCAACAAACACCACAATTTCATAGAGACACCCAACTCCAAATATAACTCATAACAAGTATTTGTAATCTCTAGTCTAAGTGCCACCATGGTGTGCACGCTATCACTTTCACACACATGGGGAGAGCAGAGATCTATTAAAGCAGTTGAGTATCAAGGTAGATATACTTGATTACAAAGCTCATGATCACAATATGATCATGCATAGAGAGAGAGAGAGAGAGAGATGAACACATAGCTACCGGTAGAACCCGTAACCTTGAGAGAGAACTACTCCTTCATCATCATGGGAATCAGCAACGGCGATAGAGATGGTGGTGGAGTCAATGGAGATGGCTCCGGGGGCACTTCCCCGTCCCAGCAGGGTGCCGGAACAGAGACTTTCTGTCCCCCGAATCTCCCCTTCGGTGGCGGCAGCGCTGCGGAACTTTTCGTGGCTAGAGGCTGGACGATTTAGGGTTTCTGCATCGGGAGGCTTCTTATAGGCGAAGAGGCAAGGTCGGTGGCTGTCCAGGGGCCCACACCATGTCCTGGCGTGGCCTAGGGCTACCCGCGCCAATGGCGGTGTGGCCGCCCTATGGACCCCCTTCGTCTCTCCTTCGGACTCCATGTGTCTTCCGATAAAATATTAACTTTGGCTTTTGTCCCGTCCAATTTCGAGAATATTCATTTTCTGACTTTCCTAGAACCAAAAACAGCAGAAAACAGACAACTGGCACTGTAGCATCTTGTTAATAGGTTAGTCCAAGAAAGTGTATAGAAAGTACTCCAAAGTGTGGACAAAACATAAGAAAGTAGATATAAAACAAGCATGGATTCTTACGGTCTCAACATAAGAAAGTACTGCCGACCATCAGCAGGGTGCCTCAACATCCTGTCTTTCTTACGGTCTTCCATGTGCCATCGCGATAACTTGGCATGCTCTTTATTTCTGAACAAACGTTTCAACCGTGGTATTATAGGAGCATACCACATCACCTTGGCAGGAACCCTCTTCCTGGGTGGCTCGCCCTCAACATCACCAGGGTCATCTTTTGTGATCTTATACCGCAATGCAGTGCATACCGGGCATTTATCAATGCCATATTCTCGTACTTCTCACCGCGGTAGAGGATGCAATCATTAGGGCATGCATGTATCTTCTGCACGTCTAATCCTAGAGAAAAGACAAGTTTCTTTGCTTCGTACGTACTGGAGGGCAATTAGTTATTTCTTGTAAGCAGCTTCTTCATTATTACCAACAACTTTTCAAATCCCGAGTCAGTCATATCGGTCTCTGCCTTCTACTTCAACAATTCCAGTGTGCTACCCAGCTTCTTCTGGCCATCTTCACAAGTTGGATACAGCAATGTGTTGTGGTCCTGTAACATCTGCTCGAACTGCAACCTCTCCTTTTCTGTGTCGCAGTCTCGCCTTGCATCACTAATGACCCGACCAAAATCATCAACGGGCTCATCTGGTTCCCGTTCTTCACCCCCTTCGTCTTCATTATCTTCAACTGCGGTAACAACGTATTCAAGGAACATAGATCGGTAGTTGTCATTATCGTTCTCTTCTTCATCGCCGTCTTCCATCATAACCCCTCTTTCTCCGTGCTTGGTCCAAACATTATAGCCGGACATGAAACCGGACCGAAGCAGGTGGCTCTGAATGACTCTTGAGGAAGTGTGAGCCTGCTCATTTCGACATTCAACACATGGACAACACATAAAACCATCCCGCCGCTTGTTCGCCTCGGCCACAAGGCGAAAATAACGCACGCCTT
This sequence comes from Avena eriantha, assembly GCA_910589775.1. Classification (NCBI taxonomy): domain Eukaryota; kingdom Viridiplantae; phylum Streptophyta; class Magnoliopsida; order Poales; family Poaceae; genus Avena; species Avena eriantha. The sequence goes on along the minus strand of OU342741.1, from coordinate 459,531,339 downwards.
CTCTGTAAGCGTCAGAGCGTCGGTCACCGTACATCCATGGGTGGCTCATCAGCATCATACAACCATGCATATATATCAAACGCAATCACGATGCTTAAATTAGTACCGTGCGGTCAAAACGAGAAAATAGTTGCTAACCTTTTAGGACACTTTAAAACAAAGAGGAGAAACCTTAAGTGTCGCTCTGGCACCTCATATCATATTTTTTCTTGTGTGAACTCAACTGGCATCGCTCTAACAGGCATTTCACCGAACACCTCTAGTGCATATGAAGAAAACAAGTTAGCACAAAGTTATACCCACCTCTCACATAGGAAAAAAACAGGAGAGAGTGGAGGGCTGGGTGCATATATATAGGGCCCGGCCATTAGTCCCTGTTTGAGATACAAACCGGGACTAAAGGTTCTGCCAGGAGCACTTGCGCCGGCCCAGACCCATTTTTCCCGGTTTGTATCTCAAACCGGGACTAATGGTTCCTTATGGACCGGGACAAAGTACCTCGGCCTCCTCGGGCCGTCTGGTTCGGACCATTAGTCCCGGCCCCAGCCACGGCCGGGACTAGTGGCCCGAACCAAAGGCCCATTTTCTACTAGTGGAACATCAAAAATTATAGATACGTTAGCAACGTATCACTAGTGCCGCTTCTGTCAGGTGCGCGGCTATCAGATGCCTGGCGTGGTCATCTGAGGAAAGTGTCGACTCGGGTCTTGGCGTCTATTGATGCGACTGGTGTAGGTCGACTCCTGTTGGAGGATCCGATAGAATAACTTGATGCAACCAACATCCTTGTAGGCTATAGAAAACATAAAGAATTGTGAAATACTTGTATCTTGTATCATCGCCCTACTTGGTTGTCATCCCGTCGACTCCAAACCCTAGCCACCGCCTTGCTTCACAACTGTGTTCCGCCCAAGCCACCGATGCTTCCGTCCACGTGTCACCGTTGCCTTGTCTATGTCGACCAAAAACCTAGGGCGTGCCAGTCCTAGGTTCTTTTCTCTATCACGTGTGAGCCTGTCAGATCGTCTACTCTGTTTAGATCTAGAAGGTGATGACGGAGCATTGTATATTCATCAACTTGCTTCCCCACTTCTTCCGTGGGCTTGATCGCACATCGACGCGGTGACGCTACACTTTGACGCTTTGTCCTGTAGATCTTCATAAGGAGAATTCTCTTGCGGCTAGTAGGGATACGCCTACCAGCGAGAGTCGACATATCGGCTACCTCGATAACTTCATCAACTTTGCTACGACGACGTATTCTTCGAGTGTATGATCTCCTTGCTTGCAACTTCATGGTGATCTTGGTTTGTTGGGTAGGTAATTTTTTTTGTTTTACGTAGCACGTTCCCCACCAGGTCACCCATTACTTCTTTTCTGGGATGTTGTTCTGTTGGACTGATTTTTGGTTTTGGTGGGATGTTAGTGTTGGCTGCTAGCTTTGATTTATATTTTTTTTTAACTACTTATTGATATTTTCTTTTCTAATTGCAAGTCGGTCGGAGCTTAGAGTTTCCGGTTGCATATGGGTTGCCATGATTTTATTCTAGTTACAAGCGGGGTTGCAACCGAGATTTCTTAGTTGCGACTATTATTTTCAGTTGCAAGCGGGGCTATAATTGATATTTTTTCAGTTACAAATGAGTTTTTCTTTGGATATTTAACTTGAGTGTTTTCTAGTTGCAAATGGTGTTGTAACTGAAATTTTTTTCATGTGTAAATGAGGTTGTAATTGAGTTTTTTTCATTTGCAGGTGAGTTTTTTTTTTGTTGAGAAAACGCAATAAACTATTACGTTTCATTTCATTTGCAGGTGAGGTTGCCCTAGTTTTTCTTTTCTCCAATTGCAATATATGTATCCATGTTTTGTTGCTCGTTAGTTCTTTAGACGGTACAACAACAAAAAAGAAGCATGAAACTAGGCCCCGTAGCTAAACTGCTCTCATACATTTACAGGGAAATATATTCATGTAGATACATATATAGATGTACATATTAGTTACAAATCTGTCCGCGGGTGGCGCATGTTGGCAGCTAGCAGCTTCACAGTCGCATCTTAATTAATCAGTTCCGCGGCGCGCGAGAGAGAGAGCAGTTAACAAATGGAGATGGAATGAACTAACAACAACAAGAGAGAATCAAGTAGTAGTACTGTAACGGACTGTATCAGCATCACATCATCTCGTGATCCGCGAGCGTGTTGTGGATAACTGGAGCCGGAGGAGCTGCTGCTGCATCGTCAGCGGTAGGGGCTGGGGCTTCTGCGGCCGGCTCCTCGAGAAGATACCGTCCGCCGTCAAACCTGCGCACGATCGATCCTATGTGTGACTAGAAGCACTTGAACAGATATACAGTACTACTATGAAGCAGCACATGTACAACTGGATATATGTACTACGTACGTTTTTCCGTCGAGCTCCTGGTGGTAGCGAGACGCCGCGTTGACGATGTCATGGAGGGGGCCTCCGCGCTTGAACCGGGTCTCCTGCGTGCGCGTCTGCCAGTACGTGGTCACGTCGCCCGAGTCGTCGTACGCCCTCGCCACCGTGGCGGCCAGGCACACCATCGCCATGAGCAGCCAGATCCCCGTCGTCCTTGGCATCGTCGTCGTCGTCGTCGTCGTCGTTCTTGCTCTGCTAGCTCTGCTCCTCCGACGATCGCCGACCTGTTTGTGCTAACCAGGCCGGACCCCTCTTGACCCATCTACCTATGTATACATGCAGCATGCTCCTCCGTCTCTGGCTGCCCGGGTTTGCGCTCCTTCTCGTGGGTCTATATTTGCATGTACCTATGTTTAGACGTTTGGCTGGCAATTAGTTCACGTGTTGGGTTCAACCAAGGCAGCACCTGTGCATCTTTCTTACATGTTACAATAAGTCAATTATTCACTTGAAGAAATAAAGAGATTTGCCAGCAACATTGTACGGCAAAATGGAAAAAAATGACCTAAATTGCAAACAAATTCGAAAAATAAACTCTCGTCCAAACTACTAACTCTTTTGGTTAGCACCCAAACACACATGGCCTAAGCTACATATAGCCTAGGCAGGCGCTAAGCCTGCTATGAGTGTGGCGTGATGGGACCGGGCCGGGCCCCACTAGTGGGAGCTTAGCGCCTACGGATTAGGCATTTTATGCTATGTAGTTTAGCGTCTGTGTCTTAGGCACTAAGCCCCACTTAAGAAAGGGCCGCGCGGCCGGCCCAGCCTGACCCCTCCTCACTTCATCCACTTAGGCAAGAATATGAGCTCGAGGTTAGCGGCTGCCCTCTCTCTTCCTCACAAATCCTTCTCCCAAATGATCCAAATATGAAGCTTTTCTTTGTGGATTTTGACCCCCCCCCCCCAAGTTCCTAGAGGTACTCTCCCTCATTTCCCTTGGTTTTTTGACCCCTTGAAAGTTTGTTTTTCTAGTTAAATATGTCCAAATCATGGAAAATCTAGAAATCCGAATTGACCCAAAATGCATGGTTGATTGTTGTTGCATTGGCAAATGGTGGATATTATAATGTCTATGAAGCATTTTATTAGGGTTAGGGTTCTTAATATGTTAGGGTTAGGGTTTTTGTTATGCTATGATTCTTGTTAGGTTAGGGTTCTTATTAGATTTGTAAGTTAGGGCAAGGGTTTGGTTATGTAACTCGGATTTTTTAAAGATTGACATGAGCTGTCATTGAATATATTTTCCGTTGTGTTGTTGTAATTATTATATGGATGTCGAGAATTGTTCATGTTCATCATGTGGACAAGAATGCCTTTCTGGAACGCAATATCGAGCCGAACCCGAATGAGCTTGACTTGGTGTTCGATCATAGTCCTACCTATGCCAAGATTTTGTAACAGTTGAGGATTGATTAGAATTGGATGGACCCAAGTGATGTTGTTGAGTTGGAGGGGAGGCATAATGCAGGGTTTGAAATGCATATCCGTTGGAAGGAAATGCATATCAACTCCAAGCAACATTGGGGTGCATCAAGGAGGTGGTGTTTGAATCACTAGACAAGACTCTTGAGTTATTTGCCACACAAAAATTTGATTCTTGTTTGCAGTTGGATTTGAACCGACTTGCCTTCCCATTTGATGGTAGGAGCCCACCCCCATGAACCAAGATGAAATGAGCGCACCACCCATTTCAAATAACTAAGATGGAGCATTGGGAACAGAGAATGATGTTTATGGGGACGATGAGAATGATGTTGAGGTCCATGAAAATAGTGTTGGAGATTTGGAGAAATATTATATGCAAGAGAATATGGACCGTGACATCCCATATGCTCGATGATATGCATTGGACTTAGATGATGGTGGCCCCAAAGAAGAAGTTGATGAGGGAGAGGTTCACGGCCAATGAGGCCAAAGTTGACTGGGCAGGATCATCAGGTACCATTGGGCCTCAGCAAGTTCGTCAAATATGGTGGGCTCTTCCAATAATTCCTTCTTGTAAGTTAGCATGAATATCTTGACACGAGTGCTAGAAAGAAGCCATCGAACATGGTTGTTGAATGCAATTGGTAAATACTCGTGGCGTTGGGATCCTCCACTTGTCAGAGCTTCCTCCACACAAATATCAAACTTGGTGACATACTTCTTATGGAAATTAGCCCAATCCTTGACCCTTCTCTGTTTTTTTAATCCAACCTGCATGTTAAGAAAGCACAGTGTTAGCACCATCATAAATGAAATCACAATGCTATGTGTACAAATTTCGCGCCCAGTTGCTTATGAAGCTCGTGGTCCATGTCCTTCCACGTCGGCGGATGAATCTAAAACTACCCAAACTGACTCATCACACGATGTGGCAAATCAAGCTCAACCTCCTTATTACATATCAATGGGCACCGCATGTGCCATCTATGTTTTTCCTCCAGGCACTTTGGGTTCAGCTGGAACCCATATGTCTCACCAATGTGGTCCCTCCCACCATATAGCTGCCATTCCACCCGCAACATAGAACAACAACATTGATGTGGAGTTTATATAGAGAGCATGCGAGTCGGTGATGTAATGAAAATATTTACCTTCTCGGGGGTAAGCGTGCCCATATTATTGGCGTACTGCTTGTACATGGTATCCACACTGCTCGTCATCTCCGATACCACATCCCACTTGTAAGAACAAGTGGGGAACCGTATAGGGTTCTGGTGATCGTTCCATTCTCGGTAGGATACCTCTTTGGGGAGTCCAAATGGCAAGCGCTCCCAGTTCCATACCAAAAGAAGCATCATGGGACCACCAATTCTAGCACTGGCTGAGGGCATATGACAAACATTGTCCAACTGCACAAAAAAGAAAGAAAGATTTAGTTAGAACATGTTGCTAGTGGTAATGTACAAAACAACTGATGCATGTAAAATGCCTACATGAAGTTTGTAGTTTATTGACACATATTTCCATGTATTTACATCTTACATAATGTTATATCCATGTTTTACATTGATTTTGAGGATTGTATAAACAATCCCTTCTCCTATGGTTCTAACTATGCAGGACAGGAAAACCCTGTTTTCTGTATTTTCAGTTTTTATGGACCTAAACAAAGTCAAATGGACCGTGGATTTTTCGAGGGTTATTTTTTCACGAAGAGAATCTACTAGATCACAGGAACCAATAGAGGGGCCTCATGGGTTGGGAAATAGGCCTAGTGGCATGGTCCCCCATGTAGGTCGTGCCACCAACCCTCGTTCGGGCCTCGTTGCTCGGATGCCATCGATTCAACCGCCATCATCTTTGTCTTGACCTAAAACCTTGTATAAAAATGGTCCCCGATGTGATTTCGGAATAGACGTAGGCGGAGATTGAAACACATAAAAAAAGAGATTGCATGACAGTGCCAACAGAGACCAGAGGTGGGAACTGCTACCGAAATTACCTCCGATTGCCTCCACCCCCTTCGACGTGGTCACCATCAATATTGACAACGAGATCTTCTCCATCCATCTACTATAATCTGTTGGGAAACATGATGTGTGATGCAATATATTGTTTTCTCATAATCTATTGTATCTTTATGTCTATGTTTGAGTAGTGATCCGTTTATGGCAATTGTGAAATAGTTCGTTGTTGGTTGCATACAAGTATACGTTATCTTCTATGACGATATTATATACTGATATGTGAGAGCACACATATGTTGGGGAATGTATAAGATTGTCACTGTCGCATGTTGATAGTAGGAGGGATGGCCGAAGATTGACAGAAACAGTGTCCCAAATCTTAAATATGCATGCTATGTTAAGTCATGGTTAACTAACGGGGGATAAGTTATGGGGACCTTAAAACTTACAACGGTGGTTGGACTTTATGTCTTAATAACTCCCTTTGTTGCTCGGAAACGGCCTTGAAATCAATCACTAGGGGAGTAATTTCGTAGTAATATGGCCGCACCTATTTATGACTCCTCTCTAAACAACAAAAGACTGTAACATCCCAACGTTAGAGCTTAGAAATAAGCTGAGCTCAGGTGTGTGCATTGCATTCATGCATAGAAAATCCGGATAATTTTCGCGCTTTTAAAAAAACCTTGTCAAAGTGATTGAAGCTTCTCTTAACTTGGTGGAACTGAAGTAGATCATCAAGTTGACTGCGATAAGTTTCAATGTGACCTTTGCTAAAACCTTATCTTTGGGCAATATAATTTGATCTAAGGGTAGATAAAATGTAATAAAACTAAGTCACAACACACTACTTAATAAGGAGTACTTGATCTTCTAGAGATCATTACATGGTATTCTACACCACAACTCAAGGATGAATACTTAATATTCTAAAGATGATATCAAGGTATTACCTACAACAAACCTTGAATACCAAGTTAAGTATATAACTTAACTAGATAAATCTCATAACTAAAACTTGAGACACTTGCTTGTCATAGTTAATTATACCATGGGTATCATGGTTGTTCTTAAACATTAACTCTTATCACAAATAGAGTAGAAAGGGAAGTCAAGCCAAGACCATTCATCACATGCCCTTGTTGTCATATTAACATATGACATTCCTAAATAGCTAAGGCCTAGTGTCAATTGATCATCAATGTTAAGTGATAAATTTCTGACCTATAACTTATTGACTCTTATATTTGACCTATTATGTTAACCTTCCAAAGACCTTAAGGAAATTAATAAGAATAAGGAACTAGATATGGTAGGGTGCCATCATCAATGGAATGATATCCTTAGTGGTGATCAAACCATTGGATGTTGGAGGATTTAACTAGAAGAAGTATCTAAACCTAAGAATTATCTAATACTTGAGAAGTTATTAGAAAGCTAGAAATGGTAGAATGCCAAATAATAAATCTTGTTAAGTCAAGTAGATACAAATTTGGAGTAAGTTTCCTTAACAAGATAAACTCTATAAATAAACTAGTAACAACGTATTACTTAGTGGTAATAGAGATTGATTAGTCAATCAGAAGCCTAAGCCTAATATGATCAAAGGTGGTGGTCATTATTCTCAAGTCATTTGAGAATAGATGACTAGATGATGAAGTGATATGAGAATACAAAATAAGGAAAAACCCTAGTAAACTAAATCATTTAGCTTTATCATGAGAAGTCAAGCTAGAGTATGATGAAGTATATAACATAGGTTGTATGGAGTAGATGGAAGCATACTAGTGTAACCAAGCTAATACAAGAACAAACTTGTATTATAAGAGTAGTACCATACCTATTCTAGAGGATTAATATCACATGTAATATAGTGAGGAATATAATCTTGCAAGCCTTGGAAGTAGTTGCGAGATGGATTTAAAGGAGTTAATGGTTGGAGTTAGTAATAGCTGCATTGATGGATTTATGAACGGTAGTTTAGAAATGGAAGCCATATGTACTAGGAGAAGAAGGAAGGAGTAATGTGGAAGTGGCGTAACCATATCATATGATGATGGATATGGTGGAGTCAGATGATTGTCTTGTTCAGAAAGATGTGATCTTTGTGAATAAGATAAGAGAGATTTAAATAGAGTATATTTAGGTAAGGAATTCCTTAACTATAATCCAAGCTTAGTAAAGTATGAGGATAGGAACTCTTGAGAAACCTTTAACCAAGGTCTTATCAATCCATGAATAAAACCATGTCTACATCTTTGTCCAAAAACCCTAGAATGAAGTTAGCAGTGGAACCAATTCCTAATTTTAAGCAACCAAAGAATATTATCTCTTAGTCAAATAAAGTTTCTAAGATATAACTAGAATGCCAGTTGAGATTGTACTGATGAAAGGCTTGTCTACTTTAATATCTTAAACCCTAATAGAAACCTAGACTCATAGAATCATCAAGATCACATTAGGAAAGTAATCTCCATAGCCCACTCTAAGTTGAGATATTACCATAGTCACAAAACATGATGGCAATATCTTAGCCTTAATATTCATCCATACCTATAATTGAATATAATTTATTAAATCCTCTCAAAACCCATATACCTACATTTGAATAAACATGAGCATTTCTCCACCAATGATTGTTATTGATTCATAATGACCTAACCAAGATTGTCCTGTAGTAATTCTAAACACTACAAATCAAGTAGAATTGGATTTGGTGAAATCACCAAATAGGGAGAACCATGGAATTCAAATCACCATGTTACAAACCCCATGGTTTAATGCCTTATATTGTATATATAATTCCTTTATGAGGTTAAGTATTAATAAGATTATATACACATAATATCCATCTTAAACCATCACCATTACATTCTTTTAGTGGAAGTTAAAGTCATTTTAAAAAGATCTTATTATAAAGAGTAAATCTCTAAAACCTAATTCCTGTTTAAATTTTCTAATAAACATAATCCTTTATATAATCATGATTAGTGTAAATACGACTAAGAGAATGTCAATCCAATTAGTACATTAACTCATGAAAAACCTTGTTGATCAACTGAATTATGAATATTTGATTCATGGAGGAAATTCAAATTGAAAAGGATATTCTAAAACAGAAATAGAATTAGAAAAAGAAAAAGAGATTGCTAATAGAACCGACCCACAGCCCAGCAAGCCTTCGCGCTACCTGCCGCTCCCGTGCGCCAGTCGTCACTTCTCGCTCAGTTAGCCACGGCCCAGCAACAACAGCCCAACTTCCCTCTCTCTCTACCGATAGGTGGGGCAACAGATGGACTGCAGGTTCAGATAGAAAAGGCGCTAGGGGGTTTTCTGCAAAGAGCGCGTCGTCGTCTTCCTTGACTACTGGAAGCAGCTGCGTGTCTGCGTGGCCACCATCGATCCTCCGCCACGCTACGACGCGGGCCGCTGCTTCTAGAGGAGGGGATAAGAATGCCCGCACTCTCCTCTATCCTCCCATACCCATATCACTTTCTCTCGCACCCTCTCGAGGAAATCCCCTTTTCTCACTGAAACCCTAGCCGCCGGTGGTCATCATACTCGCCGTTAGAGACCGCCCCAGGGCCAGCCGTGGATGCTACAAGCTCCGCCATGGTGTGCTTCATCTCCACGGTGAAGGAATCGATACAGGAAGCCGTAACCATGCGCATCAACCCGACCTTCCCGATGTCCGGTCGCTGTCGATTGTCACCACTGTAGTGCTCCTCTGGCCTCGCCATCACGCCCACCAGACTCCCGATGAGCTACCAGTGCTCGAGCACCTCTATGATTTGCCCCTAACCCTCTCTATCGTCTTCTCCATAGAAGCCTCCACTTACCGCCATCGGAACTCGTCGGAGCTAAGGCTCCGGTGACCATTTGCGAGCATCGCGACTATCGTTCGAACCATCGTTGTCTGCCGCGTTCAGCGCCCCTAATCCCGCAAGCGCACACACCCCCTATCGTTGGCCTCGAGCACCACCTAGAGGCAGCTCCATTACTGATGTCAGCGCGACATCATGCTGATGTCATCCACACGTCAGCGCTGGGTCAAACCTAGTCCAACTTGCCACCTGGGCATGTGACGTGGCCTATGTCCCACCTGTGACTTGGCCTTGGTATGGACTAGGTATAAATATTATTTCTCTTTAGTAAATAGATAAAACATTGTAAATTCAAATATAAATAATTTTCAAAAATTTAAGAAAATGATTAAATCTTATTAATTCCATATCTTTTGATTTATAATTCAGAAATATATATATTATATATCAAAATGTTCAGAAAAATAAACTCTATAATATAAACCTATTATTACATTTTATTTTCCAACTTAAATAATATAATAATTATTATTAGTAAATAACCTATTAGGGATAAATCTTAAATAAATATATTCTATTATTTAAAATTCATAAAAAATAAGTATAATATATCAAAATTCATAGAAAAGGAAAATATACATTTATAAACTTATTTTGTACATTTTTGTGTCCTTAACTAAGTATTTATCATTTATTTAGTATTTATAAAGTAATAAAACTTATAAAAATCATACCTTATTATTTATAAATCATAAAAATATTTATAATATACCAAAATGATCACAAAAATAATATCTACATGTTAAAATTATAATCTTTCATTTTTTTAATTAAATATTTTTTTGAATAATCTAATAACTTGAATTTAAACATATTCCCTTAATTAACAATTCATATAAGGATAAATAAAAATTGCTAATATTTCTAATATTGTACATCTAAGGCCTAATAATAGTATTTTCCTTAAGTATTAATAATATGAAGTCTAAATAGTCCAAAACATCTTAATTACAATTTTTGATAAATTATCATTCCTAAATAAGTGTAACATCTTCTATTATATATTAAAAGTGCATGACGGGTTAACCAGAAATTAGAGAAATCACTAGAAAATCCCATAAAAAACAAAAAAACCAGACCATCCATTAAACTTACTAGGCAATCAGAACCATTCAATCTCTATAATAATTATTTATCGTTACACTTCAAAAGAATTACCCACCATGCCCCGAAAAAGTGTTTTACACGTACCCTTTCAATCACGCCGTCAAATCAAAACCTACAAATTACCATAGCATATCGTCGCTCACTCCATAGCCGCCGCCGCTGGGTTTTCAGAAAGAGAAGCAAAGATACGAAGTTTGCATGCCGTCGTGGCCGCCCTTGAGTTCGTATCAGCGCCATCGGGATGGCCGGCCGGCCGGCCGACTGTGATGATCTATCCGTGCATCTCGATCCCCCAGGTTTAGATGTTGTATCATGCATGTATCCATCTACTAAGGATACGTACGAGGTTGATTGAAAACCAGTCTTACATATAGTAGCTACAAGAATAATACTCGGAGACTTGCCGCCATCGACGTTGTCTTTTCCCAGATTTATCGGGCTGCCGCCATCGACGTAGGACTTACTGGCTAATCATCTCCTTCCGGCCAATGTCAACGCTTTGGAATTGGAATCTCAAAAAACTTCTATTGCCGGATGAATGCTAGAATTTTATTTATGGCGACCTGCCTAGGAGCTATAATCTTGACTTGGAGGTGCACGGTGCCGTGCCTCAAGGTAATCCTTGCATGCACATGTAAGTGCCTCGCCACAACCAGATTGTTTTTAGATCTATTTTTCTTAAGTATGATCAGGTGGAGTCTTAGGCTGTCGCTAATTAGCTACATTGTTCAAGCCAGACTATTTTTAGATCTATCTATATCTAATATAATAATAAAGTACGTAGTGTTTCTTACCGGTTCCGCTTTTTTTAGACGATTTTGTCGCTACCAATTTTATGATATTTACCCACCTATGCCACCCGTAAGTCATTGCAGCCAAGATTTAACTAGAATTATATTCGATTGATGCAAATACCCGATATTCCCTTAACCCAAAACTCCACCTGTGCCACGAGTCCTATGAAGTTCCGGTGCAGGAAGTCAAAATCCCGTTCTGTCGCCGCCTAGAACTACCGGGTTCCGGCAACTCACACAGCTGCGTCACACGACGCTCGTGAACTTCACCATGGGATACGAGTTTAGGTTGCAGATGTTTGCCTCCAGCACCACAGTCTTAGGTTGCAGATGTTTGCTCCAGCAGCGCAGTCCAACTGCGGTGCTTGGAGTATACGCCGCCACGCGAGCCCAGATCGCCTCTGTTCGCACAAGGCCGCGCAGACCAACTGCGATGGTTGGAGATGCACACCCCTATGCTCAGCTCATCCGGACGAGTGGTAGCACCGGGAGGCTGCGCGCAGGTGGCCAGAGAGTTGCCGCTGGTTCAGCCTACCGCATCCGTGTGGCAGCAGTCGATCGCCGATGTTGCTGAGCCCGATGATGGGATTGTCCAAGGAAGGTGAGGGAAGCCCAGGGCACCGCGATACATCCGTAGCTGGATACTGCCACGAACATGGCGTGGCTGATGATGCATCGGCAGCAGCAGCTGGATCGTTGTCTTGATATTCAGAGAAAAATTATCCATCTACACAAGCAATTTGGAACTCCAGCATGCAGTCTCCAAGATTGCAGGACTACTCGGCTTGACCATGGTACACAACAACATGCGGCTTGTGGCTTGTGAGTAGTGATGTCTAGTACGCTTCTTGGTCTGATGGCAGGCATGATTTTATTTTGTACTCCCTCCGTTTAGAAATATAAGATGTTTTAGCTTTGTGAATCGAATGTATCAAGATATCTTTTAGTATTTCGTAGATGTTTGGAGTGAACCTATATACCAAAAGGGGTCTAGATACACTCCTTTCACAAAGCTAAAACATCTTATATTTCTAAACGGAGGGAGTAGTTGATGCCAATCATTTGTTGATAGATCGGGGGTTGCTATTGGAGGAGGATGTCATGGCATTGTTGCATACATCAACCTAGGATACAAGTTCAACTAAGTGTACCATGCATTGCCGGATTGCACTTCAGAAACAAATTTTGCGTCTTCAGTTTTGAGAAATTATCATCACCGTTGTGAGTACATAATAGATTTTTGTAGCATATGACACAATGAAGATGTTTAATTACCTCGGTATGTAAATAATGATGGTAGATGTAAGATCATGAGCATGTGTATCTCAGCTCTAAGATGCACGCCCTGCTCGTGTAGTTGACCATGGAAGAATCAGTTGGATTAGTTGATCACCGGCCCTTAAGTGGTGTGGTTGACGTCAAGCAGGAAGAAATTTGGGATTTTTTGGGATCTATTGTGCTGACGAACAAAAGAGATAGATGTTGGAGAAAAATATGACAAAAAGAGCACGTGCATTGTGGATGTTCATATTTGTTATAGCCAATCAAGTAGGACCAACTTTATAGCCACCATAAGAATTAAAGCTATCGATGCTCTAAGCGAATAAGCCGTGGTTCTCTTCTATATATATATATACTGGTCACAATTTTTTTCTTGGTGTGTTTGTTCTGACTGTGGATGGCTTACTATGATTTTAACATCATTAGGTTGATGTCACATGATTTTTACTATTACACGACTTAAATCGTAATGTGATTTTTGCTATAACAGTATAAAGTTAATGTTCCGGGATAATTACTATCGCATTGTACAAAACACATGTAAATTAAAGACTCCTTGCCATTCGGATTCAATTGCTGACAGATTTATAGATATATAAAATGTTGTCCATTTGATTTAATATGGCGGCGTGGCAACGCACGGGTTCTGTGCTAGTTTTTCTTAAGTATGATCGGGTGGAGTCTTAGGCTATCACTAATTAGCTACATTGTTCAAGCCAGACCTAAAGGAGCAGGACGAGGTACTCAATTTCTTGCAATGGAGTCCATGAAGTGGCATCCCGGGAGCCATGTGTTGGTCGATAATTCCTGTGAGAGCGCAAGGTTCTAGGTAGGTCGCGGTACCACAAGAGCTCCAAATATAGTCAGTATCCATATAAGTACCACACTTATATATTAAAATTAATAATGCACGAGAAGTCCTAGGATCGATATGAGATGATCATAATCCTCATGAGTTACCATGAGGAGTTAAAAGTTCAGGCTGCAATGATTCAATGACTCAGTTGTTTCCTGATCGATAAGTTGCACATATGTATCTTATATGTATCTTATGACATGCTATTAATCTCTCTCTTTTCTGTCAACAATAGGATTGGATATGATCAAGTTATTACGTCACATTTGTTGTGCATACTTGAAGTCTCTATCTTATTGCATTATTTTTATAAAATTCAATTCAACCACTTGATAAATAAGGTCGACCAAAATAAGAATTTTAGCTAACTCTGCTAGTACCACTTGATAAATAAGGTCGACAACAACAAGAATTTTAGCTAACTCGGCCGGTACCGTCATGATCGATGTTAATGGCGTTGGTCCTCTATTCAAACTCTAAACTTATTTTTTTGTTAAATGCATTCAACATTACTTGGTAGTATTATGCTCAGTGCATGATCACTTCTATAGTTGCTGCTTTGGTTGCCCATCAAAAGATGTGTTTTTGTTGGTTTGGGTTTGATTGTTAATTAATCTAAATGCATTCTTACTCATTGTGCGTCGCTCCAATATAGTTGATATTTAGTCTTTGGTAATACTATTTAGATCACTCCAAAATTATCCCTAGCATTTTCTGCAGTATATATTGTCGATGTTGTAATCATTCTCCATCAAGCCATTAAATATGAATCCTAGCACACTCAAATGAAGCTAATTCAGTCTCGGAACTGAAGCAAGGCCACTGGCCTCGCCGTAGATCCAAGAATGTTCGTATTTTTCCTGCTACTCCATTAATACTGCAGTGTCCTAAGGACCTATAAGAGCAGTTGTGGATATATGTAAGTGTTTGTTTGATCAATCTAATTAAATTAGCATGTCAGTTTATGCAACCACATACTACAATTGATGATGAGTTCACTCATGTTAGATGCGCAAAGTCATGGTGTTGCATGCGCGACTTTCTAATGCGCAAAGTCATTGTACCATGGTATGTAGCCAATAAGCACGTGCCCCCATTATTTAGGTTCTGCTAATAACTTGAAAATGTTCCTATAGAATTATGTGAACTTACTAAAATTATCATAATTAGCAAGAGTGCATGATTGATGGGCCAAAGATTTACTACCAAATTTTATGTCCCATTCAAGAATAAAGTTGTGTTGGAGTACCTAATGGTCTTTATATATGTTCCAACTGATAGAATCACATATATTTTCCTACTACGCAACACGGATTTTAGAAAGTGGTTTATTCACGAAATTCCACAGTTTTTCAATATATCTAATATTACACCCAAACAAATACGAGAGATTACTATTCAGAACACTCTAAAATATACCGTCCATTAATATATTCAATATTATGGTCTTCATGCCATTATGTTAAAGAAGAGGCGGTAGCAGTAATTAGCAAATAATAACAGAGTAATATATGATATTCTAGAAAACGGTGAGGTACTCCCTACATTTCAAAACATAAGTTGGTTTAGCATTTTTTAAACACATGCACCTAGATGCATTTTAGTATGTAGGTTCACTCATTTTGCTCCGAACATAAACACTAAAATACGTTTAGATATGTGAGTTTTTAAAAAAAATACTAAAACATCTTATATATCAAAACCGAGGCAGTAGTTATTGGACCATAAACTAAAATGTTTCAAAGTATTTACAGGCCGGTGTTATTACTTAACATGTGTTTTTTTGAGGTTTGTCATTATAATATTTTTACAAAATATATATTCTCAAAAGAACCATATGTTCGTTTTCCGAAAGGATTTAATGTGCTTAAGATGTTGCCCTCACAATGCGAGGGCCACCTGGCTAGTTTCCCAAAAGGAGATATCAAATATACAATCCTCAAGATTATAATTTTGAACTTATTAAAACCTTTTACCATTAGTTTAACCAAAAGTTTATAAATATATTATAAATCCAAAGGTAATTCATAAGTAGTTAAATAATATTGTTTCCTTGTTTACAAATCATATTCACTTATTTATAAGGAGACAAATGATTCTATTCAATCATAAAGTTAAGAAACTACTACTCAAATAAAAGTAATACCACTTATAATTAACTTTAAATAAACATTATGAAGTGAACAAATTATAATATCATATAATTACCAAGATAGATAAGTCCCAACTACTAGTGTGGTCCTTATTCAAATAAACTAATTCTTTCTTCTTTGAGAATTATGACTAGAAAGAAAACCTAAGAGTGTCAACTTCAAGTCTAAATGCTTTTGTTTAGTTAAGTAAGTTTTCTTCAAAAGTTATTCTTTTAAGAAACATTAAAAGTAATCCTTAAGCATTTCTATAAAGGCTCTAGTTGATTAATAATCTTGCTTAAGGAATCTTTCAGATACCATGCCCCATTTGAGTGCTTCAGTATTGCATGCTACTTGTTGTATTTATATATTGTTTCACACACTCACACAAACCTTAATAAGAAGCACAAGTGTGAAGCTGGTATAAAAGTGGAACACATTCCCAAGAACTCATCACAAACTCCAAACCCTAGATTAGATATGATTATTCGGGGTTTTACGTTTATCAAACTGTATTACATTACTTATGCATCAGCATATTGCTTCTTTAAACATTAGTCCTTACCGGACCAATGATGCTATTCATAGATTTTGAATCTTCTAATGTCTTGAAAACCGTGAGTGCATAATCTTACAATCACAAATGGAAAGTTCACACTTGCTCATGTCCTTTGGTTATTTTCTATCAAATGCTTGTAACTCAAATGTTGTCATCACCTGCATTTCAAAAAGGTCAGAAAACACTATTTTCATAATAATATGATTATGGATTATTTACCAAGAGGTAATAATCTACTGCTATAGTTCTAGTGGTAAAGGAACATAATATCTAGGACTTAACAACCAATGTCGCCAGTGATTCTAGCGCCGTATATTACACGTTAACCATGAGATTTGGAATGGGATGGAGAAGTCAGCTGGATCTTCTTCTTTTCGCATGGACGGTTGACCTAATCATGAGGCTGGGGATTTCTCGTGGAGAAACCTAGCACATGGGGCGAACCCCTTAGTTTCCCGTGATTTTGGTGTCTAGATTATCTTGAGAGGCTATCAGTGGTTTAGCTGGTCCTTTAAGGGAGCTTCCCAGGGCATAACCGTCTCATAGAGTCTTCAAGTGCCTAGCAGAGTTATAGCCTGTCCTATAAGGGGCTTGACAGAGGTGGGGCATGCCCTAGAGGATCGTGTCTTCATGCGGGGTCGCGGAGAGGGGCAGTGATTGTCTTGGATCTTAGACTAGGCCCCACACCGAGGAAGTGTGGACGAGAATGCAACTCAGATGAGCAACAAGGCTAAGGTCTCTCATGGGTAAAGCAACGCACCTCTGCAGAGTGTAAGAACTATGACATGTTACTCCCTGTTCCGGGAAGGAGCTACAAACACGGCAGGAAAGGAACTCCATGAAAGTTCTGGTCAACCTGTGAAGGCTGTCAGACATAGTTTTTGATAATAACATCAATCTTTGAAGAAAAGTTTACGAAAACTTGCATTGCCTACGACCTTTGGTATGTGGCTGTAGAGATAGTGCATCATATACTCCTTTTTAGTGAACTTGCTGAGTACGCTCGTACTCAACCATACCTTCTTAACCCTTGCTAGGTTCTAGGCCGTTGAAGATGACGTCAACATCAATTTCTACTCAAGAAACCATCATCGATAGCTCAGGTTCTTCAATAAAGTCAATGAAGTCAACATATACATCAACCGAAGTGAAGACAAAGTTCTTAAGTAGATATGAGTAGATTCTCTAGCCATAAAACCTACTTCTATAGAGCATTGCAATAGCAGCAATGGCAAGCCAAATAGTTTAGATACTAGTCTTAGTTACTAGATAGTTCTGAGTTATTATTTATGGTTCTTCTTTGTAAGAAGTTCTTTCTCTCTCTTTAACCTAGAGTGTTCTCTAGATCTTTTGTAAAGAGTCGAGTTGTAATCTATAGTCATGTCTTGGACATGTTGTGTTTCTGTTGTACCACTCTGAGGATGTAATACTATTGAACGGTGTTTCATTGGTGTTATGTCAACGACTATAGTGTACTACATCATGTAGTGGTATGCTGGGTCACCGCAGCCGGTATCAGAGCATATGCTTTGACTTTAGGTTTAAAACCCTTTTAGGAGATCTGTAGGTTGGATAGTGACTATAGAAACCATCTTACCTAAACCAAGATTTGTGATGGATATCCACTTGAGGATAAACCTTGTCACACTTAAGTTGGATGTTTTATCATCTTTCTTAAGGATTAGTTATATATCTTCTTTAGAGAAATGTCATTTGAGTGTAGATCTAAATAGGTATACCACCACTACGATATCTTAAGTAAGTTAAAATATCAAAGAAGATTAGGACTAAGTTTAGGATATCATGTGGAGTAGTATTGTTGATGGAGTCTATATTTAGAATGCCAGTGAAGTAGAAGAATCTTACCACTAGTTGATACAACTATACCATATAGGTTAGACTATTAGAGTATGTGTCGTGGTGGTGTCACGGCAGATGCCATGTATAGGCTAAAGTTGGGGACTAATACTCGCTAGGGGAATCCAGGGAGGGATAGTGAAGTGATTCTCCACACAAGATCTTGTATTGATTTGCTTCCAAGGTTACACGTGCTCCTAGAGCTGTATTGGCGAGAGGAGGAAGAAAGAGCTCTCTTACTCTCACCCACAGATCACACCTGAAACCCTAGCCCAAAACTGAATCGTCGAGAAATTAACCCCCCCTACAGAAGCCCTAGCCCCCCTTTTATAGAGGAGGCTCGGTTCCTGCCTAGGAATATGCCTCCTCCCAAAGTGGCAAACCGATCGGGGTGCTTTTTCCCCCTCGTCGGCTATGCTTTAGCTACGTGAGCCACGCCCCGCCCCTCGTCAGCTACGCTTTAGCTCGTCAGCTGACACGGGCGTCGTCACGCTTGTCGGCCACACCCCGATGGTCCAGTCCTTGCTCGCTTCGCTCAGGCAGTCCGTACCAGGGCTCCTTTTGACCAGCGAGATTCCTTCCTTCTCCTAGAAGGTTACTGCGACCCGGACGATGGTTCATCCGGCCACACCCTTTTCCTGCATACAGGTTAGACATACACTTCCGACTTACTGCTTAAGTCGGACGAGACCTAGTTAGGCGAACGCCCCCAGGTCCGGATTACCCCGTGACTCGGCCTGCCTTGAGGTGACCCGGCCAGCATCTGCTTTGGCCTTGCCGAACCTCGGCTAACTCGGCCTTTATACCCCGGCGTGACCCTACCCGGGGGTATCCCCCCAACATTAGTCCCCGAAGCTGGTGCGGTCTTTGCTGCCTTAGCCGCTAAGGCCACACCAGGTTCAATCTTGTGGCCCGGTCTCTATTGCCGAGTTACCTCTTTACCTCGGTTTGTATGGATTTACGTTCCCTTCGCACATTTCAAGTTTTCACTTGTCGGCCGGGTTACCACAGTTCCATCCGGGTCTTGCTTCCTTCTCTCATACGCTAACCCATGTGAACGGTAATCATTGTGTTGTCTTATTTTAAGGGACGGTACAGTAATCGCCGCAGTAACCGTCAGTCATCACTGTGCGCGGGTCACGTCACGCCTGCCCCCTCGTTTACCGCATCAGTGCGTCACGTCCTAGGATTCTTTCCGCCCTGAGGCCTTCTGTGTGGCTCCTTACTGATTGGTTTGGACGGGTAATACACGGCCACAGCGTGTGGTCGGTCCACAGGGTGCGATCCCACTCGCCGCTTATGTGGGGGTTAAATAGCGGAGGCGTGCGTTCCTTAGGATTTTTCCCCTCCGCACGCCTCTGCCTGCTGCTACTCTCCTTCGTCTTCCTCGCGACTGCGCCGCCGCCAGTACTGCCAAAAAACAGCGTCGCCGCCGCACTTCTCCGTTTCACCTCTACGTCTCCATCACTGCGATGTCAATCTCCCGCTATGGGTCCTCGCCAATCCAAGCCGGTGTCCCCCGCCGCCTCCAGCGCCAGCGAGGGCTTCGAGGAGTAGATGACTGAAGAAGAGCTCGCCATTGCTGAGCAAGACATGGAGGAGGACGCCACCGCTGGGGACCGCGGCGCATGGGCCGGCTCCTGGGTCTGCCAGGACGATCTAGATTGGCTCTACCGGACTAGACGCCTCCCTGCCGGTGTCGCCCTCGCCTCGCCTCCGCCGAGCTAGCTCCTTCGCCCAACCCCGGGGGAGTTCGTTGTGTTCCTGTCTCATTTTCAGCGGGGCTTCGGACTCCCGCTGAGTGACTTCTTCCACGGTTGGCTCAGCACCTACCATCTCCAGCCGCACCATCTTCCGGCCAATGCCATTACTTCCCTCTCTGCTTTCGCCTCTACGATTGAGGGCTACGCCGGATTATGGCCCACAAAGGAGCTGTGGATCCGGTTTTTCGCCCTTCGCCGCAACGTTATCCCCGACATTCACACTGACCTGGAGGACAAGCAGCTCACGCAGTTCGGAGGAGCCTCCATCTCACCCCGGAGGTTTTCTGTTTTCCCTCGGGTCACAGGGCTCGAATCCTGCAAAGGTTGGGCCCGGACGTTCTTTTATTTCCGGAACACAGGCACCGAAGATTTGATCCGGTTGCTTCCCTATACCCCGGGTCCGCCGAACCCGGATCTGTGGGATGCCGTTCCGAAGAAACCTACGGCCCTAGCCAACCAAGTGAGCAAGAGGTTCGCGGAGCTGAAGGAGCTCGGGTTGCGCAACGAGGATGCGATGATCACTTTCGTGCGCAACCGAATCTCCCCTCTCTAGAAGCGCACCCACAAGGTGTGCCATATGAGCTACGGCCGCGATCCCAACCGGACTTCATCTTTCGAGCTGAACAACACGGAGATCTTCCGCCAGGTTAAGGCTGTTTTCACCACTCAGAAGGATTTCTCCCCTGATTGGACTTGGGGGATTGAGTACTTCTGCCGTGACCGGCTTCCTCCCATGGTGAGTTTCATGTAGCAAACTTAGCCCGGACCAGTTACTTGTCTATTATTGTTGCATTTCTGATTCGTCTGTTTATTCTTTTCCTCAGCTATTCCTTCAACAAACGCTCGAGGACGGCACTGATCCAACCCTTAAGTGGGCACCGGACCGGGAGACTTCGGACGTGGAGGAGCCGGACCAAGAGATGTTTCTCCCCATGACTGACGCCACGAAACGACCCACGGGTAACTTCTCTTCTGCTAGAGATTGGCCCGATGATGAAGATTACTCGGATATCGAGATAATTGAACCGTTTGAGGCTGTCCCCCTTTCTTTTGCTTTTCCGCCATCAGCTCACGCCGGTGGCCATATCCACGAGGATCCTCCTCTTGCCACGGGCGAGGCAGTTCCGGTGGCGCCGAAGAAAAAGCGCGCGGCCTCCTCAAGCTGTTCCTCCGGACCTTCCGAGCCCGCTAAAAGGCGAAAGAAGGTCCCAGTACGAAGGGCTCGGAAACCTAGAGCAGCCGAAACCTCGGATGCGTAAGTCCTTCTTTCTTATGTAACTTGTTCTTCCTTACCTCGTCGTAACTTTCCTTCTGATGTTACCTGATCTCACAGGGCTCCGGTGGAGGTCCCTCAGAGTAGGTCCAGTATCTCATCGCCTCTCCGGGCCAGCCCCTCGCCTCGTCGCGACGACGAGCCACGTCCGCTGAGCCCCATTCCGGAAAGCTCTGCGGCCGCTCCGGATCAACCTGGGGCGGGGGAAACTGGCCCAACCAGAACAACGGCAGCCACTACCTCGGCGACGCCACAACCAACAGCCTCCAAAGCTACTTCGACTCCAGCATCTGTTCCAGTACCAGCAGCCAAAACAGCACCAACTCCAGCCTCGTCAGCAGCACCAACCCCGGCAGCGAAAACATCAGCGTCGGCACCAAGTCCAGCAACGAAAGTAGCAGCGCCCAGTTCCTCTGCATCTTCTGAGTCCTCCCAACCTTGGCAGGGGTAAACCGCTGCTACGGCTTCTTCTTCCCAGCAAGCCAAGGGTAAGAAGACTCAAGACGTTACCAAGCCCAGCACTACCGAGCCTAGGCAACGTACCCTTGAGTCCATGCTCCCCAAGAAAACACCAGCGGCAAAGGACGCGCCTGCCGAGCCAACTGAGTCTCAGCAGTTGGTTCTGCATACCAGCCCGGCCCTTGCCTTGGTGGAGAGGAAGGAAGCACACGCTAAGGGTTTGGTGACGCCACATATGCCCTCAGGCGAACGGTACCCCCCAAGCTTGATGGAGTTCGTCATGAACTGGAACAAGGCCGAGGTAATCCAGGAGTCTGATCAAGTGAATACCGCCGCCAAGGCCATTAACCTCGCTGGACGGATGATGGAGGTACGCCGTTTCTCCTTCGTAAATTGTAGATAATAACCATTAGTCCCCGAGCCTCCGGGGGAGTAACTTGTTACTCGGCCGGATGCTCTTTTATAGAACTAACGTAGCTCCATAATAACTTCGAGCATGCAAACACCTAGAGCCGGGTTAAGTTCCACTTGGCCCGGATTTTAGTACACTTCGAATATGCACACACCTAGAGCCGGGTTAAGTTCCACTTGGCCCGGATTTTAGTACACTTCGAACATGCACACACCTAGAGCCGGGTTAAGTTCCACTTGGCCCGGATTTTAGTACACTTCAAATATGCACACACCTAGAGCCAGGTTAAGTTCCACTTGGCCCGGATCTTAGTACACTTCGAACATGCACACACCTGACTAAAGTTTTTGTATCCTCTTCAGGTGACCACCAACCGCCGAAGTGCCGAATTCTAGCGCTTGTTGGATACACATAAAAATCTTCGCACGAAACAGGCTGCACTCATCGCTGAGTATGAGAAAAGGGGTATTCTTTCTTTCTCCCTTCCTCATTTTGCTTCCACTTCACTTGCCGAATGAATCTGATTGTTCGGTTTCCGCAGCTGGGGTGGAAGCTGAAAATAAAATCATGCGAAAGAACTTGGAGCAGATCAAGGGTACGTCCTTCTTATCTGTTCCTACTGTGCTTCTCATCCTTTTACCTCCTTGGCTCGGCAAATATTCATACCTCGGCTCTGCCGGGCCAACACACGGTTTCAGCATTGCTTGAAGAAAGTGTGCATGTGCCTGACATGATGCTGCATTTTCTCGAACAAGCAGCACAGCATCAAGCCGAGCTGAAGAAAAAGGATGATGAGCTCGTCCTCCTCCGGACCAAAGATGATGACATAGCCAAGCTCAAAGTTGAAATGGATAAAATGAAGGCGCAGCACCAAGCCGAGCTGAAAAGGGTTGGCCAGGACTTCACCGAGGAACGCGAGCGCCTCCAACTCCAAAGTGCTAAGGATCGCGAACTCCTCTAGGAAGCCGAGGTCAAACTTGGGTCGGCAAATGCTGAGCTCGAGCAGCTTCGGAAAAGGCGTGATGCTTGCATCAAGGAGCTGACCCGGATTCACAGTCATATATCTCGTAACTTCTCTTCCTTTGTCCACCTTACTTCTCCGGGTTACGTCTCATGTCTTATTTTCTCAACTTTGTCCTTTGCCTTGTCTCCCAGGCCACTTTCCAGAGGGTACGGCCATTGCACATGCTGTTGTTGCTAATTTCCGCCGAGAGAGAGGTACTCCGGTCGCTGCTGAGGGTGAGTCCATTCCCTATGACACGGAGGACCTGTTGGTCAGCCTGTCATCTCGCGTGGAAATTATCAAGAACTACGGCCGAGACCTCCTCGATGTTTCAGTCCGGATCTTCCGCCTTCTGGCCCGCCGATGACGCTCCGGAGAGAATCACGCATCTCGCTGAAAAGCTTTCAGAAGTTGAGACCCAGCTCGACCTCTGGCGAGAATCCGCTGGCCGTGCTGCTGCCAATACCGTCCTTCACCATGTTTTGACGTGGTACGAAAAGATAGACCTCAGCCTCCTCACACGGCTACGCACCGGGTCTAAATGGACAAATGATCCGGAGTGGGTAGCTCGGCGCCAGGCTTGCGCCCACAGCCTCATTGAATATGCCCCCATTCATGAATGGACTGAGGGTCCGAGCTTCCTGGAAGCCGCAGGCGAAGATGACTCGGGTAAATCGGAGGAGGACACAGCCTCAGATATCGAAGAGGGCGATGATGATGCCGAACTCCGTCCTGCTGCTCCTAAGTAAAAACACTTGAAAATTCGTGAGATCCCCGGTATGCCGGGTGGAATTGTATTCCAAATACATGCGATATTTTGCTACTGAGTACTTATGTCGGATTAACGTGGGCGTAGTCCCCAAGTTTCTTTTTCTTGTTCGTTCAATCTTTTGGCTCGGGTCGTGTCTACCTTGATTCGGTTTTACGACTTACGAATCCGAGCCTAAAAAATTGTCTTAACAATACTAGGAAACTTTTAGACTTAGCTCGAAAATAAATACGGGATTAGTCCGTAAAATAAACGTCGGATCGAATAAATTCTTTTCCTTAGTCGTTTTTCATGTGCTACGCAATTCCAAACTTGTTCTCTTGCTTGCCATGAAGCCAATTCTTGTTGGACAGCAGCAAGTCGAAGAGTTGGATTTTTGGTGCTCACACACTACTAATCCGAGCTAAGTAGAATAACCTATTCCAGCCGATGCACAAATAACAAAAGACAACAAATATTATTAAGGCAGTCCCCGAGTTACTGCTCGAGGTGCCAACATTTTATTGATAAATTCATTGTCGACGTACATACCGACATATGAGATAACCCGGATACATACACTTCTTCTCTAAGTGTAGAAAGGACGAAGGAGAGCTACATTCCATGGACGTTTAGATTCCTCGCTGGACCTGTCCGCCTTGTTCTTTTCCTGTGGCTTTGCATCTATAAGATAAAAAGAATCATTGTGCAATGCTTTGCTCACGATGAATGGCCCTTCCCATGGGGGGGGGATAGTTTATGCATTCCAGTAGTACGCTGTACCAACCGGAGCACCAGATCGCCTTCCCGGAAGACCCGGGGGCACACTTTCCGGCTATGATAGCGTCGGAGATTTTGCTGATATATGGCGG
Organism: Avena eriantha; assembly: GCA_910589775.1. NCBI lineage: Eukaryota > Viridiplantae > Streptophyta > Magnoliopsida > Poales > Poaceae > Avena > Avena eriantha. Next base: position 459,506,507 of record OU342741.1, on the reverse strand, counting down.
ATCTGGACAATGCCAGTTCTCTCGCTTCTTCCAGCAGATCAACATCATTTTGCCGGGCTTCTTGCACTTCGGCTTCTGTGTATTGGGTGACTCTAGGCGAATCATGCTCTATGTCGGCTGGTAATACAGCTTCTGCCCCATATACCAGAAAAAACGGCGTATAGCCTGTTGATCGATTCGGAGTTGTTCTTAAACTCCACAGTACCGCTGGTAGTTCTTCTATCCAGCACCCCGCTGATCTTTGCAGCAGCTCAATGAGCCGGGGTTTTATCCCGGATAATACTAATCCGTTGGATCTTTCCACTTGCCCGTTCGATGCGGGGTGGGCTACCGAAGCTACGTCAAGTCGGATCCTCTTATCCCGGCAGAAACGAGCAAATGCTCCTTCCGCAAAATTTGTGCCATTATCAGTTATGATACTGTGTGGATAACCGTATCTCAAGACGATATCTTTGAGGAACGTTACGGCCGTAGCTCCATCACATTTTCTTATAGGCTTTACCTCGATCCACTTCATAAACTTCTCCACCATCACCAAAATGTGAGTCATGTTTCCTCTTGCTGGTTTGAACGGGCCCACCATATCCAGGCACCATACGGCAAATGGCCAAGTGATTGGGATGGTCTTGAGTTCCGACATTGGCATATGCGTCTTTGTGGCGTACCGCTGACAACCATTACATTTTCTCACCAGATCTTCTGCTTGTTCTAAGGCATTTGGCCAGTAGAATCCGTGTTGAAAAGCTTTCGCTACCAAGGCTCGGGATGAGGCGTGATGCCCGCACTCCCCCTGATGTATATCTCGGATGATTTCAAGCCCTTCGTCCGGGTCAACACATCGCTGGAGGACATTGGTCACACTTGTTTTGTATAACTCGGAATTGATGATCGTGTAAGCCTTTGCCCTCCTCTGTGTTTGCTTGGGCAATACCTCCTCAGTGGGTAACGTTCCATCTTTCAGGAATTGAAATATAGGCAGTGCCCAAGCCGGTATTTGCCGCACGGGGAAGACGTCCTCGTCTATCTCCATATGATGCACCGGCATAACTTCAACCGGACTACGCTGAGAAGTCCCCGGGTTTTGCGGAGCAGTCCCCGGGTTTCCCGAATCAGTCCCCGGGTTTTGCGCACCACTCCCCGTGTCAATGTCCATGGGCGCTGCTCCGGACTCTGTGTCCTCCGGGACGTAGATGGACTCGGATTCCGGGGATGGCCTGATGGATGGCTTCTTGAGGTGCTCTAATGCTACACCCGGTGGAATTGCTTGTCTGGTTGACCCGAGCTTCGACAGCATGTCGGCAGCCTCATTTTCCACCCGGGGTATGTGATGAAATTCGCATCCCTCAAAGTAACCAGAAATCTTCTGCACGTGGAATCTATATAGTGCCATGTTTGGATCAAGAGCGTCCCATACTCCGGACACTTGCTGCACCACTAAATCCGAGTCGCCAAAGCATATAATCCGACGTATACCAATTTCCTTTGCTACCTTGAGCCCATGCACAAGTGCTTCATACTCAGCGACATTATTTGATGCGGTGAAGTGGATCTGCAGCACGTATTTCAGCTGGTCCTTCTTTGGCGACGTGAGTACGACTCCGGCACCTAGCCCGGTTTTCGTTTTTGATCCGTCAAAGTGCATCCGCCAATAGTTCGGATCTGGAAGTGGTGGTTCGTACTGTACCTCGGCCCAGTCCACGAAAAAGTCCGCCACAGCCTGAGACTTTACGGCTTCTCTCCGGTCATACTGCGGGACGTAAGGAGCTAGCTCAATTGCCCATTTTGCAATTCTGCCGCTTGCATCCTTGTTACTCATTATCTCGGATATAGGGGCCTCACATATGACCCGGATGGGATGCTCTTCAAAGTAATGCTTCAATTTCTTGGCGGCCATGTACACGCCATACGCCACTTTTTGATAGTGTGGGTAGTTCTGCTTTGAGGTTGACAACACTTCACTCAAATAATACACCGGCCTTTGCACTGACTTTCCTTCCTCATCACGCTCCACCACTATCACTTCACTTACAACTCGGTTGGTTGCGGCTATATAGAGCAACATTGGCTCTTTTGATAGTGGGGAGGCTAGCACTGGCGCCGTGGCTAACATTTTCTTTAGGTGGGTAAATGCCTCATCCGCCTGCGGCGTCCAAATGAACTTATCCGACTTTTTCATGAGTTGATAGAGAGGCAATGCCTTTTCTCCTAACCAACATACAAACCGACTTAACGAGGCCAGGCAACCTGTAAACTTCTAGACATCGTTAAGACACTTCGGCAGATCCATTCGTTCGATGGCTCGGATCTTGGTTGGATTAACTTCGATACCTCGGCTGGAAACCAGAAAGCCGAGCAATTTTCCGGCTAGGACACCGAAGGTGCATTTTTCCGGATTAAGTTTCATCTGGAACCTCCTTAGGTTTGCGAATGTTTGCCTGATATCGTCAAGGAGCGTTTTCTTTCCTTGGTCTTGATAACCACATCATCCACGTATACCTATACATTTCGACCTATTTGGTCATGCAAACATTTTTGCATACATCTCTGGTACGTTGCACCTGCATTACGTAAACCAAATGGCATGGTGCGATAGCAATAAGACCCATACGGGGTAATAAACACAGTCTTTATTTGATCGTCTGAATTCAAAGGTATCTGGTGGAAACCGGAGTAAGCTTCGATGAATGACAACAGTTCACATCCTGCAGTTGAGTCTATGACCTGATCTATTATTGGCAGCGGAAATGGATCTTTCGGACACGCCTTGTTCAGGTTCGTGTAGTCGATACACATGCGCCAAACCACTGCCACGTTCGGATCATCTTTCTTCTTTTCCACCGGCACTGGATTAGACAACCAATCCGGGTAAAGAACTTCCATGATAAATCCTGTAGCTAGCAACCAAGATATCTCATCCCCAATGACTTTTCTCCTATCTTCGGCGAAGCGGCGGAGAGGTTGCTTCACCGGCTTAGCTCCGGGTCTCACATTTAAAGAGTGCTCGGCCAACTCCCTCGGAACACCTTGCAAGTCCTGTGTAGACCAAGCAAAAATATCCCGATTCTCACGGAGGAAGCTGACGAGCTCGCTTTCCTATTTATCACTTAGCCCGGCACCAATTGTTACGGTGCGCTCTGGGAACATGTCATCAACAGGGACCTTCTTGGTATCTTTCGCGGCCTGGAAGGAGACAGTTCCATGCGGGTTACTCAGCGCCGGCATACACTGTTGCGCGGACTGAGCCAACGCTGCCACCTCTTGAATTTTCCTTTTTTCCTGCGCGATCACAAGTGACTCGGCTAAGTTTGATCCGGCCGATGCACACTCCATGGAACGTCGGAAGTCCCCAGCAATCGTAATTACTCCGTTTGGTCCGGGCAATTTCATTTTCAAATAGCTTATATGACAACTTGTCATGAACTTGTTCAGCGCTGGCCTTCCGAGCAACGCGTGATACGCGCTTTCCAAGTTCACTACTTCGAACTCCAGATTTTCAGTTCGGCAATTGTCCCTTGTGCGGAACAAGACATCGACCCGGACCTTGCCTATGGGCTCGCAAGAGATGTCGGGCACAATGCCATGGAAATTTGTCCTCGTGGCCTGGAGCATGTTCTACGAGATACCCAACTTGCGCATTCTGTCCGCGTACATGATGTTTATGCTACTGCCGTTGTCGATCAGTACCTTTGAGAATCTCACATTAATGTTAGGCCCAATGAATGTAGGATCTAGCACCAACGCATACGAACCAGGGCTCGACATGAGCTTGGGATGATCCCTAATGCTCCAAGTGATTTCCTGATCAAACCAAGGCATGTATCTCGTCACCGCCGGCATTACCGCATTCACCTCCATATGTCTACGCTGCAAGCTTTTTCTATCAGTTTCTTCTGTGGTAAATACACAGTAGCTCTGGTGATGCTCCCTGTACTCATTTCTCCCCTCATTTCCGGGGTGCCTCTGATACGGCTGCTGCTGATTTTCTACTTGATGCACTGCATCCCTTCTTTCATTGTTATCATACCTCGGCGGAGGGGGAGGTAACATTAGCTGTTGCGTGTTCGCTCCGGAGAGAAATTGCTGCCGGGGTAATTCTTGCCGAGGCTGATCGTTCCAGGGTGCCTGAGCATTCCCCGAACCACCTTGCTCGATCTTGCGCATCCACTCGCATTGCCTCGTCGTATGACCCGCTGGGCTGTTCGGATTTGGCGTGTGAAACTTACACGGCTGGTCCAACATCGACTCATAAGTATACCTCGTACGGTCTTTCCTTTCTTGCCATTGCTTCTTTTGCTCCGGTGTCCAAGTTTTTTTCCTATCGTTCCTTAGGGTCCACTGACCTCCAGTTTTCTGGCGCTGACTACCCCCTGCTCCGGGTTGATCTTGACTCACGGCCGCTACTTGGTGCGAACCGTACCGATGGTCCGATCGATCATCTCTCCTTTTTCCTCTGTAATCATTTCTCCGGGACGATCCGGATCCATCCCTCTGATAGTACTCATCGCTTGACTCGTTTGAGGCGAGCCTCGGTTGGGTCGGGTCACCCAATGCATACGAATCTGCGTCTGGATCATCTCTGACAATGTTGCCAGCATTTTCCGTTGCAACTTCATCCATAACTCGCTTCCATACCTGCACCCCTGTGCAAACCATGTTATGGCCTGTTATCACGCCCTCACACGAATTTCTCACGGTACACCACCCGGTCAAGAACTCCCGGTCCGTCTCATTGGATCGCTGTTTGCACATAGCTAGGGTTTGTGGCCTATTTGGCCTTTGATACGTACTCGAAAAATTGCTGATGAACATTTCCTCGAAATCAATCCAGCAGTTGATGCTTCCTGGCGGCAAGTTGTTCAACCACACCCTTGCCGGGCCTTCCAACATCTGGGGTACATATCGTACGGCCCATCTCAGGTTTCCTGTGGCAATTTTTACAGCAGTAGCATAGTTTATCAGCCAATCCTCTGGCTTGGTACTACCGTCATAGGTCTTGGTCCCCCTGGGCAATTGAAAGTTCGGGACTGGTGGCTCTTTCATGATCCGGGGTCCAAAACATGCTGGACCCGGTGGACCCTGATATTCTATCTGTTCCGACCTATATAGTCGATCCAGTTTCAACCTTGCATCGTCCGGCATCAAATCCCTGCTTCCCAGTCTCGAACCTATCACATGATAGTCCGGTCTCGGATATCCCGCATATGCCATCTCCGAATCACCGTCGTTATACCGGTTTCGTTCCTGCTGCACACCTTTCTGTTGCATACTGCGGCCGGCACTGTGCTCTTGCCTCGGCATGTTCCGCTGCTGCGGTTGTCTTGCCCCTGCTGAGTTTTGCTGCCCGGCATTGCCATTGACAACGTTCCTCCGACCAGCATTGCCTTGGTCACGGTTACCTCGGCCAGCTTCGCCTCGGCTCACACTCCGTCGATCATCACTTTTCTGCGCTTCTTTTTCTTTCCCTGCCTGTGTCGGGTCATACGGGACAATCTGTTTGTTCCGTCTGGCTGAGGTTACCACCTCCTCTCTCCTTGGATCGCCATGAGGGGACGATGCAGATCCAGCGGATTTCTCCGGGTTATCCATCGCCGAATGGACGATCTTGGAGGCCCCAGCTCTCTCCGGGTTCGCCCTGAGCAGTTCCTCGTTTTGCCTGTTCGCAATCCGAACCAACTCGTTAACCCGGTTTTGCTGCTTTTGCTAGGCTTCACCCGTCAGTCCCTCAAACTCGGATGCAGCCGCATCCGCCGCTCTGAGGTTCTTGGCCGGTGTACTATACCTCGGCAGCCCCACGGAAAAACAGTTTTCTGATTCCTCGATTTCGACATCACCTTCTCTGTTCATTTCGCTCATGAGATTCCTCCCTTTAACTTTTACAACATCAACTTTGTTCGCCTTTGCGTACTCACGCAGCGTCATGTTCAACGACCGCTGGGCCTCGGCTATTTTCTTTGCGCCCTCAAGTATTTTTTGCTAAGTTTCTTCCAGCTCGGCCTGTGCGCGAGCCGGATCTATCGCTGCTACTACAGGGTTTGCCAGGCTATCTATTGCCTCTCTCAGCACGTTCTCCGGCCTCTCTAGCGGAGGACCCCTACCTTTCCTTGGTGCCTTGGGTGTCTCCTCCGGATCTGGCGCCGGATCCTTGCTCGTAACCGTTCCCGGCGCTGTCATCATTACCTCTGCACGGTCCGGGGAACGAGCGGTACGTCCCCCGTGAGCCGCAGTGAGGGGCGGTTCGCCTGCTTCGACAACGTGGCGCGGATGAACGCCTGACACGTCCACCGCGACGTAGACCTTGTGTGTGCCGAGCTTGAGGAAAACGCCGTTGCGCGGGAGAGGGCGCGTGCCGAAGCAGCATGCGTTGTCGCTGACGAAGTCCCGCGCTTCAAAGCGCTGGACGAGCCCGGAGACGATGCGCTCTCCAGTGACGATGAAGTTTCCCGTCCGGATCTTGACCCCTGCTAGCGCCGCTAGCCCCACGGTGGGCGCCAACTGTCGTGGTGGTGTCACGGAAGATGCCATTTATAGGCTAAAGTTGGGGACTAGTACTCGCTAGGGGAATCCAGGGAGGGATAGTGAAGTGATTCTCCACACAAGAGCTTGTATTGATTTGCTTCCAAGGTTACAAGTGCTCCTAGAGCTGTATTGGCGAGAGGAGGAAGAAAGAAATCTCTTACTCTCACCCACAGATCACACCTGAAACCCTAGCCCAAAACTGAATCGTCGAGAAATTAACCCCCCCTACAGAAGCCCTAGCCCCCCTTTTATAGAGGAGGCTCGGTTCCTGCCTAGGGCATATGTGGAGGCATATTCCTAAGAATATGCCTCCTCCCAAAGTGGCAAACCGACCGGGGTGCTTTTCCCCCTCGTCAGCTATGCTTTAGCTACGTGAGCCACGCCCCGCCCCTCGTCAGCTACGCTTTAGCTCGTCAGCTGACACGGGCGTCGTCACGCTTGTCGGCCATGCCCCGATGGTCCAGTCCTTGCTCGCTTCGCTCAGGAAGTGCGTACCGGGGCTCCTTTTGACCAGCGAGATTCCTTCCTTCTCCTAGAAGGTTACTGCGACCCGGACGATGGTTCATCCGGCCACACCCTTTTCCTGCATACAAGTTAGACATACACTTCCGACTTACTGCTTAAGTCGGATGAGACCTAGTTAGGCGAACGCCCCCAGGTTTGGATTACCCCGTGACTCGGCCTGCCTTGAGGTGACCCGACCAGCATCTGCTTTGGCCTTGCCGAACCTCGGCTAACTCGGCCTTTATACCCCGGCGTGACCCTACCCGGGGGTATCCCCCCAACAGTATGTATAGATACAATTGGATGTAAATCATGTGGAATTCACTTTAGAATTCCATGTGATGGAGTGGAATTTTGTGAAGAATCATTAATAGTAAACAACGAAGAAGAGTCGTCATGGTGATATTAGCTCCCCAATGATGATGACTAGGTAAATCTTAACAAGTTTGTGGTGAGAATAGCTCCGAGACCATGATAAGTCTGTAATTAGGACAAGTACTTAGTAACAAATCTTGTAATAACAAAAAGTAAAGAACAGTTGTAGGTCTATCATATAAGTCATATGTATTATAACATTACAATAATTTCTGGATTAAGGTAGTAACTACAATTTTGTGAGTAGCTTTGAGAGATCATGTGAGGATTGTTTCCGATAGAATGGAAAATTAGTAGTCTTTAGTAGTCCCAAAATAAAGGTAAGAGGTTAGTTAGAACTAAAGTGAGACCAGTTTTCTCAACATTATCCAGTTGCAATTGAGCAATTTGGGTAAATACTGAGACAAAGTATAGTTTAGTCGTAAGTGCTAAGTATCGATGTAAACCTATACTAGGAGGTGTCATATACTACACAACTAAGCTTGAATCCTAGAGGTATTATACTTAACTACTATATTCCAGGCTTAGAATGATGTGTGTTATATGTACCACATTTGGATTTCTTGGTTTTTCTTGGATCTTCTTGATTGACTAGATCTATGCATGAAGTTTGACTTGATGTGCAAATGCATGTTGCATCATCAAGTTATTACTTGATGTTATAGACCTAGATAGAAAAGGGAATTCGTGTAAGGGAGTGTCGAGTTCCGAAGATCAAGATGAAGACTTGCAGGTAGAAGGAAGCCAAATGTAAGGAGTATCAACACTATGTTGAAGGATGGATCAATCCCAACTCACTATGAGCTAGCAATAATAAGGAATATTAGTGTTGAAAAGGGTGTGGAGCAACATGAAGGAATGAACTTAAGTTCACTCAAGATCGGTAATGTTGCTCGGAAGCTAATGAAGTATTGTTCCAAGATCATGGAAGTATCATGAAACAGTGCTTACAAGAAGTCTTGGAACAAGGGTGGTATTCAAGCTCTAACAACTTGGAGAGAATGCCAATAGTGAGTCGAAAACCCGTAGAGTAATTCATACACCTAGAAGGATCCGTAACTGGTATCCGTAGTTGGTATCCTAGTAGTTTAGTTAGTTAGGTAATCTTTGTATGATTTAAAGAGCATAAAACTTGGCCTAAGTTATGTAAAACATAAAGGAGTATAAAATTTTAAGCGAACAATTTTCGAGGTGTTTCGTGAAATCGGGGTTATCAGTGAGAAACAATGCCCCAAAAGGTCAAGAGTAAGATAAGTAATGTCGGAAGAATCATTTAGGAGATCCACAATTGTGTGGATATACCGCAGATTTGTTTCGTGAGACCTTCTTGAGGTAAAGTATAAGCTAGACAGAGACCGATCCTAACTATTGAGTTAATGGGTATTACACATGAAGTTTAGAGACCATTAGGAAACCCCAAGGGGAAGAGTAAACAATAAACACTGAAGTGTTTTTGTCCAACTTTCTAACTAAAGGTTGGAGAGGAAATACTAAATGATGATAAGATTAAGCCTTATTCTCATAAGGTTATAAGAAGACATCATTATAAAGTATTTCCGAGAGTATGTCCGGATGAATGATGGAAGGAGATAAACCAGGCTAACTTTGGCGGACTAGTTCTTAAGGAAACAACTCATAAGTTTCCCTTAAAGGGGGGATAAAGTACTCCAATATAGGCTAGTGTAGTGTAACAGGAAAACCTGATTGGAATGGACTAAATGTGTCCAAAACCAATCCTAAGTAGGACTGTGAAGACATACCCCAAGAGATTGTAGTAGAAGGAGTTATACTACATATAGGAAACAATAGTTGGAAGTTGCCAAGTATGAAGATAATTCAAGGAAAAAGATCTAGATAAGGGATATTTCAATTATCCTCATTGGTGATCATAATGGAATTAAGAAATGCCATGATCAATACAAGTCAACTCCTCATTTCGAAACATAAGAGAGTACGAACTTCAGGGACGAAGTTTATTTTAAGGGGGAGAGTCTATAACATCCCAGCATTAGAGCTTAGAAATAAATTGAGCCCGTGTGTGTGGATTTTATTCATGCATAGAAAATCCGGATAATTTTCGCGCTTTTAAACAAAACTTGTCAAAGTGTTTTAAGCTTCTCTTAACTTGGTGGAACTGAAGTAGATCATCAAGTTGACTGCGATAAGTTTAAATGTGACCTTTGCTAAAACCTTATCTTTGGGCAATATAATTTGATCTGAGGGTAGATCAAATGTAATAAAACTAAGTCACAACACACTACTTAATAAGGAGTACTTGATCTTCTAGAGATCATTACATGGTATTACATACAACAACTAAAGGGTAAATACTTAATATTCTAAAGATGATATCAAGGTATTACCTACAACAAACCTTGAATACCAAGTTAAGTATATAACTTGTCGTTGTATTGGGAACGGCAGTACCTGAGAAGGTTAGATAGAGGTGTCCAGACTAGCAGGAAAGCTCTCGACGGCGTCCGCAGGTGGGATCGGATATGAGCAAGTGTAACAGGATACAAGAAGTACCCAGGTTCAGAGCCCTCGTGGTGAGGTAAAACTCCTACTCCCGCCGGTATGACAAAGGGTAGAATACTGAGTACAATCGCACCTCGAGCTGTATGTTCTAGCTAACTTCTTAAATGCTAAGAGACCAACCCTTGCTACGAGAGCCTTGCCCCCCCCCCCTTATATAGGTAGAGGGGCAATGGTCTCACTGGCCAGTACTGCTGGCGGGCCCCACAGGCGGGTCCCAGCCGGCTGGTCATCTACAGTATCCGTGTCGTGGTGGTGTCACGGCAGATGCCATGGATAGGCTAAATGTGGGGACTAAATGCACTAGGGGAATCCAGGGAGGGATAGTGTGGTTATTCCACACACAGAAGCTTTGTATTTGATTCACCTTCACAGATTACAAGTGCTCCTTGAGCTGTATTGGAGAGAGGAGGGAGAAGGGACTCTCTTACTCTCACCACTAGCTAGCCCTCAGGAACTCACTAGTAAATTGCCACACACAAGAGCTCATCCCAGTAAAGACCAACCCCTTCTACAGAGGCCCTAGCCCTCCTTATATAGGGGTGGCTAGGTCTCCACTTAGGGTATACGTGGAGGCATATTCTAGGGAATATTCCTCCTCCCAAAATAGTAAGCCGACCGGGTCTCTTTTCCCCCGCGTCATCCACGCAGAGGCTACGTGAGTCTCTGTGGCGCCTGCGTCATCCGACATAGGCTTCGTCACCTTTGTCGGCCACACCTCGGTGGTCCTGCCTCTGTCCGCTTCGCTATGCTCTGCGTACAGTGGTCACCTTTGACCAGCGAGATACCTTCCTTCTCTTACAAGATTGATATAACCTGGATCCCACATAGTTGATCCGGCCACACATTTTCCTGCATACAAGTTAGATACATCTTACCGACATACGGCTTAAGTCGGTTGAGACCAAGTTAGGTGGACGTCCCCTAGTCCGGGTTACTCCGTGATCCGGCCTGCCTTGAGGTGACTCGGCCAGCACTTGCTTTGACCTTGCCGTACCTTGGCTAACTAGGCCTTTATACCCCGGCGTGACCCTACCCGGGGGTATCCCCCCAAAATTAGTCCCCGAAGCTGGTGCGGTCTTGGCTGCCTTAGCCGCTAAGGCCACAACAGGTTCAATTTTACTGAGCTTCTTGCTCCTTCTCCGAGTTACCTCCTAATCCTGATTTCATAGGTTTATTTTCCCTTGGCACATTCCAAGTTTTTACTTGCTGGCCGGGTTACCTCGTACTCATCCGGGTCATTCTTCCTTCTCTCGTACGCTTCCCCACGTGGAGGCTAATCATAACGTTGCCTCATTTTAAGGGCCTGCTATAGTAACTGCCGCAGTAATTGTCAGAAGTTACTGTGGCAAACGTCACGTCATGCCTGCCTCCTCGTTAACTGTATCATAATGTCACGTCATGGGATTCGCTGCACCTTGTGGCCCTTTGTGTGGCTCGTCGCTGATTGGCTGATCCGGACCATACACGGCCACACTGTGTGGCTCGCCCACAAAACGCGATCCCACTACCCCCTTACGGGAGTGGTTAAATAGGGGAGGGGTGCGCCCCTTGGATCATTTCCCCGCTCCCGCGCCCCTCTGCCTCTGCCTTTTTCCTCTTCTTCTCCGTCGACAGCGCCTCCGCCACCGCATCTAAGCAGCAGCGCCGCCGCCGTACTGCTTCCACGCGCTCCAGCGCCGCCGCCACCTCCAAACATCTCCTCCGCCACGGGTCCCCGCCAGTCCAGGCCGCTGCCTCCCTCCGCCGCTAGCGCAAGTGAGGAGAACGACCTCGAAATGACTGAGGAGGAACTCACTGTCACCGAGCAGGAGATGGAAGAAGACGCGGTGCACGCCGACCGTAGAGCGTGGGCCGGATCCTGGGTCTGCCAGGATGACCTGGATTGGCTTTACCGCACCAGGCGCATCCCGGAGGGCGTCGCCGCGCGCCTGGCTTCCGCCGAACTTGCCCCCTCACCCAATCCGGGTGAGTATGTTGTGTTCCTATCACACTTCCATCAGGGGTTCGGTCTGCCAGTTTGCGATTTTTTCCATGACTGGCTAAACACATACGAGCTCCAGCTACACCATCTTCCGGCTAATGCCATCACCTCTCTCTCCGTGTTTGCCTCCACCATCGAAGGTTATGCTGGACTGTGGCCCACGAAGGAGCTCTGGATCCGGTTCTTTGGCCTTCGCTGGAACGTGATTCCGAATGTAGATCTAGATGCGGAGGACAAACAGCTCACGCAGTTCGGTGCTGCGTCAATCTGTCCCCAGAAACTGTCCGTCTTCCCCCGAGTCACTGGGCTTGACTCTTGCAAGGGATGGGCTCAGACTTTCTTCTATGTCCGGAACAGCACCACCGAAGATCTGATCCGGCTGCGCCCCTATACTCCGGGTCCTCCTAACCCGGATTTGTGGGACGTTATCCCCAAGAAGCCCACAGTTTTGGTGAACCAGGTTAACAAGAGATTCAAGGAGCTGAAGGATCTCGGATTGCGCAACAAAGACTCCTTGATCACATTCGTCCGCAATCGGATCTCCCCCTCCAGAAACGCACACATAAAGTGTGTCACATGAGTTGGGGCCACGACCCCAACCGGACCTCGTCTTTCGAGTTGAGCAACACAGAGATCTACCGCCGGGTCAAGGCCCTCTTCACCACCCACAAGGACTTCTCCTCTGAGTGGACTTGGGGAATTGAACTTTTTTGCCGACACAGGCTTCCTCCTTCAGTAAGTCTCGTGCCCTAAACTTTTTCCGTGTTAAATCTTATGGCGGTCATTTGTTGTAGGTTTTAATCATGTTGCCTTTTCTTTCCCTTAGATGTTTCTTCAGGAAACCATCAAGCATGGCACCGAGCCTTCCCTCAAATGGGCGCCTGACCGGGATACCTCGGACGAGGAGGAACCGGATCAGGAGATGTTCCTTCTGATGGCGGATGCGACTAAACGACCCACCGGTAAACTCTCTTCTATTAGAGATTGGACCGACGATGAAGATGATTCAGATGTTGAGGTGATGGAAGCATTTGACACTGTCCCCCTTTCTTATGCTTTTCCGGCATCAGCTAACCTCGGTGGGCAGATCCATGAAGACCCTCCCCTTGCTGTGGGTGAGCCTGTCCCGGTGGTGCCGAAGAAGAAAAGGGGAGTTGCCTCTGCATCCTCCTCTGGACCTTCTCAGCCGGCTAAAAGGCGGAAGAAGGCCGGGGACAAAACTGCCACCAAACCTCCAACCAAGGCCATGACCCGGAGGGCTCGAAAGCCCAAGGAGCCCCTGACCTCGGATGAGTAAGCCTCTTCTCTCTTTGCCATTCACTTGTTCTTCTTGTGGTATAGTTTCTCATCATTCATTATTTGATTTGGCAGGGCCATGGTGGAGGTCCCACAGAGTGGATCCGGCATTGCGTCGCCGCTCCGACATAGCCCTTCTCCTCCTCATGGCGATGATTCATGCCCGTTGAGCCCCATTCCGGAGGGCAACCTCGGAGCGGGGGAGACTGGCTCTGCCGAGGCAACAACCACCACTTCGGCTCCGCCGTAACCAGCTACCACCAAGGTTCCCTCAGCACCTCCGCTGAAGCAGAAACCAGCACCAGTACCAGCACCAACCCTAGCACCAGCAGCAAAATCAACAGCAGCAGCACCAAGCCCCTCTACCTCGTCGGAGTCTTCCAAGGCTCGGCGAGAAGACAACAGCAGCATCAAGGCTAGCACCAAGGCAGCTCCCAAGGGCAAATCTGCTGCAGCCACCTCAACTTCTCAGCAGCAACCCAAGGGAAAAAAGGCTCCTGATGCAACCAAGGCAGCATCCATCGAGGCTGGACAGTGCACACTCGCGTCCATGCTTTCAAAGAAAACTCCACCACCGAAGGATGCCCCTGCCGAGCCAGCTGATGCGCAACTTGTTTTGCACACCAGCCCAGCCATTGCCCAGGTTGAGAGGAGGGAAGCACATGCCAAGGGTTTTGTGGCGCCCCATATGCTAAGCGGCGAACGATACCCTCCGACCTTGATCGAGTTTGTAAATAACTGGAACAAGGCGGAGTTCGTCTACAACGACGATCTCCCGGAGAAGTTCGGTCCCGCCGAATTTTCTGAGCAGATGAATATTGCCGCCAAGGCAATTAACCTTGCGGGTCGGATGATGGAGGTACGTTACTTCATCTTTTCCTTAGTATGTTGAAGATTAGTAGTGATATAGCCATTAGTCCCCGAGCCTCCGGGGGAGTAATTTGTTACTCGGCCGGATGCTCCTTAGAGAATTCACGTAGCTCCTTAATAACTTTGAATATGCACACACCTAGAGCCGGGTTAAGTTCCACTTGGCCCGGATCTTGTACACTTTGAATATGCACACACCTAGAGCCGGGATAAGTTCCACTTGGCCCGGATTTTGTACACTTCGAATATGCACACACCTAGAGCCGGATTAAGTTCCACTTGGCCCAGATTTTGTACACTTCGAATATGCACACATCTAGAGCCGGGTTAAGTTCCACTTGGCCCGGATTTTGTACACTTCGAATATGCACACACCTAGAGCCAGGTTAAGTTCCACTTGGCTCGGATTTTGTACACTTCGAATATGCACACACCTAGAGCCGGGTTAAGTTCCACTTGGCCCGGATTTTGTACACTTCGAATATGCACACACCTAGAGCCGGGTTAAGTTCCACTTGGCTCGGATTTTGTACACTTCGAATATGCACATGACTAAGCTATCTTTTGGTACTCTTTTCAGGTGACCACCAACCACCGGAGCGCTGAGTTTTAGCGTCTCCTTGATACTCACAAGATGTTGCACGCAAAACATAATGTACTTCTCGCTGAACACGAGAAAAGGGGTAAGTTTCTTCCTTGGTATTTTTCTATTTTGTTTCATCTTTTTCTACCGAACTAACTCATCATTTGGTTTTTCGCAGCTGGGGTGGAAGCTGAGAATACCATCATGAGGAAAAACTTGGAGAAAATCAAGGGTGAGTCATTTTTGCTCAATCTCTCTCTACACCCTATCCTCTTTTTTTCTTCGCTCAGCAAACATTCATACCTCGGCTTTGCCGGGTCAACAAACTATTTCAGCATCTCTTGAAGATAGTGTGCCCGTGCCTGATATGATGCTGCATTTTATCGAACAAGCATGGCAGCATCAGGACGAACTTAAAAAGAAAGACGACGAGCTTGCCCTCCTCTGAACCAAAGATGACGAGATCGCCAAGCTCAAGGTAGATATGAAGAAGTTGAAAGCACAACACCAATCCGAACTTCAAAAGGCTGGCCAGGACTTTACTGAAGAGCGCGAGCACCTCAACCTCCAGATTTCCAAGGACCAAGAACTTCTCCAGGAGGTCGACGTCAAGCTTGAGTCGGTGAATACTGAACTTGTACAGCTTCGCAAAAGGCGTGATGACTGTACCAAGGAGTTGACCCGGATCCACAGCCATATTTCACGTAAGTTCCTTTCCCTCATCCGGCATATTTATCTAGGTTACTTCACATGTCTTTTCTTTACTTGCTTCTCTTGTCTTGTTTTCAGGCAAATTTCCAGAGGGAAACGCCATTGTGAGCACCGTTGTTGCTAAGTTCCACCGAGATAGGGGTACCCCCATTGCTCCTGTCGCTGAAGAAATTCCCTATGACATGGAGGACTTGTTGGTCAGTTTGTCTTCTCGCGTGGAAATCGTGAAGAACTATGGCAAGGATATCCTTGACGTGGCAATCCAGATCTTCAACGCCTTTTGGCCTGATGAAGATACTCCGGAGGGGACCACAGTTCTTGTTGATAAGTTGATGGAATGCGAGACCCAGCTCGACCTTTGGAGGGAATCCGCTGGACGTGCCGGAGCTGAGACCGTTCTCCACTACGTGCTTACGTGGTATGAGAAGATCGACCTCAACCTCCTAGCGCGCATGCGCACCGGATCCATATGGTCCAGCGACCCGGAGTGGATTGCTCGGTGCAAGGCTTGTGCCCATAGCCTCATTGAATATGCCCCCATTCATGAATGGAACGAGGGACCAAGCTTCCTAGATGCCGCTAATGCCGAAAACGCTGACAACGTTCAAGATGGCTTGGATGAGGACGAAGAGGTCGATGCCTCGGATGTCGAAGACAGTGAAGATGACACCGAACTTCCTCCTCCTGCTGCTCCTTGAGCGAAAAAACTTGAAAGTTTATTAGATCCCCGGTATGCCGGGTGCAATCGTATTAAGCACTTCAGTTATGTTTTGCCACTAATTTTTTATGCCGAATTAACTTGGGCATAGTCCCCGAGTTTCATTTTCTTGTTCCTCCAATTTCTTGGCTCGGCTCGTGTCCACCTTGGTTCGGTTTTATGACTTACGAGTCCAAGTTTCAAAAATTGACTTAACAATACTTGGAAACTTTAGGATTTAGCTCAAAATAATTCAGCGTAATAAATTTAAAGTAAGCACAAGGTTAGTCTGAAAAACAAACGTCGGCTCGATTAAGTTTCTTTTCTTAGTCGTTTTTCATGTGCTGCGCAATTCCAAACTTGTTCTCTTGCTTGCCATGAAGCCAATTCTTGTTGGACAGCAGCAAGTCGAAGAGTTAGATTTTTGATGCTCACACACTACTAATCCGGCCTAAGTAGAAGCAACTTACGTCAGCCGACATATAAATAATAAATATAGAAGACAACTAAAATTACTAAGGCAGTCCCCGAGTTACTGCTCGAGGTGCCAAGATTTCATTGATAAGCTCATTGCCGGCATACATACGGACATATGTGAGACTCAGATCCAAACACTTCTCTGCTAAGTGTAGAAAGGACGAAGTAGAGCTACATTCCATGGACGTTTGGATTCCTCGCCGGACCTGTCCGCCTTGTTCTTCTCCTGTGGTTTTGCATCGATAAGATAATAAGAATCATTGTGCAATGCTTTGCTCACAATGAATGGCCCTTCCCATGGGGGATAATTTATGCATGTCAGCAGTATGTTGTACCAACCGGAGTACCAGATCAACTTCCCAGAAAACTCGGGGGTTTACTTTCCAGCTATGATAGCGTCGGAGATTTTGCTGATACATGGCAGATCTGGACAATGCCAATTTTCTCGCTTCTTCCAGCAGATCAACATCATTTTGCCGGGCTTCTTGCACTTCGGCTTCTGTGTATTGGGTGACCCTAGGCGAGTCATGCTCTATGTTGGCTGGTAATACAGCTTCTGCCCCATATACCAGAAAAATGGCGCATAGCCTGTTGATCGATTCTGAGTTGTTCTTAAACTCCACAGTACCGCTGGTAGTTCTTCTATCTAGCACCCCGCTGATCTTTGCAGTGGCTCAATGAGCCGAGGTTTTATCCCGGATAACACTAATCCGTTGGATCTCTCCACCTGTCCGTTCGATGCGGGGTGGGCTACCGAGGCAACGTCCAGCCTGATCTTCATATCTCGGAAAAAACGCGCAAATGCTCCTTCAGCAAAATTTGTGCCATTATCTGTTATGATAATGTGAGGATAACTGTATCTCAAGATGATGTCTTTGAGAAATGTCACGGCTGTAGCTCCATCACATTTTCTTATTGGCTTCACTTCAATCCATTTCGTAAATTTGTCAACCATGACCAAAATGTGAGTCATATTTCCCCTCACTGGTTTAAGCGGGCCAACCATATCCAAGCACCATACGACAAACGGCCATGTAATTGGTATGGTCTTGAGCTCTGACATTGGCATAGGTGTTTTTGTCGCATATCTCTGGCAGCCATTGCATTTTCTCACCAGATCTTCTGCTTGTTCTAAGGCACTTGGCCAGTAAAACCCATGGCGGAAAGCTTTTGCTACCAAGGCTCTGGATGAGGCATGATGCCCACATTCCCCTTGATGTATATCGCGGAGGATGTCAAGTCCTTCCTCCGGGTCAACACATCGCTGGAGGACATTAGTCACACTCCTTTTGTATAGCTCGGAATTGATGATCGTGTATGCTTTTGCTCTCCTCTGAGTTTGCCTGGAAAGTACCTCCTCAGTGGGTAAGGTTCCATCTTTTAGGAATTGGAATATTGGCAATGCCCAAGCTGGTACAGCTCTCACTGGGAACACATCCTCATCAATTTCCATTAGATCCACTGGCATAACTTCTACCGGATCATGCTGTGCAGTCCCCGGGTTTGTCGTGGCAGTCCTCGGGTTTTCCAAGGCAGTCCCCGGGTTTCGCGAACCGCTCCCTACATCAATGTCCATGAGCACACCCTCTGATTCCGGATTTGCCGGGGTACAAATTGAGTCGGACTCCGGGGATGGCCTGATGGATGGTTTTCTGAGGTGCTCCAATGCTACGCCTGGTGGAATTGCTTGTCGGGTTGAACCGAGCTTAGACAATACGTCGGCAGCCTCATTTTCCACCTAAGGTATATGGTGAAATTCGCATCCCTCAAAGTAACCAGATATCTTCTGCTCATGAAATCTGTATAATGCCATGTTTGCGTCCAAAGCATCCCATTACCCGGAGACCTGCTGGACTATGAGATCCGAGTCACCGAAGCATTGGATCCGACATATTCCAACCTCCTTTGACACTTTGAGCCCATGTATGAGTGCTTTGTATTCTCCAACATTGTTTGATGCAGTGAAGTGGATCTACAGCACATATTTCAGCTGGTCCTTCTTTGGCGAGGTAAGCACAACTCCGGCACCTAACCCGGTTTTTGTTTTTGATCCGTCAAAGTGCATTCTCTAGTAGTTCGGATCTAGCAATGGTGGCTCATATTGCACCTCGTCCCAATCCACAAAAAAGTCAGCCACAGCCTGATATTTAATTGCTTCTCTTCTATCATATTGTGGCGCATAAGGTGCTAGTTCAATTGCCCATTTTGCAATCCTACCACTTGCATCCTTGTTACCCATTATCTCGAATATGGGAGCTTCACATATTACCTTGATTGGGTGTTCCTCGAAATAGTGCTTCAGCTTCTTAGCTGCCATATACACGCCATACGCCACTTTTTGATAGTGAGGATAGTTCTGCTTTGAGGCTGATAATACCTCGCTCAGATAATGCACTGGCCTTTGCACTGACTTACCCTCTTCGTCGCGCTCTACCACAATTACTACACTTACAACTCGGTTGGTTGCGGCTATATAGAGCAACATTGGCTCTTTTGATAGTGGGGAGGCTAGCACTGGCGCCGTGGCTAACATTTTCTTTAGGTGGGTAAATGCCTCATCCGCCTGCGGCGTCCAAATGAACTTATCCGACTTTTTCATCAGTTGATAGAGAGGCAATGCCTTTTCTCCTAACCGACATACAAACCGACTTAACGAGGCCAGGCAACCTGTAAACTTCTGGACATCGTTAAGACACTTCGGCAGCTCCATTCGTTCGATGGCTCGGATCTTGGTTGGATTAACTTCGATACCTCGGCTGGAAACCAGAAAGCCGAGCAATTTTCCGGCTAGGACACCGAAGGTGCATTTTTCCGGATTAAGTTTCATCCGGAACCTCCTTAGGTTTGCGAATGTTTGCCTGATATCGTCAAGGAGTGTTTTCTTTCCTTGGTCTTGATAACCACATCATCCACGTATACCTATACATTTCGACCTATTTGGTCATGCAAACATTTTTGCATACATCTCTGGTACGTTGCACCTGCATTACGTAAACCAAAAGGCATGGTGCGATAGCAATAAGCCCCATACGGGGTGATAAACGCAGTCTTTATTCGATCGCTTGGGTTTAGAGGTATCTGATGGAAACCAAAATATGCATCAATGAACGACAACAACTCACACCCAGCAGTGGAATCTATGACTTGGTCTATCCTTGGTAGTGGGAGTGGATCTTTTGGACACGCCTTATTCAGGTTCGTGTAATCGATACACATACGCCAAACCACTGCCACGTTCGGATCATCTTTCTTCTTCTCCACCAGCACCGGATTAGATAGCCAATCCGGGTAAAGCACTTCCATGATAAATCCTGTAGCCAACAACCGAGCTATCTCATCTCCTATGACCTTTCTCATGTCTTCGGTGAAGTGGCGGAGAGGTTGCTTCACCGGCTTGGCTCCGGGTCTGACATTCAAAGAGTGCTCGGCCAACTCCCTCGGAACACCTTGCAAGTCCTGTGTAGACCAAGCAAAAATATCCCGATTCTCACGGAGGAAGTTGACGAGCTCTCTTTCCTATTTGTCACTTAACCCGGCACCAATTGTTACGGTATGCTCAGGGAACATATCATCAACAGGCACCTTCTTGGTATCTTTTGTCGCTTAACCCGGCATATACTGCTGCGAGGACAGAGCCAATGCCGCCACCTCTTGAATTTTTCTCTTTTCTTGCGCAATCACGAGTGATTCGGCTAGGTTTGACCTAGCTAATGCACACTCAATGGAACGTCGAAAATCTCTGGCTATGGTGATCACTCCATTTGGGCCAGGCAACTTCATCTTCAGATAACTGATGTGGCAGCTTGCCATGAACTTGTTCAGTGCTAGTCTACCGAGTAATGCGTGATACACACTTTCTAAGTTCACCACTTCAAACTCCAAATTCTCAGTTCGGCAGTTATCTCTTGTGCCGAACAATACGTCAACCCGGACCTTGCCTGTGGGCTCACAAGAAATGCCTAGCACAATGCCATGGAAAGTTGTCCTTGTAGCTTGGAGCATGTTCTCCGAGATGCCCAACTTGCGCATCGTATCCGCATACATGATATTAATGCTACTACCATTATCAATCAGCACCTTGGAGAATCTCACATTGATGTTAGGCCCAATGAATGTTGGATCCAACACCAGTGCATATGAACCAGGACTTGGCATAAACTTGGGATGATCTTTGATGCTCCAGGTAATCTCCTGATCCGACCAAGGCATAGACCTCGTCACTGCTGGCATTACCGCATTCACCTCCATATGTCAGCGCTGCAAGCTCTTTCTGTCTGTCTCTTCCGTAGTGAACACACAGTAACTCTGATGGTGCTCTCTGTACTCATTTCTCCCCTCATTTGTGGGGTACCTCTGATCCTGCTGGTTTTGGTTTTCCACCTGATGCACTGCATCCCTTCCCTCATGGTTGTCATACCTCGGCGGAGGGGGAGGCAACATTAGTTGTTGCGTGTTTGCTCCGGGGAGCAATTGCTGCCGGGGTAAGTCCTGCCGAGGTTGATCATTCTGAGGTACCTGAGCATTCCTTGAACCACTTTGTTCTATCTTTCGCATCCACTCACACTGCCTAGTTGTGTGACCCGCCGGGTTACTTGGATTAGGCGTGTGGAATTTACATGGCTGATCCAGCATTCCTTCATAGGTGTACCTCGGACGGTCCTTCTTCTCTTGCCACTGTTTTTTCTGCTCTGGCGTCCAAGTTTTCTTTCCATCATTCTTTGGTGTCCATTGCTGTCCTCCGGTTTTCTAACGTTGACTACTTCCTGCTCCGGGTTGGTCCTGATTCATAGCTGCAACTTGTTGCGAACTGTACTGATAATCCGGTCTGTCATCTCTTCTTTTACCTCGGTAATCATTTCTTCGGGATGACCCGGCCCCATCTCGCTGACAATACTCCTCGCTTGACTCGTTTGAGGTGAGCCTAGGCTGCGATGGATCACCCAAGGCATATGAATCAACAATTCGGATTGTCTCTGCCAAGGTGGTTGGCATATCTCTTTGCAAACTTTTCCATAGCATGCTTGCATATCTGCATCCTTGCGCAAGCCAAGCTATGGCCTGTGACTCAATCACACCCTCACACGAGTTTCGCACAGTGCACAAACGGGTTAAGAACTCCCGGTCTGTCTCATTTGGCCTCTGCCTGCACATTGCTAGGGTTTGTGGCATCTTGGGCCTCTGATACGTACTTGAGAAATTTCTAATAAACATCTCCTCAAAATCGATCCAACAGTTAATACTTCCGGGTGGCAAATTGTTTAGCCATACCCTTGCTAGCCCCTCCAACATTTGGGGTACATATCTCACAACCCACCTCAAGTTGCCTGTGGCAATTTTTACAACAGTCGCATACTTAATCAACCAATCCTCCGGCTTAGTGCTGTCGTCATACATCTTTGTGCCTCTAGGTAACTGGAAATTAGGTACCGGTGGTTCCTTCATGATCCGAGGCCCAAAACATGCTGGACCCGGAGGACCTTGACACTCAATTTCTTCTGACCTATACAGCTGATCCAGATTTAACCTGGCGTCATCAAGCATCAAGTTTCTGCCTCCCAATCTTGACCCTATCACGTGATAGTCCGGTCTGGGATAGCCAGCATTCACCATCTCCGAATCTCCATCATTGTATCTATCTTGCTCCTGTGGAGCTGCTCTCTGTTGCATACCTTGGTCGGCACTGCGCTCTTGCCATGGTATATTCCACTTCTGCGGTTGACTTGCACCTACCGAATTACGCTGTCCAGCATTGCCATTTACAGCATTTCCTTGACCTGCATTGCCTTGGTCGCGGTTACCTCGGCCAGCTTCACCTCGGCTCACACTCCTTCGATCCTCATTTCTTTGTACTTATTTTCCTTTCCCTGCCCTTGCCGGGTCATATGGGACTATCTGCTTATTCCTCCTGGCCGAGGTTACTACCTCTTCTCTCCTAGGACCACCATGAGGATACGATGCGGCTCCAGCGGATTTCTCTGGGTTACCCACCGCCGAATGAATGATCTTGGAGGCCCCAGCTCTCTTCGGGTTTGCCCTGAGCAATTCCTCATTTTGCCTGTTCGCGATCCGAACCAACTCATTGACTCTATCCTGCTGTCTTTGACGGGCTTCACCCGTCAGACCTTCTAACTCGGATGCAGCTGCATCTCCTGCTCTGAGGTTTTTTGCCGAGGTACTGTACTTCGGCAGCCCCACGGATGAACAGTTCTCTGATTCCTCAATCCTAGTACCACCCTCTCTGTTCATTTCACTCATGAGATTTCTCCCCTTCACTTTTACAACATCTACTTTATTTGCCTTTGCATACTCACGCAGTGTCATGTTCAACGACTGCTAAGCCGCGGTTATCTTTTTCGCACCCTCTAGTATTTTTTGCCTAGTTTCCTCAAGATCGGCATGTGCCTGAGCCGGATCTACTGCTGCTGCTACTGGGTTTGCCAAGCTATCCATCGCCTGCTGCAGCACATTCTCTGGCCTCTCTAGTGGAGGACCTCTAATTTTCCTCGGTGCCTTGGGCGTTACCTCCGGATCTGGTGCCGGATCCTAGCTTGCATCTGCACCTGGTGCAGTCATCATCACCTCTGCACGGTCCGGGGAGCGAGTGATACGCGCCCCGTGAACCACGCTAAGGGGTGGATCACCTCCTTCGACGACATGCCGCGGATGAACGCACGACACATCGACAGCAACATAGACCTTGTGCGCGCTGAGCTTGACGAAAAGGCCATTGCGCGGAAGAGGACGCTTGCTGAAGCAGCCAACGTTGTAGTTGACAAAGTCCAGCGCTCCAAAGTGCTGAACGAGCCCGGAGACGATGTGTTCGCCGGTGCCGATGAGGTTTCCCATCCGTATCTTTACCCCTGCTAGCGCCGCTAGCCCCACGGTGGGCGCCAACTGTCGTGGTGGTGTCACGGCAGATGCCATGGATAGGCTAAATGTGGGGACTAAATGCACTAGGGGAATCAAGGGAGGGATACTGTGGTGATTCCACACACACGGAAGCTTTGTATTTGATTCACCTTCATAGACTACAAGTGCTCCTTGAGCTGTATTGGAGAGAAGGAGGAAGAAGGGACTCTCTTACTCTCACCACTAGCTAGCCCTCAGGAACTCACTAGTAAATCGCCACAAACTAGAGCTTATCCCAGTAAAGACCAACCCCTTCTACAGAGGCCCTAGCCCTCCTTATATAGGGGTGTCTAGGTCTCCACTTAGGGTATACGTGGAGGCATATTCCAGGGAATATGCCTCCTCCCAAAATAGTAAGCCGACCGGGTCTCTTTTCCCCGCGTCATCCATGCAGAGGCTACGTGAGCCTCTGCGGCGCCTGCGTCATCCGACATAGGCTTCGTCACCTTTGTCGGCCATGCCTCAGTGGTCCTGCCTCTGTCCGCTTCGCTCATGCTCTGCGTACAATGGTCACCTTTGACCAGCGAGATACCTTCCTTCTCTTACAAGCTTGATATAACCCGGATCCCACATAGTTGATCCGGCAACACCTGTTCCTACATACAAGTTAGATACATCTTACCGACATACGGCTTAAGTCGGTTGAGACCAAGTTAGGTGGACCTCCCCTGTTCCGGGTTACTCCGTGATCCGGCCTGCCTTGAGGTGACTCGGCCAGCACTTGCTTTGACCTTGCCGTACCTCGGCTAACTAGGCCTTTATACCCCGGCGTGACCCTACCCGGGGGTATCACCCCAACAATCTGGTACGGTTACGTCCCATCGAGGTACATGTGGTAGGGGTCATCGTGGGTATAGTGAACGCCGTGCGAGCCTGTCGTCAGCATCCGGTCACCCAGCAAAGTCTTCGGTATGGCCTCGTAGTTGCGGGTCTTGTCGTTGTGCCAGAGAGTAGCGCACGCTGTGCAACACGTCGTTCTGTCCTCCTGATTGTGTCCAGCTATGGCCGTGTAGCCGGTCTTGAACCTTGTCGCCCTTCCTGGTTCCGGCTACCGTAGGGTAGCCGGTATGATTTGCCCGTGTCCAGCTACGCTCAGCCAGCCGGACACGAACCGACTGCCGCAGTTCTTGTCTGGCTGGGTTATCCGGGGGTCATCCCCCCGACACTAGCCCCCGAGCGCGTGTAGATTTTGCCCTTAGGTAAAATGTGCGCGTGATCCCTCTTGAATTTGAAGTTTGTGACCGGCTGCGCCTGGCGATTGCGCTACCCATGATGTCTGCGCTGATGCCGGCCACGCACGCACTCGCCATTTTTGCACTGCAGTGTGCAGCGTAACGTCTCATTGCACGTCCCCTCGGGAACTGCCGTTTGGCGCTTCGGTTCCTGGCCCGGGATCCTCTGTGCATTTGGATCCTCCACACGGGATCTGGAGCGGTAGTGGGGGTGGGATGTGGCCCGGAGGGCGCCTCGTGGCATCGTAGACGGTTCCCCTCCCCGGTCCTTAAAAGGCCGCCCGAGGGAGCCACTTCTCCCTTCCGCTCACTGCCTCCCCATTCTTCCCCCTGTGCCCTTGCTGTTTTGCCTCTGCTCCACGAGCATTTCCCGCTGGACTTAGCCGTGTCGCTCGTTTAGCACTACTATAGACACGAACCACCGCTTCTCTGCTCCTAGCACCACGGTGAACGAACCCACGATGGCTTCAGAGCGTGGAGCTTAGTGCGGCTCCTCCATCACGGAGGAGCATATCGTGAAGTAACGCACCACCCGCGTCCTTCCACTGGAGACGGAGGTGAAGGTGCGATTAGCACCGCTAGAGGAGTCGCTGCACTTGGCAGAGGGGGAACGAGTCATCTTTCTCTCCCACCTTGTCCACGGCTTCGCGCTGCCGGTGCACCCATTCTTCCTCACCTTCTTCGACCTGCGCTTCCACCACCTCGGCACCAACACCATCGGCACACTAGCGCACTTTGTGGCATTCTGCGAGTGCTACCTCTGGATCCAGCTGGATCTCAGGCTATTCTGTTGGCTTTTCCGAGTCCGTCCGCAGGTGTAGTTCACACAAGGGGCACTGGTAGCCTACGGAGGCGCCTTCATCTACTCCCACTCCCAAACCGGCTACCCGAAGTTCAAGCTCTAGGACACGGTCCGGTTGTGGAAGCAGACATATTTTTACGTCAGCAACGTCATAGGCATCATAAGAATGGTACTTATTAGCTTTCAGCTCTCATTGCCCCTATCATAAGCATCTTGAAGGTGATTAAGGTTAAAGTGACACAACTAAGAGGATATGCTTGACAAGTTATAAGCCGAAATCTCATGCCCCTTACTTACGAAGACCGATCCTCATGCTACTCAACTTCAGTCATGAGTAAGGTCTTGTCATTGTAAGTACATGTTTATCATAAAGAACCGCCAACGGGGTACCCCTTGCACATGATACAGGATCTATCCCATAATCAAAATGACAAGGCAATCAGACAATGAGCATCTTGGCGATCTTTTTATTTGCTATTTGCATAGGTTTTTATTGAGGATGCTTCATAGAGTGCTCATTATGGTGATGCTGCAAGTTTCCACCATGATTAAGCATGGCTTAGGCTAGCGGCCCATGCGTTTCTCTAACACACATACAAACTCCATGATCTTACAAGTTCCACTTTTATTTCACACCGCCGGGATCCATAAGCAATAGGACATGATATCAACGGGGTACAAAGTACATGTGCAATGTTGAAAGCGTTCACTGTGATACATGGTTCTGCTAATTTCAACTTATAAAGCGCAAGCATATACGCAACAAAGAAGGACCCAATGGTTCAAGTTTATTAGATGCAAAAACATAAAGTGTGCCATCAAGTTCGTGAGAGCTTTAATCACTCGTTTTCTCATAACAAGTTTAATTTGGAAGGTAAACAAAAGCATGAATATACTTGGAATAGCATAAGATAATAGGTAGGTATGGTGGACTCTTTGGAATAACTTGGTTTAGGGAGTTGGATGCATGAGTGGAACTCATACTTGGTGGTGGAGGCTAGCAAAAGACTGGAGCGACAAACTAAGAGAGAAATAATGGCCATAATCATGTAGAGCGACAAAACATCATTGATCAAAGCATAAAGTGATACTACAAGTTGAAAACTAAAGGATCATAAAGGCTATGGTGACTTGAGATAGTCATAACATGGTGTGAGCATGCGCCAAGTCAACCCAGATAAAGCATCAAAGGATAATACCATTATACTATGCTTTAATGTGCTAAAACAACGCATGATTCATCCAAGGCACATTAAGCAATCTCAGTTGTTTATAACAATTCATGCTACAGCAAAGAATACTAATCATAAAGCCAAAACAATATCAAGCATGGCATGACCAAGCATAGGCCACAGTCAAAAACAAGCTCTCTTTACCACTTAAGCATGAACTTTCCTACTCTTTTCCAATCCAAACCAAACTATTTCAAAACCAATGTATGAAAGAGGGGGTCCAACCAATTTATTCAGCAAACTAAGCAAACAAAGCAAACGAAAACTAAAACTAAAACGAAAAAGAAGACGCTCCAAGAACAACACAACTGTGCATGAAACAATAAAAATGAAGTGTTTGGAAGAAACCTGGGATTTTTATTGATGAAGAGGGGATGCCTTGGGCATCCCCAAGCTTTGACGCTTGTACTTCTTGGATATTTCTTGGGGTGACACGCGTGGCATCCCCAAGCTTGAGCTTTAGTCCATTCTTCATGTCATTACTCATTCCTTCCATACACCTGAAATTTTTCCTTCACATAATCTTTATTACCAACATTAGTGCACTCAAGATAATAGGTCTTTAGGTTCAGTTCTAACACCAAATAAACTTCAATTATAACACTAGCTACTGTAGCACTTCCCTCAAAAAGCTCAATTCTCCAAAAAAACTCAAAAAGGAACCAACAAGAAGCAAATGCAAATAATGGCAGAAATCTGTCAAAACAGAACAGCAGGTAAAGACGAATTTTTTCGAAGACCTTCTGTTGCTCAAATAGAAAAGTGTTGAACTAACGAAAGCTAGATAAAAATCTGTGGCAGAAGCACAAATATTCACGCCTCAAAGCGAGTTATAGAGCTTTGACACGATTTTTACAGTGAAGCACAGAAATCTGTTTCGAGGCAGCAACTTTCCCAATCATTACTTCTCTCTCATTAGAGGTTACTCTTGGCACATAAAGCAAATAGAAAGGATAAGGAGCGGTTATTATAGAGGTAATAACTTACAAGACTCAACTAAAACTTTTGGATTATCTCCCAATAAGTACTTTTCTTTAACGCCTTTAAGTTAGGCATGATAGTTTGAGAAGATGCTCACATAAGAAATATGAATTGAATTA
This sequence comes from Avena eriantha, assembly GCA_910589775.1. Lineage (NCBI taxonomy): Eukaryota > Viridiplantae > Streptophyta > Magnoliopsida > Poales > Poaceae > Avena > Avena eriantha. Next base: position 459,478,684 of record OU342741.1, on the reverse strand, counting down.
AAAGAGAGCATCAAGAAGAAAATTCAAAACACATTTAAGTCTAACCCACTTCCTATGCATAGGAATCTTGTAAGAAACAAGTCATGAAAGCACAAAGCAACAAGCATAGTAAAGCAAAACAAGTGCAACTTCAAAAATTTCAACATAAAGAGGGGAAACTTAATATTATTGAGATGCATAAAACCATGTTTCCCTCTCTCATAATAACTTTCAGTAGCATCATGAATAAAATTAACAATATAACTATCACATAAAACATTCTTATCATGAGCCACATGCATATAATCATTATTACTCTCCACATAAGCATAGTTATTCTTGTTAATTATAGTGGGAGAAAATTCAACAAAATAGCTATCATTATCATTCTCATCACCATAATCATCAAATATAGGAGGCATATTATAATCACAATTAATTTTCTCCTCAATAGTAGGTGGACTAAAAATATCATATTCATCATTGTAGTCATCATATATTGGAGGCATAGTATCATCAAAGTAAATTTTCTCCTCCATGCTTGGGGGACTAAAAAGATCATACTCATCAAAACTAGCTTCCCCAAGCTTAGACTTTTCCATAGCATTAGCAATAATGGTGTCCAAAGAGTTCATACTAACAACATTTCTATTAGCATGCAAATAAACTTCCATAGGTTTTTTAATTTTCTCTTCAAAGACTTCATGTCCTAACTCAAGATAAATACTATAAAGCTCTGTAATTTTGTTGTTGTTTTCCATTAAGCCTAACTAGTGAAAACAAGAAACAAAAAGACAAAATTACAGAATCTAAAGGAAATAACTTCGAGTACTCACACCAGAAAATAGGCGTTTGCCGTGGGAGGTTCTTCTTCTTTAATCGTCCGGTGTGAATACCTTTTACCTTACCTCCCCGGCAACGGCGCCAGAAAATAGCTTGATGTCTACGCACTTCTATTCTTGTAGACAGTTGTTGGGCCTCCAAGTGCAGAGGTTTGTAGAACAGCAGCAAGTTTTCCCTTAAGTGGATCACCCAAGGTTTATCGAACTCAGGGACGAAGTGGTCAAAGGTATTCCCTCTCAAGCAATCCTGCAATCAAGATACACGAAGTCTCTTGTGTCCCCAACACACTCAATGCACTTGTCAGGTGTATAGGTGCACTAGTTCGGCAAAGAGATAGTGAAATACAAGTGGTATGGATAATTATAAGTGGCAATGGTGATAGAAAATAACTTGATGGCGTGGAGAAGACTAAAGACAAACTGAAATAAAGATGGAAGCAAGCAAACATGTAACAAATCTAGTAGAAAACGGTGTATCAATGCTTAGAAACAAGGCCTAGGGATCATACTTTCACTAGTGAACACTCTCTCATAAATATATTATCTTCATGATACTACTCTTAACTACTCTCCGGTTGGACACTCTAATCAAAGGTAGGGCTATAACAGCACACCTCAAATTTCATCTTTCCCATCTAGAAAACCCCACACTGTCACCTTGAGTACTAGATGAGTCCAACAAACACCACAATTTCATAAAGACATCCAACTCCAAATATAACTCATAACAATTATTTGTAATCTCTAGCCTAAGTGCCACCATGGTGAGCACGCTGTCACTTTCACACACATGGGGAGAGCAGAGATTCATTAAAGCACTTGAGTAGCAGAATAGATCTATAGATTACAAGCTCATGATCTCAATAAGATCATGCATAGACAGAGATGAACACATAGCTACCGGTAGAACCCTTAGCCTCGAGAGAGAACTACTCCCTCCTCATCATGGGAATCAGCAACGGTGATGGAGATGGCGGTGGAGATCGATGGAGATGGCTCTGGGGGCACTTCCTCGTCCCGGCAGGGTGCCGGAACAGAGACTTTCTGTCCCCCGAATCTCTCCTCCGGTGGCGGCGGCGCTGCGGAACTTTTCGTGGCTGGAGGCTTGATTCTTTAGGATTTATGCATCGAGAGGCTTCTTATAGGCGAAGAGGCTAGGTCGGTGGGCGGCAGGGGGCCCACACCAACTGGTGGCGCACCTAGGGCTAGCCCGTGCCACCACATGGTGTGGCCACCCTGTGGCCCCTCTCCGTCTCGTATTCTGGCTCCATGAGTCTTCCGGTAAAATATCAACTTTGGCTTTTGTCCCGTCCAATTCCAAGAATATTCATTTTCTGACTTTCTGGAACCAAAAACAGCAGAAAACAGGCAATTGGCACTGTGGCTCTTTCTTAATAGGTTAGTCCCAGAAAGTGTATGAAAAGTACTCCAAAGTTGGAACAAAAAATAAGAAAGTAGATAAAACCAAGCATGGAACATCAAAAATTATAGATACATTTGCAATGTATCATAGCCTCAGCTCAAACCTCTCCTACGAGCGAACCCATACTAATGCATATAAACTTCCGGCTAAGCCTGACCCAATTCAGGTATTGTGGTTATACGGTAAAATTGGAATGGTATCGCATCCGAACCCAACCATCAGTTTTTATAAAGGGCTAAGGCTCATGCCTTAACATTTTCATTATCATAAACCATTTGTGTTTCTCAACACATGTCAAAACATCTCAATAGAATGACTCATCATTCCAAGGTTTTCATAAGGATTTTCATCATTCCAACGGGCCTGGGTAGAGATTTTAATTTTGTTTCTAACAAAATTTGAATTATTCAGTTTGGTTCAGTAGAACTCTCTGAATTGATTTTTAAACTAGTGGACAGAATTGAGTTTAAGTCTAAATAGAAAAATCTTTATTTGAATTTTTGGGCCAGCGCGGGAAACTAAACGGGTCGGCCCAGTGGCGCTCCGCGGCGCAGAGGGCAACTGACAAAGGGGTCCCGCATGTCAGCAACTGACTCAAATACGAAGCGGTACGGGGCGATATGGGCCGTGCGATTAGAACAGAGATCAACGGTCGTGGTTCATCATCGACGACAAACAGGTCGCCGATGAGACTGAACCCTAGAGGCTTAGTCGGGGTCAATTGGGGGCTTACCAAGGCTCCAGCTAACGTGGCAATGGGGGCGATCGAACTGGTGGACGATGGCAAACTCAAGCGTGGTCGTGGCGGCTCCTGGGGTGGTCACAATCGACAGCCCCCTTTCTCCTCTGCTGTGGCGAGCTCCAGCACAATTCCAGTGACTGAGGGCTCGAGCGGCTCCGGGGATGGTGTGAGGGGATTAGTGGAAGGTGGTGAGTGTTGGAGTGTGGAGAAGAGGGGTTGGGGAGGTCTCCTTTTATAGCTCTACGAGGGGACCGTGAGGTGCGACGGTGAGCTCGTCAGTGACGATGGTACAGGGGGCTAATGGCATGGGCGAGGTAGGCGGACGGTGCTCTACCTCCTGGCGGCCAGCTACGGCATAATGGCGCGGCCAGGGGCGGTGGTGAATGGTCGTGCGCGTCCGTGCTCTGAGCGGAGGCAGTGAGTGTTCGACGCAGCTCACGGCGGGTGCTGGTCGCATGGTGGGAAATGGGCATGTCCGGGAGTGTGCTGGGGTCAAGGCGGAGCAACGCGCGTGGGCTGTGGTCGAGGGGTGGTGTGTGCTAGCCTATCGAGGACGGCGCATTGGCGCGTGCTCAGCATGGCGCAGAGGCAGAGAGCGCGAGCTGTCTGCGGTGGTCCAGTGCCTAATATTGCTCAGGAAAGGGACAATGGGCGGCGGCGTGATCACGCCTACCTCCCAGGTACGGCGGAAGGGGGTTGGGTGGTCTCCTTCAACTTGGGCATGGTCGGCCGGTGACGACCATTCGTGGACGGCGCATTACTGGCACCGCGGCGCAGAGGGTATGTTGTCTAGGGCTTAGTTAGTGTAGGTAGGGACAGAGGAGAGATGAGAGGGTCGAATGGGGGACAAGAACTTGATTAGCAATAGTATTAGTTAGGCAGTTTGTTTGATGATCACAAGGTGTTCGACACAATGGCCGCAAGAAACTTTTATTTGAATTTTGAAAAGATTTTTGGTGGGTGTGTTAGTCATAAGCTTTATCATCTGTGGTTGCTTGGGATTGTCAAGGTGAACTCATTTGAGTGGTTTTTGAAAAAGTGGGATCTATGCATATGAAATGGATTCCATTTTCAAATGCCATTTAAAATTAGTGTTTAAATGTTTTTGTAAGATTTCAAAGTGGGCCTTGGTAGATCTTTACTTGTACTAGCAAGGGGTGTAAAGATCCAGAATTGTTTCTATTTGAATTTGACTTCTAGGAACACCTAAAGTGGCCTAGTGGATTAAAATGGTCAAAATGACCATTTGGTCTTTTTATTCTTATTTGATTTCTTTTTCTTTGGATTTTGTTTGTAAATGATCTAGATGATGTGGCATTCACCTTTGAATCATTTTACAACCATTAGAACAAGCAAACATGGCATTTCCAAACAATTCTATATTAATGCAAACACACATATGCATTCTTAATTATTTTAAAGATAAAAAGTTTTTGTTAACCCTAAATTGGGTGATTTGGATCTTGATAACCTTGATTAAAGATTTCGGATGTTACAAACCTTCCCTCCTTAAAAAAAATCTCGTCCCGAGATTTAAGAAAACTACGAACTAAAGAGATCGAGAAACTCAGTCCTAATGTAATCTTCTCGCTCCCAGGTGGCTTCTTCTTCGGTATGGTTACTCCATTGGATCTTGAGAAACTTGATACTCCGGGTCCTGGTGGTTCTATAAGGTTCTTCCAAGATGCGGATGGGCACTTCATGATACGTCAGATCCTTGTTGATATCAATGGCTCGGTGATCGATGTTCTTGAACACGTCGGTCTTCTCTGGCACTTCTAAACATTTGCGAAGTAACGAGATGTCGAACACATTATGGATGGCAGACATCTCCTCTAGAAGTTCTAGTTGATAAGATACTTCTCCTCGATGATTCAGAATCTTGAAGGGTCCAATATATCTAGGGGCTAACTTTCCTTTCAGACTGGAGCGTTGCGTTCCCTTCAATGGCGAAACCTTGAGATACACAAAATCTCCAACATTGAAAGTCAGGTCTCTACGTCTCTTGTCGGCATAACTCTTCTGTCTGGATTGGGCGGTCTTGAGGTGCTCACGGACTTTGTGAACCTTCTCTTCGGCTTCTCGTAGGATATCGGGTTCGAAAATCTGACTCTCTCCTACTTGCGACCAAATCAAAGGGGTACGACACTTTCTTCCATATAAGAACTCAAATGGGGCCTGATACATTGCAAATGTATCTATAATTTTTGATGTTCCATGCTTGGTTTTATCCACTTTCTTCTGTTTTGTCCACACTTTGGAGTACTTTTCATATGATTTCTTGGACTAACCTATTAACAAGAGCCATAGTGCCAGCTGCCTGTTTTCTACTGTTTTTGGTTCCAGGAAAGTCAGAAAATGAATATTCTCGGAATTGGGCGGGACAAAATCAAAAGTTCCTATTTTTCCGGAAGTCATCAGTTGCCAGAATACGAGACGGAGAAGGGCTGGGGGCCAGCCACACCCCCTGGCCACACGGCCTGGCCTAGCCCGCGCCAAGGGGTGGTCTGGCCGACCCCAGCACCCCCTCGGCCTCTCCTTCCGCCTATAAGATGCCCTCGGGACGAAAACCCTAAGGGCCCGATCAAAAATCCATGAAAGAGTCTGTAGCCGCCGTCATCTCCATCCCTAGATCGGGAGGGATCTGAAGGTCTTCCCAGCACCCTGTCGGAGAGGGGAATTCACCCTGGAGGCCTTCTTCATCACCATGCAAGCCTCTGGTGTGATGGGTGAGTAGTTCATCATTGGACTACGGATCCATGTAGTAGCTAGATGGCTGGTTCTCCTCCTTTGTGCTTTCATGTCTAGATCTTGTGAGCTCTGTTCATGATCAAGATCATCTATTTGTAATTCTGCATGTTGTGTTTGCGGGTATCCGATGGATATTGAGATGCTATTTCAGATTGATTATTGATTCTATCATGTATTTGTTATTTGTGATCTTGCATGCTTTCCGTTGTTAGTAGCTATCTTGGCCAAGCAGATGCTAGCAACTCCAAGAGTTATTATTTACGCTCGATAGTGGGTTCATGCCTCTGGTAATCTGGGGAAGTGACATAAATCTCTAAGGTACTAGATGTGTTGTTGCTACTAGGGAGAAAACAACAATCATTTGTTCATAGAGCAATCGTATTGTTTACTTTACACACAATTGGTAAAGCAATAATCTGTTGCTTGCAACTTAATACTGGAGGGGGGTCGGATGATAACCTGAAGGTGGATTATTAGTCATAGATGCAGTTGGATGGCGGTCTATGTATAATGTTGTAATGCCCAATCAAGTTCCAAAGGAGTCAAGATGATTAGTATATGCATGTATTGCTTTCTCGATGTTTGTCAATTGCCCCGCTGTAATTTGTTCACCCAGCATGTTATCTATCAAGGAGAGACACCTCTAGTGAACTATGGATCCCGGTCCTTTTCTTTACATACAATCTATAAACGGTTTACTGCTTTGTGTTTACTTTCTACAAACTTTTACTTCTTTCCATTTGATACGTTTAATCCTTTGTTTTCTGCAAAACACGGTGAGATTGACAACTCATCGCAAGTTGGGGACAAAGTTTTGTGGTTGTGTTGTGCAGGTCTCCACGTTGCTACTAGCACCGGTAGTGCGCCCTGCCAAGGCTCAGCTAGTAACACCTTTGGGGTGTTTCCTTGCTCCTACTGGTTCGATTAAACCTTGGTTTCATAACTGAGGGAAACTTGCTGTTGTGCTCATCATACCTTCCTCTAGGGGTTCCCAACGAGCTCTACATCAACACCGAGCCATCAGGGCCATTTGCAAACTGGCTTGATAACTGTTGTTGTATGAGAATTCTGCGAAAGGCAGACAATCTTCCCATTTTGATCCATACTCTAGCACACAAGCTCTCAACATATCTTCTAAGATTTGGTTGACTCTTTCAGTCTGTCCATCGATCTGTGGGTGATAAGCTGTGCTGACATTCAACTTGGTTCCTAATCCTTCTTGGACTTTCTTCCAAAATCTCGAGGTAAATTGGGTTCCTCGATCCGATACTATGGTCTTGGGGGTTCCATGCAAACTGACAATTCTAGCGATGTACAACTCTGCTAGCTTCGAACTCTGGTAGGTTTTCTTTACAGGTATAAAATGGGCTACCTTGGACAGTCTGTCAACGATGACCCAGATAGAGTCATTTCCCCTACTAGAAGTAGGCAAACCGGTGATAAAGTTCATTCCGACGGAATCCCATTTCCATTCCGGAATCTGCAATGGTTGTAACAGTCCTGCGGGTCTCTGATGTTCCATTTTGACTCTCTGACAGATATCACACTTGGCGATGTAGCTTCCGATTTCTCTCTTCATCTTGTGCCACCAAAATTGCTCCTTCAAATCTTGATACATCTTCGTTCCTCCGGGGTGGATAGAATAAAGAGTATCATGAGCTGCTTGCATGATAACTTGCTTCAGCTCCAAATCTTCTTGCACGCAGATACGTCCTTTGTACCACAACACTCCTTGTTCTTCTTCGGTGAATCCAGGTACTTTTCCCGTACCAATACGATGCTTGATTCTATCGATGCTTGCATTTTCCCTTCTGGGCTTCCTTGATTTGGCTAATAAAAGTGGGTTGCATTTCAATGCTAGCTAAGAATCCTTTGCTAACTAGCTCAGTTCTAAACTGCTAAAATTCTTCATGCAAACTTGGCTGGTTCTCTTTGATCATGGTGTTTAACCTACACGGCAATCTGCTAAGAGCATCCGCTACCACATTGGCTTTGTCAGGGTGATAATGAATGTCAAGGTCATAATCCTTGATTAACTCTATCCATCTCCTTTGCCTCATATTCAGCTCCTTCTGATTGAAAATATACTTCAAGCTCTTGTGATCTGAGTAAATCTCACAGCGGTTACCCATAAGGTAATGACGCCATGTCTTTAAGGCTAAAACTACAGCTGCTAATTCAAGATCATGGGTGGGATAGTTTTGCTCATGCTGCTTCAGTTGTCGGGACAGATATGCTATGACTTTGCCTTCTTGCATCAACACACATCCGAGACCTATCCTGGATGCATCACAATACACATCAAACAGCTTCTTGATATCTGGCATAATCAATATTGGGGCTGAAATCAATCTCTTCTTGAGCTCTTGGAAACTTGCTTCACATTTGTCGGTCCATTCAAACTTCTTGTCCTTCTTCAACAATTGGGTCATTGGTCTTGCGATGCAAGAAAATCCTTCTACGAACTTGCGGTAATATCCCGCTAATCCGAGAAATGCACGGACTTGGGTTTGAGTGGTTGGGGCTTCCCATTCTTCAACATCTTTGATCTTGGCGAGATCAATAGCTACTCCTCCTGCCAACACAATATGTCCGAGGAATCCTACTTCTTTCATCCAAAACTCACATTTGCTGAACTTGGCATACAAGGATGCTCTCTAAGGGTTTCAAGGATGATTCTCAGATGTTGCTCATGGTCTTCTTCTGACTTGGAGTAGATAAGAATATCGTCGATAAACACAATGACAAACTTATCCAGAAAGTTCATAAAGATCTTATTCATGAGATTCATGAAATAAGTGGGAGCATTGGTTAATCCAAAAGACATGACCGTATACTCATACAATCCATATCTGGTGGTAAAGGCGGTCTTTGGAATATCTGTTGCATGAATGTTAAGTTGGTGATAACCAGTCTTAAGATCAATCTTAGAGAACACTCTGGCACCAGTCAACTGATCAAACAGATCCTCTATCTTGGGCAGTGGGTACTTGTTCTTAATGGTGACATCATTCAGCTTCCTGTAATCTATGCACAAACGGTTGCCTCCATCTTTCTTGTCGATGAACAACACGGGCGATCTCCATGGCGATGCGCTTTGTTGAATCAAGCCTTTCTCCAGCATAGCATCAAGTTGCTTCTTCAGCTCCGCTAACTCTGATGGGTTCATGCTATAGGGTCTCTGGGCTATGGGTCCAGTTCCAGGAATTAGTTCAATGATGAACTCGATATCCTGATCCGGGGGCATACCGGGCAATTCATCTGGGAATACGTCGGGGTATTCATAGACTACTCTGACATGGTATATGGTTGGTAGGGCTAGACTCTTGTTGCATTTGAATTGACGGGGCAAGGTTTCAAATATATGCTCTACTGACACTCCAGAACTACTGGTCATGGTGATGGCTTTCTTGGCACAGTCGATCAATCCTTTATGTTTTGACATCCAATCCATTCCTAGTACTACTTCCAAACATTTGGTTCCAAGTACTATTAGATTGGCATAAAAATCTATCCCATGAATTCTGATGGGCACAGCCTTGCCATTTTTTCTCGCTTTGGTGGTTGAACCAGGTATTTGAACTATCATAATATGCTTCAAGTTGGTTGGGTGAATCTTACTAGTGCATGCAAATTCTTCTGTAATAAACGAGTGTGATGCTCCAGAATCAAACAACTCTCTTGCTAATACTGAGTTAACAGAAAACATACCCAGCACGACATCAGACGCTTCTTGGGCTTCTTCGGTGTTCATGTGGAAAAGACGGCTGTGGTGGTTGAGCGAAATACCGGGGGCGAATCTCCTTCCGGGCTGAACACCGGCGCTGCTATTGACCCGAGGCATTCACATAGGCAGTGGCGGAAATCTTCTTGGGACACTCATTGGAGTAGTGACCCTTCACTCCACATTCAAAGCAAGTAATCTGAGACTTGTCTTTGGCTACAACAGGCACCGCATTGCTTCTAGTCCTTGGGGTAGTATTGTTGTTGTTGTTGTTGTTGGACTTGGGCGGTGCATGGTTGAAGTTGTTGGAGTTGCCGGGGTTATTATTGTGGTTCCCTCCGGACTTCACATTTCCTCCGCTACGGTTGGGGTAGCTTGGACGAGACATTGGGGGTCTATTGTTCTGCGGGGCATATCCTGCAGACGGGTTGGGGCGATACTTCTGGTGACTGTTGGATCCACTCTAGTGCATCATCCGGCGTTTGCGGTTGTCGTTGGCTTGGTTGATCTTTTCTTCCATGTAGATGGTAGAGTTGAGTAGCTCTTCGAGGTCATCGAAACGGATGTTGATTAACACCGTTTGCATCTCATCATGCAATCCATTTAGGAATCTCTCCTTCTTCTTGGCTTCAGTATTGAACTCATCAGGTGCATACCTAGCGAGGAAAAAAAATCTGTCACGGTACTCTACTACAGTCATCCTGCCCTGCTTCAGTTCTCTGAACTCATCTCTCATTCTGGTAACTAAACCTTGTGGCACATGGGTGTGGCTAAAACTTAGTCTTGAAAGTTTCCCACCTCATCACTTGACCGTGGTTCATTGTGCGGGTGCTGTTCCACCATGATCTTGCATCTCCTGCCAAATAGTGGGTGGCAAACATAACTTGCTCATTTGCGTCAACTCCTGCGACTTCTAGGTTGTTCTCCATGGTTTGTAACCAATCATCTGCATCTAATGGGTCTTCAGACTTGCTAAAGATAGGGGGATTGGTATTCTGAAAGTTCTTGAGCTTGGATCCATGATGATCCTGATTTCTTTGGCCTTAATTATTGTGGGCCATCTGAGCGATCTGTTGCAGGGTGGCTAGGTTGGCTTAGCGCTCTGCTCTACCAGCTTCACGGTTCGAAACTAGCATTTGCAGAATCTGCAGCATCGGGTCCTGTGATGAGCTGCTTCCTCCGGGGTTTCCACGAGTCATCTGAAGATTGAGATAGATAATGGGGTAAGAGGGAAAGTTCTAAGGTTCATGGTTTTGTTTTCAAAAGCTAAAACTTTGAGTTTGACTCAGGTTTGGCAAACTAACAACTCCTCATTCATTCATTCAAGCAAAGCACACGATAAAAACACGCACACACACCACAACATGAAAGGGAAACATATGGTTTTAAGAACAATTTTGTGAGCTAAGATACAATGGGACCAATACTTCTCACTCCTTTGATAGTGATCAGGTGCATCTACTCGTCATCGATGAAGTCGGAGTCGTCATCATCGGTGTAGAAATCCATGGCATCATCCTCGAGGTAGTCATCATCATTTCTGAGGTACGAGTGAATATCCCCTGGATGTCTTCACCTTCTTCATCTTCTTCTTTGGCTGCAAGCTGAGCTTCTTGTTCCTTGGTGGTCTTCTCGAGGTCGGCCACCTTCTTGCGAAGACGAGCGATGGTGCGATCCTTCTTTGCGCGTTGACGACGAAGTGATTGGCGATCCTTGACGAGCAGTGAGAAAGTTTGGGACTTATGGGTGGCAATGGCAAGGTTGTGGTTGGCATACTCTCGAGCATTGTCCAATTCCTTCTGCCTATCATACATTAGGAAGTCAAGGTTCTCCACTTGGCGCCTCATCTCCGGGTGGCTTGGCATCTCCAACAGCATTCCCATCGAATCACGCCTTGCATAGTGCGCAAAGCGGGTTCCCTGGATCAATTTGACGTTCTGTCCACAAAGACGGGCAAGAGCTTCATGCATTGCCCTGGCTAATCCATCTAGCCAATTGTTCTCTCTCACGATGAATTGAATCTTCTCAGACAGGGGTGCTTCCATCTTGCCTCGAAGATCAGAAACTATTAGCCATTATAAATCTCCTCCTGGGTGGTCATTGAGTTGAGCTCCGAAGAATTCCAGATGTGGGCGCTCCAGGTACTCAGACAGTGCATCGAGATCCCTCTGAAAGATCAGCTGGCCTCCGTTTCCCAATTGGTAGAACTTGCAGTACTCAACTTCCATCTATAAGAATTTAGGATGAGTAAGTTAGTGAGGTGATCAAGTGTGTCAAATTTTATGTAGTAATGTAAGATTTTTTTGAGGAACATGATTTTTTTTGAAAGAATCTCAAGGATAAGAGTGGGAATAGTTTTTTTATAAATACCCACTTCTTTTGTTTTGAAACTAAGTTTTTGTTCGGACGTCCATTCTAGCTAGGGTCTCCTATGGTCAGAATGGCTCTGATACCAACTTGTCAACACCCGGATTTTTAATCCCAGATTTCCATTTTTGCGAGACATAACAGATTGGATATCACAGTACATCATCCATTACAAACCATAATAAGGTCTTACACAAATAAAGGATCTCATGATCCAGTCTTAATACAAACATGTAGCGGAATGATAAGCGTAGCGGTGGGCTCCATCTTCAGTGTCACAGGCAATGCTGATGGTGGGAGATAGTCCTAGTTGTCGTAGCCGTCCTGCTGTCCTTCTTCTGGATAGTCCTCTTCATAGTGTGGCCACAGGAATATCCAGGGACAAATCCATGAGAACTCTTTAAGTACTCGCAAACTATCACTAACAAGTAAGGTAGTTCTAGTAGGAATGCTAAGTTCTAAGTTTATTTCTAAGGTTAAGTTGGAAACCTAAGCTGAGTTCAGAAGTAAAGAAAGATAAAATAAAGTTCTAAATCACCTAAGTTGGGAACTTAGTTTTCATAGTCACAACCTTGTTGTGGTCAAGTCAAGTCACAATTCATTTCATAAGTCATTTTGAAAACATCTGACAACGGAACAGTATGGCCACTCCAACTATCCATGACCGCGGACGCGGTTATTCAAATAGTTTGACACTCTGCAGAGGGGGTACACTTTCACCACAACATTCGTTACATCCGTCAGGGATAACCCTGGATCATCATACTTAGTATGCGGATAATCAATCATAACCTTTCAATTACACACCCTAGTACAAGCACCTCTCCTATGAGCTTGGCCTCCCAGCCATGGCCATCTGCCATCCTGGGCACTGCATAGGTGGACAACATTGAAAGGTAGCCTCACCTCAAACCTCTACTGCGAGGGAACACATACTAATGCATATAAACTTCTGGCTAAGCCTTACCCAATTCAGGTATTGTGGTTGTATGGTAAAATTGGAATGGTATCGCATCCGAACCCAACCATCAGTTTTTATAAACGGCTAAGGCTCATGCCTTAACATTTTCATTATCATAAACCATTTGTGTTTCTCAACACATGTCAAAACATCTCAATAGAATGACTCATCATTCCAAGGTTTTCATAAGCATTTTGTTGGGGGGATACCCCCGAGTAGGGTCACGCCAGGGTATAAAGGCCGAGTTAGCCGAGGTTCGGCAAGGCCAAAGGGGATGCTGGCCGGGTCACCTCAAGGCAGGCCAAATCACGGAGTAACCCGGACCAGGGGACGTCCACCTAACATGGTCTCAACCGACTTAAGCCGTAAGTCGGAAAGATGTATCTAACTTTCATGCAGGAACAGGTGTGGCCGGATCAACTGCGATCTGGGTCATGACAAGCTTCTAGGAGAAGGAAGGAATCTCCCTGGTCAAAAGTAGCCCCGGTACGCACGGCATGAGCAAAGCGGACAGAGGCAGGACCAGCAAGGCGTGGCCGACAGAGGTGACAACGCCAATGTCGGCTGACGCAGGCACCACAGAGGCTCACGTAGCCTCTGCATAGGTGACGCGGGGAAAAGCGACCCAGTTGGCTTACTATTTTGGAAGGAGGCATATTCCAGGGAATATGCCTCCACGTATGCCCTAAGTGGAGACCTAGCCTCCCCTATATAAGGAGGGCTAGGGCCTCTATAGAAAGGTTAGGTTCTACGGGTTGATCTCTGGTTGGTCTTGTACGGGTTAGCCAGTGGCGAGAGTAAGAGAGTCCCTTCTTCCTCCTCTCCCCAATACAGCTAAAGGAGCACTTGTAAACCTTGGAAGTGAATCAAATATAAAACTTCTGTGTGTGGAATCACCTCACTATCCCTCCCTGGATTCCCCTAGTGCATTTAGTCCCCACCTTTAGCCTATCCATGGCATCTGTTGTGACACCACCACGACAGTTGGTGCCCACCGTGGGGCTAGCGGCGCTAGCAGGGGTCAAGATCCAGACGGGAAACCTCATCGACACCGGCGAACGCATCGTCTCCGGGCTCGTTCAGCGCTTTGGAGCGCTGGACTTTGTCAGCGACAACGCTGGCTACTTCGGCACGCGCCCGCTTCCGCGCAACGGCCCCTTCGTCAAGCTCGGCGCGCACAAGGTCTACGTTGCTGTCGATGTGTCGTGCGTTCATCCGCGGCACGTCGTCGAGGCAGGGGAGCCACCCCTTAGCGTGGTTCACGGGGCGCGTATCACTCGCTCCTCGGACCGTGCTGAGGTGATGATGACTGCGCCTGGTGCAGGCGCAAGCAAGGATCCAGCACTAGATTCGGAGGTAACGCCTAAGGCACCGAGGAAAGGTAGAGGTCCTCCACTAGAGAGGCCTGAGAATGTGCTGCGGGAAGCGATGGATAGCTTGGCAAACCCTGTAGTAGCAGCAGTAGATCCGGATCAGGCGCAGGCCGAGCTAGAGGAAACTAGGCAAAAAATAATAGAGGGTGCGAAAAAGATAGCCGCGGCTCAGCAGTTGTTGAACATGACGCTGCGTGAGTACGCAAAGGCAAATAAAGTAGATGCTGTAAAAGTGAAGGGGATAAACCTCATAAGCGAAATGAACAAAGAGGGAGACACTAGGATTGAGGAGTCAGAGAACTGTTTGTCCGTGGGGCTGCCGAGGTATAGTACCCCGGCTAAGAACCTCAGAGCAGCGGATGCAGCTGCATCCGAGTTAGAGGGTCTAACGGGTGAAGCCCGTCAGAGACAACAAGATAGGGTCAATGAGTTGGTTCGGATCGCGAACAGGCAAAATGAGGAACTACTCAGGGCTAACCCGGAGAGAGCTGGGGCCTCCAAGATCGTTCATTCAGCGGTGGGTAACCTGGAGAAATCCGCTGGAGCCGCATCGTCTCCTGATGGTGGTCCTAGGAGAGAAGAGGTAGTAACCTCGGCCAGAAGAAACAAACAGATCGTCCCGTACGACCCGACAAGGGCAGGGAAAGGAAAAGAAGTACAGAGAAATGATGATCGACGAAGCGTGTGCCGAGGTGAAGCTGGCCGAGGTAACCATGACCAAGGCAATGCCAGTCAAGGAAATGCTGTAAACGGCAATGCCGGACAGCAAAACTCGGCAGGAGTAGGACAACCGCAGCAGCGGAATATACCAAGGCAAGAGCAAAGTGTCGGCCGAGGTATGCAACAGAGAGGTGCTCCACGAGAGCAAGATCGGTATAACGATGGAGATTCGCAAATGGTGAACGCAGGATACCCAAATCCGGACTATCATGTGATAGGGTCAAGATTGGGAAGCAGGGACTTGATGCCTGATGATGCCAGGTTGAAACTGGATCGACTGTATAGGTCGGAACAGATCGAATGTCAAGGTCCACCGGGTCCTGCGTGTTTTGGGCCCCGGATCATGAAGGAGCCGCCAGTACCTAACTTCCAGTTACCCAGAGGCACAAAGACGTATGACGGCAGTACTAAGCCAGAGGACTGGTTGATAAACTATGCTACAACTGTGAAAATTGCTACAAGCAACTTGAGATGGGCTATGATATACGTACCCCAGATGTTGGAGGGGCCAGCAAGGGTATGGCTAAACAATTTGCCGCCCGGAAGTATTAACTGCTGGATCGATTTTGAGGAAATGTTTATCAGCAATTTCTCAAGTACGTATGAGAGGCCAAATAGGCCACAGACCCTAGCTATGTGTAAGCAGAGACCAAACGAGACGGACCAGGAGTTTTTAACCCGGTGGTGTACCGTGAGAAACTCGTGTGAGGGTGTGATAGAGTCACATGCCATAGCGTGGTTTGCGCAAGGGTGCAGATATGCAAGCGAGCTATGGCAGAAGTTGCAAAGGAAAAATCCAACTACATTGGCAGAAATGATCCGGATTACTAATTCGTATGCTTTGGGTGATCCGACTCAACCCAGGCTCATGTCAAACGAGTCAAATGAGGAGTACTACCAGAGAGATGGAGCCAGATCATCCCGGGGGAATGATTACAGAGGTAAAAGAAGAGATGACAGACCGGATCACCGATACAGTTTGCAACAAGTTGCAGCTGTGAATCAAGATCAACCCGGAGCAGGAGGCAATCAACGTTAGAAAACTAGAGGAGGACAATGGACACCAAGAAATGAAGGCAAGAAAACTTGGACGCCGGAGCAGAAGAAACAGTGGCAAGAAAAGAAGGACCATCCGAGGTACACTTATGAGTCGATGTTGGATCAGCCGTGTAAATTTCACACGCCAAATCCGAATAACCCAGCTGGACATACAACAACGCAATGTGAGTGGATGCGTAAAATAGAACAAGGTGGTTCGGGGAATGCTCAGGCACCCCGGAATGATCAATCTCGGCAGGAGTTACCCCGGCAGCAGTTGCTCTCCGGAGCGAACACGCAACAGCTAATGTTGCCTCCCCCTCCGCCGAGGTATGATAACCATGAGAGAAGGGATGCGGTGCACCAAGTAGAAAACCAGCATCAGCCGGATCAGAGGTACCCCGGAAATGAGGGGAGGAATGAGTACAGACAGCATCATCAGAGTTACTGCGTGTTTACCACCGAGGAAACAGACAGAAAGAGCTTTCAGCGCCGACATATGGAGGTGAATGCGGTAATGCCACCAGTGATGAGATATATGCCTTGGTCAGATCAGGAAATCACCTGGAGCATTAAAGATCATCCCAAGCTAATGCCGAGTCCTGGTTCGTATGCGCTGGTGCTGGATCCGACATTCATTGGGCCAAACATTAATGTGAGGTTCTCCAAGGTACTGATCGACAATGGCAGTAGCATTAACATCATTTATGCGGATACAATGCGCAAGTTGGGTATCTCAGAGAACATGCTCCAGGCTACAAGGACAACTTTCCATGGTATTGTGCCCGGCATTTCTTGTGAGCCCATAGGCAAGGTGCGGGTTGACGTATTGTTCGGCACGAGAGATAACTGCCGAACTGAGAATTTGGAGTTTGAAGTGGTGAACTTGGAACGTGCGTATCACGCATTACTCGGAAGACCAGCACTGAACAAGTTCATGGCAAGTTGTCACATCAGTTACTTGAAGATGAAGTTGCCCGGGCCAAACGGAGTGATTACTATTGCTGGAGATTTCCGACATTCCATTAAGTGTGCGTCGGCCCGGTCTAACCTAGCCGAGTCACTCGTGATCGTGCAAGAGAAAAGAAAAATCCAAGAGGTGGCGGCATTGGCTCAGTCCGCGCAGCAGTATATGCCGACGCTGAGTAACCCGCATGGGAGTGTCTCATTCCAAGCCACGAAAGATACCAAGAAGGTGCCTATTGATGATATGTTCCCAGAGCGCACCTTAACAATTGGTGTCGGGTTAAATGAAAAATAGGAAAGCGAGCTCGTCAACTTCCTCCGTGAGAATCGGGACATTTTTGCTTAGTCCACACAGGACTTGCTAGGTGTACCGAGGGAGTTGGCCGAGCACTCTTTGAATGTGAGACCTGGAGCAAAGCCTGTGAAGCAACCTCTCCGCCGCTTCACCGAAGATAGGAGGAAAGTCATCGGAGATGAGATAGCTCGGTTGTTGGCTACAGGATTTATCATGGAAGTTCTTTACCCGGATTGGCTATCTAATCCGGTGCTGGTGGAAAAGAAGAAGGATGATCAGAATGTGGCAGTGGTTTGGCGTATGTGTATCGATTACACGAACCTGAACAAGGCGTGTCCAAAAGATCCATTTCCACTGCCAAGGATAGATCAGGTCATAGACTCAACTGCTAGATGCGAACTGTTGTCATTCATTGATGCATATTTTGGTTTCCACCAGATACCTCTGAATCCGGATGATCAAATAAAGACTGCATTTATCACCCCGTATGGGGCTTATTGCTATCGCACCATGCCGTTAGGTTTACATAATGCAGGAGCAACGTACCAAAGATGTATGCAGAAATGTTTGCACGACCAAATAGGTCAAAATGTACAAGTGTATGTAGATGATGTGGTTATTAAGACCAAGGAAAGCAAGACGCTCCTTGACGATATCAGGTAGACATTCGCGAAATTAAGAAGGTTCCGGATGAAGCTTAACCCGGAAAAATGTACCTTTGGTGTCCCGGCTGGAAAATTACTCGAATTCCTCGTCTCCAGCCGGGGTATTGAGGTCAATCCAACTAAAATCCAGGCCATTGAGCGAATGGAACTGCCGAAGTGTCTTAACGATGTCCAGAAGTTCACTGGTTTCCTGGCATCGTTAAGTCGGTTTGTGTGTCAGTTGGGAGAAAAGGCATTGCCTCTCTATCAACTCATGAAAAAGTCGGATAAGTTCGTTTGGACGCCGCAGGCCAATGAAGCCTTTGCTCACTTAAAGAAGATGTTAGCCACTGCACCAGTGTTAGCCTCTCCACTATCAAAGGAGCCAATGTTGCTCTATATAGCCACAACCAACCGAGTTGTAAGTGCAGTAATTGTGGTAGAGCGCGACGAAGAGGGTAAGTCAGTGCAAAGGCCAGTGTATTATCTAAGCAAGGTGTTGTCTGCCTCAAAGCAGAACTACCCACACTATCAGAAAGTGGTGTATGGTGTGTATATGGTAGCTAAGAAGTTGAAGCATTACTTTGAGGAGCATCCCATCAGGGTAATATGTGAGGCTCCCATATCCGAGATAATAAGTAACAAGGATGCGAGTGGTCGGATTGCAAAATGGGCAATTGAACTAGCTCCCTATGCACCACAATATGACAGAAGAGAAGCAATCAAGTCTCAGGTTGTGGCTGACTTTTTTGTGGAATGGGCCGAGGTAAAATACGAACCACCGCTACCAGATCCGAATTACTGGAGGATGCACTTTGATGGGTCAAAAACAAAAACCGGGCTAGGCGCCGGAATTGTACTTACCTCGCCAAAGGACCAGCTGAAATATGTGCTGCAGATCCATTTCACGGGATCAAACAATGTCGCTGAGTATGAATCACTTGTGCATGGGCTCAAAGTGGCAAAAGAAATTGGGATACGTCGGATCCTATGCTTTGGCGACTCAGATTTGGTAGTATAGCAAGTGTCGGGACTGTGGGACGCCCTTGATCCAAACATGGCGCTGTACAGATTTCATGTGCAGAAGATATCTAGTTATTTTGAGGGATGTGAATTTCACCATCTACCCCAGGTGGAAAATGAGGCTGTCGACGTACTGTCGAAGCTCGGATCAACCCGACAAGCAATTCCACCGGGGGTAGCATTGGAACACCTCAGAAAACCGTCTATCAGGCCGTCCCTAGAAATTGACTCAATTTACGTCCCGGAGGATACAGAATCCGGAGCCGTGCCCATGGACATTGACACGGGAGGTGGCGTGCGAAACCCGGGGACTGCCTCGGCAAGCTCGGGGACTGCTTTGCAAGATCCGGGGACTGCTCAGCGTGATCCGGTTGAAGTTATGCCGGTGGATCAGATGGAAATTGATGAGGATGTGTTCCCTGTGCGAGCAATACCAGCTTGGGCACTACCTATATTTCAATTCCTGAAAGATGGAACTTTACCCACTGAGGAGGTGTTATCCAGGCAAACTCAGAGGAGAGCAAAGGCGTACACAATCATCAATTCCGAGCTATACAAAAGGAGTGTGACCAATGTCCTCTAGCGATGCGTTGACCCGGAAGAAGGGCTTGACATCCTCTGAGATATACATCAAGGGGAGTGCGGGCATCATGCCTCGTCCCAAGCCTTGGTGGCAAAAGCTTTCCGACAAGGATTCTACTGGCCAAATGCCTTAGAACAAGCAGAAGATCTGGTGAGAAAGTGCAATGGCTGTCAGAGGTATGCTACCAAGACACATATGCCAATGTCGGAGCTCAAGACCATACCAATCACCTGGCCATTTGCCGTGTGGTGTTTGGACATGGTTGGCCCGTTTAAACCAGCAAGAGGAAATATGACTCACATTTTGGTCATGGTAGACAAATTTACAAAGTGGATCGAGGTGAAGCCAATAAGAAAATGTGATGGAGCTACGATCGTGACGTTCCTCAAAGACATCATCTTGAGATACGGTTATCCTCACAGTATCATAACTGATAATGGCACAAACTTTGCGGAAGGAGCATTTGCGCGTTTCTGCCGGGATAAGAAGATCCGGTTGGACGTTGCCTCAGTAGCCCACCCCGCTTCGAACGGACAAGTGGAAAGATCCAACGGATTGGTATTATCCGGGATAAAACCCCGGCTCATTGAGCCGCTGCAAAGATCAGCGGGGTGCTGGATAGAAGAACTGCCAGCGGTACTGTGGAGTTTAAGAACAACTCCGAATCGATCAACAGGCTATACGCCATTCTTTCTGTATATGGGGCAGAAGTTGTATTACCAGCCGACATAGAGCATCATTCGCCTAGGGTCACCCAATACACAGAAGCCGAAGTGCAAGAAGCCCAGCAAAATGATGTTGATCTGCTGGAAGAAGCGAGAGAATTGGCAATGTCCAGATCCGCCATATATCAGCAAAATCTCCGACACTATCATAGCCGGAAAGTAAGCCCCCGAGTTTTCCGGGAAGGCGATCTGATGCTCCGGTTGGTACAACGTACTGCTGGCATGCATAAATTATCTCGTCCATGGGAAGGGCCATTCATTGTGAGCAAAGCATTGCACAATGATTCTTATTATCTTATAGATGCAAAGCCACAGGAAAAGAACAAGGCGAACAGGTCCGGCGAGGAATCTAAGCGTCCATGGAATGCAGCTCTACTTCGTCCTTTCTACACTTAGCAGAGAAGTGTATGTATCCGAGTCTTCTCATATGTCGGTATGTATGCCGGCAATGAGCTTATCAATGAAATGTTGGCACCTCGAGCAGTAACTCGGGGACTGCCTTAATAATATTTGTTGTCTTTTGTTATTTGTACGTCAACTGGAGTAAGTTGTTCTACTTAACACGGATTAGTAGTGTGTGAGCACCAAAAACCCAACTCTTCGACTTGCTGCTATCCAACAAGAATTGGCTTCATGGCAAGCAAGAGAACAAGTTTGGAATTGCGTAGCACATGAAAAAGGACTAAGGAAAAGAACTTAATCGAGCCGACATTTGTTTTTCGAACTAACCTTATGTATTTTTAGTTTATTATGCTGATTCATTTTGAGCTAAGCCTAAAAGTTTCCAAGTATTGTTAAGACAATCTTTGAAGCTCGGATTCGTAAGTCATAAAACCGAATCAAGGTAGACACGAGCCGAGCCAAAAGATTAGATGAACAAGAAAATGAAACCCGGGGACTACGCCCAAGTTAATCCGGCACAAAAACTTAGTAGCAAAATATCAGATGTGTACTGGATACAATTCCACCCGGCATACCGGGGATCTGATAAACTTTAAAGTTTTTTCACTTAAGGAGCAGCAGGAGGAGGAAGTTCGGCGTCATCTTCACTGTCTTCAATGTCCGAGGCATTGCCCTCTTCATTCTCATCTAAGCCATCTTCGACGTTTTCAGTGTTTTCATCACCGGCGGCTTCGGGGAAGCTCGGTCCCTCAGTCCATTCGTGAATGGGAGCATATTCAATGAGGCTATGGGCGCAAGCCTTGCGCTGAGCTACCCACTCCGGGTCACTGGTCCATTTGGATCTGGTGCGCATGCGCGCTAAGAGGTTGAGGTCGACCTTCTCGTACCACGTAAGAACGTAGTCGAGAACGGTCTCAGCTGCGGCGCGTCCGATGGATTCCCTCCAAAGGTCGAGCTGGGTCTCGCATTCCATCAACTTTTCAACAAGAAGTGCGGTTCCCTCCGGAGTGTCTTCTGCAGGCCAAAACGTGTTGAAATTCGGACTGTAGCATCAAGGATATCCTTGCCATAGTTCTTGATGATTTCCACACAAGATGGCAGGCTGACCAACAGGTCCTCCATGTCATAGGGAATTTCATCAGTGTCAGGACCAATGGGAGTACCCCTCTCTCGGCGGAAATCAGCAACAGCGGCGCTCGCGATGGCAGTGCCCTCCGGGAATTTTCCTGAAAATGAGATAAGAGAAGCAGGTAAAGAAAAAACATGTGAAGTAACCCGGTGAAATATGCCAGATAAGGGAAAGGAACTTACGTGAAATATGGCTGAGGATCTGAGTCAACTCCCTGGTACAGTCATCACGTCTTTTGCGAAGCTGCACAAGTTCAGCGTTCGCCGACTCAAGCTTGACATCGGTCTCCTGGAGGAGTTCTCGGTCCTTGGAAATTTGGAGGTTGAGGCGCTCGCGCTCCTCGGTGAATTCTTAGCCAGCCTTTTGGAGCTCGGATTGATGATGTGCCTTCAATTTCTTCATCTCGGCCTTAAGCTTGGCGATCTCATCATCCTTGGTCCGGAGGAGGGCAAGCTCATCGTCTTTCTTTTTGAGCTTGGCATGATGCTGCCCTGCTCGTTCGAGAAAATGCAGCATCATATCGGGCACGGGCACACTATCTTCCAGCGATACTGAAATAGTTTGTCAACCCGGCAAAGCTGAGGTATGAATGTTTGCCAAGCCAAGGAGGAATGGAGATGGAAAGCATAGCAAGGTTGAGTAGATATAACTTACCCTTGATCTGATCCAGATTCTTCCTCATAAGCTTGTTCTCAGCCTCCACCCCAACTGCGAAAAACGAATGATGGATTAGTTTGGCAGAAGAAGATGAAGGAAAATGGAGAAATGTCAAGGAAGAAACCTACCTCGTTTCTCGTGCTCAGCGAGAAGTGCATTATGCTTGGCGTGCAACATCTTGTGAGTGTCCAAGAGACGCTGAAACTGAGCGCTCCGGCGGTTAGTGGTCACCTAAAAAGAGTACAAAATTACAACTTAGCCTTGTGCATATTCGAAGTGTAAAAAATCCGGGCCAAGTGTAACTTAACCCGGCTCTAGGTGTGTGCATATTCGAAGTGTACAAAATCCGGGCCAATTGGAACTTAACCCGGCTCTAGGTGTGTGCATATTCGAAGTGTACAAAATCCGGGCCAAGTGGAACTTAACCCGGCTCTAGGTGTGTGCATATTCGAAGTGTACAAAATCCGGGCCAAGTGGAACTTAACCCGGCTCTAGGTGTGTGCATATTCGAAGTGTACAAAATCCGGGCCAAGTGGACCTTAACCCGGCTCTAGGTGTGTGCATATTCGAAGTATACAAAATCCGGGCCAAGTGGAACTTAACCCGGCTCTAGGTGTGTGCATATTCGAAGTGTACAAAATCCGGGCCAAGTGGAACTTAACCCGGCTCTAGGTGTGTGCATATTCGAAGTGTACAAAATCCGGGCCAAGTGGAACTTAACCCGGCTCTAGGTGTGTGCATATTCGAAGTGTAGAAAATCCGGGCCAAGTGGAACTTAACCCGGCTCTAGGTGTGTGCATATTCGAAGTTATCAAGGAGCTACGTTAGTTTTCTAAGGAGCATCCGGCCGAGTAACAAGTTACTCCCCCGGAGGCTCAGGGACTAATGGTTATATCATCAATATCTACAACATGCTAAGGAAAAGGAGAAGTAACGTACCTCCATCATCCGACCCGTGAGGTTAATTGCCTTAGCGGCTGTGTTCATTTGGGCAGAAAATTTGGCGGCGCCGAACTTCTCCGGAAGATCGTCGTTGTGGACGAACTCCGCCTTGTTCCAATTCATGACGAATTCAATCAGGGTCGGAGGGTATCGCTCGCCGCTGGGCATATGGGGCGCCACCAAGCCCTTCACGTGCGCCTCCCTCCTCTCAACCAGGGCAAGAGCCAGGCTGGTGTGCAAAACCATCTGTTGCGCATCAGCTGGCTCGGCAGGGGCGTCCTTCGGTGCTGGAGGCTTCTTGGAAAGCATGGACGCGAGAGTACGCTGTCCAGCCTCGACGGACACTGCCCTGGTGGCGTCAGGGGCCTTTTTGCCCTTGGGCTGCTGAGAGGAGGAAGTGGTTGCAGCAGATTTACCCTTGGGAACTGCCTGAGTACTTTCTCGTTGAGACTGGGAAGTCTCGGACGAGGCGGAGGAGCTTGGCATTATTGCTGTTTCTCTTGGTGTTGCTATTGATGCTGGTGCTGGAGTTGGTGCTGGTACTGGTGCCGGAGTTGGTGCTGGTGCTGCTGCTGGTTTCTTCTTTGGTGGGGGTGTTGAGGTAGCCTCAGTTGTAGCTGGTTGCGGCAAAGCCGAAGTGGTGGATGCCGTTGGCTCGGCTGGGCCTGTCTCCCCCGCTCCAAGGTTGCCCCCCTCTTGACGAGGTGGTGTGGAACCCGGAGCGGCCGCTGAACCCTCCGGAATAGGGCTCAGCGGGCGTGAATTGTCGCCACGAGGGGGAGAAGGGCTGAGCCGGAGCAGCGAAGCAATGCTAGATCCGCTCTGGGGGACCTCCACCGCAGCCCTGCCGAATCAAACAGTGTCGGATGAGAAACTATAACACTACAAGAACAAGTAAGTGGCAGAGTAAAAGGAGGCTTAAGCATCCGAGGTCAGGGGATCCTTGGGCTTCCAAGCCCTTCGTGCATGAGCCTTGGTTGCAGGCTTGGAGGCAGTCTTGTCCCCGGACTTCTTTCGCCTTTTGGTTGGCTGAGAAGGTCCGGAGGAAGAAGTTGATGCAGCTACCCGCTTCTTCTTCGGTGCAACCGGAATAGGGTCACCCACGGCGAGGGGAGGGTCCTCATGGATCTACCCACCGGGGTTAGCTGATGCCGGAAAAGCATAAGAAAGGGGGACAGCATCAAAAGCTTCCATCACCTCGACATCCGAGTCATCTTCATCATCGGGCCAATCTCTAATGGAAGAGAGTTTACCGGTAGGTCGCTTCGTAGCATCGGTCATTGGAAGGAACATCTCCTGATCCAGCTCCTCCTCATGCGAGGTCTCCCGGTCAGGCGCCCATTTAAGGGAGGGATCGGTGCCATCCTCGACGGTTTGCTAAAGGAATTGCTAAGGAGAGAAAAACGATAGAGTTAAATATACAACAGCAACCGACATAAGATTTAATTCGGAGAAAGTTTGTAGCACGAAGCTTACCAAGGGAGGAGGCCTATCTCGGCAATAGTGCTCAATCCCCACGTCCACTCTGAGGAGAAGTCCTTGTGGGTGGTGAAGAGGGCCTTGACCCGGCGGTAAATCTCTGTGTTGCTCAGCTCAAAACACGAGGTACGGTTGGGGTCACGGCCCCAGCTCATGTGACACACCTTGTGAGTGCGCTTCTGGAGGGGGGAGATCCGGTTGCGGACGAACGTGATCATGGCGTCCTTGTTGCGCAACCCGAGCTCCTTCAGCTCCGCGAACCTTTTGTTGACCTGGTTGGCCAAGACCGTGGGCTTCTTGGGGATAACGTCCCACAACTCCGGGTTAGGAGGACCCGGAGTATAGGGGCGCAGCCGGATCAAGTCTTCGGTGCCGGCGTTCCGGACATAAAAGAAAGTCCGGGCCCATCCCTTGCAGGACTCCAGCCCGGTGACTCGGGGCAAAACGGATAGCTTCTGGGGAGAGATGGAAGCAGCCCGAACTCCGTAAGCTGCTTGTCCTCCGGGTCAAGCTGAATGTTCGGAATTACGTTACGACGAAGGCCAAAAAACCGGATCCATAGCTCCTTCGTGGGCCATAATCCGGCATAGCCTTCGATCGTGGAGGCGAAAGCAGAGAGAGAGGTGATTGCGTTGGCAGGAAGGTGGTGCGGCTGGAGTTCGTAGGTGTTCAACCAATCATGGAAAAAATCGCTGACTGGCAATCCGAATCCCTGCTGGAAATGTGACAGAAACACCACATACTCACCCGGATTGGGTGAGGGGGCGAGTTCGGCGGAGGCGAGCGGTGACGCCTGCGGGGATGCGCCGGGTGCGGTAGAGCCAGTCTAGGTCATCCTGGCAGACCCAGGATCCGGCCCACGCACCGCGGTCTGCCGTCGCAGTGGCTTCCTCCATCTCCTGCTCGGCGACGGCGAGCTCCTCTTCGGTCATCTCGAGTTCGCTGCCCTCACTGGTGCTAGCGGCGGTGGGGGGCAGCGGCCTAGACTGACAGCGACCCATGGCAGAGAAGGTGCGCAGCGGCGGCGGCGACACAGATGTGTGTGGAAGCAGTGCGGCGGCGGTGCTACTACTCAATCGCGGTGGCGGCGGCGCTGTCGCAGGAGAAAACAAGGAAGAAGAAAGGGCAGAGGGGAGCGGAAATGGGGAAAAGACCCAAGGGGCGCACCCCTCCCCTATTTAACTGCTCCCTCTGCGAGGAAGTGGGATCGCGTTTGCGGGCGGGCCACATCGTGTGGCCGTGTACACACCGGATTAACCAATCAGCATCAGGCCACACGGAAGGCCACAGGGCGCAGCGGATCCCATGACGCGACGCATTGATGCAGTTAACGAGGAGACAGGCGTGACATGACGCGCGCACAGTAACTCCTGACAGTTACTGCGGCGGTTACTGTGGCTGGCCCTTAAAATGAGGCGATGTGATGATTAGCCTCCACGTGGGGAAGCGTATGAGAGAAGGAAGAACAACCCATATGAGAATGTGGTAACCCGACAAGCAAGTGAAAACTTGGAATGTGCCAACGGAAAGTAAATCCATAGAATCCGAGATAATGTGGTAACCCGGCCAGCAAGGGAAAACTTGGAATGTGCCAAGGGAAAGTAAATCCATAGAATCCGAGATAAGGAGTAACTCGGAAATAAGATCCAAAGCTCAGTGAAATGGAACCTAATGTGGCCTTAGCGGCCAAGGCAGCTAAGACCGCACCAGCTTCGGGGACTAATGTTGGGGGGATACCCCCGGGTAGGGTCACGCCGGGGTATAAAGGCCGAGTTATCCGAGGTTCGGCAAGGCCAAAGCGGATACTGGTCGGGTCACCTCAAGGCAGGCCGAATCACGGAGTAACCCGGACCAGGGGACGTCCACTTAACGTGGTCTCAACCGACTTAAGCCGTAAGTCGGAAAGATGTATCTAACTTTCATGCAGGAACAGGTGTGGCCGGATCAACTACGATCCGGGTCATGTCAAGCTTCTAGGAGAAGGAAGGAATCTCGCTAGTCAAAAGTAGCCCCGGTACGCATGGCATGAGCGAAGCGGATAGAGGCAGGACCAGCAAGGCGTGGCCGACAGAGGTGACAATGCCAATGTCGGCTGATGCAGGCGCCGCAGAGGCTCACGTAGCCTCTACATGGGTGGCGCGGGGAAAAGCGACCCGGTCGGCTTACTATTTTGGGAGGAGGCATATTCCAGGGAATATGCCTCCACGTATGCCCTAAGTGGAGACCTAGCCACCCCTATATAAGGAGGGCTAGGGCCTCTATAGAAAGGTTAGGTTCTACGGGTTGATCTCTGGTTGGTCTTGTACGGGTTAGCCAGTGGCGAGAGTAAGAGAGTCCCTTCTTCCTCCTCTCCCCAATACAGCTCAAGGAGCACTTGTAAACCTTGGAAGTGAATCAAATATAAAACTTCTATATGTGGAATCACCTCACTATCCCTCCCTGGATTCCCCTAGTGCATTTAGTCCCCACCTTTAGCCTATCCATGGCATCTATCGTGACACCACCACAACACATTTTCACCAAGTCTTCCCATCTAGAGTGATCAAGTTTTTGGTTTAGCTCCAACTACTAAGTTAAGAGTGTTCACTAAGGTGGGATGCTAATCTCAATCTCATGCCATAGAGTGGCATCTAGTATAGGCCAAGTTTTATACTCTTTATGCTATCTAAACTACTTTCTAAAATCTCACAAAGTATTACTAGAAGTAAAGAAACTTTGATAAAGCAAAAGTAAAACTTGTAAGTAAAACTTGGGATGGGTATAAATCAAGAGGTATAACCAAAGCATGCCTAATGCATCTTTCTTAGGTTATCTGTATAATTCTAGCTTGCTAACAATAGCTTTCCTTGATTGGTGCAGTGGTTGAAATTCTCCTCGTCTTCTTCGGGGTAAAACTCATCCTCTTCGTAGACTTGGTCGGTACTATCGTCTATAAATACATACGGAATACACAATCACCAAACAATACTTAACTAGTCTATTTAGTACACTAATTCACACACTTGATGATCTAGCATCATCACAATCACCACAAGATTTAATGAACTAGTTTCGTTTATTTTATTTGAGAAAAGTAATTTCTACTCATTGAAATTAATTAAGATTTAATATTCTCTAATTAAAATATGGGATCATGTGGATACATGTCATCACCACATATTCTAATGCATGGGAATGTGATTTAAATGTTTGATCATATTTTAATAAGTTTAAGTTTATTATTTATTTAATTTAAAGTGACTAGAATTTCCCTAATAGCATTCTTTTGGTACTAGTCCAAAGTCACTGCATGCAAACCTAAATATTATTACTTATTCAGATAGGTATTGTCAAATGTGATTTTTGAGAGTTGGAATCAACTCAAAAGCTATTAGGGTTGAATTTGGAAAAAAAATTAAATGTAGAAAAGTCTCGGTATTGTTATTTTTGCTATATGTGATCTATAATTCCAAATGATTGAAATCCAATGGGCCTGGATAGAGATTTTAATTATCTTTCTAAGAAAATTTGAATCATTCATTTTGGTTCAGTAGAACTCTCTAAATTGATTTTTAAACTAGTGGACAGAATTGAGTTTATGTCTAAATAGAAAAATCTTTATTTGAATTTTTGGGCCCGCGCGGGAAACTAAACGGGCCAGCCCAGTGGCGCTCCGCGGCGCAGAGGGAAAATGACAAGGGGGACCCGCATGTCAGCGACTGACTCAAACGCGAAGCGGTACGGGGCGATATGGGTCGTGCGATTAGAACAGAGATCAACGGTCGTGGTTCATCGTCGACGACGAACTGGTCGCCGGCGAGACTAAACCCTAGCAGCTCGGTCGGGTCGATTGGGGGCTTACCAGGGCTCCAGCTAACATGGAGATGGGGGTGATCGAACTAGTGGACGACAGCGAACTCAGGCGTGGTCGCGGCGGCTCCTGGGGTGGTCGCAATCGATAGCCCCCTTTCTCCTCTATTGCGGTGAGCTCCGGCACAATTCCAGTGACTGAGGGCTCGAGCGACTCCGGGGATGGTGTGAGAGGATCAGTGGAAGGTGGTGAGTGTTGGAGTGTGGAGAAGAGGGGTTGGGTAGGTCTCCTTTTATAGCTCGACGAGGGGACCGTGAGGTGCGACGGTGAGCTCGTCGGTGACGATGCTATAGGGGGCTAATGGCATGGGCGAGGTAGGCGGACGGTGCTCTGCCTCCTGGTAGCCAGCTACGGCGTAATGACGCGGCTAGGGGCGGTAGCGAATGGTCGGGCGCGTCCGCGCTCTGAGCGGAGGCAGTGAGTGTTCGACGCGGCTCATGGCGGGTGCTGGTCGCACGGCGGGAAATGGGCATGTCCGGGAGTGTGCTGGGGTAAAGGCGGAGCGGCGCGCATGGGTTGTGGTCGAGGGGTGGCGTGTGCTGGCCTATCGGGGATGGCGCACTGGCGCGTGCTCAGCATGGCACAGAGGCGGAGAGCGCGGGCTGTCTGCGGTGGTCCAGTGGCTAATATTGCTCGAGGAAGGGACAATGGGCGGCGGCGTGATCACGCCTACCTCTCAGGTACGATGGAAGGGGGCTGGGTGGTCTCCTTCGCCTTGGGCATGGTCAGCCGGCGACGACCATTCATGGGCGGCGCGGTACTAGAGCCGCAGCGCGGAGGGGATGATGTCTGGGGCTTAGTTAGTGTAGGAGGGGACATAGGAGAGATGAGAGGGTCGAATGGGGGACAAGAACTTGATTAGCAACAGTATTAGTTAGGCAGTTTGTTTGATGATCACAAGGTGTTCGACACAATGGCCACAAGAAACTTTTATTTGAATTTTGAAATGATTTTTGGTGGGTGTGTTAGTCATAAGCTTGATCATCTGAGGTTGCTTGGGATTGTCAAGGTGAACTCATTTGAGTGGTTTTTGAAAAAGTGCGATCTATGCATATGAAATGGATTCTATTTTCAAATGCCATTTAAAATTAGTGTTTAAATGTTTTTGTAAGATTTCAAAGTGGGCCTTGGTAGATCTTTACTTGTACTAGCAAGGGGTGCAAAGATCTAGAATTGTTTCTGTTTTAATTTGACTTCTAGGAACACCTAAAGTGGCCTAGTGGATTAAAATGGTCAAAATGACCATTTGGTTTTTTTATTCTTATTTGATTTCTTTTTCTTTGGATTTTGTTTGTAAATGATCTAGATGATGTGGCATTCACCTTTGAATTATTTTACAACCATTAGAACAATCAAACATGGCATTTCCAAACAATTCTATATTAATGCAAACACACATATGCATTCTTAATTATTTTAAAGATTAAAAGTTTTTGTTAACCCTAAATTGGGTGATTTGGATCTTGATAACCTTGATTAAACATTTGGGATGTTACATTATTGGTCTGAGTGCTCCAAAGAACTTTTTAAGAGGAGAATTTGACAGTGTAGCCCCCGAGTGTCTAGATGGAAACTTAGAAGAATTCCGGCTAGATGCTCGGGGCTCCTCCGGACTTACCGACACCCTTCCAGTTTTCGCTCTACTCTTATTTGGTGATTCTAACGATCATGTAATCACTCTCGAAGCATCATCAAGCCCTTAAGTGTGATACCCCACGGTTCAGGAACACTCCAGACATGGTCGGGACACTCCCGGACCAATGATCGATAGAGGGACCTGGATGGCCATGTGACCCCTGTGCATTACACGAAGATCTTTCGTCATTTGAACCGAGACAGTCGTGTCTTATTCCTTTTGTCTATCAATACTTGCATTGCCTGAGATCTGATCAATGACATCACCATGTCGTGTTCAATCTTGTTACCGAACAATGCTACTTGACTCGTTCCAACAAGTGATATCCATGTGATCTAATCACATGCAACGGAGCTATTGGATATAACTTCTCCGAGTGGGCCCTTGAGTATCTTTCTATCACGCGGATGGACAAATCCTGCTCTTGACATATATTGCCTCTACGGTTCCTCCAAATACCTGAACACACCTTTATAGTCACAGTATTACCAAGTGACATTTGATGCTATATAAGCACTCTCGGGAGACAGTGATTGATATAGCCTCACGGTCTAAGGAATAGTCTACGAGGGTCTATTCTAATCATCATAACTTGAACTTCATGACATGATTGGGTCACGATGTTTAGGTTGGGTATCGGTTCATCATCTCATTCTCAGAATGAGTTGACTCCATTTCCAACTGGCATAAATGCCACATGATCAGAAAACCTTGATCATATGTTGACCAATGAACCAGTGACTAGAGTTTCACTGGGAACCCCTGGTTGTTTATATATCACACGTGTATTGACGTTTCCTTTCAATACAGTTATAGCATGATATAAAACTTAATCATAAACTTTATGAAATATTATAATAATCCTTATGATTATTTGTCTCTAGGGCAAATTTTCAACCGTCTCCCACTTACACTAGAGTACAAATAAACTAGCTGCATTTGTTCTTAATTATTGGCACCATATTTCCCGGTACCCTGAACATGGTTGCTCATGGAAGAGGTTGAGTCTTGGTCATGTACTATGCAGTCCCAAATCCTTTGCAACTTACCAATGTCACCTTGATTGAAATTAATACTTTATCATCACATGATAACATCTTTGTGTATGCATCATCGCTATGGCAGCAGAACGAGGCTGGATTCTACGAGCATACAGTGACTTTAGATCAACCTCGAGGGCTTTCTCATGTGCCCTAGGACACATCATTCTATGTTAAAAGCGAACTAGCCCTGCCATAACATTATACAACACTTTAGATGGTACCCTTATCTATCAATGTAATTATGACACACGAGTGCACCCTGTGCAACTTTCGATGTTTTTGTTCACCTTGCTTCCTACTTGACTTTAGTTTGTATTACAGGAGTTTCCAAATTATTCCCTTATAACATAACACTTTATGCTTTAAGATATGTCATCCTTTATGGATTTGAAAAAACATGTCTACTGTTCTCTATTTAGATACTGCGGACAAACTTAGCTCAACGTTCCGTGATTTTGAACTTAATCACTTTTTAAACGTTCCTTATTGGATCATATATTATGTTAAGTTACCATCTTGGTTTTCTAAGATAGAACCTATGTCTCAACATAGTGGATGATGATCATCCTTTTCTTTGTTTCAACCATTGATGTTAAACTTAATACTATTCCTACCTTGAGTTATTAAGGACTGTTCCTTAATTAACTTCTATTCTGAAACCCTTTTCAGAATCCTTTAAGGAATACTACATAATATCATAATATTCTTATTATCAACTTCTAATCCCTATAAATCATTATTTATTGGTACTTGCGCTTTTATTCTCAATGTGTCGTATACACACTTAAGAATCACTCCTTTAAGTTCCCACTCAAATATGTTCCCAACATGTTTGGGTATGAGTCACTACTCTTACTCAAACTATGTTCCTA
This sequence comes from Avena eriantha, assembly GCA_910589775.1. Lineage (NCBI taxonomy): Eukaryota > Viridiplantae > Streptophyta > Magnoliopsida > Poales > Poaceae > Avena > Avena eriantha. The sequence continues at coordinate 459,446,518 of OU342741.1, read as the reverse complement.
CATATTTGAATTTGAGACTTATATTGCTCCCACTCAAAATGTGTTCCTGACACATTTGAGTTCGAGACTTGCATTGCTCCCACTCAAAAAATATGTCATTCACATATTGTTTTAGGAAGACTTTCATAGCTCCCACTCAATTTCATGCAAATTGCATATCCACTCACTATTTTGAACAACTTCAAAATCCTTTGATAAAATATCAAACTTGGAGATTTACTATGAGATACTATTACTTACCAGTTTTAAATCCACCAGACTTTCAGCACACTAGAATCAAATTCATTTGAATTTGTCCAACACTTGACAAACTGTGCTTTTTTCATTCACCCCTTTTCCATTATGGCTTTGCAGTCATTTTGGAAAATCCAAGTAACTCCTTTACTTGTAAGATTCAGCAACAAATTGCTTTCCAATCTCAAGGGAATTTTGCTTTGGGATTTCTCATATCCTTAGCTTACCATTATTTCCTTAGTAGTTCGTAGGTATGTCATATTCTGGTAATCATGACAAATGATTCAAAAATGTCTCCATACAAGATATGGGCTGCATTTTGAATCCTACTTTAATGTAGTGAAAACGCCAGTGGGGAAAACATAATGATCACCATCATTGATTCTTTCCTTTGTGAAAAGAATTATTCAGGAACACTTTCTGTTGCACTTCTCAACACTCTAATGCAGGGTTTCGAATCCTCATCATGTTTTTCACTATTTTCCATTTGCTCCATAGTCGAGAAATATCACTAAATGTGAACTTTCTCGAGAATGCTCCAAAATCCAAGCAATACAAGTTTTGCTTCTCTTTTGGTTTCAGCTATGGATTTTGTATTCAAAGTTTTCCAATGAATACTCTACAAGGACTTATTCGCTATTGTTTTGGTTATATCGAATAACCCCAAAACTTCCACGACGATCCATACTAGATGTGGAGCCGATCTCACGAATCCAGATGGTTCGCTATATATTCTAATTGAGTGCTAATTATTTCTAACTAATGGTCTCTACATCTACACTACAACAATTATTTGGCGCCATGTATTCACCCACTTGATATCAAATATCATATTGTGATGCTTTGCATTTTGTCATTTCAAACACATTGCATTCCACTAATTTTTATTCATGCCATTCTTATAAAGTCGAATTCCATTACTATTGATCAAATCATAGTAATTGGATTCTCATTTATCTTTAATAACCTTTTTTGATGAAAATACTTTGATCATATCAAATACTTTCATACTTATGTTTCCTTTGGTAAAATTCTTTACAAAATTTAAACAATCATGTAATGATAATCACCATTGTGTTAAACTATAATACATTGAATATGTATTCTCTTTAACAATTCATCAAACACTTTGTATTCAAGTAATACACGGTGTTCAAATTATTTTGCCGAACTTAGGCATGATTCATATGTGACAGAAATCAAATGTATTTCATATATTATCACATAACTTTGAATTTAAACAATGGTTTTCATTCAGTAATGAAGGTATCATTAAGTTTGGTATTTTTCAAGGCATTTCAATATTTTACAAATGCTCATGTATTGTCAATTAGTTTCAAAACCAGGATAATTCATACATAATCGAATAAGATATGAACACGAATAGAGATCATTCATAAAAGTGGAACAACTATTTGTTACAAACACATATGAATAACCATCTCACAAAGTGTGAGACACACTAAAGAAGTTCACAATCTATGGATTACAATCACTATCCAAAAACCATAAACTAAGTGATAAATGTCGAGGGAGAGTGTTGTTGGCCATCATCATCATGCTCGCCATCAACATGCAACGTCACCTCCTCTCCAGCAAGCACCTCTATGCAGAAGGACATGTTTTCAGCAAAACAGAACAAGTATCAAATATACTTAACACTACAACATGTGTTTGCAAGATTATAACATTTATAAAATTGTATATCAAATATATACCTTTGTCATTCATGACCTCACCGACAACGGGTTCAACCATCACATTCCTGAGATGTGATATGAACCTGTGGAAATCCTATGCTTCCGTGTTGCCTCTCATAATGCAAGTCCTGACATGTGCTTGGTAGCTTGGTGGAAGCGACCGCAGCACAACGCCTTTTGCAAAAGAGCTCGTCATCCAGCTATCCAGGAAGTATGCAGGCCTCATGTACGCATCATGCATGCGCTCGAAGTGGTCTTCAAGTGAAGAGTTCTCCTCATCTTAATGGAGAGGAAGTCTCCCATCAGCTCATGCTCCCATATGCGTGCTTTTTCCACGAAATGTGTCCTAAGCTGTAGCATTACCGTATGAGGCTCGATATTACCCACGACAGGCCACAGCTCATCCACCATTCCAAAATGCATTGTAACTGAAATAAAGGAGGCCATCTCACGATGGTAATAACGGTCTTCCCGCTGCTCTGGGGTCTCTAGGTCACTGGGCTGATCCAAATTCATCTTGTTGAATATATAGTCGACCACGTTATTCTCGCTAAGGATAACATGGAGACGCGCAACCCATGTATAGAAGTTTGATCCGTCTAGCCTGAGCTTCTCTCCTTCTAACCAATTGTCAACAGGAAAGGTAGCATCGGGGAGAACCATTTTCTACATTTATAATTGCAAAAGGAATTTTGATTAAGTTTATAATTAAATGAGTTAATAATAACTCCACTAAGAAACACCTATCCCCTGAAGGGTTCTAGTGATAACACGACACCTTTTCCCCACATCTCCCCTGATCATCACGGCAATCAATGTGGGTTCTAGGGTGGATGCTAAACGTTGGTCATATCATTCATGTGACTCGTGCTTGATCTTTCGACCATTCGTGTTCCGAGGCCATGTCTGTCACATGATAGGCTCGCCAACTCAACCTTAGTGTATTTGCTGTGCAACATGGCTTACACCCACTGTATGCGAACATAGATATGTCTGACACGCGATCATCACGGCCTGCCTCATACCGAAGAACTTTCTTGGTGGTGCACACTAAGGGGGAACACAATCATTGGTAACTTTAACAGGGGTCATCTTATTAGGCTACCGTCGAGTATCTAATACTAGCACAAAATAATATATACAAACAATAACATTGAATGTAAATGTGATGTGATATGGTCCTTCACGTCGTGATCTCCATCCGGCGTCACCGGATTCCGGCGCCATAGACACTAGGGTACTAGTGTCTTTCCAGCGTTGTAGTCCGTCGCCAACATGACTATCTACTACTACTTCGTAACATAAGGTAATTACTTTACCTTTTCCACAACCATATCACTAAGCAAAGCCCCCCCTGCAAAACAAAGTTAGACGCCTCTACTTTATCTTTGCATGTTTTACGTGGTTGAATGGGTTTTCACACAAGAACCGTTCTTACCTACAAACTTTCACCACAACGATGATCAAGTAGTTGTCTATACTATACCCCTTTCAGGGCCCTCCATTGCAAATGGCATACCAACTAATGTGACAGAGATAGACAGCCCCCAAAGCCACTTTATACGGTACAAGCCGTATGTCAAGCGCGGACCAGTCTCGCGAATGAACGTGAAAAGTTGGTTGGGGGCCCCTCCATCAAGCATTACTACAGTATACACAAGTACATGTGGGAGCGTAACAACTAAAAGATTAACACCCACACGCTACATCTCGTGTGTTCTACCCGTACTAGCATTACTACACATAGATCTAGCTCTAATACCACTGTAGGGGTTCGCGTATGATAACAATAAAAATTTACCCTACGCCCCTGAACCCCTAATGTTGCTAGGACCTATCTATTAGTAATGCAGTAACAGGAGGGGCTTTTTGTCAACTTACCCTTGAAGACCGAAAAGCGTTGTCAACGCTCAAGAGAGCGTGGTTAATGTAGACGAGCCGAAGCCGACCTCAAGGTCATGATGAAGTCCTTGTGCTCCTGCGGCTCCAAAAACTTGAGTGCCTCAAGTGTGACACCTCGCGGGGAGTTACATGCATTTGGTGCCTGACGATGACTCCCTCTTCCTTGATCCAGTAGCAGTTGTGGAAGTAGAGCTCCTGGATCCCGCAGCGCGACGGCGCTCCACGGTGAAGATGTCTCTCGTTTGCGCAGTCCAAACTTGGGACCATGGTCACGAGAGAGAGAGAGAGAGAGAGAGAGAGAGAGAGAGAGAGAGAGAGAGAGAGAGAGAGAGAGAGAGAGAGAGAGAGAGAGAATATCAATTGGAGGTCTCCCCAAAAGTGAGGAAACCTTTTATTGAATATTGTGTGTGTTTATCTGGCCAAATACCCCCACTATATATAGGGGGAGGGGAGGTACTACCTCCCTCAAAGTCCCGGGGTGGGACTAAATGAGGGGGAGAGGGGCGCGCCGCCGGCCAGCCCTAGTGGGCCCCGCGCGGGGGGGGAGCTTGGCCTAGCCGGCCACCCCCTTGCCTCCTCTCTCCTCTTGCCTTTCCCTCATGGGCCCTTCTCCCTCCGGAATTGGCCCATTAAGCCTTTTGACCTTTTAATTGATTTTCTCTTTATTAAATAATTATGAATAAATGATTAAATCAATATTTAACATTCATTCACATAATTCAATCTCCGTGGTTATGGAACACCTTCCATCTCCACTCCAGACATCCTCCGGACTTACCAAAACCCTTCTCATTTCTCTCTACTCTTCTTCGATGATTCTACCAATCCTTTAAACACTCTCTAAGCATCATCAAGCCCTTAAGCGTGATACCCCACAGTTCTGGAACACTCCCGACATGGTCGGGACACTCCTGGACCAATGATCGATAGAGGGACCTGGATGGCCATGTGACCCTTGTGCATTCCATGAAGATCTTTCGTCGTTTGAACCGGGACAGTCATGTATTATTCCTTTTGTCTCTCGATACTTGCATTGCCCGAGGTCTGATCAATGACATCACCATATCATGCTCAATCTCGTTACCGAACAATGCTACTTGACTCGTTCCGACAAGTGATATCCATATGATCAAATCACATGCTGCGCAGCTATTAGATATAACTTCTCTAAGTGGACCCTTGAGTATCTTTCCGTCACGCGGATGGACAAATCCCTCTCTTGACATATATTGCCTCTACGGTTTCTCCGAATACCTGAAAACACCTTTATAGTCACTGTATTACCAAGTGACGTTTGATGCTATCTAAGCACTCTCGAGAGATAGTGATTAATATAGCCTCACGGTCTAAGGAATAGTATACAAGGGTCTATTCTAATCATTGTAACTTGAACTTCGTGACATGATCGGGTCACGATGTTTAGGTTGGGTATTGGTTCATCATCTCATTCTCAGAATGAGTTGACTCCATTTCCAACTGGCATAAATGCCACATGATCAGGAAACCTTGATCATCTGTTGACCAATGAACCAGTGACTAGAGATTCACTTGGAACCCCTGGTTGTTTATATATCACACGTGTATTGACATTTCTTTTGTATAAAGTTATAGCATGATATAAAACTTAATCATAAACTTTATGAAATATGATAGTAATCCTTATTATTATTTGTCTCTAGTGTATATTTCCAACAGTTTTCCCCCATAGTTCATAGCCTTGTACTTGGTACGACGAGGACGAGAGCTACTAGAACCACTTGTGAACAGAAAAGAGAGCATGAAAGGAAAGTAGGGGTTAGATTGTTTGTCCTGGAACATATGGTGGATGGAGAGAGGAACTTAGACATGTTACAAAGAAAAAGCTCGGAGTCTCTGCCTCCTAGCCCTGGAGTCTCTGCCCCACCGGAGTCTCTGGTCTTGATGACCCGAGTCTCCGGCCCCGAGACTTGGCTAGAGGCATTAGGGCTTGGGTACCTTTTATCTCAATGAATCAGGGTTACTAACTACATAAGATTATAGGCATTTCCGCAAGAACATGAAATCAATGGGATTGGGAGTGATCTAGACCTCAAAATTCACTTAGGGGAGAACCCTAGAGTGGAAGAAGAGGAAATGGAGACAAACCTTCATCCATGGGAAGCTCTGTTGGAGGGGAATGGTCGCAGCAAAAGAGGGAAGTGGCAGGATGGCGGCAGATCCAGGGCAGTGGCGGCCCTTGTGGTAGTGGGCGGACGGGAGTGGATAAGAAAGGGGGTCGGGGTGGAGAGGAGTAACTGGCAGTTAACCCTACCCCAATGTCCCTTAACTTTCTGAAGTGAAACCGTCCAGGCCCAAAGGCCAGAGTCTCCGGGCCAGCGGAGTTTCTTGCCTCCTTAGCCAGAAAATGCTAGGAAACAATTAGGGCAAGCATACAGCAAGGTGTGGGGGTGAAAGAAAGGCTTGGGTTGGATTGAATTGGGAAAATCCAGAACATAATGAGAACAATCACAAGATGCAAATGAAGAACAACAAATATAAAAAGTCAAGAATACATAAAATAAGATCCAAACCCTCGACAAAGTGAGGACCGGTGGCCGAGGCCACCATGTTTGATTATACTTGGCTTGGCACCGTGAAGATATATCTTGGGTCCATTACCAAAACTCGTCATTGAAGCTCACATATCACAAAATGATATTAAGACAATGATTTTCTCACTTTGGGCATAATGGGGGAGGGATACCCCAATCAATTATGACCGCACTCCCCCTATATCCATGTATACATCTAGATAGAATAACTTATGAAGCATGGGTAAGGGTGCATGATCTCAAGCCACATTGCTTGAATCTATGCTATTTAGCTCATGCCTTAACTCCCAAAATCTCTTCTCATCAAGGGGCTTGGTGAACAAATCTGAAAGATTCTTCTCGGTGCTAACATATGAGAGGTCAATATCTCCATTATTCACATGCTCCTGGATAAAGTGATGATGAATATATATATATATATGCTTCGTTCTTATGTGTTGCACCGGGTTGTAGGAAATCTTGATTTCATTTCCATTATCACAAAGTAGAGGAACTTTGTCACATGTGACACCATAATCCTTTAAAGTTTGCCTCATCTACAACAATTGTACACAACAACTAGCGGCTGCAATATACTTGGCCTCAGCGGATGACAAGGAGACACATTTTTGCTTCTTAGATGACCAACACACCGAGGACCTACCAAGGAATTGGCAAGCCTTGGAGGTTGATTTCCTTCCAACTTTGTCTCCCGCCCAATCTGAGTCTGTGAATCCATTAAGTACAAAGCTTGAGCCCTTTGGATACCATAAGCCAAAGTTTGGGGTATCAAATAAATATCGAAAGATTCTCTTAACCACCACATGGTGGCTTTCTTTTGGGGTGGCTTGAAACCATGCACAAATACCCACACTCAACATGATATCTGGTCTAGATGCACAAACATAGAGTAAAGAACCAATCATAGAACAATATACCTTCTAATCCACACCTTTAACCTTAGTATAAAGAGTGAGGTCACATTTGAGAGGCATGGGAGTCTTAAATCCATCTAGATCCGACAAATTTAACCTTCTGAGCATATCTTGAATGTATTTGGCTTGATTAATGAAGATACCTCCAATAAATTGCTTCACTTCAAATCCAAGAAAGAATTGCAGTTCACCCATCATAGATATTTCAAACTCATCGGTCATTAGCTTAGCAAAAACATCATTGAAAGATTTGTTAGGAGAACCAAAGATAATATCATCAACGTATGGAATATGAAAAAGTTTTCGCCAACTCTCTTAATAAAAAGAGTAGGGTCAATTATCCCAACTTCGAAACCATGGTCTACCAATAACATTTTATGGTCCTAATACCACGCACGTGGAGGTTATTTAAGTCTATAGAGTGCCTTATCAAGTTTGTAGACATGGTTTGGAAACTTGGGATCCTCAAAACCTGGAGATTGCTTGAATACACTAACTAATTTAGGGGACCATTAAGAAATGCACTTTTAACATTAATTTGTTGCAACTTGAAGTTATGATGAGATGCATATGCAAGCAAGATATGTATGGATTCAAGACGAGCAACAGGGGCAAAAGTTTCACTGTAGTCGATACCATCGACTTGGGAGAAGCCTTGAGCCACCAAACTTGCCTTGTTGCGAATGACCATACCACTTGCATCTTGCTTGTTCTTGAAGATCCACTTTGTCCCAATGACATTATGGCACTCTTTGGGTCTCTCCAGTAATGACCACACTTTGTTTAGCTTGAAGTTGTGTAGCTCTTCATGCATGGATTCAAGCCAATCTGGCTCTTCAAGTGCTTCATACACTTTTGGGGCTCTACACAAGAAATAAAAACATTGTGGCCAACAAAGTTTGCCACTTGGTTACGAGTAGTAATGCCCCTTTCAAGATTACCAACAACATTTTCAAGGGAAAGTCCTTCTGAGACAAGCTTGGTGATCCTTCTTGCTTCACGATGGGCTTGAGCTTCCTGAATGGATTCTTGAGAAGCTACTTGGTCATCACCACTATTTTGATCCTCGTCTTGACCTTGAAATTGAGCTTTCTCCTCTCCTTGAGCTTGCTGCACATTTTGGTTTTGTCTGTCTTCATGAGCTTGACCTTGTTGGTCCATATGGGGTGATATACACCCATTATTCACTTGATCTTGACCTTGATCATGAGCTATCTCTTCAACTAGAGTATCTTGATGGCTATGGGGTTTATAAAGATCTTGAGTAGGTGAGGGCTCCACTTGAGTAGAGCATTGTCCTTATACTTCCACCAAAAGGGGTTCCTCAACGGGGCGGAAAAATCCCACACCCATTCTTCTTATGGCTTGAGGAGGAATTTCATAACCTACATCACCAAGATCAAATTGCCCCACTTAGGAGCCTTGATGTTCATCGAATCTCACGTTACAATAGACTATAACTTGCCCGGTGGAGTTTTTATACACTCTATATGTGTGAGAATCCGAAGCATAGCCAAAAAAATATACCTTCAATAGCTCGAGACTTGAATTTAGACAATAGGTTACCTTTGTTGAGAATATAGCACTTACACCCAAACACTCGAAGGTAGTCAATACTTGGCATCTTGCTGGTGAGGATCTCATAAGGAGTCATGTTCAAGTGCTTGCAGAGATATACACGGTTGGAAATATGACAAGCGATTGAGATAGCTTCGGCCCAAAAATTATATGGAGACTTGAATTCCACAATCATGCTTCTTACCATATTCATAAGAGTCCAGTTCTTCCTTTCCGCCACACCATTTTGTTGAGGGGTATATAGAGTGGAATATTGATGCTTAATGCCCTCATCACTAAGGAACTCATCCAAGGTGTAGTTCTTGAACTCAATACCATTATCACTTCTAATGGCCAAGATCTTCTTATTATGTTGATGTTGAACTTCACTGGAAAAGTCGATGACTGTTTGTTGAGTATCACTCTTCTTCTTGAAAAAGATACCCAGGTGTATCTTGAGTAGTCATCCATAATAACCAAGCAATAATTATTTCCCCCAAGGCTATCAAAGTATGGAGGACCAAAGAGATCCATGTGAAGAACCTCTAAGATCCCTTTAGAATAGATGGTTGTTGTGGGGGATGAGCCGTCTCATGGACCTTTCCTTCAATACATGCCCTACACACACGATCTTTGACAAAGTGAAAATTATCTTTTAGTCCAAGGATGTGACCTCCCATGTGGATACTTTGAAAATACCTCATATTAACGTGGGGAAGACGGCGATGCCAAAGCCATCCCATATCACATTTAGCCATTACGAAAGTCGTGGTAAGTGTGGGTTTCTTATCAAAATCTACCACATACAAACCGTTCTTGGCATGCCCAACAAAGGCTATATAGAGAGTCTTGCTCCACACGAGAACCATAACCTTGGGTTCAAAGTAGGCTATGAAGCCCATGAGAGTAAGTTGATGAAAAGAAAGTAAATTGTATGAAAGGGTTTTGACAAGCATAATGTCCATAATGGAAATATCCGGTGTGACCACTACCTTTCCCAAACCCAGTACCTTAAAGGTTGATCCATCTCCATAAGTGACACACATGTTGGAAGTATTTGTTTTTGTCTCATCGAGCATCTCCTTGCTTCCGGTTATATGACTAGTGGCACCACTATCAACCACCCATTTTCTCCCACCGGAAGCATAGTCCTACAAGAAATCAATGCTTGGTATTAGGTACCCATTGTTGAATGGGTCCTATTTTGTTAGTCAAAAGTATCTTAGGAACCCAAATGGCCCAATGGTAATCATCACCATGAGAGGTTCCTACATATTTAGCATATACTTAACCATCATAAGATTTCATAAGGACATAGGATGGGTTATATTTTCTCGCAAAGTCATTGTGAGATGGTTCATCACCACCCTTAATGACACATGATTCCTTCTCTTTTGCCTTCTCCCCATCCTTCACAAAGGTAACCATTTTGGAAGGGGGAGTAGGCAAGCTCTTCTTCTTGTTCTTGCCCTTTCTCTTCTTCTTTGACTTGGATGCAAATCCAAGTCCTTCCTTAGTCACATTCTCCCTTTGATTACTCAAAAGGGCATTTAGACTTTTCTCGCCTTATATGCAAGATACAAGACTTTCTCAATCGTGGCCTTCAACCTATTGTTCTCCTCAACAAGATCTCCATGCTCACAACAAGGGTTAGTGGAACATGAAGCAACACTAGTTGACACGATTGAACTTCCTTTTGTCACTTGAGTCTGAAGTTGTTCATGTGAATTTGAAAGATTAGAGAATTTTCTCAATAGGGCCTCATGGTCCTTCTTGAGTTTCTCAAACTCTACATTTAGTCTTGCATGACCAACCCCAAACTCGAGCTTTTCATTTTTAAGCACTTTACTTAAAAGCAAGAGCATGGTCACATTCTTTAACAAGTTTTTAGAAATTCAAGTTAAAAGATTATTCACAAGTAATATTGGTCTCTTCAAGAATAACTCTTTTACTTTCCTCTTACTCAAGAGCATTCGACAAGGCGGCAATCTCCATGGCAGCCTCACGAGCATGCCCAAACATCTCCGAGATGGTATGATCTCTTTCATCGATGATATAACGTGCTTCACCTAGTTGGCTCATGAGGGACTCAACACAAATCTTGACCTCACCTTCCAAGTTAGTCAAGAAACTACTGGATTCCACCACCTCCTTCTTAATCTTGAGGCTCATATCATCATCATACGAGGATGCATAAATAGAAGGATTTGGGGAAGGAGGAGTTACCACTGATGCTTTAGTCATGAGGCATGTGGACTTGGTGATGATCTTGTTCTCATTTGGAGAATCTAAGAGGGATGTTGGTGAAGAGGTTGTGGTAGAAGTAGTGGAATCGGTTGAGGTAGCGGAAGCAGTAGCAATGGCGTCCACATCCATAATCTCTCCTTGATCTTCATCATCACGTTCATCCTCATTGTTTTCTTCATATTCTTCACAAACCACCAAAACATATTTTTGCGGATCTTTCTTGTTTGGGAAGTTCATATTGCCGAAGTTCTTGTTTTGGACTTTCTTGATGAAGTTCTTGTTTAGAGTGGGCTTGTACTTAGACTTCAATACAAGTCTTCCTCCATGTTCTTCTCTCTTTTCATACGGGCATTCGGCAACAAATTGGCTTGTTTCTTGATAATTGTAGCATGATCCAAACTTGGGTCTCGGGCTACTCGTGTTGTTTCTTGAGGAATTACCCTTTCCTTGGTTCTTCCAAAATGTCCTTGAGGCTAGAGCTAAGTGATCATGCAAGGAACACTTTATGTCTTCGACATCACCTCCTATCACTTCCAAGTCATCATCTTCTTCATAGAATTGATCCTTCGCCTTCAAATCAAGGTTAGGAGAATCCACTCTCTGAGCACGAGAAAGAGCATCACCAGCGGTCTTGTTGATGATTCCAAGAGACACAAACTCAATTAACACTTTATTTGAGCTCATGGCATAGAAATTCGCCCTTGAGCGAATATTGTTGGCCATATCTCTTTGGAAGGGTAAGATGGCTTGCATGAACTTGCACTTGATCCACTTATCATCCACATCCCTACTCCCATGGTCGACCATTCTAATTGAAAGGGTCACGGCCCTTTGATATAGGTCTTCGGGAGTATCATCTTCCTTTCCAACAAAGGCATCGGCTTCATAGTGCATATCTTCAAACTTGGAGCTTTGGATGCTTTTGTTGCCAAGGTAGAATCGTTCAAGGGAATTCCAAGCTTCTTGGTGGTCTCGTAGGAATGAAGGTGGGTCATTTTCTCATGGGTCAAGGCATCTTGGAGAATGACCATGGCGGTGGCATTGAGTTGATTTTTTATCTCCTATGTGGGTGCCATGTTGTAGGGATTGAACGGATTGAATCCATGCTCCACAACCTTCCAAAGATGAACACTTGAACTTTTGAAGTGAGAGCGCATTAGATATTGCCAATTGGCGAAGTTAGATTCATTAAGCTTAGGAGGTGGGCCATGTTGATTAATATGAGGTGTAGGAAGGGGAGTTGCATGATAACTAGGTGGTGGTGTCATACTTCCCATAGGATTTCCTTTTTCCTTGTTGCTACCCTCACCGGTGGAAGAGTCCTTGAGGGGGGCTTCCATCGGTTTGGTACCACTTGATTGGTTATCAATGGTATCGGCCACGACAACTTCCTTTTTACCAAGATATAACTCAAACATGGCTCTCATCTCTTGCCGGACCGTATGCATAGATTCAACAAGTTCTTTCTTAGAGATGGGAGAGTCATAGGGAGTGGTTTCACATTCCTTACTCACGTTGCTCATACTTATCTTAGGCGGTTAAGCCAAGTAAGAGCTGAGGCTCTGATGCCAATTGAAATATAGGTATAAGCGACTAGAGGGGGCTGAATAGGTGCTACTCAATTTTTATATTCTTTTCAAATTACGGCTTGACACAAAATAAGTTCTCTAGATATGTAACTAGGTGAGGGAAACTATATTACAAGCAAGCAAGCAACAACAACAATAAGGAGCAAAGGATAGAAGTCACCGAGAGTAGACACGGAGATGTTTTCTAGAAGTTCCTTCCTTTTGAGGGGAAGTATGTCTCCATTGGAGGGGTGGGCGGTACTAAGACCACCAGCACCACAGAAGGTCTCACCCTATTCTCCCGCGCACCCGCCTCATGGCAAGCACACAAATCCTTGGTGCACTTCTCCACAACTGAATTGGAGGCTCCCAAGACGACCCCGAATCTCTTGCACACGAGGATGAGCTATGGAGGGCGACTTCTTCAAGTTAGGGTTTCCTCAAACCCTAGAGCAACAACTTCTTACACAATTGGTGGGAAAAACACAAATCCCCTAGGTGGAAAGGCAGGTCTAGGTCTCCTCCCTTGATTCCCCAAGGGGCATCAAGTTCTAGTCGCTAGGGAGGGAGATCTTGGAGGTTCAGCTCATCAACAATGGAGGTGAGAGAGTGGAAGCAATAGTTTACACTTGGGGAAGAAGGGGTATTTATATAGCAGTCCATGTAGAAGAGTATTTGCAGACAACTAACCCCGAAGTCTCCGGCCTTCGGGGCCAGAGTCTCCGGGCTGAGCACATGATTCTGGTCCAGACTCTAGGGGTATACTAGGAGCAACTCTAGGAGGGCCGGAGACTTGACCGGAGTCTCCGGGAACTAGCACCGGAGTCTCTAGGGTGGCGCTCGACTCTAGGCCACACTTCGGGGGGTATACTGGGAGCACCTCGGGGAGGGCCAAAGACTAGGTCGGAGACCTGACAGGAGTCTCTGGGAACCAACATCGGAGTGTCCGATGCCGGACCCCATACTCTGTGGACCCATGGAAGCTTCTGACCTCCACTTCCATTTCAGGCACCCTCTTCTTGATTCTTTTTCGAACTCTTCTCCATTGTGAGATAGAACACCGTCTTGTGCCCTTACAAAGTTAAGACCTTCAAGATACTTAGAACATGGTAAAAACTCACTTGTGTTGACAGCAAACACCAAAACATCATTAAGGAAGGAAATGCCCTTTTAGCTATAGTGATTCCCTGCCCTTGGGGATATGAACAACTAAGAATGCACACTTGATTACCTACTAGTACAAGTACGCCAGTGACATCGTACCCCAGCTAAATTTGTTGTCCAAGACCGTCAACACCTTAAGCCACATCCATGGAGTGGTCCTCCCATTTCGATTAGCAAAAAGATTCCTAGGGATAACATACCACACATATGCACGAGTGTAAGTCCTGATCACATCATCAATACCTAGGACAGGACAATGCGTGAAGTTCTGTATGATCCACTTGTAAGTAGTATCGGTTAGGATAGTCTTGTCTTCAATTATCTCTGGAGCCATACCAATCAAGGCCGCCATCAGCTTGCACCACATGTTAGGATCTTTGCTTGTCATAGAGGCTTTACAGCTATAGGAAGTCCAAGGATCATGGAAACATCCTAAAGTGTCACGGTCATCTCCCCAGTTCATAGGTAGAAAGTGTGTAGCTTCGGCCTCCACTGGTCCATAGGTGCAGTGATTGTTGCAGCATTAGATTTGGCACCATGAGACCAAATCTTCAGGGGTCCAAGCTTGTGCAAACAGACAAGTTAGAGTATTGCGGCATATCCTACACATTTGAAACAATACTAAATTAAAACATACAAATCCAAAAGAAATTTTATTACCATGTTCTTCCCCGCCATCATGTAGGCTCGGTGTTGAACATCATAGAAATCATCAAGAAGACACATCATCGTACATTTTTTAAACAATAAGACATATGTAAGCATTATTTCATATGCGAGCACTACTTCGGTTTCTAATCAAATATGAGCCAACTACCAATCTTCCTATGCATTATTTCATATGTGAGCACTACTTTGATTTCTAATCAATCAAATATGAGCTAACTACCAATATTCCTATGCATTATTTCATATGAGAGCATACATAGAAAGATCATACATAGAGCAAGGCAGTACAAGTGAGGAACTCGAACGACCATCTGATGAAGAAGAAGAATATGATGATAAAGATGATGTTGATCACCCTGATTCCCCACCACTAGTGCAACAGATGAGGAGAAATGTAAGAGATCCAATAAACCACATCAATATGTGTTGATGCTGAATTCAGGTGAGATCTCATGCTATGAGGAGGCAAATGACACCTTTGAGTTGGTGTCTTTTCCAAAGGACAAGCGCTCAAGAACAAGTGGGTGTACAAAGTGAAGATTGAAGAGAATATTTCACATCACAAGGCTAGATTGGTTGTGAAAGATTTCAGTTAGAAAAGGATATTGACTTTGATGAGATATTCTCTCTAGTCGTCAATATGTATTTGTAATGTCCCGAAAAATATCCCCAATTAGTTTTACCTGTTATTTTTATTTTTGTGGATCATCATGACATCATGCATATTTTGTCCTGAAATATTTTCGCCAAAAACCTACTTTTATTTTCTAATTATTCCTCTACTTTATTTCAAATTAAAACCTTGGTCTTTTCCGAATTTTTTAATAAAATAAAATAAATGTTTTGTGGGGAGCACTACTAGGTAACAACCTATAGATAGACAAGATATTCAGTGGCGCATATGTAAAACAATGTGCCATAGATATATATCAGTGGCGCGCTAGAAAATATGCACCACAGAAACCTGGAAGTTCTGTGGCGCATTCTCTACAATATGCGCCACAGAAGATTGGTGGGATCCGCTAGCCGGGGTGGGTTGATCCAAGTTATGTGGCGCATAACGAGATATGCGCCACAGAAGTTGCCTCTTCTGTGGCACATATTTTATTATGCGCCACAGAACATGGAGGAGGGCCCCACCACATAATCTAATTCACCCACGATCTGTGGCACATTTGCGGATATGCGCCACAGATATGTTTCACTTCTGTGCCGCATATCCCCACATGCACCACAGAACATGGAGGAGGGCCCCACCACAGGGAATCTAATTCACCCACTTCTATGGCGCATATGAACTTACGCGCCACAGAAGATTCAGCATCTGTGGCGCATTTCCTCCATATGCGCCATAGCTGAGGGCGTCCAGATCCATGTTAAAAAGGTGACAAAATCTCCCACCTTACCTATCCACCACCACCCATTTCACATCTCTTCCTTTCTACCTCCTCCCAACTCGTCTTCCTCCTCCCTCACACCCCATTTTGCCCATAGTTTCTCCATTTTCTTGTAACTAAACCTACTTTAGTCCATAGATTGGTAAGTGGAAGCTTCCCTCCAACTTGTAGATCTATTTGTCCACACTCTCTAATCACGCGGTCTCTTCTCGCTATTATTGTGTCTACTAGGTGAGTACTTGGCCATGAACATGTAGGTGAAGCTTGTCGCGCGGGCGGTGTGTGTGTGTGCGATCCATGGAGAGACGATTCTTGTGTGGTGCATGAATTTTTGCAATGGGAGGAAGTTTTTTGTTGCTTGCTTGTTGTTGTCCCGGCCGGTGTGGTTGCATGGATGTTTGCCAAAATGTTGATTCATTTCCATTTCGGCAAATTTTTGCACTACCCATATGTCCTAATTTTAGGAAAGGTCATGCCGAATTTTTTCCGGCTAGCATTCATGCATGTGTGTGTTCATATGGTGTGGTTCTCACCTATACTCTCTGTTTTGACCGCTCAGGTAACCATGGTCCTCATGATGAGCAAAGGTTGAATTGCTAGGTACAAGAAAGACGCAAAGGAGGACATGATTTTGAACAACAAGACCATGATAAGATGTCCATGTCGAACATGCAAACTACAGCGCTGGATCGACCCTGAATCTGGACAATTGGAGGGTCACCTGCTCATGTGTGGTTTCATGCGCGACCTCAATGAGGCGCCGGCAGGACATGGTGGTGGTCACGAAGACGTGGGCGGGCAAGAAGATGAAGAGTCTACCGGGCATGATCATCATGACGAAGGAGATGTCGGCGGGCATGATCATCATGACGAAGGAGATGTCGGCGGGCATGATCAGCATGGAGAAGGAGATGGCGACGGGCATGATCATCATGAAGAAGGAGAAGACGCGAACACACAGACGCTGCTAACTTCGGTCTTGCAGGACCCTCATGTTCAAGAACTGCTCCTCAAGGAGACGAGAAACGACAAAGCTATAGCCAGAGAGAAAGCCAAGATGTCCCAAATGGAGGTAGACGGGATGACTCCATTGTATCTTGGGTTTCGCCCCGAGGATACACGTTTGAGTGTAACGCTCAAGACTCTGGAGATGAAGGCCGGACACAAATCGACCAATGTGAGCTTCAACACGAACATGGAATATTGGCACGACCGACTTCCTAAGGGGAACACATTGCCAACAAGTATCGAGGAGGCCAAGAAAATCGTGTGCCCTCTCGACCTACCACACATTAAATACCACGCATGCATCAAAGATTGCGCACTTTATCGGAACGATTACGCGGATAGAACCACATGTTCGGTGTGTGGCCAAGGACGGTACAAGAGAGGGAACAAGAAAGTTCCTCGAAAAGTGGTATGGTACTTTCCTATCACCCCCCGTCTGCAGCGATATTTCGTAGATCCTAAGGAAGCAAAGCTCATGCAATGGCACTTGGAAAGAGAGAAACCCGAAGATGATCCAGAGAAGGGCAAGATCCTGACACACCCTTCAGACGCTAGCCAATGGAATGCATTAGACATCGAGTTCGAAGAGTTTGGGGGCGATGCAAGGAACATCAGGCTGGGTATGAGCACCGATGGACTCAATCCTTTTGGAAACCAGAGTAGAACGCATAGCACCTGGCCCGTGTTTGTATGGCCGTACAACCTCCCCCCGTGGCTATGCATGAAGCAAAGGTATGTACACATGAGCATTCTTATTCAGGGGCCGAAACAACTAGGTATCGATATGCATCTGTATCTCGGGCTATTGAGAGAGGAGTTAGCCAGCTTGTGGGAGACGCCGGCCCGTACGTGGGACGCCTACACTAAAGAATATTTCCACCTAAGAGCCGTGTTGCTCCCGACCGTGCAGGACTATCCTGGTTATGCATATGTATCGGCCCAGGTGAACCACGGACACAATGCATGCATCAAGTGCATGGATGAGACACCGCATCTCCAGCTACCAAGGGATCACGGGTCTTCGAAAACCGTGTTCCAAGGTACTCGAAAGTGGCTCTGCATGGATCACCCGTGGAGAAAACGTGGTGACCTGTTCAATGGTAAGGACGAGCTCGAAAGAGCCCCGCGTCCGAGGAGCGGCGAAGAAATCGAGGAGCTTTTGAATAATTGGGTAGATTGCCCTACGCCTGGAAAAAATGACCGAGGACAAAGCCGCTGCTGGGTGTATGGAAAGCAAGGTCTATTTTCTGGGACCTGCCGTATTGGAAGGTCCTTCACACTCCCCATAGCCTCGATGTAATGCACATCACGAAGAACGTTACCGAGAGTCTGCTTGGCACTCTACTGAACATGCCGGAGAGGACCAAGGATGGGCCGAAAGCAAGAAAGGACCTTAAATTGCTTGGCATCAAGAAAGATCTTCAGTACCCTGATAGTGATGATGATGATGATGATCAGACGGAAGGGACTCAAGGTCGCCGCAAAAGAGTTAAGAAGAATGAGGTGGTGCTTCGCGTTGCCTGCTTCACTCTGAGTCTGGAGGAGCTCGAGCAGTTTTTCAGGTGCCTCTTAGGAGTGAAAGTTCCTCACGGTTACTCGGGGAAGATAAGCAGATATCTGGACGTGGCGAAGAAGACGTTCAGTGGTATGAAGTCTCATGACTGTCACGTGTTGATGACGCAGATACTCCCCGTTGCGATCCGTGGGATAATGGACGAGCATGTCCGTGAGACGTTGTTTGTCCTCTGTAACTTTTTCAACGTCATATCTAGGAAGTCGATCGGTGTGAAGCAGCTCGACAGGCTATAGGAAGAGATCGTGATGATACTATGCGAGCTTGAGATTTACTTCCCGCCCGTAGTCTTCGACATCATGGTGCATCTGCTTGTACATGTCGTGGACGACATCATCCAGCTCGGGCCGACATTCCTGCACAACATAATGCTGTTTGAAAGGCTAAATGGTGTCATCAAAGGATTCGTTCGCAACAGGTCTCATCCATATGGAAGCATAGCCAAGGGCTTTCTGATCAACGAGTGCATCTCCTTCTGCCAGAATTATCTAACCACTGAGAACGAGGATGTTGGAACACCCACAAAAAAGCACCTCGGCAGGCTCAGTGGATATGGTCACCGCGAGGGCTGCCGCTCACTGCATGTTGGCATTGATGGTCGATGCACTGATTTTGAAAGGGCACACCAAGTCGCGCTACAACACATTGAAGTGGTTGGCCCTTGGGTCGAAGAGCACAGAAGCTTAATCGAGCAGGAGTACGTCGACCAGGGCCGGCCGGGGAAGAAGGGAGACGTAACCAGAGAACACAACTCCAGCTTCACGAGTTGGTTCAAGAAAAGGCAACTGAACAATCCCCCATAGACGCCTTCTACGGAAGATCAAAAACTCATATTCTCCTTGTCGCGGGGCCCAGGGCACAACCTAAGGACCTATCAGTCATACGACATAAACGGTTACAGATTCTACACTGAGGAAAAAGGACAGGAATAGCGAATATCAAAACTCAGGAGTAACTATGTTATCCTTTGCTGATGACGAGACTACTGTGATGGAAAGATTCTACGGAAGGATCGAGGAGATATGGGAGCTCAACTACTGTGGAGAGATCATACCGATGTTCCGTGTTAGATGGGCCAAGAACATGGAAAAAGAAGGCCAGTATTTCACCACAATGGTTATACCAGATGCCAAATCAACGAAGAACGCCTCCGCAAAAAATGAGCCTTAGGTACTCGCTAGCCAAGTTGATCAATGCTTTTTTATTACCGACCCGTCAAAGCCCAACCGTGTTGTAGTTAGGAGGGGCAAGAGGAGCATCATCGGAATGGAAGGAGCCGCCAACGAGCAAAACTTCAACAAAAACGGTGACAAGATCAAAGAGGAATTCGACAAGTACTTCGACATGCCTACTACTAAAGTAAGAAGGAAGACCACACTTCCTACTAAAGGTTGTCCATTCACAAGAAGAAATCTCAAAGTGCACGCGCTAAAGTATTCAACCGCGACAAAAAAGGGCAAGAAGATTGTGAGACGCTAGCTCGACACATCACATGATTGTATATGTTCGGAGAGAGAATTTTTTGAATAAATATGAATGTTTGTATATGTTCTTGCTTTATTTTAAACATATATAATTAAAAACACATCACATGATTGTATATGTTCGGGGAGAGAGTTTTCTGAATAAATATGAATGTTTGTATATGTTCTTGCTTTATTTTAAATAGATCTATAATTAAAAATGTGTTTTTAAAAAATAAAAAAGTGTGAGACAGCCAGGATTCGAACCTGGCTGTCCCAAGTTTAGAATGGCACAAGCAAGCAGCAGAGACCACTAAGGCAAGTGTGTGATCTTGTCATACTACCACGCGCGCCGTGTTTTGTACTAAGTCCACAGGTTCTGTGGCGCATTTCGGCAATATGCGCCACAAAAGTTGCATATTGCCGAAATGCGCCACAGAACCTGTGGACTTAGCGAAATAAATAGTTCAGCCTTTCATTCCCCTTCTCCCCATTCGATTCAGTCTGATCGCTCGCCGCACGCAAACCCTAGCCCTCGCTACCGCCGGAGCCACCACCGCCGCGCTAGCCCTCACCGCCGGAGCCGCCGTGGAGGAGAGCCCCATCACCGCCGCGCCGGAGCCCGTGGAGCAGAGCCACCCCCATCGCCAAAGCCCGTGGAGGAGGATCCCATCCGCATCGCGTAGGAGGAGGAACCCGTTTGCAGCCACCTCGCCGGAGCCCGTGGAGGAGCAGCCACCTTGCCGTCCGCCATCCACCTCGTCGCTGTTCGCCGTCCACCATCCCCAGGTACCATGAACCTCTCCACCATGGACTCTCCACTTGGGCTATGGCCTCTGCCCTGCTCCCTGAGACATTTCTATCACATTGGTCTTCACTGCAAGCTACTAGTAGAAGAACTATGGTAGCACTTGTCTGTGGGACACTGCGGCCTGCGGCACAATGCAACACAACTGAGGAAGTTTTGTTCTGAGGAGGAGGACTGAAAATCTGCTTTTCTTCCAGAACCAGTGAACCCGATGCTCAAACTCTTAGTTAGGGAATGCATGAAGCTACTTTCTCAACTTTCAGGAAACTATAGCACCTACAGCTCAAAAATTTACTTGTTGCTTCTGTCCAATTCAAGAAGAACTAGTGCTTGGCCATCAAGTAGCAGAGAATCCATTCGACCGTTGTGCTTCTGAACTTTCTGTACATTGTTGCGTTTCAGAAATGTCAGCACTTCTGTTTGTGGTAAGTGCTGGTAGTTGAATTTGTGATGATTCTAACTGAAAGGATGTGGTTCATGCATGTTCTAGATGAAACCGTGCTTCTTAACATTTTGTACATTGTGTTCCAGCTAGAATTCCATCATGCTCTTCATGTTATTTTTTCTGCTTGACTATATTAGTGTCTTGATAAATGAATTACCTAGTCCTAAGTCTTAACTGGAGTTGTCAGAATAAACGGAAAAATCAACAGCAGTCCAAGCTATATTTTGCTATTTGCCTATTTTTATCTGACACGGGTGATGCATGGTGTTAGTCTATATCCTACTTTAAGTTACTACCTACAGTCTATTCCGTATATCTTATAACTATATTGTTAGGAAGATTCTGGGCTATTTAGGACGCCTCTATACCCGATCATTGAACTATATATAATTCATAATTGAAGACATATATTACGGGTGTCTTGAGGTTTTCAAATGCTGTATCAGATTAGACCAGATGGTTTTTTTGAACTTGGGACACGCTTACACAGGCATGTCCTTGTTAGAAAAAAAGGCGATACTCACAATGACACTGTTTTGTAGTTCAAATATTGACCTGCCGCTCAAAAATTGACTTGTTTCTTCTGTCCAATTCAAGAAGAACTAGTGCTTGGCCATCAAGTAGTATGATAGGGATAAGCAAAAGCTTCTGGTTAGTTTCTCGGGTAAATCTGAAAGTTCTATTTGTCTGTGTGTTTGTGATTACTTTCTCATCTTAAGAAATTCTGTTAAGTTGCAGTTATCTCTCCATTCAATGAGATGCCTTCAACTGTGGATGAATAATATTAGGTCTAGCAAATGTTATATGCCTAATTGTACAGTTAGGCTACTGCTACATCTGCTTCCCCTGACTATGAATGCTTTGCATCTGACCTTTCTGTACATTGGTGCATTTCAGACTTGTCGGTATTTTTATTTACGAAGATTGGTACTAGGTGAATTTGTGATGATTCTGAATTTTCAACCTTTCTGTATATGCATGTTCTAGATTGAACCATGCTTCTGAGAATTTTGAAGGTTGTGAGTTTGTTATCTTTTCAAAGTGAGTTTGTTATATGGTGGGATTATTTGGTACTATATGATGTTATTTGATTCAATGGGCTGTGGATGGAGGCTATGAATGGGGCTGTAGATGGGGGCTGTGAATGGGGCTATGGATGGGGCTATTTTCTTGTGTGTGAATGTTGCAGGGATTTCATTTGAGTTGCCCATTTCTCCCGAAGTGTCGATTCACTTCCGTTTCGGTTGAGAAATGGGCACTCCTAGGTCAAAAAATTAGCAAAGGTCATGCCGAATTTTTCGGCCGAGATTTGTGCTAACTTTTTGCCTCTTTTTAATAGCATAGTGCAAACATGTCAGGCAACAACGAGGCCGGCCCTTCTAAGCACATGATCAGCGTTGAAGAACAAGCTAGACAGGCCAACCAGTCATTCTGGTGGGGGTCCCAACAGGAGGAGGAGGAGGCGATGAGGATGACACCACCACCGGAGGAGGAGGCGATCGTCGCCAGAGCTACTGGGGCTAATGAGGGAGGAGATCCTGATTACGAGGGGGACGAAGACGACTACAATGGAATTAGTGAAGGCAGCGGCGAATAGGATGACACCACCAATCGCGGCGCCCGCATCGATGGCGGCGAGCGCACCGATGGCGGTAGCGGCAACCCTGCCGCTTCGAAGAAGAAGAAGAAGAAGAAGGAACAGAAGGATCGGAAGGTGCCAGTGCTCGCCACCGTCTGCGATGAGTTCACTGAGGTCACAGAAAGTGTCCTACCCATTGCACCAGAGGCGATTGCTAAAGGGTATGGCCTGCAACTCGGGTGCATCGTCCGGGAAAGCATGTCGATCAACACGAAGTACATCAGACATGCTGACAATGCAGCTTTGGTCGATAACCTCCTTAAGAAGCTTCACAAGCGATACAGATTCCCAGAGCGGTTTAGAAACCTCGAGAGAAAGAACCCGGTGAACAAACTAGCCCTCACGAAGATGAGCAACGCCTTGAGCAGCTGGAAAACCCGGGTGAAGACTAGCATTGACAAAGGTGAAAGCTGGGAGGTTATTAGTAAGAAAAATCCGATGCTCGACGAAGAGGAGTTTCAGATATTCAAGGCAGATATAGCTACCGCTGACGCTATAAAATGGACTAAATGGGGAAGGAGTATGCGGGAACAGAACATAAGTAACCACCACCTTGGAAGCGGCGGTTACAGGGGAAACATGCCATTTGGGACAAGGACGCCGAACTTGAATGCCTTGGTAAAGACAACCCTTGGCTTAAAATCACGGACTTGCAGCTTAGGCAATTTGTTCGGGCTCGCTACTACCTGGACAAGGAAACATGGGAGTTCATCACCGACGATCCGGAGGTGAAGGACTTCGAGAAGAAGCTGGTAAGGAATTTATCGCCGATCTCAAGTCTATTGCGTTCTAATTAAAATAATGAAGCCAATAATCTAAATGGGTTCACCTTTCCTTGTCTCTACAGGAGGATGAACTGAACGCTACTGCCACAGAGTCGTCCCAGGATTCGATGGAGCCATGGGACACGGTTTTCAGCAGGGCGACCAATGCTTACAATAAGAGGGACAAGGGGTTGCCGCCGTCCTCGGCTGGCCGTGTGTTCGGCTTCGGTATGAGCATGAAGTTCAAGGAGTACTACAAAGAGGACGCCAAGAAAAGAAGGGAGAGGAAGAACTAGATAAATCCGTTGTTGAAGAGCTGAAGATGAAGGTGCAGACGCTGTAGGAGAAGGTGGTGGACGAGAAAACGGTGGACAAGTTAGTGGAAGAGAAGCTCTGCTCAATGATCCCCCCTGAGTTTTTCGAGGGGCTTACTACTTGGAATGCGGGAGGTCGACAGGGGCCGATACATCTGCCCAGCTTAAGCGGCAGCAACTCGGGCATCAATGTTACCGTGTCGCTAGACCTGGTGACCCCGCCGGCCATCAACGTCGGGACGCAGCCGCTCGTTTTGGTCACACCGACGCCCCCTCCCGCCAAAGATACCAATAAGGCGCAGCCGACGGCGGTGGTGCTTCATGAGGCACCCGAGCGGGAGATTGCAGATGATGATAGGCCGGCCGCCGGCATCGGCCGTGTCTCTACATTAGCCGAGATCCACACCATCACCAAGGTAACTAATTAGTTAGTGCACGTCATCTCCTTTATGCCTTTGATGCATGACTGCTGCCATCTCATGATGCCCAACAACATGTTTTTGCCTCTGGACACTTCTTGCGTACTCCTGCTTAAAGATGTCGGCGGTGAGTTGAAGGATGTTACCAAGGGCACTATCATACAACCGGCGAGCCGCACGATGCACAACAATCCAATGGATGATGACGTGATGAGGGTCAGGTTGGCTTGGGTGTTGCCAGGGTGCGACGACATGGACCCCCCCTTTCAACCTCAGGGAGCCGACGAACACAAGACCCTTGGAGAATGCTACGACTTGCCCTTGACATGGCCGAAGACCCAGATTCATCTTGCGGGGGGAGCACCGGCGCCACCTCTCGACTGATCGCCCGGCCACCACCTCGGAAGCCAGCAGCCGCCATCGTTGCCACCACCAGCCGTCACCAGCAACTCTTGGCAGCATGTGCACCGCCACATGGCAAAGACGTTGTGTCGCAACCACTGTCGCCCTCGCTACCACCACCACATGATGGCACCCATGAAGATGATGATGAATTGGTCAACATTGATGACTTCATCAACACCAGCGCCGCCAAAGGATTGTATATGCCTTCTGTGGATGAAGAACCCTTCATAGCTCGCGACGACCATCAAGCTGGTCAGCCCAATACATGCACGCATCGCCTGGTCTTCCATGGTCTTTCTCAAGAGACGCCTCCGGCCTCCGATCCACCACAAGAGAAACCGGGATTGGTTTTCAGCCCCAACACACTCCGAAAGGCGGCTGATGAGCAGATGGCAGTGGCTGACACTGTTGTGAAGAAGAAGCACTATAGGAAGAGAGGTAATAATAATAATAATAAGAAGGGTGCGAGCCAGCCTCTTCCGAAGAGGATCCGGGGTCAGGACGTCGTCGTCGTACCATCCACACAATATGGCTTGTCCCGAGTGCATGTAGCTGGTGATCCGATATTGACTTTGGATATGATCCACATTGCGGTTGGATCCATGTTAACTTTGCACGAGGGTGTCAAGACACTAGAGGCCCTCCTTCTTAAAGACAAAGATCCAAATTACCCGGTTTTCACGGCCAAGGTGCCATTGGACGTGGGCTTCGTCGATGAACCCCCCGCGGATATATTCTTCATAGCGTTCGAGGACATATTCAAGCTGTTTCTCACGAAACGGCTGGACTATAACTTGGTCCGCCTATACGCGCTCAATCTGGCGATCACGATCATGATCAAGAGAGAAAGTACCCCAGAAATCGCGATAGTGGATCCCTACTACATGCGGGACAGCCAGTTGGTCGAAAGATCAGAGACACAGACCAAGCTAACGGCGTACCTCGAGAAGTTCATGGTGGACAACAAGAGGAAGGGCACACTTCTTATGCCTTTCTTTCCCGAGTAAGTACACACACTCGCTCATCTCCACCGTAACTTATGCATTTCTTATAGATTTCTTCCTTTGCTCTTTTTCCAACATTCCATTCCAATTGTGTTGCGCAGAGACAAATACTGCACACTCATCGTCCTTTCCCCAAGGTATTCGCTAGCCACGTATTTCGACTCGGGAGTTTTACGAAGAAGAAGGACTACACCAGAATAAGGGATGTTCTCAATGAGGCTCTCGAGGGCTACACCAAGAAGGGATGCACCTTCGTAGATAAGGGGGAATGTATCAAGGATGGCAAACATGTGTTCAAGCACGTGCTCGAGTTCCCCTGTGTCAAGCTGTCGACTAATGGTGCCAAGGAGGCCTTCTACGTCCTCCATCACCTTAAAGGCTATGTTCGGGATTGCCAGAACCTAACGCTGCCATCTAGTCTCCGAGGATGGGCCAAAACTTTGGCGCGAATCAACGATGCTGATCTTAGAGAAGACTTCCATCGCATTCAGATGAAGTTGTCGCAAATCATCATTGAAGATGTCAACACAAAGGGGGTGCCCTACAACAAGCCAGAGGGTTGAGTAAGAGGGAGATCGAAGAACGCCTCCGTAAGCAGGGTGACACAAGTACGTGGATGACGAAAGAGGGCTATCTACCGTTCCCGAAGCCGAGCGAGAAGAGGAAGTCTTCATGATCGATGTGTACCTCTAGCATGATCCAGTGTGTGTATATTCTTGATGGACGCCTACTGTATTAGTGTGTGTGTCATAAACTTTACTATCTCGTGGTCGAAATGGTCATTGTTGTTAGACTTAAACTACCTTGTGATCGTGTTGTCGTTGAACTTATTGCTTCTATGATGATCTATCTTTTAGGTTTATGGATCCTTTGTTTTATATTCTGTGAACATATATATATATATATATATGGATGTGAACCCTTTATTAATTCTTTTCATTGTATTTTTACTAATATGCCTTGTCGTCTATAGAGATGGCGACGAGGTGGTATTTGGTGTACATGGGTAGGGTTCCAGGAGTCTACGAGGAGTGGGAGGATTGTCACAAATAAGTGGACAAGTTCAGCGGCAACATCTACAAAGGATACACGATTAGAGAGGAGGCGGTAGCCAAGTGGAGGAACCACTTGTGGAAGAAGAACCGGATGAAGATATTGGTCGGGCTAATGCTCTTCCTCACCATTATCACCGCTGTATTCTATTTGATCCTAGTGTAGGCGGCAGTGGCCACTTCATATTTGTAATGTGAGATGATATGAACTTTATATTCGGCACTTGTGTAAAAATTCGGCACTTGACACTATATATGTATCTCGATCGGGCTCTAATTGTGATAACATTATACTTGTGTTTGTATTATATGTCGGTTTTTATCTACTATATGTGCAATGTACTATTTATACTGATCTGGATAAATACTGTATAAATCATGTATAAATACTTGATTATACACCAGGAATATATTTTATTTTGAATACATGTAATATACTCAGTGACGCATATAGAAAAGGTGTCTGTGGCGCATATAGACTCTGTGGCGCATTAGATTGTGTGCGCCACTGAAGTCTGTGGCGCATTTCTATATGCGCCACATGAAGCAGATATCAGTAGCAGGGTAACAGTGACGACAGGGATATGCACCACAGAAGAGCTGTTTCCTAGTAGTGGAGGCAGCCAGCCGCCATGCAGCCAGCTACCTACTACCACCCCACCGAGCCAAACCCCAGCCGCCGCCTCCACCCGCTGGACACGCACGCACCTGGCTGCGCGGCACACCAGGCTACACAAGGCCACAACACGTTCACCACGCACGCCGCGCACAAGAGGACACAACCACGGCTCGCACGCACTGCCAGGCCCCAACTCTCGATCGAAACAACCCCCTCCTCTCTCGCTCAGCAACCGAAAAAGCTAAACCACATAGCGTTTGACGTCTCTATCTTATCAACCCTTCCTCCATTCCCACCATTTTTCTCGAGATTCGTGCCGATAGTTTTGTAAAAGAGACCTTCAACTATATTCATTTCTTACTCCATGGTCCTTCATATTTTCCATAAGTCCCCAGTAGTTAATTTATTATCTCGTTTTCCACATTTCACAAGAAAACATTGCAGATTAGAACATCTGATAGTTACAATGGCCATCGATTGATTCTCATGCTACGATTTTCTGCTACATGAATCTGGAGCATACATTCTTGACTAGAGAATCATAATAATTTATTCCATCCAGATTCTAGGAAACAAATCTCAATTTTGGAAGGAAATAATATGGAGTAGTAAATAATTAGCCCAACAAATATTTGGGCTAAACTTTTGGAGGGTGTCGTGCTGCATGATTTTCGGCCAAGAACATGAACAGACTTTTCTCGAACATGAACAAATTCGTCAAAGAACCAACGCAATAAAAAAACGAATCTCCAGAAATAAATAAGAAGTCTTCCAAAAACAAAGGGGAACAACAAATCTAGACGTACCCACGGATCTACAAGGCCAGATTCGTGCCCTCCAAGCCTAGATCGGAGGAGGGAAGAGGACTGCGCCGTCCTACGCATATCAATGGAGTCGCCGGCCGCCGTCCTGCGTGGATCAATGGAGTTGTCGGTCGCCGTCCTACGCGGATCCATGGCGAGGTAGAGCGTGGTGGTGGCCTGGTGGGGTGCGGCCGTGCGGGACAAAAAACATGGTGTACTTGTGCACCTTCGTTGCCATAGGGGTTGGATTGTGTACTGGGTCCAAGTTGTGAATGCAAATAAGACTGACGCGAATCTTGGAATACAGCTGGGCCGTTGGATAAGCCAGGAACACAACTGTGTGAAATCGCTGCGTTCCTCACCAACTCCCTAGGCCACCTCCTCCTTGGCCCGCACGCACGGCAACGGCCCGCGCGGCCTCTGTCCCAGCTCCGGCCTGGCTACCTAGCCATGGCGCCGCCACCACCGCCCTCTCCTCCCTCCGGTCGTCGGCCTCCCCAGCTGGCCACTGTCGATCCCAGAGTACCTCGCCGCCGTCAGGTTCCCCTCTGTCGCAAGCTCGCCGTCCAGGAGGTCATCTTCCTGCCGCGCGCCCCGTCTCCTCCACCTGCAGGCCGCCTGCGCCTTCCGCCGCTCGCCGCCGACCTCGGGTTCCTCGAGCACGCCGTCGTTCGACGCGCGTGTCCGCTCCTCTCCTCCCGCATGCGCCTGGGACCCCTCCGCTTCCTCTCCGATGTGGCCATCCGCCCTTCAGTTCGCCTTCCCCTTGTCGCCCTCGAGCCAGTGCTCCGTCGCCGTCACTCTCGGCCCAGCTCCGACCTCGTCCCCGATCCGAGCCTCCGTGCGCAGCGTCGCCTCGACGCCCCTGCTTCGGCGAGCTCCCGCTCGACTCCCCCCTTGGTCATGCCTCTGGCTGGTGTCCATCTCGTCGGCCAAGCTCCTCCGGTTGGTGGCCTCATGCTCCGGCCCCACGTCCCCTTGCCGCAGGCTGCCCTCGCCAAGCCGTCTTTTCCGCTATAGCATGACAGCAAGTTTATCGACCATATGCCTGATTGGGACATGCTTCCTCGTGGCGCACATGTGAACTCACCTGCGTGTGCATGTCCCTTTGTTTTCCAAGGACAAAAACCCCTGTTAGAGTATACGGTTTGGACTAGACCCAGTTCTTTTGAGGCTTCTAGACAGCTTAGAGGTGAAAAAGAGCCTAAAACCAAAGAGAACTCGATTTTAAGCTGTTTTTCTTTACCGCTGCTTCTCACATCGTTCACAGTGGGGAGAAGCTGGGTCTGTGGCTTCCCGGGATGGACCGAAACGGTACAAGCTGACGCCCCTTCGTTTTGTATTATTTACGTTGAAATGCCATCGTCCAGCCTCAATCAATCGAGCGAAACGTTTTCTTTTTTCTCTGAGCGAGCCATGATCCAGCGATTTCTCCCTTCTCTTCACCCGTGTTTCAGAGCGCCCTTACACGCAAGCCTGTCGCCGCCGCCGTCCCGGACAACTCCGTCCGCCGCACCCCTCCGCCAAAAGCTTCCTCTGCCCACCCCGATCCCATTCCACAGAAAAGGGGTAGCCCGCTGCCACGCCCTATACCTCGTCGGCATGGATCGAGGCGAGATCAATCTCCAAGGAGTTGCGCATGCTTGCTCTTCTGAATCCTCAAGTCTGCACGTGGTCCAGCGGTCATCAATTGCCCTTTTGTGAGCATGGATCGAGAAGCAAAATCAGCGTTGTAATTGTTTCTCTTGCACTACGTAGATCAAGGAAGGTGATTAGCAGGAACGCTCACACCACAGATCGAGGAAGGGTCAAGCAACATGTCAGCTTAGGTTGTAATTAAGAAATTGGATAAACTCATATTAGATTGTACAGATTTTGTTGTTGACATTAAATAAATTCAGAAAGATGGTTGTTAATGTTCAGGGGTATCATAGAACTTTTATCAGACAACTGAGATAATAAGCCGAGCCTGTGGAAGCCGAAAAGAACTGAAGTATAGTTTCTTATGAGCTTAATTTCACTACAGTTTCTCTAGGTAGCTCAAGCCAGAGTGGCTTATTCACAAGCCAGAGCCGAAAAAAACTGGGCCATATATTTGGTAGTTTAAGATTGTAATCTAAATCTATTTTTATTTATCTTCTTGCCCCAATTTACGTTGGGTACGTTCGTCGCCACTTAAAAATTTCCGTCCGCCTAGATTAGACGGTTTTGTCCCTGGAAGTTTAGAAATATCACAGACATTGCCACCGTGGAGTGAAAACCAAACAGTTTGGTGGTAAGAAAAAAATCATCCCGAGCTCTCCCTGACGCCGCGCTCGAGCCGGCGGACGAACGAAACAAGCTGCCTGGCGCGGGGCATGGCGACCGGCGACGGGACCTGGGCTGACCCGCAGTAAGTGGAAAATCTCGCACCGTCTTGGATTCTCGACCTCCTCCCCGAGGACGGCCTCGCAGGGCGACAGAACTCATGGGGCTCGATCCGGGCGGCACGGACGAGCTTGAGGCGGCGATAGAGCGTCACGTGCAAAGGGCAAGCCTAGCCGCGGGATCGTGCTCGAGCGGTAGGAGGTGAGGAAGACCGGCAGCGGTGCTGGAGCGGGCGAGCTAGAGAGGGAGGAGACCGCGTCCGGGATGGTCCTCGTCGCTCGCCGGCAGGTCACGCAGGACTCCCTCGCGTCCTATCCTAAAAATAGCACCCCCGCGTCGGTGCGCCGCTGCACGCCGTCTCCGCTCGCGGGCTCCGCACCCCTGTCCTTTCTCATCGAGTGCGGCCTATGTGCAGGCGCTCCTATCGCGAAGCCTCCAGCCCATACCATCTCCCCTGTTCTGCTTCCTGTAGTGCGGTTGTAGGCACATTCCGACTCAACGCATAGCTTTGCCTCCTCGTGTGGATGAGCAGCACGGGGATAAAACGAGCACCAGGAGCTCGAGCGATGAAATACTCAGTTGATTTTGCTGCTGAAAAAATGATTGGAAGAAGAAAAAGTCAGGTGGTAGAACCTAATGAAGAACGGGAGGAACGGAGAAGCATAAAAGGGGATATTTTCTACCACCTACCTCGGCAGCAGTTTGGGCAGAGCATCGAAGGAGCGAGAAAATGCATCTTTTTATGTGCACGTTTCCTGCTGTCAGTCTAGCCACGTCCCGTGCATGTCCTAACAAATGTTGTTTTCTCATATTTAGAATTTGTTTTCTCCAGCGAGTATGGAAGACTGAAAGAAACTGTGTGCTTATTGTGCTTATCACTATTAAAGCTTACTTATCGGGTAACCCGTTGTTAAAGTTTTATCAGGAATTCTTTTAATCATATACTCGCTCCGTATAGAAATAAGTGACTCAACTTTGTGTAGATATAAATGTATCTAGACGCAATTTATTGTGTAGATATGTCCATATTTAGCCAAAACTAAGTCATTTATTTCTGATAGTATAGTAAGGAGTACTCCCTCCATCTCAAATTAGGACGCAATATAGTGCATATAGTTTTTGATTAAAGTCAAAAATTAAAGTTTGACTAATTATATAGAAAAAAATATAAACATCTACGTGCAAAATGCATGCTAATATAAAAATATATTTCATAAACGTTCTAACAGTACTTTTTTATATTATAAATGTTGACACTTTTTTCTACATGGTTAGCCACATTTTGAAAAGTTTAACTTTGAGAAAAAACTATATAAATCCTAATTTCGGATAACTAACGATTGTTTTTCTTTTGCCAGTGTCCCTACCTGCCGAAACCAAAACTCTCATGAGTTTCACATAATTAAGTTTTATGCACTTAAAAATCAATGTTTCATGGAAGTTTTACTCGAAATTTGACTATTTTTCCATAATGTAAAATTTATGTGTGTGACATGTGTACTCGTAAAATTGCATTAACCATTGCATTAATCGTGGCAACGCACGGGCATTCAGCTAGTACTATATAAACAGTCTAAGGGCTCACGATGTAATCACCTCTTGCAATATCAATACAATTTATACTTCTGCAATCTTTTATGGTATCAGAGCGTGTTGCTCCTCGGTCTAGGGTTTAGCCACCACCGCTTCCGCCGCGCCGCCCCGAGGAGATCGTTTTCCGCCGGGGGCCGTGCAATAGTAGATTAGATCTTGTTTGCAAATTTTTCTCGCCGGTCACTTGACCAGCGTTTCTTCTTCTTTCGCCGATCATAGATCGGATTGCGTCGTCCACAGTCGCATGTCGAAATCACGCGCCTCTACTTCAACCTTGGCGTCGACTCATCTCTGGCAAATCATCGTCAACGATTGTGCCAAGGAGTCTTCGCGCGGCGCCCCAAGGGACGCCTTCACGCGCCGTCGGTTGCTCCGTCCTCACGTCATCATCACGCCAGCCCGTCTTCACCAATATCGACCGAGACGCACATCCCCGAGTACGCGCCTCGCCATCAACAAAGGGCTACACCTTCATCAACCATGGTCATCATCACCGACAACCATCTACACCAACAATATAGCCGCATCGTCGCCGCCACCACCAAACATGGTCATCATCAACGCCAACAAGTTCTTCTTCTCCACGAGCGGCGCCGCGCTCATACAAGCAAAAAAAGGGTCTAAATCCCCAAAATCAACTACCGCTACAACAAATCGCCATCAACAACTACCTGTTCGTCTTCGTCCACCATGACCTCGCCGCCAGAGTCGTAGTCTAATTTTTATTTTTTACTTAATCAATTTTCTTCTTGCAACTACTTCATGTACTCCGAAAAATCGACGGACAACTTCTACGCACGGACCGTTCACGGAGAATTTCTCTGCTGCTCCCTCCGGCTCTGGCATGCATGGCTCGTGATGGTCCATGTCTTCGCACGTCCGGTATTGGCAACATCGACGTGTGTCTTCGTCCCCGGTGCGCTCCCGAGTTTGGCAAGCTCGGCAAGGCATGTCGCCTACCTCGACTACTCCGGATCCAACTACGTCTACTTCAACTACTACGGCGAATTCTCCAGGCTCATCGACGACATCGACCACAACACCATGATAACATAAACCTCATCGACTTCATCAACGGCGACTACATCACCAACAGCATCATCGACCATGACTACAGCACCCCACACCTGGCTACATTGACATCGGCATCCACCGGCTCCTTCTTCAGTTCGCGCCTTCAGTTGTGCTCCAGTCAGACCGTCCGCGACGCTCCGGCTGTTCGCGTCACTACCGATCCGACTGCGGGGGAGTGTTAGAATATACCACGGTTTGGACTATATTTGGTAGTTTAAGATTGTAATCTAAGTCTATATCTATTAGGCTTCTTGCCCCCAAGTCTTCTAGTACTATATAAACAGCCTAAGGGCTCACGGTGTAATCACCTCTTGCAATATCAATATAATTTATACTTCCGCAATATTTCAACCCCATCAGAACCACATATGTGCTTCGCTCACTGGTCCATGCATGTGCTTCCCTGGCTGTTGTTGGTGCTGTCATTCGCCGCTTTGATACCCTCCATGCCACAACACACACTTGATCGGCTACCAGAAGAACACTAACAAGGATGCCAAGATATCCTCGAGACCACGGTACCAACTTAAGATCAGCATCGACACACAAGGCCAGAGCCCAAGGCGGCAATGATGAACTCGAAGATCATCTACACGGAAAATCAAGTTCTACTTCATGAAATCCGAAACCAAACCCTGAAGACCGATCTCATCGAAACCAAGATCGTCGAACCCTATTGTGTGACCCCCTATCCGTCCCTATTTTATAATATGATATACACCTTATTGCATATTAAATTGTTCATGCTCACATACATATTTTGTCATTTGGGGTATTTTGTCGATTCACCTAATAATCATATATTGAGGCTATATGTGGGATAATCTTGTTTTATCCCGACTCCATTTAAAAGTGTGTAGCAAACCGATGCCAAATTTTTCCTTGTTAATTTAACATTTAAATTGCGGGGTAGATAAATAACTTGAACCATGATATTAATCATCGGGATTCCGATTCCGCTTAATATTGCTAAAATAGACCGCATATTGCCATGGCATGCATCATGCCGGATCTTCCGCCGTAGTATTAAATATTGCACCTGGTGTTTCTTTCTACTGCTTTGCTTCTTCACCGGATATGACGATGAGTGGATGCGAGATATGATGAGCCTTCCGTTGATCTCCTCAGGCGAGAATTCTCCCCCTTCTACATATTTTCCATTTATAGCCTTTACTTCTTTCTTTGTCTATTTGTTATCCTTAATATCGATGCTTTAGTACCGCACCTTTATTTACCTGCTCCACTATATTGCATGGCTTATCCTATTGCCTTTTTTGATTATCTGGCTTTGTCCTTGCGAGTCGTAGCACATGCTTAGGTTTGTTGCCGCTCTCATACGGGTGAACCATGATATCTGGATATGGTTGATACCATGATAATTAAATTGGTGATGTTGGTTATGGTTATGGTTTCACCTAATGATAAGGCTCCGGTAGGGACCACCTTTGGGAACAGCTTGAGCCGACCTAGGACCCGTTTGTTCTAGGATATCATTTCTGAGTTAATCGCGCTAACCAAACGTGGGGGCCCCTGAGATCCCCCCTCAACTACCGGTGCTATTCGTTTATCCAGAGGGTCATAAATTGGTTTTCCATTTGGTGTATACGCATAATATGTCTTTGGACATGGTGGCTATAATATGTCTTTGGACATGGTGATGATATGATATTTGGTGGACAACAGCTGCGTTGCATACATAAACGCCGTATGGCCGAGAGGTCATCTTCCATAGTGGAGCTCCGATCCTTCTCGACGGTAGGCGCAAACGTTGTACCTCCCTTGAGAATCGTCGTGCCTCCTGGTTGGGTCAATATAGTAGGTGATACCTCTGGATACGCGCGTAGTTCTGAGATAGTTCTTGTTGTGAGATTCGGAAGGCACACGTATTATGTTGCCTGAAGGGTTGAACATGTGTTTGGGTATAGTAGTGCACCCCTGCAGGGTAAATCTTTTCGAGAAGTCGTCCACAGTTATGGACGCCTCAGGAGTACATTGTCATGATCATAGACAACGCCACTAATGTTTTGCCTCTAATAATATGACTAGTAATTAGCCTTATCAACTAAACACCTACTTAACTAAAATTGCCACCGTGTGTGTTCCGCAAGAGGACTTCCTCGACTGGTCTCTGAGGGGGAAAATCTTCGGATGGGTTATGTTTGGTGTTATATTATACTTATCGTATAGCGCTTTCTTATCTCACTCTAATATCCAAAGTTGTAGAATATCTCTATAAGTTAGATAGTACAAGCTTTGCTGCCGCTAAGCCCACCATACTTATGTAGGTGAGGACCATTGAATTCTAGACTCGTTGTGTACTGGCCTCAGTACTGACCGCTCTCTTTTTCCTTTGCCCTTTGTTGGCACCCCTTTGGCTTTGACAGGTATGTGATTGACGACATTAGCAAGGTTACCCTTCCGGCTTGGCCTGGGAAGGGTTATGGACACCGCTTGGTTATTCTTTAGGACTCTTAGTCCCATTTGGTTCTTATCCATACTCGGATACTATTTGGCTTTCTCCATGATTTGTATCTTTGTATTGTATCATTTGTATTCTTGACTCGTTGAGTCGTTGTATGTATAAGTTCTTGTGGATATTGTTGTAAACTACTATGATGTAACTACTTGTAAGAAACCCCACCCACGTGAAAGTGTTTGGTGGGCTCCTTTGAATCGTTTCTACGCGGATTTTGGCGAGAAATGATGGGATCTGCATAGACCTGATTCGGGGCGTTATAGTATTCAATACAAGTTGTGTTGGGAATGGCTTCCACCATGGACTTTGAAATTGAACAACTTGATGTGAAGATAGCCTTCTTACATGGAGACCTAGAGGAGGAGATATACATGGAGCAGCTAGAAGTATTTGTGGTTGCAGGCAAGGATAAGCAAGTGTGTAGATTGAAGAAGAGCTTGTGTATGGCTTTAAACAAGCTCCTCGACAGTGGTACAAGAAGTTTGAGTCATTTATGACTGAGCCTGGTTACCATAAAGCACAACCTGATCATTGTGTTTTATGAAGAGGTACGCTGAGGGTGACTTCAATATTCTCTTGCTATATGTTGATGACATGCTGTTTGTTGTAAATGGCACAAAGAGGACTGATCTCCTTAAGAAGGCATTGAGTCACTCATTTTCCATGAATGATTTAGGACTAACTAAGCAAATACTTGGCATGAAAATATCCTGTGATAGATGAAAGAAGTTGCTTTGGTTCTCAAATGAAAGATAAATTGAGAAGGTACTTGAAGGGTTCAACATGCAAGATGCAAGGTCTGTTACCTCTCCACTTTTAGGTTATCGCAAACTAAGTATAGAAAAATGTCCTAGAAGCAATAAGGAAAAAGAAGAAACGAGTACAGCACCATACCAATCTGTCGTGGGTAGTTTGATGTATGCCATGGTGTGCACTACGCCTGATATTGTCTATGTGGATGGAGTTATTAGCCGATTCATGACAAATCCAGGTGAAGCTCACTTGAATGTAGTGAAGTGGATTCTTAGGTATCTCAAGGTACTTCTAGATCATGCTTATGTTTTGGAAGCGGTGATCCTATATTGCAAGGCGTACAAATGCAAGTTATGCTAACGATGTAGATTGTAGGAAGTCTACTTATGGATACTTGATGACCTATGTAGGGGGAGAAATGTCATGCCAATCAAGGTTGCAGAAATGCATTTCACTATTAACCACAGATGATGAGTACATAGCAGCAGTTGAGGCTTGCAAGGAAGTGTTGTGGATGAGAAACTTCTTGCAAGAGTTGGGCATGAAGCGGGAGAATTATAATATTTTTTTCGATAGTCATAGTGCCATCCGTCTTGCCAAGAATCCAAGTTTTCACTCTTAAACCAAGCACATTGATGTGAGGTAATATTGGATTTAAGATGTTGTGAGTTCTAAGTTGCTGAAACTTGAGAAGATCCATACCGATAAGAATTAATTGGATATGATGACCAAGATATTGCAAAATAAGATGTTGCTTATATGTTGCAAGGCAGTGTACATGGCGGTGCCCCCACATGATTCAAATGGAGGAGATTTGTTCGGTATTATCCTCATGTGGGTTGTGCGGAGATGACCTTACGAAGGCTTTGAGGTGGCGCAAAAAGGTGCAACAACTCCTACCCATTAGGGATATGACTGAGGGTCATTTCGGACATTGCACGTCAAAAGTATTGATGTCACTTCATTATCTTGTTGTTGCACCTATATATGACTTGTCCTACCTGCTTGCATAAATTAGCTATGTGTGCTGAGAGCACTCATGACTTGTTCTCGGTTGGGACAGAATATGTTTCTCCATATATGTTTGATGCATATGCTTCCTTCCGTGTTTGAGCAACGATTTTTGGAATTAGTAATGAGTGGTGTTGAAGTTTACATCTTGTTCTGCTGAGTTAATAACATAAAACCACCACTTTAGCAGCTAAATTTACTATTTGGTATCACTTTACATTTTTGGTACCAAAATCTACCACATTTGTCGTCGGTTGTCTCCTAAAACACCAATTCGCATCTAAACACAAATATCTCATTAAGTTGGGTAATTTCAAGGCATTTCGATATTTTACAAATGTTCATGTATTATCAAGACTGTTGGAAATATGCCCTAGAGATAAATAATAATAAGGATTATTATCGTATTTCATAAAGTTTATGATTATGTTTTGTATCATGCTATAACTGTATTGAAAGGAAATGTCAATACACGTGTGATATATAAACATCCAGGGGTTCCCGTGAAACTCTAGTCACTGGTTCATTGGTCAACATATGATCAAGGTTTCCTGATCATGTGACATTTATGCCAGCTGGAAATGGAGTCAACTCATTTCGATAATGAGATGATGAATCAATATCCAACCTAAACATCGTGACCTGATCATCATGAAGTTCAAGTTACGATGATTAGAATAGACATCGTAGAATATTCCTTAGACCGTGAGACTATATCAATCACTGTCTCCTGATACATTGCAAATGTATCTTTTTGATGTTCCATGCTTGGTTTTATCCACTTTCTTGTGTTTTGTTCCAACTTTGGAGTACTTTTTATATGATTTCTTGGACTAACCTATTAACAAGATCCATAGTGCCAGCTGCCTGTGTTCTGCTGTTTTTGGTTCCAGGAAAGTCATAAAATGAATATTCTCGGAATTGGACGGGACAAAAGCCAAAGTGCCTATTTTTCCGGAAGGGATCAAGTGCCAGAATACGAGACGGAGAAGGGCCGGCCACACCACCTGGCCGCGCGGCCAGGCATGGCCCACGCCAGGGGGTGGTGTGGTGGCTCCCGGCACCCCCTCGGCCTCTCCTTCTGCCTATAAGTTGCCCTCGGGACGAAAACCCTAAGTACCCGATCAAAAATCCACGAAAGAGTCTGTAGCCGCCGTCATCTCCATCCCTAGATCGGGAGGGATCTGAAGCTCTTCCCGGCACCCTACCGGAGAGGGGAATTCACCTTTGAGGCCTTCTTCATCACCATGCAAGCCTCCGGTGTGATGCGTGAGTAGTTCATCCTTGGACTACGGATCCATGTAGTAGCTAGATGGCTGGTTTCTCCTCCTTTGTGCTTTCATGTTTAGATCTTGTGAGCTCCGTTCATGATCAAGATCATCTATTTGTAATTCATACATGTTGTGTTTGCGGGGATCCGATGGATATTGAGATACTATTTCAGATTGATTATTGATTCTATCATGTCTTTGTTATTTGAGATCTTGCATGCTTTCCGTTGTTAGTAGCTATCTTGGCCAAGTAGATGCTAGCAACTCCAAGAGTTAGTATTTATGCTCAATAGTGGGTTCATGCCTCTGGTAATCTGGGGAAGTGATAGAAATCTCTAAGGTACTAGATGTGTTGTTGCTACTAGGGAGAAAACAACAATCCTTTGTTCATAGAACAATCGTATTGTCTACTTTACACGCAGTTCGTAAAGCAATAATCTGTTGCTTGCAACTTAATACTGGAGGGGGTTCGGATGATAACCTGAAGGTGGATTATTAGTCATAGATGCAATTGGATGGCGGTCTATGTATTATGTTGTAATGCCCAATCAAGTCTCAGAGGAGTCAAGATGATTAGTATATGCATGTATTGCTTTCTCGGTGTTTGTCAATTGCCCCGCTGTAATTTGTT
The DNA here is from genome assembly GCA_910589775.1 of Avena eriantha. Taxonomy (NCBI): domain Eukaryota; kingdom Viridiplantae; phylum Streptophyta; class Magnoliopsida; order Poales; family Poaceae; genus Avena; species Avena eriantha. The sequence continues at coordinate 459,407,104 of OU342741.1, read as the reverse complement.
CACCCAGCATGTTATCTATCTAAGGAGAGCCACCTCTAGTGAACTATGGACCCCGGTCCTTTTACTTTACATACAATCTACAATCTTTTACTGCTTTGTGTTTACTTTCTGCAAACTTTTACTTCTTTCCATTCGATACGTTTAATCCTTTGTTTTCCGCAAAACACGGTGAGATTGACAACCTCATCGCAAGTTGGGAACAAAGTTATGTGGTTGTGTTGTGCAGGTCTCCACGTTGCTACTAGCACCGGTAGTGCGCCCTGCCAAAGCTCAGCTAGTAACACCTTTGGGGTGTTTCCTTGATTCTACTGGTTCGATTAAACCTTGATCTCATAACTAAGGGAAAACTCGCTGCTGTGCTCATCATACCTTCCTCTTGGGGTTCCCAACGGGCTCTACATCAACCACGAGCTAGCAAAGATTTTTCTGGCGCCGTTGCCGGGGAGTCAAGCACATCTTCACAAGGGGAGTCCCTCATAACCAATCTCTTTACTTTGTTGTTTTTGTTTTGCTCAGTTTCTTTTTGCTTTGTTTGCTTGTTTTGTTCTTCAAAAAACCCAAAAAAAATAGTTTTACTTCTTTGCTTTCTTATTTGAAAAACACAAATTTTTTAAGTCTCCTTTAGTTGTCACCCCTTCCCTAGCTCACCATGTTGATCCCTACATTCACCCTGAAAGACCTTCCAGTTGGTAGTGGTTCTATATTTGGTAAAGTTAACATGGAAGAATTCTTTAATCATGTTAGTAAGCATGAAGATACTGAGGATAGATCCCTTGCAGAACTTGCTCCAAACTATGAGATTGCTGCAGCTTCTTTAATTCACATGTTAGAAGCTAGGTTCGTTAACCTCAACCCTTTAATGCAAATAATGTTTCTTAAGCTTAAAGAAATTGAAGACCCTGAAAAGAGGGATTTATTCTAGAAACTTTGTTTAAGGAGTTCTATGATGTTGCCAAAGAAGCTAGAAAAGTTTTTGAATGTTTCAATATGCTAGGCTCATGTGTAGATGTGGTTGGTACACGAGGAAAGATGAACAAAACCGAACCTAATGGGGAGGAACCTAAGATACGAATACCCTTCAAACTAGTAGCAATACATGATACCATAGAAAAGAATCTTGATTGGATTGTTCCTGCAAACCCTTTTGATGAGAATAGTGAACCCAAGAGCATTGAGAAAGGATCCTCTAGAACTTACTTGGATGATATACCTTGCCTTGTTGAAAATATTTCTGGTATTGGTCTTAATGCTTCTTCATTTGAGAACACTTGATTCTTTCTTTGCTTCTTATGCCTAACTTAAAGGCGTTAAAGAAAGTACTTGTTGGGAGATAACCCAAGAGTTTTAGTTGATTCTTGTAAGTTATTACCTCTGTAATAACCTCTCCTTATCCTTTTTATTTGCTTTTTGTGCCAAGAGTAACCTCTAATGAGAGTGAAGTAATGATTGGGAAAGTTGCTGTCCCGAAACAGATTTCTGTGCTTCACTGTAAAAATTCCTGAGAGAGATATGTACGTCGGATTGAGCTGTAATTTTTAGTGCTTCTGCCCCAGGTTGTTGTCTAATATTTTTTAGTTCAACACTTTTTGATTTGAGCAACAGAAGGTCTTCGAAAAAATTCGTATTTACCTGCTGGTCTGTTTTGACAGATTTCTGCCATTTCCTGCATTTGCTTCTTGTTAGTTCCTTCTTGAGTTCCTTTGGGGAATTGAGCTTTTTTAGGGAAGTGCTACAGTAGCTAGTGTTCTAATGGAAGTTTATTTGGTATTAGAACTGAACTTTAAGACTTATTTATCTTAAGTGCACTAATGTTGCTAATGAGATTGTGTGAAGTTTTGTATGAAGGAAAAATTTTAGGTGTATGGAAGGAATGAGTAATGAGATGAAGGATGGACTAAAGCTCAAACTTGGGGATGCCACACGTGTCACCCCAATAAACATCCAAGAAGTACAAGCGTCAAATCTTGGGGATGCCCAAGGCATCCCCTTCTTCATCAATAAAAATCTCAGGTTTCTTCCAAACGCTTCATTTTTATTGTTTCATGCACAGTTGTGTTTTTCTTGGAGCGTCTTCTTTTTCGTTTTTGTTTTAGTTTTAGTTTGCTTTAGTTTGCTTAGTTTTCTGAATAAATTGGTTGGACCCCCTCTTTCACACTTTGGTTTGCAAATAGTTTGGTTTGGTTTGGAAAAGAGTAGGAAAAGTTCATGCTTTTGTGGTAAAAAGAGCTTGTTGTTTACGGTGGCCATTCTTTGTCATGCCATGCTTGATATTGTTTTGGCTTTATGCTTAGTATTATTTGTTGTAGCATGACTTGTTATAAACAATTGAGATTGCTTAATGTGCCTTGGATGAATCATGCGTTGTTTTAGCATATTAAAGCATAATATAGTTGTATTCTCCTTTGATGCTTTATTCGGGTTGACTTGGCGCATGCTCACACCGTGTTATGACTATCTCAAGTCACCATAGCCTTTATGATCCTTTAGTTTTCAACTTGTAGTATCACTTTATGTTTGATCAATGATGTTTTGTCGCTCTGCATGATTATGGCCATTATTGCTCTCTTAGTTTGTCACTCCCAGTCTTTTGCTAGCCTCCACAACAAAGTATGAGTTTCACTCATGCATCCAACTCCCCAAACCAAGTTATTCCAAAGATTCCACCATACCTACCTACTAGCTTATGCTATTCCAAGTATATTCATGCTTTTGTTTACCTTCCACTTGTTATGAAAAAACTAGTGATTAAAGCTCTCACAAACTTGATGGCACACTTTACTTTACTTGCCCTTAATAAACTTGAACCATTGTGTCTTCTATGTTGTATATTCTTGCACTTATTTGTTGGGAATTATCAGAACCATGCTTTCATGGGGAACGCTTTCAACATTGCACTTGGTACTTGTACCTAGTTGATATCATGCTCTTTTGTATATGGATGTCATCGGTGTGAAATGAAAGGGGAGCTTGTAAGTCCATGGAGTTATGTATATGTGTTAGAGAAACGCCTGGGCTGCTGGTCTAATCCATGCTGACATGGTGGAAACCTGCAGCGTAACCATAATGAGCTGTCTATGAAGCATTCTTCTTATAAAAAAATAGTCCTATACTGAGAAAAAAGAGAAAAAGAGAAAAAAGAGATACTATGAAAAGAGGAAAGAGAGAAAAAAGCACCATATTCCCATGGTAAATAAGAAGAATGCTGAGATGCTCGTTGTCTGCTTGCCTTGTCATTTTGATATGGGGATTCTTCCGTATCATCGGGCAAGGGGTACCCCGTTGGCGGTTCTCAATGATACACATATACTTACGAGGACAAGAACTTACCAGTGACTAAACTTGAGTAGCATGAGGAGCGGCCCTCGTATACAAGGGACATGAGATTTCTGACTTATACTTCGTCAAGCATGTACACCATAGTTTGTTCACTTTAACCTTAATCACTTCAAGATGCTTATGATAGGGGCAATGAGACCTGAAAGCTATAAGTACCATAATTTTTGGAAGCTCTTTATGAGACTTGAATCCCTACTTCCTTTACAAAAGGCCTTTCTTCCACCAATATATTGAGTCTCCACATTCTATCTTTATGCACCTACTTTGAGAGCATAGTGGCCATTCTTAGTTCTATGTGCATTGTCCCAAGACTAGTTGATTGATGCATAACTTGATATTGCTTATTTTAAACTATTATATCTAGTCACTCTTATGAACTTTGAAGGTGTCCGATGCATTTATATATGCTACTCTATTGAGGGACAAGGTGAATACTATTATGCTATGTTTTCTTTATGTGAAAAAAACAAACGTCTTGCAAAGCATGTTATTCATGAATCTTTTGTTTGTACCTTTTCATGTTGCATCATAGTCTCTTTGCTTATTGCTAGAACTTTGTCTTTCATGTTATGATTGAAGTACTATCATCCCAGCTTTGAGTATTTTGCAAATACTTTGATCAAGTCTTTGATGGTGCATGTCACCTCCAAAATTATTTCTTTTTATCACTTACCTACTCGAGGAAGAGCAGGATTTAAGCTTGGGGATGTTGATACATTGCAAATGTATCTATAATTTTTGATGTTCCATGCTTGGTTTTATCCACTTTCTTGTGTTTTGTTCCAACTTTGGAGTACTTTTCATATGATTTCTTGGACTAACCTATTAACAAGAGCCACAGTGCCAGCTGCCTGTTTTCTGCAGTTTTTGGTTCCAAGAAAGTCAGAAAATGAATATTCTCGGCATTGGACGGGACAAAAGCCAATGTGCCTATTTTCCGGAACGGATCAAGTGCCAGAATACGAGACGGAGAAGGGCCAGAGGCCGGCCACACCACCTGTCCACGCGGCCAGGCCTGGCCCGCGCCAGGGGGTGGTGTGGTGGCTCCTGGCACCCCCTTGGCCTCTCCTTCCACCTATAAGTTGCCCTCGGGACGAAAACCCTAAGTACCCGATCAAAAATCCACGAAAGAGTCTGTAGCCGCCGTCATCTCCATCCCTAGATCGGGAGGGATTTGAAGCTCTTCCCGGCACCCTGCCGGAGAGGGGAATTCACCCTGGAGGCCTTCTTCATCACCATGCAAGCCTCCGGTGTGATGCGTGAGTAGTTCATCGTTGGACTAGGGATCCATGTAGTAGCTAGATGGCTGGTTTCTCCTCCTTTTTGCTTTCATGTTTAGATCTTGCGAGCTCCGTTCATGATCAAGATCATCTATTTGTAATTCATACATGTTGTGTTTGCGGGGATCCGATGGATATTGAGATGCTATTTCAGATTGATTATTGATTCTATCATGTCTTTGTTATTTGAGATCTTGCATGCTTTTCGTTGTTAGTAGCTATCTTGGCCAAGTAGATGCTAGCAACTCCAAGAGTTAGTATTTATGCTCGATAGTGGGTTCATGCCTCTGGTAATCTGGGGAAGTGACAGAAATCTCTAAGGTACTAGATGTGTTGTTGCTACTAGGGAGAAAACAACAATCCTTTGTTCATAGAACAATCGTATTGTTTACTTTACACGCAGTTCGTAAAGCAATAATCTGTTGCTTGCAACTTAATACTGGAGGGGGTTCAGATGATAACCTGAAGGTGGATTATTAGTCATAGATGCAGTTGGATGGCGGTCTATGTATTATGTTGTAATGCCCAATCAAGTCTCAGAGGAGTCAAGATGATTAGTATATGCATGTATTGCTTTATCGGTGTTTGTCAATTGCCCCGCTGTAATTTTTTCACCCAGCATGTTATCTATCTAAGGAGAGCCACCTCTAGTGAACTATGGATCTCCGTCCTTTTACTTTACATACAATCTACAATCTTTTACTTCTTTGTGTTTACTTTCTACAAACTTTTACTTCTTTCCATTCGATACGTTTAATCCTTTGTTTTCCACAAAACACGGTGAGATTGACAACCTCATCGCAAGTTGGGGACAAAGTTCTATGGTTGTGTTGTGCAGGTCTCCACGTTGCTACTAGCACCGGTAGTGCGCCCTGCCAAAGCTCAGCTAGTAACACCTTTGGGGTGTTTCCTTGATTCTACTGGTTCGATTAAACCTTGATCTCATAACTAAGGGAAAACTCGCTGCTGTGCTCATCATACCTTCCTCTTGGGGTTCCCAACGGGCTCTACATCAACCACGAGTTAGCATCTCCCGAGAATGCTTAGATAGCATGAAACGTCACTTATGACAGAGTGATCATAAAGGTGTGTTCAGGTATTCATAGGAACCATAGAGGAAATATATGTCAAGAGCATGATTTGTCCGTCCGCGTGACAGAAAGATACTTAAGGGCCCACTTGGAGAAGTTGTATCCAATATCTGCACAGCGTGTGATTTGATCACATGGATATCACTTGTCAAAACGAGTCAATTAGCATTGTTCGGTAACATATTGAACACAACATGGTGATATCATTGATCAGATCTCAGGCAATGCAAGTATCGAGGAATAAGACGCGACCGTCCTAGTTCAAACGATGAAAGATCTTCGTGGAATGTAGAGGGGTCACATGGCCATCTAGGTCCCTCTGTCGATCATTGGTCCGGGAGTGTCCCGACCATGTCTGGAGTGTTCCCGAACCGTAGGGTATCACGCTTAAGGGCTTGATGATGCTTAGAGAGTGTTTACAGGATTGGTAGAATCACCAAAGAAGAGAAGAGAAAACCGAAAGGGTTTTGGTAAGTCCGGAGGATGTCCGGAGTGGAGGTGGAAGGTGTTCCATAGCCACGGAGATTGATTAATATGTGAATGAATGTTAAATATTGATTTAATCATTTATTCATAATTATTTAATAAATATAAAATCAATTAAAGGTCAAAAAGGCTTAATGGGCCTAGGAGGAGGACACACCCCTAGGAGGGGCCAAGGGGGTGGCCGGCGGCCCTAATGGGCCAACCCCCCACGTGGTGCCCATGGGGGGGGTGGCTGGCGGCGCCTCCCCCCACCTCCTCCTCCTTTAGTCCCACCCCGGGACTTTGAGGGAGGGTGTACCCCCTTTTCCCCTATATATAGTGGGGTATTTTGACTAGAAAATATACACAATATTCAATAAAGGTTTCCTCACTTTTGGGGGAGATCTCCAATTGATATTTATCTCTCTCTCTCTTTCTCTCTCTCCCGTGACCGTTGTCCCAAGTTCGGACTGCGCGAACGAGAGACATCTTCACTACGGAGCGCCGTCGTGTTGCGAGATTCGGATCTAGGAGCTCTACTTCCACAACTGCTGCTAGATCGGGGAAGCGGGAGTCATCGCCAGGCACCGGACGTGCGTAACTCCCTGCGAGGTGTCACACTTGGGGCACTAGGAGTCATTGGAGCCACAGGAGCGTGAGGACTTTAACATGACCTTGAGGTCGGCTTCGGATCATCTACATCAACCACGCTCTCCTGAGCGTTGACAATTATTTTTGGTCTTCAAGGGTAAGTTCGCGAAAAGCCCCTCCCGTTACTGTATTACAAATAGATAGGTCCTGGCAGCATCAGGGGTTCAGGGGTGTAGGGTAAAATTTTATTGTTACACACATAGTATTAGGATTGATGAGAAATTAGAGCATGGGAGGTTTATTGAAGAACTGGCACCAGAGAAGAAAAAACTAGAGAGAAAGCATGCAACTCTACTGGAAGAGGTAAGGAATTTTGCAGATGATATAGAGAGAAAGGTGATGTAGAGAAACTACCAGAAGGTCAAATCTGGAGAGAATGATGAACTTGAACAACTGAGGAAGGAAGTTGGTGAGATAAGGCAGGTCCTGAAAACACAGGCTGACATGATGAAAGCCAACAAGATGGAATGGGAGAAAGAAAGGAAGGAACTAAAGGATGATCATGACCCACAAGTATAGGGGGTGTATCACAGTATTTTCGATAAGTAAGAGTGTCGAACCCAACGAGGAGCAGAAGGTGCTGGCTAGTGGTATAGATCAAGAATTCTCTGCAAATACTTAGCAAATGGATTTTTAGGGGTTTTTGATAAAGCAAGTAAACAAAGTACGAGTAAATAAAAGACAGTAGGAATAAATGCAGCAAGTGGCCCAATCCTTTATACAGCAAAGGACAAGCTGGTTGTATTACTTAAGATGACCAAACATTATCGAGGACAAATGGGAAGACTGTCAAGTGGTTTCGCTTCATATAGTTGATTAATCTTCTTTAGCTTGCTAAGTGTTGTGTGGGTGAACCTGTGCTAATGTACCGACCTTCCTAGGACTAATACATACTTGTTATTATAACCCTTGCAAACATCCGTAAGTAGAAGAAAGTAATTAAGGTAGAAACCTAACCACAACTTTAAACTCTAAGACCCTTACGTCCCTTGTGCAATGGTTTCCTAACGGGGGTTCAGGTTTCTGTCACTCCGGCAACCCCTACGATTAGTAGCCAAATACACAATGCATTCCCCTAGGCCCATATAGGTGAAGTGTCATGTAGTCGACGTTCACATGAAACCACTAGAAGAAGTACACCACAACTTAAATATCAAACTATTGAATCTTTCTCAACACAACTCCACTACTAACAACATGACTTCTCCCATGTCCTCAAGAACAAAACGAACTACTCACAAGACATCATATGGATCATGATCAGAGATGGAATAATGATGTATAACAATCTGAACATAAACAATAATTCAAAGGTTCACTCAATAGCATCAACTACAAAGAGTAATCAACACCGGGAAAGTTTCCCCTAAAAACTATGCAAGATTCAACTCAATTGTTATAGCAATATGGAGATGGTGATGAGGGTGCTGATGGTGATGATTATCCCGATGAAGTCCAGCTTGATGGTGGTGTTGATGGCGATGATCTCCCCTCTACGGGAATGAATTCCCCCGGCAGAAATCTGTCTGCCGGAGAGATCTTTCTCTCTCGGTGTTTTCCGCCCCGCAGAGGCGGCAGAATCTTTCTGTGGTTGCTCCCCGAGTCTTAGGGTTTCGGGAGGATAATATATGCTAGAGGGGAGTGCCAGGGGTGGACCAGGGTGGCCACACCACCTGGTGGCGTGGCCTAGGCTGGCCCGCGCCAGGGGGTGGTATTGCCCCCCTTGGCCCATCTCCAGCCCCCCCTTCTAGCTTCCTTCGTCTTCTGGAAAAATAGGATTTTCCGTATATTTTCCTGGATTTTCTGATCTTCGTGAATTTGCCTCCAAACAGCACATTTTCCATCAGAATCCTGAATATAGCGATCCATGCTCCAAAAGTCATCAACCATGCAAAAACATATGAAATAACATAAGTATCACCTCTCAATACGAAATATATCAATGAATAATAGTGAATTATGACATAGAATAGTGATGCAAAATGGACGTATCAGATGACAAGAGGAAGGTGTAGTATGCACTACATGATCTATTTAAGGTCAACAGTGCCAACAAAGAGAAAGTGGAGAGGATCATGGCTATATGCAATGAGTGATCCTATTATGTAATGCTATGTTGTAATAGTTTTTATTAGCTTAGTAGACTGTAAGCAGTGAACCTCTTTATAATGAGGTAGAATCTTTAAATTTGGCTTAGTGCCCTGCAAGCTATGAACCTCTTTATAATGAGGATGAACGCCTAAATTTGAACCTTATGTGATGTTTCAATTGTTATGTGATGATTATTTAGAATTATTTAAGTTAATGTTACTATCCTGTGGTTTTATTTTTATGTTTAGTGTTGTGGATGGTTGTCGAGGGTTCTCGACAACTTATGACACCATCTTTAAACAAATGGTTAGGGTTGTCGAGAACCCTCGAGGGGTCTCAAAATCAATGGCACCATCTTAAAATAAAGACATAGGGTTGTCGAGGGGTCTCGACAACCATCCACAACATCATTAAAATATGTTGTAACATGCATAAGATGGCAATGTCTGAAACAACTGATGTTACTATGATTTTATGAAGTTACCTGATGTTGGTTTTTCCTCACTTGGAGGGATGGCTTGAGAGGTACACTTCAACTAGTATACCTATGTCCTGCTAACTTGCAGTTGCTGCAAGTTATTGTTGCCATTCTTGAAGAAACCTTAGGCTGAGGTGGTTCAAACTTTCCCTTCCTCCTCATGTACTGCTTTCTGCCCAAGTCTACCTTGAATATTGGAGGATCAATGTCTAGACTAGGAGTTCTTATCCATAGATCTTCACCAGGTACAGGGTACACAAACTAGGGTGTAGGCCTCCAGGTAAATCTCCTTCTTGAAAAAGTCACTAACAAAATCTTCTGGTTGCTGCTTGGACTTGTAAATTGCAGAGATGGAATGGCTGCATGGGATTCCAGTCATGTCCCATCTCCTACAACCACAAGTTCTGTTCCCAAGATGAATTGCATAAACTCTGTCTTGAACTATGCTCACTTGCCACAAATCATCAGCTTATTTCTTTGCATTGCACTGTCTGCTCCATTTCTTTGCTTCTTCAAGCTTTTTAGTGTTAGTAGGGGTGATAACCCACCTAGCTTCTACTGCACATGTTCTCTTTCTCTCATGCTTGCTCATGATCTTATTCCTAATGCCCTCAAATATTGTCCTCACTGGTTTGCCCCTAATATCTAGAATCCTTCTATTAAAAACCTCACTAAGGTTATTAACAACAAGATTTGTCTTGCAATTAGTATCCATGGCATACCTTGCCCAACACTCCACTAGAATGTTGCTCATCCACTTGTGTGCCTCTTCACTTTCTTCATGCATCAGAGCCATAGTTGTATCAAATCCATGCTTGGTGTAGGAGTAGCTTGCTTGGTCCATGAACTTCTTCAGCTCCTCTCCCCTATAACCAGCTGTCTAAAAGTTTGCATAGATATGCCTAAGGCAATATATTTGTGGGCAGCTTGGGAAAACTTTGTTGATTGCATGCAACAGACCCTGTTTTAAAATATTGCCTCAGCTAACAGATAATATAGCAGACAATATAATGCTCACAGAGATGCATATACCTTTTGTATATCGGATATTGTAGTGTAGTTTCCAAATTTTCTAGACTCTCCTCCAATTGCATACTTGAGTTGGGTAAGGAACCAACACCAGCTAGCTTTATCTTTTTTATCAACTAGTCCAAAGGCAATAGGGAAAATGTTGTTATTCCCATCTCTACCTGTGGTAGCAAGGATTTGTTGTCCTGTGGTCAGCTTCACAAAACATCCATCCAATCATGTGACAAAAAAACATTGCAAATAAGACATGGAAACAAACTAGTGAACACACAAATAGGAAACAAACTAGTGACTTACTAATAAATGGTTTGCATCCATTCAAGAAACCTTGTATTGATGCATTCAAGCACATGAACATCCCATGAAACCTAGGATTACTGCTAGGGTTTTCTGGTTGCATCCTGGTAGTTACAATGCATTTGCTGCCAGGGTTTGTTTCAATGACTGTGTTCAGATAATCTCTCAGTCTCCTGTACTGCTCAACATGATCACCAATCACAACTCTTATTGCTTCATTCTTTGCCCTATAGGCCATAGTTCTTAGCACTTACACACCATGTTTGTCCTTTGCATTTTCAATTATGGTGTCCACTTTGGTGGTAACATCAATTCTTATAGCTTTCTCACAAGCTTTAGCCATCTACTTTGCACTAACTTTGCATCCTTCTCCTACTAGCCCACATGTGTGCTCCAGATGCATCTTCCTCAAGAAAAATGTTTTCTCTGAGCCTACTTGAGAACCAACCACAAAAAAAGGATAGCCTTTTTCAAGGCATTTTGCTATCACTCTATCCTTGCAGTTTCTGTCCAAATAATAATTCCTAAGTTGTGCTATGTGCAGTTATTGGACTGCCCTCCTAAATTGATATACATCCACAAAGCACAGTTTCAAACAAAGCTGCTCCTCGGGTGCAACCTCAGCTCATCATATTACATTCTTGCTTTCACCTTTTTGGCTCTGCTCTTCTTCCCCTTTGGAAGCACAAAATTTAGTGCCTCAAATCCACCATCATCATCTGATAAAAATTCATATTTCCCTTCATGACTAGAGGGAACATAATCAGGAAATAAGCTAGTTCCTTCCTCATAGTGAGATCTACTAGTAGGTCCTGCATTTCTTGCCTCCTTCTTCTCAGACTGCTCTACCTCAATAATGAATTCACTGTCTTCTAATTCTTGGTCTGAATCATTGTATAGGTCTTCTTCCTCTGAGAAATAATCCTCCTTATGCTATGACTTTTTTGCCTCTTCATCTTCAGGTCTATAATCCTTTCATTAAGGTCATCTTCTTCTTTTGAATTTATTGGGATAACTAGAATATAGCTTTGTTGTGTCAGCATATACTCCTCCCCTGTCTCCACATGAACAATCTGCTTACCTTTAAGCTGGTTATTGCTCTATTGAGTAGGAAGATACTGTATTTCTGAATCTTGACTTTCAAACAAGGAACCCTACACATCAACAGAATAAACTACATGAGGATATCCTATGTCAGACACATGGACATGTTCTTCACAGTCACTCTTATTAAAGGACTCAGGTAAACAACCTTTACCCTTAATGATAGTAATTAAAACACACTGCACATCTTCATATATGGACAACATTTCTTCAACATCATTCATGCTTTCAACTACTGCCATACCAGAACTGCCTGACCCCTGCTCTCTAACATAGTACATGTTGTCACCAAATCCAAACCCCTCTTCCTCTATCATTGCTAACAGAGTTAAGAAAGTGATATCAGCTCTACCGATGCTCCTCTCCAAGTTGTCTTTGCCATCTAAGTGGAACCTAACCTCCCAGATCTCATAATACAGTCTACAGAAATATCACATCTAATTAACCTATGCATCCTAAATGGACAACATCCTAAGTCGACAACACTACAGAGGAAAGAAACTCTGAATCTACCGGTGATAGAGGTGAAGGGATTCAAATACTTACTCAACGCCACCGAGAGATGAGGTCCACTGATAGCTATCAGTGGGGCAAGCCTTCCAAGCCTTGGCCAGCACCGACGCAGCCGCCGGGAAAAGGGAGCAGTTGCCGGCGGTATGTTTTGTGCTGCCATAGATCTCATCACACTCCAGGAGAACATCATGAAGCTCATTGCCACCTCCCACTGCATCCTCATCGGTGCTACAGTCTCCACCTACAACATCTACAACCGGCGACGCCTCCAACTACATATTCTCCGGCACCGGCTCCGCCGCCACCACTTGTCGACATGGGGGAGAGGGTCAATAGAACACATGTGTGGAGGGAGAGAACTAATTGACCGGTTCCGATCGGAGGCTAGAGTTTTGTGGGCCGGGTGGGACCCACTTCTCAGTTAATGCCTGGGCAACGGTCGCCGTCGTCCTCCGTCTCGCCTCGCCACGTCAACTCTGATAGTGGGCCCAATCGGTCAGAAATTGTGTTAACCAGCCGAAATTTCACAATCAGTGGACATTGGAACGAATTTACCCAAAACTGGTGGATTTTTGCAATTTCGCCTAAAAGCGGTGGTTCTGCGCATTTCCCACGCAAATGTGGTGGTTTTTTGGAATTTTCTCCCAAGTGTGTTTGCCTCCATCATCGGCCTGACACAAATGCCACAATGGACTTCAAGTGAGCAGTTGTCATAGTCCATCTCACAAGCGTGAAGGTCAACGCCCAAAAGGTGCTCGACCTTATTACCGCAAGGATTTTTTTGTAATATGTGCGATGATTGTGTTGATATTGATTGCATATCGTGTATTATTGTGATTGTGCTCCATATGACTCGTTTGGGACATTATATTGTAAACTAAGTGGCATATGCACTACTAGAGAAAAGCTTATAGCAGCACCCCTTACCACCGGCGAAGTGGAAGGTGCTCGCCGGCAGTAAGGGCTTCCAGACCTGCGTATAGTTACCACCGGCGAAACACACCTGTCACGCCGGGGCTACGACATATACCGCTGGCGAATTTGTCGCTGATACGCTAGGGATAGGGTGGGACGCGTGCCCCCAGATGGGGCGCCACTTACCGCCAGCGAATTCGGCTGTGCACGCCAGGGATGATGTGGGGGAGCGCCGACGAATCTGGGCCATACGTCGGGGGTACCACGCGCTGGCCCCACCTGCTAGTGACCATAAGGTTACCGCCGGCGATTACACGCATACGCCGGGGGTACATTGATTGTGGGTCCCACCCGCGGGATAAGGGCCGGTGTCGTCACCACACACAGACAATAGATCGATCCCCTCCACCCGTCCGAACGCCGCCATCTGCCCGTCCGCCCGATCTGCCTCGAACACCGCCTGTCCTCCGTCCGCTCGTCCGTCCGAGCGCCGTCGTCCGCCCGTCCGCCCGATCTGCCTCGCTCACTTGTGCGTGACAGGGAGCGACGCTAGGGTTCGACTCCCCGCACCGCCATCTGCAGTCCGCCGCCGCCATTCCTGTCGGCGACCCTCTGCCTCCTCCGTCCCTCGTGGTCACCTCCGTCGTCCCGCCATACTCTCCAGCCTCCTCCCACTCTGGCCCGCTCCCGCAAGGTCGATAGTGCCAAGAACCTTCGCGCCGGCCCCGTACCCGTTGGAAGACGCCCTCCTACGCCTAACCCTACTCTGGCCACTTCTCCCTAGCCGACCTACCGCAAGGTGAGCCTCCAATCCCTCTCTCCTTCAGTTTAGGTTGGATTCGTGATGTCATGCCCATTGCTGCTGGTACTTTTGTTTGTACTCCGTTCTTGTTTGATTTCTTGGTGTTGTAGTATTTCTCGATGCACCAGTAGATGCACCACAATTGTAAATTGACCTGAAGCTAGTACTAGTAGATGCGCTAGATGCAGTACCATAGAATTGGTTGGTTGGATTTGAGCAACACAGAAAATTTAAAATATTTCAATTATACCATAGAATTGCTAATATGTACACCATATTTCTAATATGTACACTGTTCTTTTAACACCATATTGGTAAGATGAAATACGCGCAAGTATGTTACTCTACTATTACTACATCATATTGCTAGAATCACGAATTTAAAGTAGCATGTACACTGTTTTTGCTAATATGTTTGCTTCTCTCTGTTTAAGTAGTATGTCGCAGTAGGAGCTGAAGTACCATGGTGTGTATAAGAAGCCGACGAGGATCCCCACTTGGGAGGCTAAGATCACCATCGATGGGATTAGGCGCCACCTTGGGACATGGCAGTCCCCCGAGGAGGCGACACGTGCCTATGACTGCATGGCAATCCAGCACAGAGGGGCTAGGGCGACCCTCAACTTCCCCGAGGATCAAGCTAGGGCCATTCAGAATAGGCCTGTGGGTATGAGAGTCGCCACGAGGGTGGAGGAGAAGGAGCACCGACTGGTCGAGAGACATCTTGTTGACCCCTTGGTCCAGACGCCCCGCGCGGATCCTACGGTGATGGCGCAACAGTATGAGGTCTTGGCGACCATTACGCGCCAGCAGCCCGTCCAGGAGGCGGGTCCCTATACGTCCGATGGCGTGGGTTCCTCCACCGCGCGCCCTCATGGCCCGTACTACGGGTTCAGCCCCGACGACTTCACCATCACACCCACATCGTCTGCTGATCTAGGTTCCTTAGGTTTGTCGTCCGACGATGACAACGATGCCTGATCTAGCTATACTCTGTCATATATTACTTTAAGACTTATCCTGCTAGACTTTGTCATATATATTACTTATCCTGCTAGACGTAGATCAGCTACTTGTCATATAAAGTACTTATCCTGCTAGACTTTGTCATATATTACTTATCCTGCTATTTAATTACTTTATAACTATGTTTACTATGCGTCTTCTTTCTAGATAAATATATAGAATGGATCAAGCGTGCAACAACTGTGCACAACCATTGGGCAAGTGCCTGGATAAGAAGTTCCCCATAGTTCTTCCTGTCGGGTTTGAGGCTAGGACGGTATGTGCTCTGTGAGATACACAGTATCATGGATGTATATATATAGAATTGAAAATAAACCATGGACTTTGTTGTATTGTTATTGTTTTACTCAGTCAATCCCTTGCGCTTGGCGACGGGACTTCATGGACTATTTTCATAGAAACACGATGGACGATGTCGTGTTTGAGGTCACTTTGAAGTCAGATGCTGATCTCGACAGGAGTTATGTGGTTACAGTGACCAACATAGCGATCAGGACATCTTTCACCATACCGCTCCCAGCGGACTTGGTGTTAGGACGGTATGTTCTCTGAAATTCATGTGGAGAATGTAAATATATATATATATGTTCAATGAAAATCATGACTAATTGTTCTGTCCTATGTGTTTGTGTAATATTTGCTAGTTGGAGTCCAAGTTTGAACCATATGGTCACTTTCTACACTTGTGTGAAATGTTTGAATGTTATTGATGCATGGTTTGAACATTTGTGTATTCCCTGTATCTGTTGTGTGTATTCTGTCATTATCCTATGTATTCTGTCAATATTATAGTGTATTATGTGTAATTTCGATCTGTTTTTTACTCCTGGTAATATTTCCCTAGCGAAATACATCTGCGCGCCGGCGGTAGAGGCCTATTACCACCGGCGAATTCCTAAGGCGCCGGCGATGAGGACTTACCCCCGGCGTATATAGCTGCTCGCCGGCGGTAGAGGCATATTACCACCGGCGAATTATGAAGGCGCCGGCGATGCGGACTTACCGCCGGCGAGGTGGTTGCCGACGAGCACCAATGCGCCGGCGATGACCCTTTTGTGTTCGCCGGCGGTAGGGTTTTCTCTACTAGTGATGACTCGTTAGCACCCATGTATAGAGTGTTCATTGCTTCATTACAGTCAGTGGTAATCCCAATTGATTGAAGAGCAGCCCGACATAGGAGATTGTATCACTTCCAAGTTGATTTTAAATGGGTCTACACTTTGAAGCAAAACCCAAATGGTAAGATTGAGAAGTCCAACATGTTGCAAAATGGTTATATGCATACCTATGAATTGATTAGGATGAGACTTTTGCACCTCTACAACAATTTTTATTGCCACTATACCAACTAGATATGAAAAGTGCATTCTTGCATGATGTTCTTGAGGAGAAAGTGTACATCGAAATTTCACCTGCAGTTGGTACATCTCGAACTCATGGAATTAGGAAGGTCCTTAGGTTGAGAAAGTCATTACATGGGCTTAAGGCATGGTTTAATCGATTTTGTTGTGTTATGAATACCCACATGGAAATGAGGATCGCACTATGTTCTAGCACCACTCTGAGCGATACATCCGAATTCTTGCAATATACGTGGATGATATCATTATTATTATTGATGATATTTTTAAGATCGCACAGTTAAAACAAAAGTTGACCAAAGAGTTTGTCGTCAAGGCCCTTGGACAACCGAGGTATGTTGTAGGCATTGAGATTGCAAGGTCCCCCAATGGTGTTCTTCCGCTCTCGCGGTGGAAGTACGTCTTGGACCTTCTTACTGATGCATGAATGATTGGTGTCGAGCTGCTTTGACTCCTATGTTAGTCGTGTGCATAATCTAGAGATCTAGTTGAGAGAGAAAGCTACATGCGACTTGTATGTCGACTCATCTCTTTACCTGACATATCATATGAATACCCACATGGAAATGGGGATCGCACTATGTTCTAGCACCACTCTGAGTGACACATCCGAATTCTTGCAATATACGTGGATGATATCATCATTATTATTGATGATATTTTTAAGACCGCACAGTTAAAACAAAAGTTGACCAAAGAGTTTGTCGTCAAGGCCCTTGGACAACCGAGGTATGTTGTAGACATTGAGATTGCAAGGTCCTCCAATGGTGTTCTTCCGCTCTCGTGGTGGAAGTACGTCTTGGACCTTCTTATTGATGCATGAATGATTGGTGTCGAGCTGCTTTGACCCCTATGTTAGTCGTGTGCATAATCTAGAGATCTAGTTGAGAGAGAAAGCTACAGGCGACTTGTATGTCGACTCATCTCTTTACCTGACATATCATATGCAACGATCTAGTGCGGTCATCTGCTAAAACATGCATTATCCAAGATGTGGGCATTAAGATGTACTCCTTCCGTTCAGAAATATAAGACGTTTTAGCTTTATGAATCGAATGTATCTAGACGTCTTTTAATATATAGGTTCCTAGGGGTTGGAGTGAACCTATACACTAAAAGATGTCTAGATACATTCGTTTCACAAAGATAGAATGTCTTATATTTCCGAACGGAGGGAGTAGCGCACAAAATTAATTTTACGCTATGTAAAAAAGCAGCTGTGGAAAAGGTCTATGGTTCAAGGCCACTTGAACATAGAGGGCTACAGTAACATTGATTGAGCTGGTTGACTTGATGATAAAAGGTCAACATCGACTTTATCTTGGTATCTTCGACAAGTAGTGAGATGCCATGGATGGAAAGATGGAAAGTCTCGTATCAAGATGGAAGCTACTACGAAGAGGGCCACTAAACATTTGATGTGACGACAAGTTAGCAAGCTCAAAATCTAGTTCATCATGGCCAAATGAAACATGTAAAAATATCAATTCTTCATCAAAGAGCAGCTTCACGAAGGCACCTTAAAGTTAAGCCATGTAACCTCCAGATAACAGTTCAACAAAACAATTAGGTACTCCCTTCGATCCAAATTAATTGATTTGAATTTGTCTAGATTCAGATTATCTTATACTAAAACATGTCTAGATACATTCAAATCTAGACAGATTAGAGTTAATTAATTTGGATCGGAGTAGCAAACAGTGTTTGTTGGCACGCAGGAAGATGGGGATGAGCGTTGGAATGTGTTTGGCCCGTAGGCCCATGCCGGTACATCTGCTCGTAGCAAGTGAAAGTGATTCCAGAACATTCCACAAGCTACGACAGAAAACATGCCAAATAACAGAAGCTAGTAATACTAAAGAAAGCAAGAATAATCGATAGGACAGACAAGAACTCAATCAAAAACACCTTTTGGCATTTAACTGTAACTAGAATAATATTTTAGAGCATTCAGTAATATTTACATGGGTGCAACCAGAAGTATACAAAAGCACAAGAGATTTGCATTCTCGCGGCAGCTTAATGCTCTAGGGCAACCGGGGTATCCCGGAGCTAGCAACAAAAGTGAACGACAACTTCTCCAGGTATGCTTGGGCGCGTGTAGGCGAGTAAAGGTTGCTTTTAAGTGCAACGAGAAGCATTCATCGCCTCAAAGGCTTCCCTGTGACCAAAAAAAAAAGGTAAGCATGAGGAGAAATTTCTATGCAAACTCTTTTTCCAGAAAATAATCATAACAAAGGCTTGCACCACGGCACCAGGACAATATTGCTGATATCCTGATTTTCGCATAAATTCATGGAACGAGCTACCATTGACTAAATCTTAACATCCCATAAATGACAAGACCCACATGATACTCATCTAGACTTGAAATCATCCTTCCCACACAAGCACAATCAAATGTAAGAGACGAAAAAAATCACAGGCACTTCAGAAGAACTTCACCATTAACACTTTCTTTAACCAGGCCAAAAGCTTTGCCCCAATCTATTAATTACGAAGAATTAACACTTCCATATATAAGAAATAATTTATTCTTGTACTGGACCAACATGCAGGGGACTCGATGAGACTTTTTGCACCACTAAAACAAGGAAACTTTACCTTAAAGCCTTCTCAATTTCAACATCTTTAGGGTCCAGCTTTAGGCCATCTGCGAAAGCGTCACATGCTTTTTCATAGTCCTGTAAGTAGAGAGCACATTATAAACTCCATGATCATACGAGACTCATCGCAAGTTACTACTATGTTATTTTGTAACCTTCAGACACATAAAAGCAGCGCCTTGTCGATAGAAGGCTTTTGGCCAACCAGGTCGCAACATTCTGCACACATTAGCATCCTTGAGAGCCATATTTCCACTTCCCATGCGCAACATGCAGAGACTCCTATTGGCTAGCAGGGTTGCATTATCATCTGAACTAGGGTCAAGATCCATTGCCTGCAGTACAACAATCAGATGCCAATGTAACAAATACTAGTAGAGTTTCCCCAACAACTACAAAAACAATTGCTAAAACAGCATATTCCGGACTGTGAAACTGTCACAGATAACAGTTCAGATAGGATTAAGTAAATCATTCACAAGAAGATCTCCATCCGGAAAGGTACCAGAACAGAAGCTGGTGCATACTATCATGAGTGTATTAGGTCAGCACTTTGAACAAAAATTGCTGAAATAACTCATAATTACTAAAGGCAGTGCAATATTAATGTAAGGTACTGTCATTAAAGAGTGTTGCCATCTCACTAATAACCTGTATAGAAGTTATCACCTCAGATGGTAGTCAAGCTATACAGACGCTGAAATTGTTCAAGCTACCTACTTACAAGAAAAGGTGAAACACTTCAAGACGTTGCAAGAACCTGCATCTGATATGCCAAAAAACACAGCCTTTCCACATACACTCATCGAAGCACCTACACTATATATGCTCTAAGAGGGCAGGATAGTGGCTAAGTTGTGTATGCAAGACATCCAGGTTGGTTCCAGACGATCTGTCAAAGTTTTATGGGCTGGAACCACGATCCTCTCGGCCATCGCAGCGTTGCTTGGCCACTCGCTGCCACCGCACCTGCTGCAAGAGGGTGAGCCGCTGGGGACGGCACCCGTTGGGGTTTAGCTGGGTCTCTCTTTCCCATTATCAGACTATCTGTTTCTTTATGGATTACAAACTTCGTATTGTCATCTGGAATGTCCGTGGCCTCAACTCCCGCGCGCGTCGGCTCGCTATTCGCTCGCTGATTGACACCACTGGCGCCTCTGTTATATGTTTCCAGGAGATTAAAATGGAACTTATCTGCACTAGGACCATCCTGGAAACGCTGGGCCCGGATTTCAACGAGTATGTGTACCTCCCGGCCATTGGCACCCGCGGTGGCATCCTTCTGGCCTGGAAGGGCCGCGAGCTTTCCCTGTCCGATCAGGAGTTCTCCTCCAACCCGATCACTGCCAAGGTCTCCTCGCCTGTTGGCGTGACCCCTTCCCCTCCTTGGTGGATCACGGTGGTCTACGGCCCACAAGGGGACAGTGAGAAGATCGAGTTCCTCCAGGAGATTCGTGATGTGCGTGCTGGCTGCTGTGACGAGCCCTGACTTTTTTGCGGGGACTTCAACCTCATCCTGAGCGAGACGACAAGAATAATGGCAACGTCAACAGACGCATGATCTGCAGATTCCGCCGCGTCACCAACGATCTCGCGCTCAAAGAGGTCTATCTGAATGGGCGCCGTTACACCTGGTCGACCGAGCAATCCCCGCCCACGCTTGTCCGCCTCGACCGCGTCCTCTGCACTGCTGATTGGGAGGACATATTCGGTGATTGCACCTTGCACTGCCTCGCCTCGGTGGTGTCGGACCACAGCCCGTTGCTGCTGGACTGTTCGCCCATGCCCACAACACACAAAAGGTTCCACTTCCGAGGATTACTGGATCAGGCAGGATGGTTTCCAGGAGGTGGTCGCCGAGGCGTGGCTTTCCGTCCACAATGAGGACCCCTTCACGCAGCTTATGCTTAGAATGTAGGCGACGGCACGCAGCCTTACCAGTTGGAGTGCCAAATCCATTGGAAACATCAAGCACAAGATGGCGCTCTCTCGGGTGTTGCTTCTGCACTTGGACAAGGCCTAGGAGGACAGAACGCTTTCGGCCAGGGAAGATTGGCTCCGCAGGAAGGTCAAGGTTACCTACCTCGGCCTTGCCTCGCTGGAACGCACTATCGCACGTCAGCGCGCCCGCATCGCGGTACTCAAGGTCGGAGACGCCAATACCTCTTTCTTCCATCGCCACTGTACCTACCGCCGGCAGAAGAACAGGATCCATAGCCTCACGGTCGGGGGAAACATGCTCACTAACCACCGCGACATGGCGAACGTGGCATCTCACCACTTTGATGGGTTGCTCGGTACGGATGTTTCCCGTGACCACACTCTCAACCTCGAGCACATGGTGGACCCCGCCCTAGGCCTGGATGACGTGGACGCTCCTTTTGGCCTTGATGAGATTTGGGGAGCCGTGAAGAGACTGCCTGCACGCAAGGCGCCGTGGCCGGACGGGTTCACCGCGGAATTCTTGCGCACATGCTGGAGCATAGTCAGATCTGATTTCATGGCGGTCAGCCAGCAACTCTATGAGCTCAGGAGTAGAGGATTCTGCAAGCTCAACCAGGCCCTGCTCACGTTGCTGCCGAAGCATGCCGGTGCGAGTAGCTTAGGGGATTATCGGCCTATCAGCCTTATCCACCTCGTCGCCAAGATCTTCACCAAGTTGCTCTCGTTTCGCCTCGCGCCCCGGCTCAACGACATCGTGAGCCCCTTGCAGAATGCATTCATCAGGAGTCGGAGCCTTCACGAGAACTTTGTGCTTGTCCGACAATCTGCGCGGTTGCTCCACCAGCTCAGAGCCCCACGCGTCCTCCTCAAGCTGGACCTGGCACGCGCCTTCGACTCCCTATCTTGGCCATTCCTCTTCGAGGTGCTGCTACGCATTGGCTTCAGGAACAAATTCGTCGACTGGCTCGCAATCCTGTTCTCGTCCGCGAGCACCAAGGTGCTACTCAATGGTGAGCCTGGCCCGCCAAGGCATCGACACGGGTTGCGACAGGGGGACCCGCTTTCGTCGCAACTGTTTGACATTACGGTTGACGTTCTTGGCAAGCTTTTCGTCCGCGCCACGGACCTAGGCATTCTTCAGCGACTTCACCCTCGGCGTCAAATCCCTCCTGTCTCGCTCTATGCTGACGATGTTGTCCTCTTCTGCCATCCCTCAGCGGGAGACATTGCGGTGGTGAAGGAAATCCTGCAATCTTCGGTACCGCTTCGGGCCTCTAGGTGAATTACGCCAAGTGCACGGCAACGATGATCAGATGCGCGAACGAGGACGCCGTGCCTATGCTGCAGCCGCTGGGCTGCCCGATCATCGAGTTCCCCCTAACTTATCTGGGCATCCCACTCACCATCCGCCGGCTCACCTCTGCACAGATGCAACCGCTCGTCGAGCGGATGGCGAGGCGGCTACCCACTTGGAAATCGCGCCTGATGCAAAAGCCAGGACGACTAGCCTTGGTCAAGTCAGTTATGGGCGCCATACCTGTGCACCAGTTGCTTGTGCTGGACCCTTCAAAGAAGACAATCAGAGCACTGGAGAAGATTCAGAGAGGTTTCCTCTGGGAAGGGAAGGCCGCCGCCAACGGCGGGAGCTGCCATGTGAATTGGCGTCTGGTCTGCCGGCCCACCAACCTGGGTGGGCTTGGAGTCCAGGACCTGGAGCTCACCGGCCTTGCGTTGCGGCTGCATTGGCTGTGGCTGAGCAAAACGGACAGTTCTCGCGCTTGGAGGGGGTTGGACATCCAATCATCCACTATGGAGCGCGAACTTTTCTTCGCCTCCACCTACATGGTGCTGGGAAATGGCCAGACCGCGCTGTTCTGGGAGGACAGA
This sequence comes from Avena eriantha, assembly GCA_910589775.1. NCBI lineage: Eukaryota > Viridiplantae > Streptophyta > Magnoliopsida > Poales > Poaceae > Avena > Avena eriantha. The sequence continues at coordinate 459,384,228 of OU342741.1, read as the reverse complement.
TGGATTGATGGACACTCTGTCCGCGAGATCGCCCCCCTCCTATATGACTGCATCCCCAAGAGGAGGCGCAAGACTCGCACTGTCGCTGAGGGACTCGAGGCCAACCGTTGGGCGCAGGACATCCGGGGTGTCCTGGGCATTCAGGAGGTGGGGCGGTACTTGCACCTGTGGCTCACGATCACTCCCACTGTCCTATCTGTGGACGACGATAGGCTGCTTTGGAAGTGGTCCGCTGATGGCGTCTACTCTGCCAAGTCAGCGTACCGATCTGCCTTCCTTGGCTCCAAGCGGTGTGCCGCCTCGAAGCTAATATGGAAGAGCTGGGCATCCAACCGAGTCAAATTCTTCCACTGGCTCACCAATCTGGACCGTTGCTGGACGGCTAAACGGCTCGCGAGGAGAAATCTTCAGCATCACCCTCGCTGCGTGACCTGGCATGGCTGCGCCTATCTTGCACACCACCTTCTGATGAGGCCACCGTCTTCGACTGGTGGACGGAGGCCCATCGCTGCACACCCAAGCCAATGCGCAAAGGGCTTGCCTCTGCGACGCTGCTTATCCCATGGATGATCTGGAAGGCACGCAACGATTGCGTTTTTGAGCATGCGCAACCATCCGTCCAGGCCCTGGTCAACAAAATCAGAGAGGAAGCCTTGGCATGGGTTCTAGCAGGGGCAAAAGGATTGAGAGACATAACCCCGATGACGTGGGATGTACACTAGTAGCAGCATTTGTTACCTGGCCGTTTACCTCCTGGGAGGCGTGTAACAACTCTACCTTTTCAATATAATAATGAAACGCAAGGCTTTTGCGTTTTCTCAAAAAAAAAAAGTAGCCCCTCTTCACCTAGCCATGGCATCATGGGCTTTCTGGGCAATCTTCTTATGGCAGCGGCTCTTGTAAGCAAATGTTAAGCAACACCATAATAATTGGAGTACCTCTGAATCCTGGAAGTTTCTAATTAGAATTTGCATAAATTTGGTAAAAATATACCATAGGACACAGTTTTAAAAATAAAATTAATGTCATAAGAGCATCATACATATGATTATGAATATATCTACAGAATGACTTAAGACATTTGTCATATCTTGTCAATTCAATTACTTCAGTAACATGAATATTTGTAGCAATTAGATATAGCATTAAAATCAAATCTGTGAGGTGTCAACAGAGCTATAATGTTGAACTGCTCATAATTTTCTTTGTTCCAAATTCAAAAAGCCTTCAAGCAGATTGAGTAATTGGCAAATTCTTTTGTTTAAATTCGAAACAGCCTTGAAGAAATCAAGATTCTACAGAGTGACTTACAGTAGTATACAGCTCTCCCGCTATCATATATTCCTTTCTCTTAAATGCATCAGCAGCTTGTAATTTCAGTTCAGCTCTTTTCTTCTGACACAGATGCTTATCCTGATTATGAAGAAATTCACGTCAAAACAAATATGTCAGACTAACAATGACAAGAATCTGCATTTGAACACTAACAATGACGCACCAATGTCATCATATCCTTAAGTCCAGTGGGACTTGTACATACCAATTCCAGTAAATAAAAATACCATTAGCAAGCCATAGGTAGCATGACAGAAGATCGGCCTATCAGGCGACTAATAGCAACAATAAATAATACACCCTGTGTTTCACTGTAACTGTCACCAGCCTCAGAAATCTCCACAAGTTTATACTAGATGCGATCTCCACTCTCTACCCCTAATTTAATGCTTTCAAAGAAGTTAAGTGGTTGCATACTTGCAAGTCATTCAGTAGGGGCATGCATGGCCATTTCTCATAATGTATTTTGAGATTTAGGTGGTCTGATTTCGTGCATGGTGGCTAGTGACAAATGTTATGAAACAAAAGAAGTATTATGGAACTGCTGGTGAGCACAGAAGGAAACACATACCTGCTTCAAACCGAAAGCTTTAACATGAGACATGATTCCATCAACACTCCAATCCGACAGCGTTGGAATGGGAGAAGTTACAGGAAATAAAATTCCAACAGTTTCTCTACTGCCTTGAAAAGCCGCAACTTCAATTGGAGTTATACCAAACTGTATGAGTAGAAGAAAATATTGACTCCACAGTTAATCATCATTAATACAAATATCAAGTGTAGTTGCAAAGAATCTCTACATCATTGGATCCAAAATTTAAGACATTTCAAAATTCAAACACATAACTAAATGGACTTCACATAGAGTCAAATAAATCTTAGGTTCATTTCTGTAGCAAATAACCAAAATCTTAGAAACATAAGTTTATTTTATTGCATAAATTTTCTCATAAAAAATATGTATAAATGAAAATTGAAAAATAAATCTTTGAGAAAGAGCATCTTGAGTTTGCTTGACCGAGCTAAGAAGGCGGCATATACTTCTCAAATCATAGTTCAGTAGACGGCATGCAAACATGAAGCATTCTGCAATTCACTTTGCAAAGGGATTGAAACCCATAATGGTCATAACTCATAAGTGATACTTACCCAGATTTTCCCTTATAAAGAAATACCAAAAAGAGGCGTACACTTGTATCATTCTAACAGCTGAAAGAACTGCAGTAGCAAAATACTTATACTGAGACAGTTATAGATTTTTTTAGAGAATGGAAGCTTTTATTAGCACAGTCTCTGCTTCGTGGATGCATCATCCTAGGAGGTGGTTCTAGATCACTAATAAAACTCGTAGGACGATCTCTTGAGAAGTGGTTGACGATCTAACACTATGTCAAATGATAAATCAAAGTTTTACTACCAGTCATAAGCTTTATGTTTGGCGCAGTACTCATACTGAAACTTACAAGCAAGAATTGCTCTATAAATCACCATCTTCTTTAGACATATTTTTAAACTACTTTCAAATCCAAAACTCCGGTATATTCCTACAAATTAATGAATTAGGAAGGTCTCTTTTGTGCAGAGAAAGGAGGGTGGCAATTTTTCCAACTTCCATTCGAAATGTGAAATATTTAGACAGAGGGGAAAAGATTAAGACAATGCAGCAAGGTTGGTTATCTAATTGGCTAGTCAAATATGAGGTAGTTGATAGATCTTGGTGTTAGAGGTAATGAGGGTAGCACCCGAATGTGTGAGGGTGATACCCGGATGTGCCCGTACATGTGAGGGTAACGCCCGAGTGTAAGGAGGGTGGTGCTCGGATATGTAATGGTAGGTACCCGAAAATATGAGGGTAGTACCCAATTAGTATGTGTGTGTTAGAATAGTCGTGGTATTCCACCTTGTACTATATATATGCCCTTTGGGCCTCTAGTCAATACAAGCGAATCATTTGTGTTCCTCTCAGAAATTAACACTTGGGTATGAACTGGTCAGCCTATTTACTCCATGGGTTTTCTTGAGTCTAGACCATGTATCGCATGATAACTGATTCTGGGCAGCGAACACTCTCTGAAACTAACTGGTAGGGGGGCTGCCGATATAGCTATAGTCATGTAGCAGAAAAACAGAACAAAATTGTTAAATTTTTACAAGGAAACAAGATAACAATGAATCCTAGCTCCCAGAATAAAAGTCTTCCAGGTTGGATACTCCCCCCAATTCCCAAGGAAAAAAAATCCTTTTTATCTTGTTCAAAAGAACAAGTGAGGATGATCAGCTTATTCTAATATCTCAAGAGTCTACAATCTAACACGGTCCACAGGAAGTTTGCATGGAAAATAGATCATGACAGCAGTAAAATTGGAAAACAGTGAACTCACTCCATCTGGAATATTTGGGTTAGCACCAGCTTCTAGTAAACATTTCACGATGTCAGCTAAGCCACAATGTGCTGCCAACATCACGTAACTAGAACCATTCGAGTCAATGAAATTCACATCAGCACCAGCCTGAGTAAATTAATTATAAATTGATCATCTGTGTTAGTGCTTGATATGTCATCCAAAGAAGATGTAGGCTACATCTAATGAAGACCATGAAAGAAGGTTACTAACCTCAATGAGTAGCTTCACACATTTGCTTTTCGATGATGATGATATAATTTCTACGGGAAGTACAGCCATACTCAAAGGGGTGTTATCAAGGTTGTATACCTTATTTGGCTGCAAAAAGTGAATGAATCAATTTAGTATACTTAAAAAGGAACAGTAAAACCACCTCATTTCGTGTTATATATAAAGTATTTACTGCTGATGTTCATACAGAAATTAGACATAATATTAACTAACCTTGGGAAGTGAGCGTGTTTTATTTCAAAAGAAATAATTATCATCAAACGTTGTATATATGTGCTTCTTTGTGAGGCCACAATATTTACATTGTGGTGCATGATAGACTCAGATGGGAGATGCATTGGTAAGGGCCTTAACAAACCCCATATTTCTTTTGAACATCCAATAATGTGTACAGAGAAACTGATGTCTTACATCTGCGTGGTGCTCCAACAAAATCTTCATCGTAACATCCTGACCATGAGTAGCAGCCGCATGCAATGGGTTCCCAAGGGGAGAAGGTAGATCCACGTCAATTCCTCTTGAAAGCAGCAATTCTACTATTTCTTGTTGTCCTGGTAAAGATATTATTAGAAAAACAGTAAGAAAATAATATTTCAAACATTTAAGGTGCCTTCCACACATGATGCATAAACGTATCTCAACATATGCTTTACAAGGATTTCCAGCTATACCATTTTAGATTCAAATACCATGCTCAGGACAGAAACAGTGCAAAGAGCTAGTACCATGCTCAGGACAGCTATCCGATAATAACTTAACGGCCGTCGTATCCATAAGATTGGACTGACTGGCCACTGCCCTGAGTCGTGGCCAAGCAAGCCCAAGGAAGATTACTAAAGGAAAAGCAAACGGGAGGTTAAAAGCATCGAAGAAGTCAACAGCATCTCCTGAACCCACAGATTTCCCCTCAAACCCTCTAGATCTCTCAATCGCATTCCAGAGTCTCCTGCAATTCGTATCTAGTGACATGGGTTGCTAACAAAACCTAAGTGATTTCATATGAACTGAAATATTACTGAAAATATTGTTTCAAGTTATATATCATTTGTGTGCTTGCGCGGTGGAGAGAGAGACCTTTCACTGTAGCAGCATGGAGAGGCGACCCTGTGTTACCACCTAACTTTGGATCAGCACCATGAGCAAGAAGATATCTTGCAGCCGCGGCTCTCCCAAAATATGCAGAAAGGAACAGTGGAGTTTCACCTGAAAGAGAAACTGTCAGGAGCTCAACGAATTCAAACCTGACAAAGGTTCTTTCATGGAGAAGGCATATATCGGTTATTGTAAAAAAGCTCAATGTGAAATCAGAACTTCATTGGTCCTAATTAGCGCAGTGCCCAGTGACTCTCCTATGTTTAGTGTTCAAAATAAGATGCCACACAAGGCACAAATAATGATAGAGACAGACACCTAAGATACAATAAAGAAATCAAGACATGCTGATATAACATGTCCCATTAATATATAATGTTCAAAACTCAACTTAGAGCATAAATGTAAATGCATAGTGTACGATATATCAAGCCTATGTTTGAATTTGAAATGTTAATAATAAGATAAGATATGAACAGTTCTCACTTCCATTGAAATCTCACAGAACATTCAGAAATTTCGGTCATGTCAAGTAGGTACCGAAATAGTCACTTTCAGTCAAACCAAATTGAAACTCTACTCAAAATTTCTCAAATGTTGATTGGATTTCAGTCAAATTAAAGTGGAAATATCAGTCATTATACTGTTGTATGTATCCGAGATAAGTTACTCACTCTTGTCTTTTCCATTTACAGGAAAAAAAAATAGAGCACATAAATCCAACATGCTATCTCCAACCCGTAGAATAGATGCGAAATTGAAACGAACCGAAACCCTAACCTCTGTCGTTGGGTTGGTTGACGTCAAGGTGGAGGTCCTCCACAAGGTACCTACAGACGTCCATCTTCCCCTCCATGACCGCCAGGTGCAGCGCGCGGTTCCCGGAGCCGCCGTCAACCGCCGCGGCCACGACGGCCGCTGCGCCCTGCCCCGAGTCCAGCCTCCGCGCCATCTCTGGGCACACGCGACGGGAAACATTTAGCAGAGTCAAGTACTAATCACCTGACTTGCGCGCCTAGGAAGGATCAAGAAACCCTAAGTAAGATTAAGAGCAGAGACGAGCTTGGTTGGGTTACTTTTGAGGAGGCGGAGGTTGCCGTCGAAGGCGGCGCGGAGGAGCATCTGCTCCGACTGCTGCTTCTCCATGGTGACCGATCCGCTCGTTCGGGCGGAGGAAGGCGAACCGTCGACTCGAGAGTCGATACCGATGTGGCAAGCACAATTAGAAAACAGATATTTGGTCCAGGGTATTACTCCTGGTTTTAACGGCTAGAACTGGTCCCAGGGAGTGGCAGACACTAGCATCAGTTCAAATGGGACCTTTAGCCCGGGTCGTATAACAAACCGGGGCTAAAGGGTCGGGCGCCAGACCATTTAGTTCCGGTTTGTTACACGACCCGGGGCTACACCGTTAGCCTCTGTTCTAGACACGAACCGAGGCTAAAAGTCTGGCTATATCTTCTTCTCTTGCCCGAGCCACCATTCAAGCTGGTGGCTCTCCTCTCTCTCTTTCTTGCTTCAAACTCGAGTTCATGCCTTTTTTTTCCTCAAGATTTGTCTATATTTTGTGGTGTCCCGTCTATTCAAAGGTTCTAAAAGGTGAGCAACTTCATCCTTTAAACTCTCATTGCTATATTAGCTCATTTCATGCTCTATCTTATAGATGGATTTGTGGATTTAGTTTGGTAGTAATTTTTGCAGTGATAGCATGAGATCGGTGTTTAGATTCCATCTATCTTGTATTAATGTAAGGAACTCTAAGGTAAATATCACAATATGTGGATCTATCTATATATATCTTGTTTTGGCACATAGTCTCGAAAATTGATTTTAGAAGCACACACATGCGTGAGTTCATCATTCTAACTAGCTAGCTGGGCAAAATATCCTTCTTCGTCTACCTGCGTTCAACAAACTGAAAAAATTATAACAAAGATAGGGTTAATTCATAAAAGCTTGATAAGAAGACATCACAATTCACATATTAGGGAGTGCCTCTATGGCGAGCTCCTCGAAGATGTCTGAGGACGGGATCCTAAGACATCTTCGAGAAGCTCTGCCGTAGTGGTGTCCCTGCTCTCCCACACCATCTTTCGGTTTATATCTTCTCTAGCTAAATCAGTATGCTGGTGGAGCTAACTAATTTCACATATTAGAGAGTGCCTCTACGGCGAGCTCCTCGAAGATGTCTGAGGACGAGGTCCTAAGACATCTTCGAGAAGCTCCGCCGTAGTGGTGTCCCTGGTCTCGCACACCATCTTGCAGTTCTTCACAAAAATGCATACCTATTTATAGATTAAGTAGCACAACATAGTGTCGGGCACTGATGACATAATGTCGACACACTCACGCTGGCATAGTGCTGCCACCCACCCAAAATAGTGTCGGCATTTAATTTACTGGCTTAGTGCTGCCCACTGAGGACATAGTGTCGACATGTTGTCTCCACATCCACATTTAGTCCCGGTACATTTAGTCCCGGTTGGTGCCACCAACCGGGACTAAAGGTTCATCATATCTTTAGTCCCGGTTGCTAGTTTTAGATTAGTACTAATTAATTATGATTATGTTTGATGTACTTAATTAATTATATATTGCAGATGAGCCGGCAATGGATGTACGCTGACCGACTCTCTAACGAGTTCATTAAAGGCGTGCATTCTTTTCTTCTTGTGGCCGAAGCAAACAAGCGGAGTGGTTTTATGTCCTGTCCATGTGGTGTCTATCGGAATCATAAAGAATACTCTTCCTCAAGAGTCCTTCACAGCCACCTGTTTCGGTCCGGTTTCATGACCGGCTATAATTGTTGGACCAAGCACGGAGAAAGAAGGAATATGATGGAAGACAACGAAGAAGAAGAGAATGACAATGACTACCATGAATACGATGGTATTACAATGGAAGACATTGATGAAGAAAAAGATAAAGAACAGGAGTCAGATCTGCCCGATGATGATCTTAGTCGGGCCATTGCTGATGCCCAGGAAGAATGTGTAACTGAAAGGGAGAGGTTGAAGTTCAAGAAGATGTTAGAGGATCACAAAAAATTGTTGTATCCAAATTGTGAAGATGGGCATAAAAAACTGGGTAGCACACTGGAATTGCTGTAATGGAAGAGAGAACGGTGTGACTGACAAAGGATTTGAAAAGTTGCTGAGAATAATGAAGAAGTTGCTTCCAAAGGATAACGAACTGCCCACTAGTACCTACGAAGCAAAGAAGGTTGTCTGCCCTCTAGGATTAGAGGTGTAGAAGATACATGCATGCATTAATGACTGCATCCTCTACCGCAGCGAGTACGAGAATTTGGATGCATGCCCAGTAAGCACTGCATTGCGGTATAAGATAAGACGAGATGACCCTGGTGATGTTGAGGGCGAGCGCCGCATGAAGAGGGTTCCTGCCAAGGTGATGTGGTATGCTCCTATAATATCACGGTTGAAACGTTTATTCAGGAACAAAGAGCATGCCAAGTTGTTGCGATGGCACATGGAAGACCGTAAGAAAGACGAGATGTTGAGACACCCCGCTGATGGGTCGCAGTGGAGAAAAATCGAGAGAGAGTTTCCGGACTTTGTAGGTGATGCGAGGAACTTATGGTTTGGTCTAAGTACAGATGACATGGTCTAAGTACAGATGACATGAATCCTTTTGGAGAGAAGAGCTGCAGTCATAGCACCTGGCATGTGAGTCTGTGTATCTATAACCTTCCTCCTTGGTTATGCATGAAGCTGAAGTTTATTATGATGTCAGTGCTCATCCAAGGCCCGAAGCAACCCGGCAACGACATTGATGTGTACCTAAGGCCATTAGTTGAAGAACTCTTACAGTTGTGGCACGGACAAGGTGTACGTGTGTGGGATGAGAACAAGCAGGAGGAATTTGACCTACGAGAGTTGTTGTTCATAACAATCAATGATTGGCCTGCTCTTAGTAACATTTCAGGACAGACAAACAACGGATACAATGCATGCACACACTGTTTAAACGATACTGAAAGTATATATTTGGATAAATGTGAGAAGAATGTGTACCCGGGGAATCGTCGTTTTCTTCCGCCCTCGCACATCCTAAGAAAGAAAGGTAAGCATTTCAATAGTGAGGCAAATAACCGGTGTAAGCCTATCTTCCGTACTGGTGATGATGTATTTGACATGGTGAAGGATTTAAAAGTAATCTTTGGAAAGGGTCCTGGTAGACAATCTGTTCCGAAGGATGATGTCGGACACACACCCATGTGGAAAAAGAAATCTATATTTTGGGAGCTACCCTATTGGAAAGTCCTAGAGGTCCGCTCTGCAATTGACGTGATGCACCTGACGAAGAATCTTTGCGTGACGCTGCTAGGCTTCTTGGGCGTGTATGGGAAGAGCAAAGATACACCTGAAGCACGACAGGACCAACAACGTATAAAAGACCGAGACGGCATGCATCCAGAGCTGTTTGAAGGTACTGCTAGCTACGCTCTTACCAAAGAAGAGATGGAAATCTTTTTAAAAGTCCTTTACAGTATCAAGGTCCCGTCTGGTTTCTCGTCGAACATAAAGGGAACAATAAATATGGCAGAATTTTTTTTTTAAAACCTAAAGTCTCATGACTGCCACGTGCTTATGACCCAGCTGCTTCCGATTGCATTGAGGGGACTCCTGCCGGAAAATGTTCGAGTACCCATTGTGAAGCTATGTGCGTTTCTCAATGCAATTTCTCAGAAGGTAATCAGTCTAGATAGTCTACTAAGGTTACAGAAAGATGTGGTCCAATGTCTTGTCAGCTTCGAGTTGGTGTTCCCACCATCCTTCTTCAATATTATGACTCACCTCCTAGTTCACCTAGTCGATGAGATTAACATTCTTGGTCCTGTATTTCTACACAATATGTTCCCCTTTGAGAGGTTCATGGGAGTGTTAAAGAAATATGTTCATAACCGTGCTAGGCCAGAAGGAAGCATCTCAAAGGGATATGGAACAGAGAAGGTCATTGAGTTTTGTGTTGACTTTATTCCTGACCTTAAGCCCATCGGTGTTCCTGGATCACGGCATGAGGGTAGAATTAGTGGAAAAGGCACGCTAGGAAAGAAAGCAAGGATATGTATGGACGAACATTCTCTCACTAAAGCACACTACACAGTTCTGCAAAGTTCCACCTTGGTGGCTCCGTATATCGAGGAACACAAGAATATTGTACACTCCAATAACCCGGGGAAGCCTGGCTCCTGGATTAGAGATGAACATATGAGGACTTTCGGCGGTTGGTTGCAGACACATCTCATGAATGACATAAATGTTGGAGAGCAATTGTACTTATTGGCCAGGTCACCATCTTCGACTATATTGACTTTCCAAGGGTATGAGATAAATGGAAATACATTTTACACGATCGCCCAAGATAAACAGAGCACCAATCAAAACAGTGGTGTCCGATTTGATGCAACAGACGAGAATGGGAAAAAGGATACATATTATGGTTACATAGAGGAGATATGGGAACTTGACTATGGACCTTTTTTAAGGTTCCTTTGTTTCGGTGCAAATGGGTCAAGCTGACAGGAGGCAGGGTTGAGGTAGACAAGAAATACGGAATGATAACAGTGGATCTCAACAACCTTGCGTATAGAGATGAACCATTTGTCCTAGCCAATGATGTGGCTCAGGTTTTTTATGTGAAGGACATGTCTACCAAACCGAGAAAAAGGAAAGATAAGCAAAAGGATACAGCATCCGATGAGCCAAAGCACCATATAGTTCTTTCAAGAAAAAGAAACATCGTGGGGGTGGAGGATAAGACATACATGTCAGACGATTATGATAAGTTTCATGAAATTCTGCCTTTCGCTGTGAAGGATGACCCAAGCATCCCGTTAAGTAAGGAAGATGCTCCATGGTTACGGATTAGAAGAAAACCCTAACATGTGTGGATGTTGGTGATGTACAATATTATTAAACCTTTATTTTTAATGATCTTCTTATATGTATATGGATATGAACTTTCTTGATCTCAATAGGTAGTATTGCAACTTGTTGTGGCTAGACATTTATTAATATTAAAACGTAAAAATTAGTCATAATCATATCTAGCCCTGTAGTACACAGCTTCTGGGTCGTCTTCGGAATTGTCATCGTCATCGTCGTCGCTCGTAGCACGCGGATTGATCCTCAGCCCTTCCTCGTAGCACGCGGATGGATCCTCCGGCCTCAGACTCACGACGCGCGGGGGAGGGGGCTCCCGGATGATGACCCCAGTACGCCCTAGGCCTTCACCACCACCATTCTTGTGGCTATGCTGCTGGTGAAAGTGCGGGTACCTCAGGCGAGGATGGTCTCCCATGGCGATGTAGCATCACACCGGCGATAGTCCGGTTCGCCCACCACAGGCGGCGACCAGCCTCGTTGTGGTTTACTGGGGGCGGGTCGTCACCCTCGTACCTGGCGAGCTCCCTTTCCCGCTGGTTTGTGAAGAAGGCATTCCAGGTGTCGAGGTTGTCGGGATCCCAATGGGGATCAATACGCTGCTCCGGCGTGAGCTCGAGGTAGAAGTGGTTCGTGATGGCCGCCTGGCGGGCCGAACCTTGAGACATAGGAGGAACAGGAACCCCTCCAGTGCTCAACATCTAGCCAGCGGGCAGCCGGTACCCCGGCGGGCATGGGTAGCTGGAGGCGCACAGCGCCTCGGTCTCCTCGAGCGTCAGAAAAGCCTAGTAAGCAGTGTCTATTGTTGTGAGAGAGAAGGTGTGGATGTGTCGCGGTCGGCCTAGATATAGAGAGACATGGCGGGAGAACATGGCGGGAAGTGGGGGAAATGGCGGGAGAAACATGGCGGGAAGCGGGGGAAATGGCGGAAGAACATGGCAGGAAGCGGGGGAAATGGCGGGAGAATATTTCTACTATATTTTTGTGAATATTTTGCTATATTATATGTATTTTTCCATTTTTAAATAATAATCTATATTTTTATTATTTTTTGTGAACATTTCTACTAAATATAATACTTGTTAAATAATAGATAATTTCATTTAAGTTGTATAATAAAGTATGATAATAGATTTAAATTATAGATCTTCTTTTTCTGAAAATTTTGATATATAATACATAATTTTCTGAAAACTATAAACCATTTTTGGTTTGGCGCCAAAAATAACCTTTAGCCCCGGTTTGTATTACAAACCGGGGCTAAACAGGGCTAAAGGGTTGCGGCGCGCGGGAAGTGCGGCGGGCCGAAAACACCTTTTAGCCCCGGTTCATATTACAACCCTGGGCTAAAAGGGGGGTGGTATAAATACCCCACCCCCGCCCCGGGTCGTGGCACGACCCGGAGAGCCAGTTTCTTCTTCCCGCAGAGCTCGTCGCGCCCACGCCGTCCGCCGTGCCGCCGAACACGCCGCCCGTCTCCGCCTCGCGCCGCCCGTCCCGCCGCGTCCGTCCCTCCTCGCCGCGCCCGTCCTAGCCCGCTCGTCCTCGCCGCGCCCGTCCCAGCCCCACCCGTCCGCCGCCCACGCCGACGCCGCCCGTGCCAAGGAGGGATCGCCGCTGTCGCTCGCCGTCGTCCATCCCGTCGCGCCGCGCTGCCCCCTGCAGGTGAGGTATACGTAGGTGTAGTTAGTTGATTTAGTTAGTTAATTAGGGATTTTATTTAGTTAGTTAATTAGGGATTTAGTTAATTAGGGATTTAGTTAATTAGAGATTTAGTTAATTAGGGATTTTATTTAGTTAGTTAATGGAATATTCTTTTTCTGTATTAGTTAAGCTATGGACGGTAGACAGAATGAAGAGGAGCTTCTCAACATGATAGATGAGGGTACTGGGGGGGTCTTATTATGATGGCTCTGAATATCTTAATTTGTCTGGAGGAGACAATGGTGGAGAAAATAGTGGAGATGATGGTGCTGACCATGGTTGAGACCATGGTAAAGACACCATAATAATGACAAACTCCGTCAAGGTATATAAAGCCTCTATCGATCGTTCACTAGTATAGATGCACTAATTGATTCGTATATATGTACTGACGAATGTTTCTTCTCTTAGACCTCCGCTTCCGGCCAATCTTCTACAAATACAAGAGGCCTGACACACAAGTTGCCCGCTGACGTCTGTTTCAGCATTGACTTAGTCTCTCCGCAGGGTCAACCGCTGGAGCCTAAAGAAGCTGCGAATGCATTTACAAGTCAATGCGGAGTGATTGTTAGAGACAAAGTCCCGATCACCAAGTGAAACTGGAACAAGCCAGGAAAGAAAAAGGATCCAGCTGGGGCTAGTTTTGTAGATGATAGAGCGAAAGATACAATGTGGAATTCTCTCATGACACATTTCATCCTACCAGTCTTGGAGACTGATGAGCTCACATAGCAAATGACGAGGAAAGTCAAGCACTTTGCTCTTAAGAAGATGGCTGAACTATTCAAGGAATAGAAAAAAGATTGTACCAAAAGTATGTCTTGAAGGAAACAACTCCTCCATTCGTTGGCCCACTAGAGTTGCAGCAGGATAACTGGGCCGCATTTGTGGAATACAAGACCTCGGCACCAGCTAAGGCAATATCAACAAAAAATAAGGAAAATGCAGCCAAAAAGAAATATCACCATCATATGGGCACAAGTGGCTATAGGAGTGCCATGCCTAAGTGGGATAAAGCTGAGGCTGACCTAGAGGCTAAAGGGGTCACTCCAGCTACGTCTAGTTGGCCCTTGAGGTCAATAAATTGGGTATTCGGGCATGGGGCATCATTAGACCCAGAAACAGGCAAGATTGTTGCAGCCTAAGAAATTTCTTCACCCAAGAAAGAACTTGTTAAAGTGATAAAAGAGGTTGAAGAGGGAGCGTTTGTTCCCGACAGAGAGAACGATGAGCTGACAAAGGCTCTCGGGAATCCTGAAAAGGCTGGACGGACAAGAGGGTTCAGACCTTCTTATCCATGGGTTATCGGGTTTCCCGAGCACCGTGACACGTACAGAAGCCGATCGAGAAGAACAAACCGGCAAAAGGAGAAGGATACGGAGCGGTTCGCGAGGTTTGAAGTCATGCTGCAGGAGTATCGCCAAGAGCTTAATGAACTTAAAGGACTCCGACAGCAAGATCCTACACTGGACAGTACGGTCGGCCCATCGCAACGGAAAAGCAGCGTGGCTTCCACGAAGGGCCACGGTAATGATGCAACGATGGATGTGTACCCCGTGGATGCAATTAAGGAGAAGATTAGTTGTGAGCTGCATGTTGAACTGAAGAATATTTCCATGAAGGTGGCGGTCGGCTTTGCTTTACCTTCTACACCGGGAGCGACCTACCATTGCAATCCGATTCCAGCTGCATATGCTCGTGTCGGTGTGGATGAAATTCTCCCTATGTGTCAGTCACTACAGCTTGACATCCCTAGAGGTGAAGGGGAGACGACACTGGGAGAAGTCACGAGTGGCTTCATTCTTTGGAAAAAGAATACATCAAGTTTCCAGGCTCGACACCAAGGCCACCTTCTCCACCAAGGCAACCGTCTCCTCCTAGTGCACCGTCTCCTCCAAGTCCACCTCCAAGTGAACCGTATCCTCCTAGTAATAGTCCAATCCATGACCCCAACACGAGTCCATCTCAATCTACGCAGCCGCCTCCACCCACTAAGGGCCAAAAGTGGAAGAATACCACCGCTCCGTCGAGCGATAACCAACATCCGAAGTGACAATTGTCGCCCCTCCCAAGAGTACCGCTGGTTCCTCCCAAGAGGGCTTACGACCTGACCGATGAGGAGACCAATGCGGTCGTACGGGCCGAAGTGGATGCTCATTTTAAAAAGAAACAACCTGAGCCAGAGGTCCAAATAAAACCGGAAACCAATGAGCACTTTAGGAAATTACTGACACAGGCATCCCAAGCTCAGTTAAATGCGCCAGATGACTATACACGATGTCTTCAGAAGACATTGAAATAGAAGAGATCAAGCGGTAGAGGAAGCATCAAAAAAGAGGTTCCCCAGCAGGGGGAACAAGCAAAACAATCGAGTGGTAGTGGAAGCATGAGAACAGACGTCCCCCATCTGGAGAAACAAGCAAAACAATCGAGTGGTAACCGAAGAACCAAAAGAGATGTTCCCCAGCTGGGGAAACAAGCAAACCAATGCTCCCCCACTCCAGGTGAACATACCCAAACCTCAACTATATGAGGAAGAACCTATGGATCCGGAAACGGCTAGGATATTGGCCGATGTGGTATGCCTATTCATGAAATTATTCACGGTGATATGCCCAAGGCTGAGGTAGCACCCAAATTTGTTAACGGGGAGCCTCTGGTCAGTTCTGAAAGGCTTCGGGATATGCCAACACAAATGCGACGATTCCATTAATGGTACATGAAAGCATCAAAAGAACAGCGAAATTGGCTCATACTGAAAGTTCGAAAATCACATTACTTCATTGAAGACGAGGTCCCTATTGAATTTGCAGAATTATTTCAGTTATTCAATCTAAAGGAACTCGACAAAACTATCCTCAGTTCGTATTGTCTGTAAGTGATTACTTTATTTATGTAATTAGGTCTCTATCTCAGCTTGTTCAATTCATTGCCGGTAAGTATACTCACTATATTATTTTGTACGCTATATATAATGACGCAGAATGAAGATGCTCGATTGTAAAAGAAAGGCTATCAACGGATTTGGGTACATTGACCCACATCGAGTTCATGGAGCTATACTAAAGGATAAACCACTGGAGACCGAGCACAACTTGTTGCGGTTTCTCACGAAACAACATTTCTATAACGAAATACTATTTTCTTACCATGACGGCAAGTGAGTTTTTGTACAGATTAACTTTTGCTTACTCGATGTTTAGTGTAAATGATGAGTTACTGACGTATGTAAACCTTGCGTAGGTACCACTGGATTCTTCTAAGCATTTCACTTGACATGGGAAGATTTCACATCATGGACTCACTAAACAAAGACATTGAAAACTACCGCATCATTATCGATGCGCTCCAGAGGTAATTTCAACCATTATCGCACTATATCGGTTTCTTTCGTTCATTTTCTGGGATATCAAGTAGTTATTAACTCATACATTAATTTTCTTTGTCGGGTAGGGTTTGGACACAGTTCAAGAAACATGTCCGTGGTCAATGGCGTGAGGAGCTATTTTTTAAATCACTCTCGGTAAGTAGTACGAGCTAAGTCCACGCATCTATTTAATTCTAGTTTATGTGCATTTATCATGCTAGCGTTATTATTTGATTGAATTCTATTCTTATAAAGTGCGTGAGGCAGCCACATGGAACTAATCTATGTGGATTCTACGTGTGCGAGTTCATTCGCATCAGTATTGAGAAGCCCTCGGAAAATGTTCGAGTAAGTAAACAATATATTCACCCTTTATTTTTATTACAAAAAGTCGTGTTGAGTCTAATTCATACGATCTCCTTTTTACATAGTTGGACGCGATGCGGGACAGCTCCTACCAGAGGTCCGCCTAATAGCAATCCAAGAGGAATTTGCTGCATTTTTGCTCGACGAGGTCATAGACCCACGCGGAGAATAATGTATAAGTAGACCCTAAAGCA
Source organism: Avena eriantha (assembly GCA_910589775.1). NCBI lineage: Eukaryota > Viridiplantae > Streptophyta > Magnoliopsida > Poales > Poaceae > Avena > Avena eriantha. The sequence goes on along the minus strand of OU342741.1, from coordinate 459,367,625 downwards.
TCCATGTAATGATCTCCATGTAATCAAATAGACATGCTCTGGACCCGGTTGGGACTCCATATATGCTTGTAAGAGTAATTATATTATATATTGCGTCAATGTGTACAAGTACTGTGTAGTAGCGTTCTATATGTATACGAAAACTTGTTTCTAATAAAAACACAGAATAAAAAATAATTGAACACAAAACACAAAATGAAAAGAAAAACACAAAACCCTAAAACCCCATCCCCTGCCGCGGCAGCCAAATGGCCCAAAATGCTGCCCCGGCAGGGAACCTTTAGTTCCGGCTCGTAACATGACCCAGGGCTAAATGTCCTGCCGCTTAGCGCGTCTAGCAGGCCACGTGGTTGGACCTCTAGCCCCGGTTCGTAACTGAACCGGGGTTAAAGCTTAGACCTTTAGTCCCGCTTTCGCAGCCCCGGTTCGAAATCCGGGACTAAAGGCCCTTACGAACTGGGGCAAATTGCCCGGTTTCTACTATTGAAGACTGATAGCAAACTGCCGAGATGGTGGGGATGATCATCGGCACGCTGCACGCCATAACTGGTGTGGTGACAACTGACAAAGGCCACCGCTTTAGATGGTTCTTTTAGTTCTCAGATTTTTTTATTATTCCTAAATGAAAAGCAAGGTAAAAAACCAAAAGCCATAAACATAAGTTCGGTCTGGTTTATTTTTGGTTCCAAATTTGGCAGCCAAAGTTTGGGGATTTGCACATATTTAGTTTTTTCCATGCTTAGTAAAAATTACCACGCTTTATTATCCACGTGGTCTCCAACCTTTACCACACTTTCACTGTGAGAGAAGAGACAGACGCCGACGGCTATTTGTCGGGGCCGTCTAGGCAACGAGCAAACTTGCCATCGGCCTAGGTTTGCCATCAGCGTAGGACGGGATAGGTCGACGGCAGCCGCCGACGTAGAGATTGAACGTGATGGTGGTGCGACGGCGTCAAGTCTATGCAACGCCGCCGGCGTAGGTTTCATACCTTACAGTCGGCGTAGCTATTTTTTCTTTTTGCCATATTAATCAAAAAAATCATAACTAAGTCATTTTAATTGAAAAAAATACATGTAATATATCAAAATTTGCAGAAAAATAAGATCAATCTATCTAAACTCAAATATTACATATTTTTGTTGAAAAAAATATAAAAATATTATATATAGTTTCGTATAACACATTTTCTATTTTCCAAGTGTCAAAAACGGGGAGTTTTGTGAAGTAACCACCAAATGAAAGTTTCAAAATGGTACCACCCCATTTTTCAAAAATACTAGACCACCTTGCATGGACAATGTCCCAACCGGGCTATCTTAAACCTTTCAGTCCACCCCTCGTAAAAAAGACAAATTCATACTGAATCAGAAGGAAGTAGGTCAGATTTGAGCTACATGTACATGATCTGATGCTTATGATTTTTTTTATAAAAATTACTTTTAGGTTCGCAATATAATACTTCATCAAAGATGCACTACAAGTTTAGCGAGGCTCAGCCCCGAGCTAAGAATCTTCATGTCCGTCGTTTTGACCATAGTTTGAAACAGGCATAAGAAATTTAAAACGATTCAAACAATGTAAAATCTTCATGTGCTGTCATACTATCTAACATATTTACAAGGAAAAAATGTCATATTGGTATATTAATTGCATCTCAAAAAAACCTTCATTGAAATGAGCTATCTTGTTCGAGGTTTTAAGGCTTTCAGGCCAAATGACAATGTTATGGCTAGAATCGTGGCATAGTTTGTGATAATCTACCTATATTGTGCACCCATGTGCATCATGAGATGACAAACAATATTGTTGGAGGAAGTTTTCATTTTCGTCACACCAAAAAGCCATTTTTCATTTTTCATGTGTCAAAAATGGAGTGTTTTGTCAAGCAACCACCAATGAAAGTTTCAAAATGGTACCACCCCATTTTTCAAAAATACTAGGTCACCTTGCATGGACAATGTCTCAAACAGGCTATCTGAAATGGATCGTATAGGCACCTAGGGGGTGAATAGGTGCTACACCAAATTTTTAGTTCTTTTTTAATTTTAGGCTTACACAAAGGTAAATTCTCTAGATATGCAACTACGAGAAATTTCCCTATGTGTACACCTAACTACTAAGCAAGTAAATACAGAGTGTGTGGAACGAGGTAACTATAGTGAAGCACGCGGACATACATGATTTGTTTTACCAGAGTTTCTTCCGTGTTAAGGGAAGTGCATCTACGTTGGAGGGATGGACGGTACTAAAACCACCATGCCACAATAGGCCTCACCCTGTTCTCCTGATGGATCTCGCCACTGATACATTGCAAATGTATCTATAATTTTTGATGTTCCATGCTTAGTTTTATCCACTTTCTTGTGTTTTGTTCCAACTTTGGAGTACTTTTCATATGATTTCTTGGACTAACCTATTAACAAGAGCCACAGTGCCAGCTGCCTGTTTTCTGCTGTTTTTGGTTCCAGGAAAGTCAGAAAATGAATATTCTCGGAATTGGACGGGACAAAAGTCAAAGTGCCTATTTTTCCGGAAGGGATCAAGTGCCAGAATACGAGACAGAGAGGAGCCAGGGGCCGGCCACACCACCTGGCCGCGCGACCAGGTTTGGCCCGCGCCAGGGGGTGGTCTGGCCGACCCCAGCACCCCCTCGGCCTCTCGTTCCGCCTATAAGTTTCCCTCGGGACGAAAACCCTAAGTAACCGATCAAAAATCCACGAAAGAGTTTGTAGCTACCGTCGTCTCTGTCCCTAGATCAGGGAGGGATCTGAAGCTCTTCCTGGCACCCTGCCGGAGAGGGGAATTCACCCCGGAGGTCTTCTTCATCACCATGCAAGCCTCCGGTGTGATGCATGAGTAGTCCATCCTTGGACTACGGATCCATGTAGTAGCTAGATGGCTGGTTTCTCCTCCTTTGTGCTTTCATGTTCAGATCTTGTGAGGTCCGTTCATGATCAAGATCATCTATTTGTAATTCATACATGTTGTGTTTGCGGGGATCCGATGGATATTGAGATGCTATTTCAGATTGATTATTGATTCTATCATGTCTTTGTTATTTGAGATCTTGCATGCTTTCCGTTGTTAGTAGCTATCTTGGCCAAGTAGATGCTAGCAACTCCAAGAGTTAGTATTTATGCTCGATAGTGGGTTCATGCCTCTTGTAATCTGGGGAAGTGACAGAAATCTCTAAGGTACTAGATGTGCTGTTGCTACTAGGGAGAAAACAACGATCCTTTGTTCATAGAACAATCGTATTGTTTACTTTACACGCAGTTCGTAAAGCAATAATCTGTTGCTTGCAACTTAATACTGGAGGGGGTTCGGATGATAACCTGAAGGTGGATTATTAGTCATAGATGCAGTTGGATGACGGTCTATGTATTATGTTGTAATGCCCAATCAAGTCTCAAAGGAGTCAAGATGATTAGTATATGCATATATTGCTTTCTCGGTGTTTGTCAATTGCCCCGCTATAATTTGTTCACCCATCTTATTATCTATCTAAGGAGAGCCACCTCTAGTGAACTATGGATCCCGACCCTTTTACTTTACATACAATCTGCAATCTTTTACTGCTTTGTGTTTACTTTCTGCAAACTTTTACTTCTTTCCATTCGATACGTTTAATCCTTTGTTTTCCGCAAAACACGGTGAGATTGACAACCTCATCGCAATTGGGGACAAAGTTCTGTGGTTGTGTTGTGTAGGTATCCACGTTGCTACTAGCACCGGTAGTGCGACCTGCCAAAGCTCAGCTAGTAACACCTTTGTGGTGTTTCCTTGCTCCTACTGGTTCGATTAAACCTTGGTTTCATAATTGAGGGAAAACTTTCAGCTGTGCTCATCATACCTTCCTCTTGGGGTTCCCAACGAGCTCTACGTCGATCATCGAGTGCATCAAGATATTTTCTGGCGCCGTTGCCGGGGATTCAAGGACATCTTCACAAGGGGAGTCCCTCATAACCAATCTCTTTACTTTGTTGTTTTTTGTTTTGCTTAGTTTTCTTTTTTGCTTTGTTTGCTTGTTTTGTTCTTCAAAAACACAAAAAATTTAGTTTTACTTGTTTGATTTCTTTATCAAAAACACAAAAAAATTAAGTCTCCCTTAGTTTTCACTTCTCCCTTAGCTCACCATGTTGATCTCTACATTCACCCTGAAAACCTTCCAATTGGTAGTGGTTCTATAATTGGGAAAGATAACATTGAAGAATTCTTTAATCATGTTAGTAAGCATGAGGATACTGAGGATATGTCCCTTGTAGAACTTGCTCCAAACTATGAGATTGCCGCAGCTTCTTTAGTTCACATGTTAGAAGCTAGGTTTGTTAACCTCAACCCCTTAATGCAAGTAATGTTTCTTAAGCTTAAAGAAATTGAGGATCCTGAAAAGAGAGATTTTATTCTAGGAACTTTGTTTAAGGAGTTCTATGATGTTGCCAAGGAAGCTAGAAAAGTTTTTGAACGTTTCAATATGCTAGGCTCATGTGTAGATGTTGTTGGTACACGAGAAAATATGAACAAAACCGAACCTATTGGGGAGGAACCTAAGATACCAATACCCTTTAAACTAGTAGCAATACATGATGCCATAGAAAATAATCTTGATTGGATTATTCCTGCAAACCCTTTTGATGAGAATAGTGAACCCAAGAGCATTGAGAGAGGATCCTCTCGAACTTATTTGGATGATATACCTTGCCTTGTTGAAAATATTTTTGGTATTGATCTTAATGCTTCTTCATTTGAGAACACTTGATTCTTTCTTTGCTTCTTATGCCTAACTTAAAGGCGTTAAAGAAAAGTACTTGTTGGGAGATAACCCAAGAGTTTTAGATGAGTCTTGAAAGTTATTACCTCTGTAATAACCTCTCCTTATCCTTTTTATTTGCTTTTTTTGCCAAGAGTAACATCTAATGAGAGTGAAGTAATGATTGGGAAAGTTGCTGCCCCGAAACAGATTTCTGTGCTTCACCGTAAATATTCCTGAGAGAGATCTGTACGTCGGATTGAGCTGTAATTGTTTGTGCTTCTGCCCCAAGTTGTTATCTAACTTTCGTTAGTTCAACACTATTTGATTTGAGCAACAGAAGGTCTTAGAAAAAATTCGTCTTTACCTGCTGGTCTGTTTTGACAGATTTCTGCCATTTTCTGCATTTGCTTCTTGTTAGTTCCTTCTTGAGTTCCTTTGGGAAATTGAGCTTTTTGAGAGAAGTACTACAGTAGCTAGTGTTCTAATGGATGTTTATTTGGTGTTAGAACTGAACCTTGAGACTTATTTATCTTAAGTGCACTATTGTTGCTAATGAGATTGTGTGAAGTTTTGTATGAAGGAAAAATTTCAGGTGTATGGAAGGAATGAGTAATGAGATGAAGGATAGACTAAAGCTCAAGCTTGGGGATGCCACGCGTATCACGCCAAGAAATATCCAAGAAGTACAAGCGTCAAAGCTTGGGGATGCCCAAGGAATCCCCTTCTTCATCAATAAAAATCCAGGTTTCTTCCAGACTCTTTATTTTTATTGTTTCATACACAGTTGTGTTTTGCTTGGAGCGTCTTAATTTTTGTTTTTGTTTTGGTTTGAGTTTGCTTTTTTTTTGCTTAGTTTTCTGAATAAATTGGTTGGACCCCCTCTTTCACACTTTGGTTTGCAAATATTTTGCTTTGGTTTGGAAAAGAGTAGGAAAGTTCATGCTTATGTGGTAAAAAGAGCTCGTTTTTAACTGTGGCCATGCTTTGTCATGCCATGCTTGATATTGTTTTGGCTTTATGCTTAGTATTCTTTGTTGTAGCATGACTTGTTATAAACAATTGAGATTGCTTAATGTGCCTTGGATGAATCATGCGTTGTTTTATCATATTAAAGCATAGTATAGCGGTATTCTCCTTTGATGTTTTATTTGGGTTGACTTGGCACATGCTCACACCATGTCATGACTATCCAAAGTCACCATAGATTTATGATCCTTTAGTTTTCAACTTGTAGTATCACTTTATTCTTTGATCAATGATGTTTTGTCGCTCTGCATGATTATGGCCATTATTGCTCTCTTAGTTTGCCGCTCCTAGTCTTTTGCTAGCCTCCACAACAAAGTATGAGTTCCACTCATGCATCCAAATCCCTAAACTAAGTTTTTCCAAAGAGTCCACCATACCTACCTACTAGCTTATGCTATTCCAAGTATATTCATGCTTTTGTTTACCTTCCAGTTGTTATGAGAGTGATTAAAGCTCTCACGAACTTGATGGCACACTTTACTTTATTGCCTCTAATAAACTTGAACCATTGGGTCCTTCTTTGTTGCGTATATGCTTGCGCTTTATAAGTTGAAATTAGCAGAACCATGTTTCATGGGGAACGCTTTCAACATTGCACTTGTACTTTGTACCCCGTTGATATCATGTTCTTTTGCTTACGGATCACGTCGGTGTGAAATAAAAGTGGAACTTGTAAGATCATGGAGTTTGTATGTGTGTTAGAGAAACGCCTGGGCCGCTAGCCTAAGCCATGCCTAATCATGGTGGAAACTTGCAGCATCACCATAATGAGCACTCTATGAAGCATCCTCAATAAAAACCTATGCAAATAGCAAATAAAAAGATCGCTGAGATGCTCATTGTCTGCTTGCCTTGTCATTTTGATTATGGGAAAGCTCCGATATCATGTGCAAGGGGTACCCCGTTGGTGGTTCTTAATGATACACATATACTTACAATGACAAGAGCTTACTCGTGACTAAAGTTGAGTAGCATGAGGATCGGTCTTCGTAAGTAAGGAGCATGAGATTTCGGTTTATAACTTGTCAAGCATATCCTCTTAGTTGTGTCACTTTAACCTTAATCACTTTCAAGATGCTTATGATAGGGGCAATGAGAGCTGAAAACTACAAGTACCATAATTTTTGGAAGCTCTTTATGAGACTTGAATCCCTAGTTCCTTTTACAAAAGGCTTTTCTTCCACCATTATATTGAGTCTCCACCTTCTATCTTTATACACCTACTTTGAGAGCATAGTGGCCATTCTTAGTTCTATGTGCATTGTCCCTAGACTAGTTGATTCATGCATAACTTGATATTTCTTGTTTTAAACTATTGTATCTAGTCACTCTTATGAACTTTGAAGGTGTCCTATGCATTTATATTTGCTACTCTATTGAGGGACAAGCTGAATACTATTATGCTATGTTTTCTTTATGTGAAACAAGCAAACGTCTTGCAAGGCATGTTATTCATGAATCTTTTGTTTGTAAATTTTTATGTTGCATCATAGTTTCTTTGCCTATTGCTAGAACTTTGTCTTTCATGTTATGATTGAAGTACTATGATCCCAGCTTTGAGTTTTGCAAATACTTTGATCAAGTCTTTGATGGTGCATGTCACCTCAAAAATTATTTCTTTTTTATCCTTCCTACTCGAGGACGAGCAGGAGTTAAGCTTGGGGATGTTGATACATTGCAAATGTATCTATAATTTTTGATGTTCCATGCTAAGTTTTATCCACTTTCTTGTGTTTTGTTCCAACTTTGGAGTACTTTTCATATGATTTCTTGGACTAACCTATTAACAAGAGCCACAATGCCAGCTACCTGTTTTCTGCTGTTTTTGGTTCCAGGAAAGTCAGAAAATGAATATTCTCAGAATTGGACGGGACAAAAGCCAAAGTGCCTATTTTTCCGGAAGGGATCAAGTGCCAGAATACGAGACGGAGAGGGGCCAGGGGCCGGCCACACCACCTGGCCGCGCCGCCAGGCTTGATCCGCGCCAGGGGGTGGTCTGGCCGACCCCAGCACCCCCTCGGCCTCTCCTTCCACCTATAAGTTTCCCTCGGGACGAAAACCCTAAGTACCCGATCAAAAATCCATGAAAGAGTCTGTACCTGTCGTCGTCTCTGTCCCTAGATCGGGGGGGGGGGGGGGGGATCTGAAGCTCTTCCCGGCACCCTGCCGGAGAGGGGAATTCACCCTGGAGGTCTTCTTCATCACCATACAAGCCTCCGGTGTGATGCGTGAGTAGTTCATCCTTCGACTACGGATCCATGTAGTAGCTAGATGGCTGGTTTCTCCTCCTTTGTGCTTTCATGTTTAGATCTTGTGAGGTCCGTTCATGATCAAGATCATCTATTTGTAATTCATACATGTTGTGTTTGCGGGGATCCGATGGATATTGAGATGCTATTTCAAATTGATTATTGATTCTATCATGTCTTTGTTATTTGAGATCTTGCATGCTTTCCGTTGTTAGTAGCTATCTTGGCCAAGTAGATGCTAGCAACTCCAAGAGTTAGTATTTATGCTCTATAGTGGGTTCATGCCTCTGGTAATCTGGGGAAGTGATAGAAATCTCTAAGGTACTAGATGTGCTGTTGCTACTAGGGATAAAACAACGATCCTTTGTTCATAGAACAATTGTATTGTTTACTTTACACGCAGTTCGTAAAGCAATAATCTGTTGCTTGCAACTTAATACTGGAGGGGGTTCGGATGATAACCTGAAGGTGGATTATTAGTCATAGATGCAGTTCGATGGCAGTCTATGTATTATGTTGTAATGCCCAATCAAGTCTCAAAGGAGTCAAGATGATTAGTATATGCATATATTGCTTTCTCGGTGTTTGTCAATTGCCCCACTGTAATTTGTTCACCCAGCATGCTATCTATCTAAGGAGAGCCACCTCTAGTGAACTATGGATCCCGGTCCTTTTACTTTACATACAATCTATAATCTTTTACTGCTTTGTGTTTACTTTCTGCAAACTTTTACTTCTTTCCATTCGATACGTTTAATCCTTTGTTTTCCACAAAACACGGTGAGATTGACAACCTCATCGCAAGTTGGGGAAAAAGTTATGTGGTTGTGTTGTGCAGGTATCCACGTTGCTACTAGCACCGGTAGTGCGCCCTGCCAAAGCTCAACTAGGGGTATTTCCTTGCTCCTACTGGTTTGATTAATCCTTGGTTTCATAATTGAGGGAAAACTTTCTGCTGTGCTCATCATACCTTCCTCTTGGGGTTCCCAACAAGCTCTACGTCGATCGTCGAGTGCATCAGCCACCAAAGGCCCGATCCACCTTCCACTATTTGGCACCCTTCTAGGCAGGAACCAGTGCCTTTACAACTCTACCGGGCATGCATCCACAACTGAATTGGAGGCTCCCGTGATGACAAAAAGTTACCACAAGAACAAGTTAATCAATAACCGAAATTAAGATCTAGAGATTTGCAAGAAACACTAGATCAAGAATCCTCCAAGTGAATAGAGGGGAAATGAAGATCTTGATGGATGCCTATGTTAATCAAAGTCTCCTCTTTCGATTCCCCAAAGACGGGAGCCTTTGAGTGGTTGAAGATGGAGATTGCGCTTGAATTGATATGAACTGGACAGAGCATTTTTGCATGATCCAAGAGATATGAAATGAGAATCCGAGGGGTATTTATAGCCCTACTCGAAAAGCTATCGTTGGACAATTTGGGGGCCGGATTATCCGGCCTAAGTGGAGGCCAGATTATCCGGCCGAGACAAACATCTGGCCCTAGCACGAAGAATTCGGACAAGAGTCCGGACCCACACAGCGTGACGCGCCTTGGTTGCCTTTGCCAAAAATCCTGGAGGGGAGGAATATCCGCCCCCTGGAGGCGCGGATTATCCAGCCTAGGCAAATGCTCCGGTCCTGGCCGGTTAATCCAGGGATAAACTCCGCCTCCATACAGCGTGTCGTGCCTTCGTAGTGTTGGCAAACTCTTGGGGGCGGATTATCCGGCCCCTGGAGGGGCAGATTATCCGTCCTGGGAAAATGCTCCGGCCCTGGCCAGTTAATCCGGGGAGAAACTCTCCCCCCTTACCGCATGACACGCCTTGTTGGCTTTGGTGATCTTGGTGGGGTGGATAATCCAGCCCTTGGTAGGGGCAGATAATCCCCCCCCCAAAACTCTAGTTTTGCAGTATTTTGGTGATAACATTGTTCTGCACACTAAACACACAATTAAATAATCCTTGGCATTGTTATATGACACACAAAATACTAGGGATCATAAAATGTTCTTTTAATCCCTCCTTTTTGGTGTTATATGACAATACTAGGATTTTCAATATAGCCCTACCAATACATCATTCCAAGGATGAAAAAGGACTCCCCTGCATGTGTGCATATATTAAGTTTGCATTTGAATACAAATACACACACATAGGCTCAGTACCTTTTAATGCATTGGAATCTAAGGAATAAATGATGAGTTAGAGAGAGATGTACCATACCAACATAGTGAAGTCCCCAATAAGATAATGATAGATACTTTTGAAGAAACCCATATTGAGACTTCCAAGAATAAAGATATAATTATACATCCACAAAGATAATTCTAGAAATCCATAGTGATAAATCCATAACGATGAATCCATAGTCTGATGACACAATATGGACCAACATAGTCTCACACAAACACACCAAATTGCAAATAGGAGAGTTAAACGCTAAATGGGCACCAACAAGAATGAAGAAAAATGATAAAATGCCAAGTGTGCTTGTGTTCGACCCATGCAAATCCCCTCGACACCTACTAGAACTACTTCTCCCCCTTTGGCATCAGAACACCAAAAAGAGAAAAGAGAGACGGTAGCGTCCCTAGAGATCACTCCTCGTCCTCGTCCTCTTCCTCTTCCTCGTCATAGGCACCCTCATCATCATCATACTCCTCATTGTCATCCTCATCATCAGCGGTTGGCAGAGTAGGCTCTCACGGAAACAAGTGATGCTCGAGCTCACCATAGTTAGTGCCTGAAGTGTTCCACTGAGCATACGGAGTAGGAGCTGCCTTGGTAGGAGGAGGGCCTGATGCCCCAGAGACATGGTGGAGAATAAGATGTTGAGTGTGAGCCATGTCATTATGCTGTCGGTATGCCTCATACTCCCCCTTGTGAGTGTCAAAACCCATGCTAAGAATGTTGTGTTGGAACCAGTTTAGTTGCTTCACTTTCCTGGCAATAGAAGGCACCGGAGGCCTCCTCCCACTCACCCTAGTGATACCTTCGATCCGGATTATGGATGTAGTATAGCTCTTTTTCCCTAGTAGACCTAGGTTTATCGAATCCTCGGGAAGTAGAAGCGTAGTGAAGTTACTTTAACGGACCTTCGGGAGTTTTAGAATTCCTTTTGTGTTTTTATCGGACCAAGAGTTTGTGTATTTTTGTTGTTGTCGATGATGGAGAAAGAGGGCCTAGGGCGTTCGGTTTCACCAGTAGCTGTGCAAAATATCTGATGAGAATAAAAGATAAAAATAAAGTATGCATGTAATTGTTAGAGCAAGATAAATTATATGTGGGCAGTGCATCCATAATTGCTATTGCCTCCGCAACCGCTTATAGAAATAACCTACTAGTCTCATCCATAGAAGAAAGAGAACTAATGATATGCATAATGACGTCACTGTTGATCCCAAGTAAATCCCGCACATATAGTCGTACTACCCCTTCTATCACTGGGTTCCCAACCTGCAGATTAGTTATTACTCATACTCCCTATACCTGGCTCAGTCCTCGGGGTCTTGGGTACCTGACAAGTCCTTAGATTGAGGCAAGAGAGGATACAATAATCATCATGTCATACAAACTAATACATGATCCACAAGTCCTTAGACTGAGGCAAGAGAGGATACAATAATCATCATGTCATACAAACTAATACATGATCCCATCTATGATAAATAACATGCACAAAAGCTACATGGCTAGGCCGAAGCCCTTAGCCCAAGAAGAATTACTCACACATAGAGATGAGATCAAAGATCATAAATATTGTAGTAGAAATCATGAGATTGATAGCAATAGTCTTACAATGTCACAAATCGAAGAAGAGATCTACTATTACAAGTGGTGGAATATGGCTATGATGGTGTAGAGATTAGATCTAAGTCTATTCCTTCGGTGGCTCTTCGGTGTTGTGGATGGAGATCTAGGGGTGGCTGATGGTTTCTGGGAGCACTCTTTTCTCGTCGCCCGAGGCCTCTTTATATAGGGGTCCCTTCACAAAAGTTGTTCTGTTTGACCTAGCGGTGTCGATGGCAACTATACGGCCGGAATTTTATTCCGATCATATAGTTGGTCATTAAAGCATCTGTCTCCGACCCACGACTCCTGGTTTCTTCTGGTTGTTGGAAATCTCGTATCTTTGACTTTAATGTAGTGATTTCCATCATCAAACGTTATTATCTACGCAGAAAAAAATAGAAAGAAAGGATTGCATACCCCTTTGATCATTAGGCATTAGTGGCACAGTTTAGACAAATATTTTATCAAAAATATGAATAATATCCAGTTTAAATGTGGACATAGATGGCTATATTTCAGAGCCATTAACCTCCCCAAGCTTAAATTTGATCGTCCTCGAGCAAGAAAACCAAAACCAAAAAGGAACTCAGCATTTAAACTGAAATAACGAGATGATGATCTTACTCATGATTGATAGTCTCATGTTTCCTCCACTTTATAAATCTGAAAAACTTCAGCATAGATAGAGTAATGGCAAGCATATCATACGGGTTTCATGCATCCTTATAGCGCAACAAAATTATTGGTAACATGGATGATTCAAATGAGTAAACTTTATTCTATGTCATGTAATCAACACATAGGCTTGCCTTTGAACAATATAGTATAATCATGTATAATTGAGAGTGTGAGAGTTGTCATGAAAAGCATATACTAGAGTATCTCAATTCTCCCACATCAATAGATCAAGACTTTTCAAGCACTACTTTTCTATTCATTATCCTTCAAGAATTTCAGTTCTTAAGTAATTGAGAGCATGCCAAAGATTTTTTTTAGTTTATTAGGCTGTGATGGACACTTGTGGCATTACCAAGGTTTTTGTTCCTTTTGTACAATGATTTCTCATAACAGCCAGAGGAGTGATTTCATCTGAACACAGCTACTCGGGAGTGCCAAAAATCTTACCCATTATAGCATTGTTGCTACATATGTTTAATCAACTCATAGCCGAAATCTAGGAGTTTCCTCCATGAATATTGTTCGTAGGCTAGCGGAGTTGTTGGCATCCCATAAAGTTTGACACACATAAATCTATATCATTCTTATGATTCACAAGTCAAACTTTGGCATGCTCACAAAAACCGCTAAACATTAATTCAATCGAACAATTCCTTTTAAATAGGGCTATCAAGTCAATCATTATATTCCGTGGTGTTGAGTGTCTCTAGAAATAAGCCTTCAAGACTAAACACCACAACACCCAAGCCTTTAATTGTGAGGCCTTTTCTTATTACAATTGTTTAGCAAATTTTTAGGCAAGACTTGGTTAACTACAAGAGCTGGAACAAAACATACCCAATTAAATACCCATGCAAACAAAATTTTACTACAATACAAAGACTCACTCCACTAATATAATATCAAAACATTTACTACTAACTAGCATGGGTTTCTCAAACTTCAAAAGTGGGGAGTCATAAGGCATACCTCTCATGTTTGGTTCCAGTTCTCTCTTCCTTTTTGATTCGTTTCTTGGAAACTCGAAGTCAATCACATTTCTTGCAAATACATGAGAACCTCGAGGCAGAAAAAAAGAAAGAGGGAAAATAAAGATAAAGGAGAAATATTTTTGTTATTTTTAAGAGAGGGAATTAAAGAATAGAAGATTGGCGGCAAAACTCGGCTAGAAAATCTCGAAGCAAATAGAAATAAATAAATATAAAGTGCTGGGGAAACCAACACGAGTGTTTATAAACTCAAATTAAAAACCTAACCTCGAAATAAATAAAAGCAAATAAACGCCAAATAAAGATAAATGAGGAAAACTTCCCCAAGCTTAGGCTTTTGCAAGCCCTTCAAATCATTGTGGTGGCGGGAAAAAGTTGGAACTCTAGTTTGCAAATTGAGTTGATAAATTAGTAGTGGATTCTTGGAGGTTCAAAGAGAGGCTATGCATTCTTTCCACAGTCCCTCCAAGTTCTTGGAAGTCTTGGTATGTATCGAACCAGGTCGATGGCTGCTCCTCTTGATAAGGAACTTCTTGCTCCTCTTCTTGGTCCTCATCCTCGTCCGGAATCCCCTCCTCAGGTTGGTGTTGCTCAACCTGCAAGTGATGTAATCGACTTTCGATGTAGAGCTCGTTGGGAACCCCAAGAGGAAGGTATGATGAGCACATCAGTGAGTTTTCCCTCAGTTATGAAACCAAGGTTTAATCGAACCAGTAGGAGCAAGGAAACACCCCAAAGGTGTTACTAGCTGAGCTTTGGCAGGGTGCACTACTGGTGCTAGTAGCAACGTGGAGATCTGCACAACACAACCACATAACTTTGTCCCCAACTTGCGATGAGGTTGTCAATCTCACCGTGTTTTGTGGAAAATAAAGGATTAAACGTATCGAATGGAAAGAAGTAAAAGTTTGCAGAAAGTAAACACAAAGCGGTAAAAGATTGTACATTGTATGTAAGAACAAAGGACCGGAATCCATAGTTCACTAGAGGTGGCTCTCCTTAAGATAGATAACATGCTGGGTGAACAAATTACAGCGGGGCAATTGACAAACACCGAGAAAGCAATACATGCATATACTAATCATCTTGAATCCTCTGAGACTTGATTGGGCACTACAACATAATACATAGACCGCCATCCAACTGCATCTATGACTAATAATCCACCTTCAGGTTATCATCCGAACCCCCTCCAGTATTAAGTTCCAAGCAACAAATTATTGCTTTACGAACTGCGTGTAAAGTAAACAATACGATTGTTCTATGAACAAAGGATTGTTGTTTTCTCCCTAGTAGCAACAACACATCTAGTACCTTAGAGATTTCTGTCACTTCCCCAGATTACCAGAGGCATGAACCCACTATCGAGCATAAATACTAACTCTTGGAGTTGCTAGCATCTACTTGGCCAAGATAGCTACTAACAACGGAAAGCATGCAAGATCTCAAATAACAAAGACATGATAGAATCAATAATCAATCTGAAATAGTATCTCAATATCCATCGGATCCCCGCAAACACAACATGTATGAATTACAAATAGATGATCTTGATCATGAACGGAGCTCACAAGATCTAAACATGAAAGCACAAAGGAGGAGAAACCAGCCATCTAGCTACTACATGGATCCGTAGTCCAAGGATGAACTACTCACGCATCACACCGGAGGCTTGCATGGTGATGAAGAAGGCCTCCAGGATGAATTCCCCTCTCCGGCAGGGTGCCGGGAAGAGCTTCATATCCCTCCCGATCTAGGGATGGAGATGACGGTGGCTACAGACTATTTCATGAATTTTTGATCGGGTACTTAGGGTTTTCATCCTGAGGGAAATATATAGTCGGAAGGGGAGGCCGAGGGGGTGCCGGGAGCGGCCACACCACCCCCTGGCGCGGGCCAGGCCTGGCCGCGCGGCCAGGTGGTGTGGTGGCTCCCTGGCCCTTCTCCGTCTCGTATTCTGGCACTTGATCACTTCCAGAAAAATAGGCACTTTGGCTTTTCTCCCGTCCAATTCTGAGAATATTCATTTTCTGACTTTCCTGAAACCAAAAACAGCAGAAAACAGGCAGCTGGCACTGTGGCTCTTGTTAATAGGTTAGTCCCAAGAAATCATATGAAAGGTACTCCAAAGTTGGAACAAAACACAAGAAAGTGGATAAAACCAAGCATGGAACATCAAAAATTATAGATACATTTGCAATGTATCAACATCCCCAAGCTTAACTCCTGCTCGTCCTCGAGTAGGTAAGTGATAAAAATAAATAATTTTTGAGGTGACATGCACCATCAAAGACTTGATCAAAGTATTTGCAAAACTCAAAGCTGGGATCATAGTACTTCAATCATAACATGAAAGACAAAGTTCTAGCAATAGGCAAAGAAACTATGATGCAACGTAAAAAGTTACAAACAAAAGGTTCATGAATAACATGCCTTGCAAGACGTTTGTTTGTTTCACATAAATAAAACATAGCATAATAGTATTTAGCTTGTCCCTTAATAGAGCAGCAAATATAAATGCATAGGACACCTTCAAAGTTCATAAGAGTGACTAGATACAAAAGTTTAAAACAAGCAATAACAAGTTATGCATCAATCAACTAGTCTTGGGACAATGCACATAGAACTAAGAATGGCTACTATGCTCTCAAAGTAGGTGCATAAAGATAGAAGGTGGAGACTCAATATGTAATGGTGGAAGAAAGGCTTTTATAAAAGGAAGTAGGGATTCAAGTCTCATAAAGAGCTTCCAAAAATTATGGTACTTATAGCTTTCAGCTCTCATTGCCCCTGTCATAAGCATCTTGAAGTGATTAAGGTTAAAGTGAAAAAACTATGGTGTACATGCTTGACG
The DNA here is from genome assembly GCA_910589775.1 of Avena eriantha. NCBI lineage: Eukaryota > Viridiplantae > Streptophyta > Magnoliopsida > Poales > Poaceae > Avena > Avena eriantha. The sequence continues at coordinate 459,351,279 of OU342741.1, read as the reverse complement.
AAGTATAAGTCAGAAATCTCGTGTCCCTTGTATACGAGGGCCGCTCCTCATGCTACTCAAGTTTAGTCACCGGTAAGTTCTTGTCATCGTAAGTACATGTGTATCATAGAGAATCGCCAACAGGGTACCCCTTGCCCGATGATACGGAAGAATCCCCATATCAAAATGACAAGGCAAGCAGACAACGAGCATCTCAACATTCTTCGTATTTACCATGGGAATATGGTGCTTTTTTTTCTCTCTTTCCTCTTTTCATAGTATCTTTTTTTCTTTTCTCTTTTTTCTCTCAATACAGGTCTATTTTTTTATAAGAAGAATGCTTCATAGACAGCTCATTATGGTTACGCTGCAGGTTTCCACCATGTCAGCATGGATTAGACCATGATATCCGAGATAAGAGGTAACTCGGAAAAGGAACACAGAGCTTAGTGAAATTGAACCTGCTGTGGCCTTAGGGGCTATGGCAGCTAAGACCGCACCAGCTTCGGGGACTAATGTTGGGGGGGTACCCCCGGGTAGGGTCACGCCGGGGTATAAATGCCGAGTTAGCCGAGGTTCGGCAAGGTCAAAGCAAATGCTGGCCGAGTCACCTCAAGGCAGGCCGGATCACGGAGTAACCCGGACCAGGGACGTCCACCTTACTTGGTCTCAACCGACTTAAGCCGTATGTCGGTAAGATATATCTAACTTGTATGCAGGAATAGGTATGGCCGGATCAACTATGCAGGATCCGGGTTATATCAAGCTTGTAAGAGAAGGAAGGTATCTCGCTGGTCAAAAGGTGGCTACTGTACGCGGAGCGTGAGCAAAACGGACAGAGGCCGGACCACAGAGGCGTGGCCGACAAAGGTGACGAAGCCAATGTCGGGTGAGGCAGACGCTGCAGAGGCTCACGTAGCCTCTGCATGGGTGACACGGGGGAAAAGTAACCCGGTCGGCTTACTATTTTGGGAGGAGGCATATTCCCTGGAATATGCCTCCACGTGTGCCCTAAGTGGAGACCTAGCCACCCCTATATAAGGAGGGCTAGGGCTTCTGTAGAGGGGGTTGATTTTTGGGAGATTGCTCTGAGGGCTAGCTAGTGGCGAGAGTAAGAGAGTTCTTTCTTCCTCGTCTCCCCAATACAGCTCTAGGAGCACTTGCAATCTGTGAAGGAGAATCAAATACAAAGCTTCTGTGTGTGGAATCACCACACTATCCCTCCCTGGATTCCCCTAGTGCATTTAGTCCCTACATTTAGCCTATACATGGCATCTGCCGTGACACCACCACGATAGTTGGCGCCCACTGTGGGGCTAGCAACGCTAGCAGGGGTGAAGATCAGGACAGGAAACCTCGTCGGCACCGGCGAACACATCGTCTCCGGGATCGTTCAACGCTTTGGAGCGCTAGATTTCGTCAGCGACAACGCTGGCTGCTTCGGCACGCGTCCTCTTCTATGCAACGGCCTTTTCATCAAGCTCGGCGCGCACAAGGTCTACGTTGCTGTCGATATGTCGTGCGTTCATCCGCGGCACGTCGTCGAAGGAGGCGAGCCATCCCTTAGCGTGGTTCACGGGGCGCGTATCACTCGCTCCCCGGACCGTGCAGAAGTGATGTTGACTGCGCCAGCTGCAGGCGCGAGCAAAGACCCGGCACCAGATCCGGAGGTAACACCTAAGGCACCGAGGAAAAGTAGAGGTCCTCCACTAGAGAGGCCTGAGAATGTACTGTAGCAGGCGATGGATAGCTTGGCAAATCCAGTAGCAGTAGCAGTAGATCCGGCTTAGGCACAGGCCGAGCTAGAGGAAACTAGGCGAAAAATACTAGAGGGTGCGAAAAAGATTGCCGCGGCTTAGCAGTCGTTGAACATGACATTGCGTGAGTATGCAAAGGCAAATAAAGTAGATGCTGTAAAAGTAAAGGGGAGAAATCTCATGAGTGAAATGAACAGAGAGGGTGATACTAGGATTGAGGAATCAGAGAACTGTCTGTCCGTGGGGATGCCGAAGTATAGTACCCTGGCAAAGAACCTCAGGGCAGCAAATGCAACTGCATCCGAGTTAGAAGGTCTGACGGGTGAAGCCCGCCAAAGACAACAAGATAGGGTTAACGAGTTGGTTCGCATCACGAACAGGCAGAACGAGGAATTGCTCAGGGCTAACCCGGAGAGAGCTAGGGCCTCCAAGATCGTTCACTCGCGGTGGGTAACCTGGAGAAATCCGCTGGAGCCGCATCGTCTCCTCATGGTGGTCCTAGGAGAGAAGAGGTGGTAACCTCGGCCAGGAGGAATAAGCAGATAGTCCCATATGACCCGGCAAAGGCAGGGAAAGGAAAGGAAGTGCAGAGAGATGAGGATCAAAGGAGTGTGAGCCGAGGTAACCGCGACCAAGGCAATGCCAGTCAAAGGAATGTTGTAAACGGCAATGCCGGACAGCGTAATGCGGAAGGTGCAGGTCAACCGCAGCAGCGGAATATGCCATGGCAAGAGCGCAGTGCCGGCCAAGGTATGCAACAAAGGGCAGCTCCACCGGAGCAAGATAGATATAATGATGGTAATTCGGAGATGGTGAATGCTGGCTATCCCATGGCGGACTATCATGTGATAGGATCAAGGTTGGGAAGCAGAGACTTGATGCCTGATGATGCCAGGTTAAAACTGGATCGGTTGTATAGGTCGGAGCAAATTGAGTGTCAAGGTCCTCCGGGTCCAGCATGTTTTGGGCCCCGGATCATGAAGGAACCTCCGGTACCTAACTTTCAGTTACCTAGAGGCACAAAGACATATGACGGCAGCACTAAGCCGGAGGATTGGTTGATTAACTATGCAACTGCTGTCAAGATCGCCACAGGCAACTTGAGATGGTCTGTGAGATATGTACCCCAGATGTTGGAAGGGCCAGCAAGGGTATGGCTAAACAATTTGCCACCCAGAAGTATTAACTGCTGGATCGATTTCGAGGAGATGTTCGTTAGCAATTTCTCAAGTACGTATCAGAGGCCCAACATGCCACAAACCCTAGCAATGTGCAGGCAGAGACCGAATGAGACAGACCAGGAGTTCTTAACCCGTTGGTGCAATGTGCGAAACTCGTGTGAGGGCGTGATTGAATCACATGCCATAGCTTGGTTTGCGCAAGGATGCAGATATGCAAGCATGCTATGTCAAAGGTTGCAAAGAGATATGCCAACTACATTGGCAGAAACAATCCGGATTGCTGATTCATATGCTTTGGGTGATCCGACGCAACCTAAGCTCACCTCGAATGAGTCAGGCGAGGAGTACTACCAGAGAGATGGAGTCGGGTCATCCCGGAGGAATGATTATCGAGGTAAAAGAAGAGATGACAGACCGGATTACCGATACAGTTCGCAACAAGTTGCAGCTGTGAATCAAGATCAACCCGGAGCAGGAGGCAGTCAATGTTAGAAAACTAGAGGACAGCAATGGACGCCAAGGAATGATGGGAAGAAAACTTGGATGCCAGAGCAGAAAAAGCAGTGGCAAGAGAAGAAGGACCGTCCGAGGTATACCTATGAATCAATGCTAGATCAGCCGTGTAAGTTTCACACGCCTAATCCAAGTAACCCAGCGGGACACACAACTAGGCAATGTGAGTGGATGCGAAAGATAGAACAAAATGGTTCGGGGAATGCTCAGGCACCTCGGAATGATCAGCCTCGGCAGGAGTTACCCCGGCAGCAATTGCTCTCCGGAGAGAACACACAACATCTAATGTTGCCTCCCCCTCCACCGAGGTATGACAACAATGAGAGAAGGGATGTAGTGCATCAGGTAGAAAACCAAAACCAGCAAGATCAGAGGTACCCCAGAAATGAGGGGAGGAATGAATACAGAGAGCACCATCAGAGTTACTGTGTGTTCACTACGGAAGAGACAGATAGGAAGAGCTTGCAGCCCGACATATGGAGGTGAATGCGGTAATGCCGACAGTGACGAGGTATATGTCTTGGTCGGATCAGGAGATTACCTGGAGCATCAAAGATCATCCCAAGCTTATGCCTAGTCCGGGCTCATATGCACTGGTGTTGGACCCAACATTCATTGGGCCTAACATCAATGTAAGATTCTCCAAGGTACTAATTGACAATGGTAGCAGCATTAATATCATGTATGCGGATACGATGCGCAAATTGGGTATCTCGGAGAACATGCTCCAACCTACAAGGACAACTTTCCATGGCATTGTGCCAGACATTTCTTGTGAGCCCATAGGCAACGTCCGGGTTGACGTTTTGTTCGGCACAAGAGATAACTGCCGAACTAAGAATTTGGAGTTTGAGGTGGTGAACTTAGAAAGTGCGTATCACGCGTTACTCGGAAGACCGGCACTGAACAAGTTCATGGCAAGCTGCCACATCAGTTATCTGAAGATGAAGTTGCCTGGGCCAAATGGTGTGATCACTATAGCCAGAGATTTCCGACGTTCCATTGAGTGTGCGTCAGCCGGGTCAAACCTAGCCGAGTCACTCATGATTGCGTAAGAAAAGAGAAAGATCCAAGTGGTTGCGGCATTGGCTCAGTTCGCGTAGCAGTGTATGCCGGCACTGAGTAACCCGCATGGTAGTGTCTCATTCCAAGTGAAAAAAGATACCAAGAAGGTGCATGTTGATGATATGTTCCCTGAGCGTACCGTAACAATTGGGGCTGGATTAAATGACAAATAGGAAAGCGAGATCGTCAACTTCCTCCGTGAGAATCGGGATATTTTTGCTTGGTCCACACAGGACTTGCAAGGTGTTCCGAGGGAGTTGGCCGAGCACTCTTTGAATGTGAGACCTGGAGCAAAGCCGGTGAAGCAACCTCTCCGCCGCTTCGCCGAAGATAGGAGAAAAGTCATTGGAGATGAAATAACTCGGTTGTTGGCTGCAGGATTTATCATGGAAGTGCTTTACCCGGATTGGCTATCTAATCCGGTGCTGGTGGAGAAGAAGAAGGATGATCCGAATGTGGCAGTGGTTTGGCGTATGTGTATCGATTACACGAACCTGAATAAGGCGTGTCCGAAAGATCCATTCCCACTGCCAAGGATAGACCAAGTCATAGATTATACTACTGGGTGTGAGTTGTTGTCATTCATTGATGCATATTCTGGTTTCCACCAGATACCCCTGAACATGAGCGATCAAATAAAGACTGCGTTTATCACCCCGTATGGGGCTTATTTCTATCGCACCATGCCTTTTGGTTTACGTAATGCAGGGGAAACGTACCAGAGATGTATGCAAAAATGTTTGCATGACCAGATTGGTCAAAATGTGCAGGTGTATGTAGATGATGTTGTGATAAAGACCAAGGAAAGCAAAACGCTCCTTGACGATATCGACAGACGTTCGCGAACCTGAGGAGGTTCCGGATGAAGCTTAACCCAGAAAAATGTACCTTCGGTGTCCCGGTTGGAAACTACTCGGATTCCTCGTCTCCATCCAGGGTATTGAGGTCAATCCAACTAAAATCCGGGCCATTGAATGAATGGAATTGCCGAAGTGTCTTAACAATGTCCAGAATTTCACTGGTTGCCTGGCATCGCTAAGTCGGTTTGCATGTCGGTTGGGAGAAAAGGCACTGCCTCTCTATCAACTCATGAAAAAGTCAGATAAGTTCATTTGGACGCCGCAGGCCAATGAAGCCTTCACCAGTTAAAGAAAATGTTAGCCACTGTGCAGTATTAGCCTCTCCACTATCAAAGGAGACAATGTTGCTCTATATAGCCACAACCAACCGAGTTGTAAGTGCAGCAATTGTGGTAGAGCACGACGAAGAGGGTAAGTCGGTGCAAAGGCCAGTGTATTACCTGAGCGAGGTGTTATCAGCCTGAAAGCAAAATTATCCGCACTATCAGGAAGTAGCGTATGGTGTGTACATGGAAGCTAAGAAGCTGAAACAGTATTTCGAGGAACACCCAATCAAGGTAATATGTGAAGCTCCCATATCCGAGATAATGAGTAACAAGGATGCAAGTGGCAGGATTGCAAAATGGGCAATTGAACTAGCACCTTATGCGCCACAATATGACAGAAGAGAAGCAATTAAATCTCAAGCTGTGGTGGACTTTTTTGTGGATTGGGCCGAGGTGCAATACGAGCCACCATTGCCAGATGCGAACTACTGGAGAATGCACTTTGACGGGTCAAAAATGAAAACCGGGTTAGGTGCCGAAGTTGTGCTTACCTCGCCAAAGAAGGACCAGCTGAAATATGTGCTGCAGATCCACTTCACTGCATCAAACAATGTTGCAGAATACAAAGCACTTATACATGGGCACAAAGTGGCAAAGGAAGTTGGTATACGTCGGATCCAATGCTTCGGTGACTCGGATCTCGTAGTCCAGCAGGCCTCCGGGCAATGGGATGCTTTGGACGCAAACATGGCATTATAGAGATTTCATGTGCAGAAAATATCTGGTTACTTTGAGGGATGTGAATTTCACTATATACCTCGGGTGGAGAATGAGGCTGCCGACGTACTGTCGAAGCTCGGTTCCACCCGACAAGCAATTCCACCAGGCGTAGCATTGGAGCACCTCAGGAAACCATCCATCAGGCCATCCCCGAAGTCCAACTCAATTTTTATCCCGGAATCAGAGGCTGTGCCCATGGACATTGATGAAGGAAGTGGTTCGCGAAACCCGGGGACTGCCTTGGCAAACCCGAGGACTGCCACGACAAACCCGGGGACTGCACAACATGATTCGGCAGAAGTTATGCCGGTGGATCTGATGGAAATTGGTGAGGAAATATTCCCAGTGAGAGCTGTACCAGCTTGGGCATTGCCAATATTCCAATTCCTGAAAGATGGAACCTTACCCACTGAGGAGGTACTTTCCAGGAAAACTCAGAGGAGAGCGAAAGCATACACGATCATCAATTCCGAGTTATATAAAAGGAGTGCGACTAATGTCCTCCAGCGATGTGTTGACCCGGAGGAAGGACTTGAAATCCTCCGAGATATACATCAAGGGGAATGTGGGCATCACGCCTCATCCAGAGCTTTGGTAGCAAAAGCTTTCCGCCATGGGTTTTACTGGCCAAGTGCCTTAGAACAAGCGGAAGATCTGGTGAGAAAATGCAATGGCTGTCAGAGATATGCGACAAAAACACATATGCCAATGTCGGAGCTCAAGACCATACCAATTACATGGCCATTTGCTGTATGGTGCTTGGATATGGTTGGCCTGTTTAAACCAGCAAAGGGAAATATGACTCACATTTTGGTCATGGTGGACAAGTTTACAAAGTGGATTGAAGTGAAGCCAATAAGAAAATGTGATGGAGCTACGGCCGTAACATTTCTCAAAGACATCATCTTGAGATACGGTTATCCTCACAGTATCATAACAGATAATGTCACAAACTTTGCTGAAGGAGCATTTGCGCGTTTCTGCCGAGATAAGAAGATCCAGCTGGACGTTGCCTTGGTAGCCCACCCCTCATCGAACGGACAAGTGGAAACATCCAACGGATTAGTATTATTCGGGATAAAACCCCGGCTCATTGAGCCACTACAAAGATCAGCGGGGTGCTGGATAGAAGAACTACCAGCGGTACTGTGGAGTTTAAGAACAACTCCGAATCGATCAACAGGCTATACGCCATTCTTTCTGGTATATGGGGCAGAAGCTGTATTACCATCTGACATATAGCATGATTCGCCTAGGGTCACCCAATACACAGAAGCCGAAGTGCAAGAAGCCCGGAAAAATGATGTTGATCTGCTGGAAGAAGCGAGAGAATTGGCATTGTCCAGATCCGCCATATATCAGCAAAATCTCCGACGCTATCATAATCGGAAAATAAGCCCCCGAGTTTTCTGGGAAGGCGATCTGGTACTCCGGTTGGTACAACGTACTGCTGGCATGCACAAGTTATCCCCCCATGGGAAGTGCCATTCATTGTGAGCAAAGCATTGCACAATGATTCTTATTATCTTATCGATGCAAAGCCACAGGAAAAGAATAAGGCGGGCAGGTCCGGCGAGGAATCTAAGCGTCCATGGAATGTAGCACTACTTCGTCCTTTCTACACTTAGCAGAGAAGTGTATGTATCCGAGTTCCTGATATGTCGGTATGCATGCCGGTAATGAGCCTATCAATGAAATCTTGGCACCTCGAGCAGTAACTCGGGGACTGCCTTAGTAATTTTAGTTGTCTTCTGCGTTTATTATTTTTACGTCGGCTGGCGTAAGTCGCTTCTGCTTAGGTCGAATTAGTAATTTGTGAGCACCAAGAACCTAACTCTTCGACTTGCTGTTGTCCAACAAGATTTGGCTTCATGGCAAGCAAGAGAACAAGTTTGGAATTGCGTAGCACATGAAAAACGACTAAGGGAAAAAACTTAATCGAGCTGACGTTTGTTTTTCGAACTAACCATATGTGTACTTTAAATTTATCATGCTGAATTATTTTGAGCTAATCCCAAAGTTTCCAAGTATTGTTAAGACAATTTTTGAAGTTCGGACTCGTAAGTCATAAAACCAAACCAAGGTAGACACGAGCCGAGCCAAAATATTGGAAGAACGAGAAAATGAAACTCGGGGACTACGCCCAAGTCAATCCAGCATAAAAACTTAGTAGCAAAATATTACTTGTGCACTTGATACAACTACACCCGGCATACCGGGGATCTGATAAAATTTAAAGTTTTTCGCTCAAGGACCAGCAGGAGGAGGAAGTTCGGCGTCATCTTCGCTATCTTCGACGTCCGAGGCATCGTCCTCTTCGTCTTCATCCGAACCATCTTCTGCGTTTTCAGCATTTTCGGCATCAGCGGCACCAAGGAAGCTCGAACCCTCGTTCCATTCATGAATGGGGGCATATTCGATGAGGCTATGGGTGCAAGCCTTGCGCCGAGCAATCCACTCCGGGTCGCTGGACCATTTGGATCCAGTGCGCATGCGCGCTAGGAGGTTGAGGTCGATCTTCTCGTACCACATAAGCACGTAGTGCAGAACGGTCTCAGCTCCGGCACGGCTAGCGGATTCCCTCCAAAGGTCGAGCTGGGTCTCGCATTCCATCAATTTGTCGACGAGAACTGCGGTCCCCTCCAGAGTATCTTCCTCAGGCCAAAAGGCGTTGAAGATCCGAACTGCCACGTCAAGGATATCTTTGCCATAGTTCTTCACGATTTCCACGCGAGAAGACAAGCTGACCAACAGGTCCTCCATGTCATAGGGAATTTCTTCAGCGTCAGGAGCAATGGGGGTACCCCTCTCTCGGCGGAACTTAGCAACAGCGGTGCTCGCAATGGCGTTGCGCTCTGGAAATTGGCCTGAAAACAAGACAGGAGAAACAAGTAAGGAAAAGACATGAGAAGCAACCCAGAGAAGTATGCCGAACAAAGGAAAATAACTTACGGGAAATATGGCTGTGGATCCGGGTTAACTCCTTGGTACAGTCATCGCGCCTTTTGCGAAGCTGCACAAGTTCAGTGTTCGCCGGCTCGAGTTTGACGTCGGCCTCCTGGAGAAGCTCTTGGTCTTGGAAATCTGGAGGGTGAGGCGCTCCCTCTCTTTAGTATAGTCCTAGCCAGCTTTTTGAAGTTCGGCTTGGTGCTGCGCTTTTAGCTTCTTCATATCTGCCTTGAGCTTGGCAATCTCATCATCTTTGGCTCGGAGGAGGGCAAGCTCGTCGTCTTTCTTCTTAAGTTCGGCCTGATGTTGCCCTGCTTGTTCGAGAAAATGCAACATCATATCAGGCACGGGCACACTATCTTCAAGAGATGCTAAAATAGTTTGTTGACCTGGCAGAGCCGAGGTATGAATGTTTGCCGAGCCACGGGGAAAAAGAGATAGAAAGCAGAGCAAAGTTGAGCAAAAATAACTTACCCTTGATCTGGTCCAAACTCTTCCTCATGAGGATATTCTCAGCCTCCACCCCAACTGCGGAAACCGAATGATGGGTTAGTTCGGCAGAAGAAAATGAAGGAAAATGGAGAAATGCCGAGGAAGAAACTTACCCCTTTTCTCGTGTTCAGCGAGAAGTGCACTATGTTTTGCCCGCAGCATCTTGTGAGTATCAATGAGACGCTAAAACTCAGCGCTCCGGCGGTTGGTGGTCACCTGAAAGAGCAAAGATGGACAACTTAGTCTTGTGCGTATTCGAAGTGTACAGAATCCGGGCCAAGTAGAACTTAACCCGGCTCTAGGTGTGTGCATATTCGAAGTGTAGAAAATCCGGGACAAGTAGAACTTAACCCGGCTCAAGGTGTGTGGATATTCAAAGTATACAAAATCCGGGCCAAGTGGAACTTAACCCGGCTCTAGGTGTGTGCATATTCGAAGTGTACAAAATCCGGGCCAAGTGGAACTTAACCCAAACTTAGTCTTGTGCATATTCGAAGTGTACAAAATCCGGGCCAAGTGGAACTTAACCCGGCTCTAGGTGTGTGCATATTCGAAGTGTACAAAATTCGGGCCAAGTGGAACTTAACCCGGCTCTAGGTGTGTGCATATTCGAAGTGTACAAAATACGGGCCAAGTGGAACTTAACCCGGTTCTAGGTGTGTGCATATTCGAAGTGTACAAAGATCCGGGCCAAGTGGAACTTAACCTGACTCTAGGTGTGTGCATATTCAAAGTTATCAAGGAGCTGTGTTAGTTTTCTAAGGAGCATCCGACCGAGTAACAAGATACTCCCCCGGAGGCTCGGGGACTAATGGTTATATCACTAATATCTACAACATCTTAAGGAACAAATGAAGTAACGGACCTCCATCATCCGACCCGCAAGGTTAATGGCCTTGGCGACAGTATTCATCTACACAGAAAACTCGGCGGGACCGAACTTCTCCAGGAGATCGTCGTTGTGGACGAACTCCGCCTTGTTCCAGTTGTTTACAAACTCGATCAAGCTCGGAGGGTATCGCTCGCCGCTGAGAATGTGTGGCGCCACTAAACCCTTGGCATGCGCCTCCCTCCTCTCAACTTGAGCAAGGGCCGGGCTGGTGTGCAAAACAAGTTGTTGCGCATCAGCTGGCTCGATAGGGGTGCCCTTCGGTGGCGGAGTCTTCTTCGGGAGCATGGACGCGAGCATGCGCTGTCCAGCCTCGATGGACGCTTCCCTAGTGGCGTCAGAGGTCTTTTTGCCCTTAGGCTCCTGCTGAGAAGTGGAAGTCGTTGCAGCAGATTTACCCTTGGGAGCGACCTTGGTGCTTTCTCGCCGAGACTGAGAAGACTCGGATGAGGCGGAGGGGCTTGGTGCTACTGCTGTTGCTTTTGCTGCTGGTGCCGGAGTTGGTGCTGGTACTGGTGCTGATACTAGTGCTGGTTTCTTATTCGGTGGAGGTACTGAGGGAACCTCGGTGGTAGCTGGTTGCGGCGGAGCTGAAGTAGTGGTGCCCGTTGTCTCGGCAGAGCCGGTCTCCCCCGCTCCAAGGTTGCCCTCTTCTTGACGAGGTGGGCTGGAACTCGGAGCAGCCGCTGAACCCTCCGGGATTGGGCTCAGCAGGTGTGAATCCTCACCGCAAGGGGGAGAAGGGCTTTGTCGAAGTGGGGAGGCAATGCCGGATCCACTCTGTGGGACCTCCACCGTGGCCCTACCAAATTGAACATTGTTGAATAAGGAGCTTTAATAAAAGAAGGACAAGTAAATAGCAAAGGGAGAAGAGGCTTACTCATCTGACGTCAGGGGCTCCTTGGGATTCCAAGCCCTCCAAGCTGTGGCCTTGGTTGCAGGCTTCGTGGCAGTTTTGTCTCCGGACTTCTTTCGCCTTTTGGCGAGCTGAGAAGGTCCAGAGGAAGAGGTTGATGCAGCTCCCCTTTTCTTCTTCGACGCAACCGGAACAGGATCACCCACAGCAAGGGGAGGTTCTTCATGGATCTGCCCACCGGGGTTAGCTGATGCCGGAAAAACATAAGAAAGGGGGACATCGTCAAATGCTTCCATCACCTCAACATCCGAATCATCCTCACTGTCGGGCCAATCTCTAATAGAAGAGAGTTTACTGGTGGGTCGCTTGGTCACGTCCAACATCGAAAGGAACATCTATTGATCAGGTTCTTCCTCGTTCGAGGTGACCCGGTCAGGCGCCCATTTGAGGGTAGGGTCGGTGCCATCCTCGATGGTTTGCTGAAGAAACATCTAAGGAAAAGGAAAGGAAACAGGATTAAAATCTACAACAAAAAGACCGACATATGATTCAATTCGGAATAGTGTTTGGGGTGCGAGACTTACCGAAGGAGGAAGCCTATCCCGGGAAAAGTGTTCAATCCCCCACGTCCACTCAGAGGAGAAGTTCTTGTGGAGTGGTGAACAGGGCCTTGACCCTGCGGTAGATCTCTGTATTGCTTAACTCGAAAGACGAGGTCCGGTTGGGGTCGCGGCCCCAGCTCATGTGGCACACTTTATGTGTGCATTTCTGGAGGGGGGAGATCCGGTTGCGGACGAAAGTGATCATGGCGTCCTCGTTGCGCAATCCGAGGTCCTTCAGCTCCTTGAACCTCTTGTTAACTTGGTTGGCCAACACTGTGGGCTTCTTGGGGATAACGTCCGACAACTCCGGGTTAGGAGGACCCGGAGTATAAGGGCGCAGCCGGATCAGATCTTCAGTGGTGCTGTTCCAGACATAGAAGAAGGTCCGGGCCCATCCCTTGCAGGAGTCCAGCGCAGTAACTCGGGGGAAGACGGACAGCCTCCTGGAGAAATTGACGCAGCACCGAACTGCGTGAGTTGTTTGTCCTCCGGATCTAGTTCTACATTCGGAATTACATTCCGGCGGAGGCCAAAGAACCGGATCCATAGCTCCTTTGTGGGCCATAATCCGGCATAGCCCTCGATGGTGGAGGCGAAGGCGGCGAGAGATGTGATGGCATTGGCTGGAAGGTGATGCGGCTGGAGCTCTTATGTGTTCAACCAGTCGTGGAAAAAATCGCTAACTGGCAAACCGAACCCCCGCTGGAAGTGTGATAGGAACACAACATACTCACCCGGATTGGGTGAGGGGGCAAGCTCGGAGGAGGCGAGGTGCGCGGCGACGCCCTCCGGGATGAGCTTGGTCCGGTAGAGCCAATCCAGGTCATCTTGGCAGACCTAGGAGCCTGCCCACGCGCCGTGGTCGGCGCTCGCAACATCTTCCTCCATCTCTTGCTCGGCGACGGCGAGCTCCTCCTCGGTCATCTCGAGTTCACTGCCCTCAGTGGCGCTAGCGGCGGTGGGTGGCAGTGGCCTAGACTGGCAGCGACCCGTGGCGGAAGAGATGCGCGGAGGCGGCAGCGATGCTGGCGAGCGTGGAGGCAGTGCGGCAGCGGCGCTGCTACTCAGGCGCAGTGGCGGCGGCACTGTCGCGGGAGAAGAAGAGGAAGTAGAGGCAGAGGGGCGCGGAAGTGGGGAAAATACCCAAGCGGCGCGCCCCTCCCCTATTTAACCACCCCCACGAGGGGGTAGTGGGATCGTGTTGTGCGGATGTGCCACACGGTGTAGCCGTGTACAACCCGGTTCAACCAATCAGCTGTGAGCCACACGGATGACCACAGGGCGTAAAAGATCCCATGACGTGACGCAATGATACTCTTAACGAGGAGGCACGCGTTACATGACGTGCGCACAGTAACTCCTGACAATAACTGTGGCGGTTACTGTTGCTGGCCCTTAAAATGAGGCAAGGTAATGACTAGCCTCCACGTGGGGAAGCGTACGAGAGAAGGAAGAACGACCCGGAGGGGAACATGGTAACCCGGCCGGCAAGTGAAAAATTTGGAATGTGCCAAGGGAAAGTAAGTCCATGATATCCGAGATAAGAGGTAACTCGGAAAAGGAACACATAGCTCAGTGAAATTGAACCTGCTGTGGCCTTAGTGGCTAAGGCAGCTAAGACCGCACCAGCTTCGGGGACTAATGTTGGGGGGATACCCCGGGTAGGGTCACGCCGGGGTATAAATGCCGAGTTAGCCGAGGTTCGGCAAGGTCAAAGCAAATGCTGGCCGAGTCACCTCAAGGCAGGCCGGATCACGGAGTAACCCGGACCAGGGACGTCCACCTTACTTGGTCTCAACCGACTTAAGCCGTATGTCGGTAAGATATATCTAACTTGTATGCAGGAATAGGTATGGCCGGATCAACTATGCAGGATCCGGGTTATATCAAGCTTGTAAGAGAAGGAAGGTATCTCGCTGGTCAAAAGGTGGCTACTGTACGCGGAGCGTGAGCAAAACGGACAGAGGCCGGACCACAGAGGCGTGGCCGACAAAGGTGACGAAGCCAATGTCGGGTGAGGCAGACGCTGCAGAGGCTCACGTAGCCTCTGCATGGGTGACACGGGGGAAAAGTAACCCGGTCGGCTTACTATTTTGGGAGGAGGCATATTCCCTGGAATATGCCTCCACGTGTGCCCTAAGTGGAGACCTAGCCACCCCTATATAAGGAGGGCTAGGGCTTCTGTAGAGGGGGTTGATTTTTGGGAGATTGCTCTGAGGGCTAGCTAGTGGCGAGAGTAAGAGAGTTCTTTCTTCCTCGTCTCCCCAATACAGCTCTAGGAGCACTTGCAATCTGTGAAGGAGAATCAAATACAAAGCTTCTGTGTGTGGAATCACCACACTATCCCTCCCTGGATTCCCCTAGTGCATTTAGTCCCTACATTTAGCCTATACATGGCATCTGCCGTGACACCACCACGATAGTTGGCGCCCACTGTGGGGCTAGCAACGCTAGCAGGGGTGAAGATCAGGACAGGAAACCTCATCGGCACCGGCGAACACATCGTCTCCGGGATCGTTCAACGCTTTGGAGCGCTAGATTTCGTCAGCGACAACGCTGGCTGCTTCGGCACGCGTCCTCTTCTATGCAACGGCCTTTTCATCAAGCTCGGCGCGCACAAGGTCTACGTTGCTGTCGATATGTCGTGCGTTCATCCGCGGCACGTCGTCGAAGGAGGCGAGCCATCCCTTAGCGTGGTTCACGGGGCGCGTATCACTCGCTCCCCGGACCGTGCAGAAGTGATGTTGACTGCGCCAGCTGCAGGCGCGAGCAAAGACCCGGCACCAGATCCGGAGGTAACACCTAAGGCACCGAGGAAAAGTAGAGGTCCTCCACTAGAGAGGCCTGAGAATGTACTGTAGCAGGCGATGGATAGCTTGGCAAATCCAGTAGCAGTAGCAGTAGATCCGGCTTAGGCACAGGCCGAGCTAGAGGAAACTAGGCGAAAAATACTAGAGGGTGCGAAAAAGATTGCCGCGGCTTAGCAGTCGTTGAACATGACATTGCGTGAGTATGCAAAGGCAAATAAAGTAGATGCTGTAAAAGTAAAGGGGAGAAATCTCATGAGTGAAATGAACAGAGAGGGTGATACTAGGATTGAGGAATCAGAGAACTGTCTGTCCGTGGGGATGCCGAAGTATAGTACCCTGGCAAAGAACCTCAGGGCAGCAAATGCAACTGCATCCGAGTTAGAAGGTCTGACGGGTGAAGCCCGCCAAAGACAACAAGATAGGGTTAACGAGTTGGTTCGCATCACGAACAGGCAGAACGAGGAATTGCTCAGGGCTAACCCGGAGAGAGCTAGGGCCTCCAAGATCGTTCACTCGCGGTGGGTAACCTGGAGAAATCCGCTGGAGCCGCATCGTCTCCTCATGGTGGTCCTAGGAGAGAAGAGGTGGTAACCTCGGCCAGGAGGAATAAGCAGATAGTCCCATATGACCCGGCAAAGGCAGGGAAAGGAAAGGAAGTGCAGAGAGATGAGGATCAAAGGAGTGTGAGCCGAGGTAACCGCGACCAAGGCAATGCCAGTCAAAGGAATGTTGTAAACGGCAATGCCGGACAGCGTAATGCGGAAGGTGCAGGTCAACCGCAGCAGCGGAATATGCCATGGCAAGAGCGCAGTGCCGGCCAAGGTATGCAACAAAGGGCAGCTCCACCGGAGCAAGATAGATATAATGATGGTAATTCGGAGATGGTGAATGCTGGCTATCCCATGGCGGACTATCATGTGATAGGATCAAGGTTGGGAAGCAGAGACTTGATGCCTGATGATGCCAGGTTAAAACTGGATCGGTTGTATAGGTCGGAGCAAATTGAGTGTCAAGGTCCTCCGGGTCCAGCATGTTTTGGGCCCCGGATCATGAAGGAACCTCCGGTACCTAACTTTCAGTTACCTAGAGGCACAAAGACATATGACGGCAGCACTAAGCCGGAGGATTGGTTGATTAACTATGCAACTGCTGTCAAGATCGCCACAGGCAACTTGAGGTGGTCTGTGAGATATGTACCCCAGATGTTGGAAGGGCCAGCAAGGGTATGGCTAAACAATTTGCCACCCAGAAGTATTAACTGCTGGATCGATTTCGAGGAGATGTTCGTTAGCAATTTCTCAAGTACGTATCAGAGGCCCAACATGCCACAAACCCTAGCAATGTGCAGGCAGAGACCGAATGAGACAGACCAGGAGTTCTTAACCCGTTGGTGCAATGTGCGAAACTCGTGTGAGGGCGTGATTGAATCACATGCCATAGCTTGGTTTGCGCAAGGATGCAGATATGCAAGCATGCTATGTCAAAGGTTGCAAAGAGATATGCCAACTACATTGGCAGAAACAATCCGGATTGCTGATTCATATGCTTTGGGTGATCCGACGCAACCTAAGCTCACCTCGAATGAGTCAGGCGAGGAGTACTACCAGAGAGATGGAGTCGGGTCATCCCGGAGGAATGATTATCGAGGTAAAAGAAGAGATGACAGACCGGATTACCGATACAGTTCGCAACAAGTTGCAGCTGTGAATCAAGATCAACCCGGAGCAGGAGGCAGTCAATGTTAGAAAACTAGAGGACAGCAATGGACGCCAAGGAATGATGGGAAGAAAACTTGGATGCCAGAGCAGAAAAAGCAGTGGCAAGAGAAGAAGGACCGTCCGAGGTATACCTATGAATCAATGCTAGATCAGCCGTGTAAGTTTCACACGCCTAATCCAAGTAACCCAGCGGGACACACAACTAGGCAATGTGAGTGGATGCGAAAGATAGAACAAAATGGTTCGGGGAATGCTCAGGCACCTCGGAATGATCAGCCTCGGCAGGAGTTACCCCGGCAGCAATTGCTCTCCGGAGAGAACACACAACATCTAATGTTGCCTCCCCCTCCACCGAGGTATGACAACAATGAGAGAAGGGATGTAGTGCATCAGGTAGAAAACCAAAACCAGCAGGATCAGAGGTACCCCAGAAATGAGGGGAGGAATGAATATAGAGAGCACCATCAGAGTTACTGTGTGTTCACTACGGAAGAGACAGATAGGAAGAGCTTGCAGCCCGACATATGGAGGTGAATGCGGTAATGCCGACAGTGACGAGGTATATGTCTTGGTCGGATCAGGAGATTACCTGGAGCATCAAAGATCATCCCAAGCTTATGCCTAGTCCGGGCTCATATGCACTGGTGTTGGACCCAACATTCATTGGGCCTAACATCAATGTAAGATTCTCCAAGGTACTAATTGCCAATGTCGGGTGAGGCAGACGCTGCAGAGGCTCACGTAGCCTCTGCATGGGTGACACGGGGGAAAAGTAACCCGGTCGGCTTACTATTTTGGGAGGAGGCATATTCCCTGGAATATGCCTCCACGTGTGCCCTAAGTGGAGACCTAGCCACCCTATATAAGGAGGGCTAGGGCTTCTGTAGAGGGGGTTGATTTTTGGGAGATTGCTCTGAAGGCTAGCTAGTCGCGAGAGTAAGAGAGTTCTTTCTTCCTCCTCTCCCCAATACAGCTCTAGGAGCACTTGTAATCTATGAAGGAGAATCAAATACAAAGCTTCTGTGTGTGGAATAACCACACCATCCCTCCCTGGATTCCCCTAGTGCATTTAGTCCCCACATTTAGCCTATACATGGCATCTGCTGTGACACCACCACGACAGAAATCAACAGGGACATAGGAATCGTTAACCATAATAAGAACATCATTAAGACTCCCCATGAGTTTCTTTTTAGCATTAGCATCAAGGGGGACATTCAAATAACAATCTTCAACAAGAGGCAAATCAAGCATATCATAAATCCTTCTAGGCATAATAGAAACACTACTATCAAGATCACAAAAAGCTTTGAAATCAAAGTCATTCACTTTCATATTAATGATGGGTTCCCAACCATATTCTTGATTTATTGAAATCAAAGCCATCTTCTTGATTTATAGGGTTAGCTTATGTTTCATCTTTTCTTCTTTCATCTTTACTGTAGGGAACCACTTAGATGGTTTAGAGTTTATTGGAACATAATCGTGATGCTCCCTAAGCGTATTATGGCAACTTTCTAATCTAGTAGTGCTAGCCTCAAGAGTGTCCAACCTAGCAAATATTTTTGCGAAAGAAGTATCAGTTTGGCTAGGTAAGTTGTAAGTGAGGATCAATTTATTTATAGCATTAATAGCATCATCCTCATTACAATGGAGGAAATCTCCTCCCACAACAACATCTAAAGCATATCTACAGAAAAGAGCAATTCCAAGGTAAAAACTGCTAAGGAACAAGCTTTGAGTCATTTTAGGCTCAGTTTTTTCATGTAGATCGGAGATTCTAGACCAAGCTTCCTTAAAACTTTCCTCAATTCCTTGTTTAAAAGTGAAAATCATTTCCTCGGGTGACATAGTGATTGGAGAAAGGCTAGACATAGTGACAACTTAGGATAGGAACTAATTTTTTTGTGTTTCTGAAATACTAAAGCAAACTTGCAAAACTAATTTTTTTGTGTTTTTGAATAACAAAACAAGCAAACTAAGCAAAAGAAACTGAGCAAAACAAAAACAACAAAGTAAAGAGATTGGTTATGGGGGACTCCCCTTGTGAATATGTCCTTGACTCCCCGGCAATGGCGCCAGAAAAGATCTTGATGTACTCGACTTTCGACATAGAGCTTGTTGGGAACCCCAAGAGGAAGGTATGATGAGCACATCGGTAAGTTTTCCCTCAGTTATGAAACCAAGGTTTAATCGAACCAGTAGGAGCAAGGAAACATCCCAAAGGTGTTACTAGCTGAGCTTTGGCAGGGCGCACTACCGGTGCTAGTAGCAACATGGAGACATGCACAACACAACCATAGAACTTTGTCCCCAACTTGCGAGGAGGTTGTCAATCTCACCGTGTTTTGCGGAAAACAAAGGATTAAATGAATCGAATGGAAAGAAGTAAAAGTTTGTAGAAAGTAAACACAAAGCGGTAAAAGATTGTACATTGTATGTAAAAACAAAGGACCAGGATCCATAGTTCACTAGAGGTGGCTCTCCTTAAGATAGATAACATGCTGGGTGAACAAATTACAGTGGGGCAATTGACAAACACTGAGAAAGCAATACATGCATATACTAATCATCTTGACTCCTCTGAGACTTGATTGGGCATTACAACATAATACATAGACCGCCATCCAACTGCATCTATGACTAATTATCCACCTTCAGGTTATCATCCGAACCCCCTCTAGTATTAAGTTGCAAGCAACAGATTATTGCTTTACGAACTACGTGTAAAGTAAACAATATGATTATTCTATGAACAAAGGATTGTTGTTTTCTCCCTAGTAGCAAGAACACATCTAGTACCTTAGAGATTTCTGTCACTTCCCCAGATTACCAGAGGCATGAACCCACTATCGAGCATAAATACTAACTCTTGGAGTTGCTAGCATCTCCTTGGCCAAGATAGCTACTAACAACGGAAAGCATGCAAGATCTCAAATAACAAAGACATGATAGAATCAATAATCAGTCTGAAATAGCATCTCAATATCCATCGGATCCCCGCAAACACAACATGCAGAATTACAAATAGATGATCTTGATCATGAACGGAGCTCACAAGATCTAAGCATGAAAGCACAAAAGAGGAGAACCAGCCATCTAGCTACTACATGGATCCATAGTCCAAGGATGAACTACTCACGCATGACACCGTAGGCTTGCATGGTGATGAAGAAGGCCTCCAGGGTGAATTCCCCACTTCGACAGGGTGCTGGGAAGAGCTTCAGATCCCTCCCAATCTAGGGATGGAGATGACGGCGGCTACAGACTCTTTCATGGATTTTTGATCGGGTACTTAGGGTTTTCGTCCCGAGGGCAATATATAGTCGGAAGGGGAGGCCGAGGGGGTGCCGGGAGTGGCCACACCACCCCCTGGCGCAGGCCAGGCCTGGCCACGTGGCTAGGTGGTGTGGTGGCTCCCTGGCCCTTCTCCGTCTCGTATTCTAGAACTTGATCACTTCCGGAAAAATAGGCACTTTGGCTTTTGTTCCGTCCAATTCCAAGAATAATCATTTTCTGACTTTCCTGGAACCAAAAACAGCAGAAAACATGCAGCTGGCACTATGGCTCTTGTTAATAGGTTAGTCCAAGAAATCAGATGAAAAGTACTCCAAAGTTGGAACAAAACACAAGAAAGTGGATAAAACCAAGCATGGAACATCAAAAATTATAGATACATTTGCAATGTATCAGCAAGTCATATAGCAAATGTCCTTCCTCGATAGAGAAAAGACCATTAGGCAAAGGAGAGAGGTTGATACGCCTAGCTCCAGTAATATGCAGGTAATAAACACCACCTCTCCTAGTGAGCATTCCACAAGCTTTTAAAGTAGAGAAACCGACACGTCTCTCACCTAGCATAGATTGCAACTCACCTAGGTTGATGCCTAGGGCATTGGCGAGCATGGTGATGATGCTGATGACCCACAAGTATAGGGGGTGTATCGAAGTATTTTCGAGGGAAGTGAAACCCAATTTATTGATTCGACACAAGGGGAGCCAAAGAATATTTATAAGCCATAACAACTGAGTTGTCAATTCAGCTGCACCTGGAAACAATCTTGCTCACAACAGTTTATCAGTAGCAATAGTTTTGTAATAGGAATAGCAAAGTAACAGCAGTAGTAAAGCAAAGACAGTAGTAACAAAAGCAGTAAACAGTGGGATTCGAGTGCGGTAGGCATAGGGATGGATGGACGGGCATTGCATGGACAAGACAACTCACATAGAAATCAGAACATAGGGAAATTGCAGATAAATAAGATAAAGCACCCAAGTACAAGACAACCCTAGGCATGTGTTCCATATATAGTCATACGTGCTCGCAATGTAAACTTGCACAACATCTTTTGTCCTGCCAGCCCGTTTGCAGCGGGGCCTCTAGGGAACTACTGGCAATTAAGGTGCTCCTTTTAACAGAGCACCGGAGCAAAGCATTAACACTCCATAAACACATGTGATCCTCACATCAAAGCCTTTCCCTTCCGGTTATCCCGATTTCTGTCACTTCGGGGCCATAGGTTCCGGACAACAAGGTGTGTATATAACTTGCAGATAAGACCAAGAACAATACTATCATAATGAATCAATAATAAGTTCATATCTGAAATCATGGCACTCGGGCCCTAGTGACAAGCATTAAGCACAACAAGTTGTAACAAAGTCATAAAGCACTATAAAAGATACTAGGCACCATGCCCTAACAATCTGATGCCATTACATGAACGATCTTATCCAATCCCTACCATCCCCATAGCTTACAACGGGGGATTACTCACTCATAGATGGGGGAAACATGGATAGTCGATGAAGATGATGGTGAAGATCAATGGAGATGGCTCCGGGGGCACTTCCCCATCCCGGTAGGGTGCCAGAACAGAGACTTTCTGTCCCCTGAATCTCCCCTTCGGTGGTGGCGGTGCAGCAGAACTTTTCGTGGAAAAACGTCGAACCCCCTTAAGTTTTTAGGTTAGAAGGCTTCTTATAGGTGAAGAAGGAGACCGAGGGGGGTGCCTGGGGCCACCACATCATGCCCTGGTGCGGCCAGGCCCAGCCCGCGCCTAGGGGTGGTGTGGCCAGCCCTTGGCCCTCCTCCGTCTCGTATTCTGGCTCCGTGAGTCTTCTGAAAAAATAGGCACTTTGGCTTTTGTCCTGTCCAATTCCGAGAATATTCATTTTCTAACTTTCCTGGAACCAAAAACAGCAGAAAACAGGCAGCTGGCACTGTGGCTCTTCTTAATAGGTTAGTCCAAGAAATCATAAGAAAAGTACTCCAAAGTGTGGACAAAACACAAGAAAGTGGATAAAACCAAACATGGAGCATCAAAAATTATAGATACATCCCCAAGCTTAACTCCTGCTCGCCCTCGAGTAGGTAAGTGATAAAAAGAAAGAATAATTTTTGAGGTGACATGCACCATCAAAGACTTGATCAAAGTATTTGCAAAACATTCAAAGCTGGGATCATAATAGTTCAATCATAGCATGAAAGACAAAGTTCTAGTAATAAGCAAAGAAACTATGATGCACCATGAAAAGGCATAAACAAAAAATTCATGAATAACAATGCTTTGCAAGACGTTTGTTTGTTTCACATAAAGAAAACATAGCATAATAGTATTCAGCTTGTCCCTCAATAGAGTAGCAAATATAAATGCATAGGACACCTTCAAAGTTCATAAGAGTGAGTAGATACAAATAGTTTAAAACAAGCAATATCAAAGTATGCATCAATCAACAAGTCTTGGGACAATGCACATAGAACTAAGAATGGCCACTATGCTCTCAAGAAAGTGCTCATAGAATGTGTGGAGACTCAATAAGGAAATGAAAAGGTTTTGAATAGTTCGAAAGGCTTCCAAATGCTGAAAGTATGGTACTCATTAGCTTTAAGCTCTCATTGCCCCTATCATAAGCATCTTTAATGTGGTTAAGGTGAAAGTGAGGTCCAATCTGAGTTATATGCTTGATAGACTATAAACAGAAAATCCCAAGTCCCTTGAGTACGAGGGCCGCTCCTCATGCTACTCAACTTTAGTTACCGGTAAGTTCTTTTTATCATAAGTATGTGCATATCATTGAGAACCGCCAACGTGGTACCCCTTGCCCGATGATACGGAAGAATCCCCATATCAAAATGACAAGGCAAGCAGACAATGAGTATCTCAGCAATCTTCTTATTTACCATGGGAAAATGGTGCTTTTTTCTCTCTTTCCTCTTTTCATAAATCTCTCTTTTTTCTTTTTCTCAATAGCTATCTTTCTCTCTTTTTCTTATAAGAAGAATGCTTCATAGATATCATTATGGTTACGCTGCAGGTTTCCACCATGTCAGCATGGATTAGATCAGCGGCCCAGGCATTTCTCTAACACACATACATAACTCCATGGACTTACAAGCTCCCCTTTTATTTCACACCGACGACATCCACAAACAAAAGAGCAAGGTACCAGCTGGGTATATATTTACAAGTGTTGAAAGCGTTCCCCGTGACAACACGGTTCTACTAATCCCCAGCCTATAATTTGCAAGCATATAACTTTTCATGGAGAGTTCACAATGGTTCAGGTTTATTAAGTGCAGGAAATAAAGTGTGCCATCAAGTTCGTGAGAGCTTTACTAACTAACTTCCTCAAAACAAGCAAACATTTTATTCGGAAGAAAACAAAGCATATTGAATATGCACGGAAGTAGCAAATGATGCTAATAGGTAGGTATGGTGGACACTTTGGAAATATTTGGTTTTAAGGGAGTTGGAAACATGAGTAAAATACTCAGTGAAGGTGAAGGCTAGCAATAGCAAGGGAGCGACAAACGAGAGAGAGCAATAATGTCCATAATCATGCAGAGCGACAAAACATCATTGATCAAAGCATAAAGTGATACTACAAGTTGAAAACCAAAGGATCATAAAGGCTTATGGTGACTTGAGATAGTCATAACATGGTGTGAGCATGTGCCAAGTCAACCCAAATAAAGCATCAAAGGAGAATACCACTATACTATGCTTTAATATGCTAAAACAACACATGATTCATCCAAGGCACATGAAGCAATCTCAATTGTTTAAAACAAGTCATGCTACAACAAATAATACTAAGCCTAAAGCCAAAACAATATCAAGCATGGCATGATAGAGCATAGGCCACAGTCAAAAACAAGCTCTTTTTACCACTTAAGCATGAGCTTTCCTACTCTTTTCCAAACCAAACCAAACCATTTGAACACCAATGTATGAAAGGGGAGGTACAACCAATTTATTCAGCAAACTAAGCAAACCACGCAAACTAAAAACAAAAACGAAAAAGAAGACGCTCCAAGAACAACACAACTGTGCATGAAACAATAAAAATGAAGTGTTTGGAAGAAACCTGGGATTTTTATTGATGAAGAAGGGGATGCCCTGGGCATCCCCAAGCTTTGACGCTTGTACTTCTTGGATATTTCTTGGAGTGACACGCGTGGTATCCCCAAGCTTGAGCTTTAGTCCATCCTTCATCTCATTACTCATTCCTTCCATACACCTAAATTTTTTTCCTTCATACAAAACTTCACACAATCTCATTAGCAACATTAGTGCACTTAAGATAAATAAGTCTTAAGGTTCAGTTATAACACCAAATATACTTCCATTATAACACTAGCTACTATAGAACTTCCCTCAAAAAGCTCAATTCCCCAAAAGAACTCAAGAAGGAACCAACAAGAAGCAAATGCAGAAAATGGCAGAAATCTGTCAAAACAGACCAGCAGGTAAAGACGAATTTTTTCGAAGATCTTGTGTTGCTCAAATTGAAAAGTGTTGAACTAACGAAAGTTATATAACAACCTGGGGCAGAAGCAAAAAAATTCACGCCTCAAAAAGACGTTCAATGATTTTACACGAATTTTTACGGTGAAGCATAGAAATCTGTTTCGGGACAGCAACTTTTCCAATCATTACTTCTCTCTCATTAGAGGTTATTCTTGGCACAAAAAGCAAATAAAAAGGATAAGGAGCGGTTATTACTGAGGTAATAACTTTCAAGACTCATCTAAAACTTTTGGGTTATCTCCCAATAAGTACTTTTCTTTAATGTCTTTAAGTTAGGCATAAACAAAAACTAAAAATGGATAGAATAGAAGTAAGTGGAGGTAATCATGGTGAAAACATTGTTTTGTTTAATGAAATCCTTTTGTTAACAAGGTTGATCAGGTCTTGTTACCAAAACAATTTCATATGAGACAAAACTTTGTATCCCACTAATGATTATGTTACCTCAACCTTGATAGCAATGGTCCTAATCATAATAGTTTCAAATTTTTCTCTTCGTATGGGACAATATATTTCTCCAACTTGAATGCCCTCAACATGTTCAATTGAATTCAAACCATAAGTCCTTTCAATATTCTTGAGGATATAGACAATGTGTTCATTGAAGGTCACCTTCCCTTGATTACAATTAATAACAGCTCCTGCAGTATTTAAGAAAAGGTCTCCCAAGAATAATAGACATATTATCATCTTCAGGCATAAAAGTTTGAGAGGATGCTCTCGTAAGAAGTATGAGTTGAAGTAAAAGAGAGCATCAAGGAGCAAATCCAAAACACATTTAAGTCTAACCCACTTCCTATGCATAGGAATTGTGTATGCAAATAAATTTGCAAAGAACAAAGTGACAGGCATAGGAAGATAAAACAAGAGGAACTTCAAAACTTTCAGCACATAGAGAGGTGTTTCAATACCATGAAAACTTCTACAACCATATTTTCCTATCTCATAATAATTTTCAGTAGCCTCATGAATAAACTCAACAATATAACTATCACATAAAGCATGCTTTTCATGATATACAAGCACTAGAGCTTCATCATAAACATTATCAAGAGAAACCTCAGGAACATAACAATCATTCTCCTTTAGTAAGCAAGGGGGATAATCAAATAATGTAAGGGATAAAGAGTTACTCTCATTAGAAGGTAGGCATGGGTAGCTAATCCATTCTTCCCCCTTTTGTTCATCACTCTCCTCCTCTTTTTAATCTAATGAGATTTCAGGTTCATCAATTTCTTCTTCCATAGGATCCTGCAAGGCATTAGTCTCTACCATTTGTGGAAAGCATCTATTAAAATATTCAAGAATATAGCAATTTTCATCCTTGTAATTATCAAAGCAAAATTTAAGTATACCATACACCTCATATTTGTAAGGTGAATCATCAATATTTTCAAGCAAACTAGCAAGTTCAAAATTACCCTTCCAAGCAATAAATTCTTCTATTTGTTCCGCATCATAAAAGTCATAAATTCCTTTAGCATAGGAAGATATGGTATCATTATCACTATACTAACATTGAAAAGGGAGGTGTTTATACCTCTTTCTGCAACAAGACTCATCACAATAATAAGTAACATTATAAGTAGAGCACACGTTCCTAGCAATGGTATACAATCTATCAATTTGTTCCCATAAGTGTTTCCCTTTTCGTGACAAGCGGTGTTCCTTATAATAATATTTTTGATCTTCCATGAAACCACCTTGCCAATAAGCTTCAGTTTCAAAGAAACCAACCATTGACAACAAGCATGACAAAGCGAGACAATAACAGACCAACGAAAATAACAACTAGAGTAAATTTTTTTTTGTATTTTTGATAAAGAAACAAGCAAACAAGGAGAAAGATAAACTTAGCTTTGAACAATAGTGAATCCAAGTGAACTTGATAAATAAAGCTATGCTCCCCGGCAACGGCGCCAGAAAATAGTCTTGATGACCCACAAGTATAGGGGGTGTATCGCAGTATTTTCGAGGGAAGTGAAACCCAATTTATTGATTCGACACAAGGGGAGCCAAAGAATATTTATAAGCCTTAACAACTAAGTTGTCAATTCAGCTGCACCTGGAAACAATCTTGCTCACAACAGTTTATCAGTAGCAACAATTTTGTAATAGGAATAACAAAGTAACACAGTAGTAAAGCAAAGACAGTAGTAACAAAAGCAGTAAACAGTGGGATTCGAGTGCGGTAGGCATAGGGATGGATGGACGGGCGTTGCATGTACAAGACAACTCACATAGCAATCAGAACATAGGGCAATTGCAGATAAATAAGATAAAGCACCCAAGTACTAGACAATCCTAGGCATGTGTTCCATATATAGTCATATGTGCTCGCAATGAGAACTTGCACAACATCTTTTGTCCTGCCAGCCCGTTTGCAGTGGGGCCTCTAGGGAACTACTGGCAATTAAGGTGCTCCTTTTAATAGAGCACCGGAGCAAAGCATTAACACTCCGTGAAGACTTGTGATCCTCACATCAAAGCCTTTCCCTTCCGGTTATCCCGATTTCTCTCACTTCGGGGCCATAGGTTCTGGACAACGCCGTGTGTATACAACTTGCAGATAAGACCAAGAATAATACTATCATAATGAATCAATAATAAGTTCAGATCTGAAATCATGGCACTCGGGCCCTAGTGACAAGCATTAAGCACAACAAGTTGCAAAAAAGGCATAAAGCACTATAAAAGATACTAGGCACCATGCCCTAACAATCTGATGCCATTACATGAACGATCTTATCCAATCTCTACCCTCCCCATAGCCTACAGCGGGGGATTACTCACTCATAGATGGGGGAAACATGGATAGTCGATGAAGATGATGGTGAAGATCGATGGAGATGGCTCCGGGGGCACTTCCCCGTCCCGGTAGGGTGCCGGAACAAAGACTTTCTGTCCCCCAAATCTCCCCTTCGGTGGTGGCGGCGCAGCGGAACTTTTCGTGGAAAAACGTCGAACCCCCTTGTCGTGGTGGTGTCACGGCAGATGCCATGGATAGGCTAAAGGTGGGGACTAATACACGCTAGGGGAATCCAGGCAGGGATAGTGAAGTGATTCTCCACAAAGTTGTTTGTATAGCTCAGTTACCAAGATTACAAGTGCTCCTAGAGCTGTATTGGCGAGAGGAGGAAGAAGGAGCTCTCTTACTCTCACCCACAGATCACACCTAAAACCCTAACCAAAACGGAACAGCAGAAAAACCAACCCCCTCTACTGAAACCCTAGCCCCTCTTTTATAGAGGGAGCTCGGTATCTGCCTAGGGCATACGTGGAAGCATATTTCTAAGAATATGCTTCCCCCAAAGTAGTAAGCCGACCGGGGTGCTTTTCCCCCGCGTCACACATGCAGAGGCTACGTGAGCCTCTGCGGCGCCCGCGTCAGCCGACATGGGCGTCGTCACCCTTGTCGGCCATGCCCCGGTGGTTCTGCCCTTGCTTGCTTCGCTCAGCTAGTGCGTACCGGGGCTTCTTTTGACCAGCGAGATTCCTTCCTTCTCTTAGAAGATAGACGTGACCCGGATTATAGCTGATCCGGCCACACCCGTTCCTGCATACAAAAAAACAAACACCTCCGACTTACTCCTTAAGTCGGTTGAGACTTAATCAGGCGGACGCCCCCTGGTCCGGGTTACCCCGTGATTCGGCCTGCCTTTAGGTGACCCGGCCAGCATCAGCTTTGGCCTTGCCGAACCTCAGCTAACTCGGCTTTTATACCACGGCGTGACCCTACCCGGGGGTATCCCCCAACATTAGTCCCCGAAGCTGGTGCGGTCTTAGCTGCCTTGGCCGCTAAGGCCATATCAGGTTCAATTCTGTGCTCCGGTCATTATTGCCGAGTTACCTCTTTATCTCGGATTATATGGATTTACGTCCCCTTCGCACATTCCAAGTTTTCACTTGCCGGCCGGGTTACCACTTTAACTCGGACCTCCTGGTTTTACTTTCCCTCCGCACGTTCCAAGGTTTCACTTGCTGGCTGGGTTACCACAGTTCCATCCGGGTCTTGTTTCCTTCTCTCGTACGCCAACCCATGTGAAGTGTAATCATTATGTTGTCTTATTTTAAGGGCCTGCAGTGTAACCGCTGCAGTAATTGTTAGTTATCACTGTGCGCGGGTCACGTCATGCCTGCCTCCTTGTTTATCGCATCACAGTGTCACGTCATCGGATCATCTCCGCTCTGTGGCCCTCCGTGTGGCTCCCCACTGATTGGTCCGGGTAGGTGATACACGGCCACTGCGTGTGGCCGATCCGCAGGACGCGATCCCACTCACCCCTTGAGGGAGTGGTTAAATAGCGGAGGGGCGCATCCCTTAGGATTTTTCTCCTTCCGTGCCCCTCTGCCCGTTGCTCTTCTCTCTCGTCTTCCTCGCGACCGTGCCGCCGCCAGTGCTCCAAATAGCAGCGTTGCCGCCGCGCTTTTCCCTCACACTTCTGCATCACAGCCACCGCTACGCAACTCTCTCGCCACGGGTCCTCGCTAATCTAGGACTCTGCCCCCGGCCCCCGCTAGCGCCAGCGAGGGCAGCGAAGACCAGATGACGGAAGAGGAGCTCATCGTCGCTGAGCAGGAAATGGAGGAGGACGCTGCGGCGGTAGACCGCGGTGCGTGGGCCGGGGCCTGGGTCTGCGAAGACGACCTGGACTGGCTCTACCGCACCAGGCGCATCCCCGCCGGCGTTGCGGCTCGCCTTGCCTCCTCCGAATTGGCCCCCTCACCCAATCAGGGTGAATATGTCGTGTTCTTGTCCCACTTCCAACGGGGCTTCGGGTTGCCCGTGAGTGACTTTTTCCGGGACTGGCTCAGTACCTACCAACTCCAGCCGCACCATCTTCCAACCAATGCCATCACTTCTCTTTCTGCCTTTGCTTCTACGATCGAAGGCTACGCCGGACTGTGGCCCACGAAGGAGCTATGGATCCGGTTTTTCGGCCTTCGTCGCAACGTCATCCCAAACATCCACACCGATCCGGAGGACAAGCAACTCACTCAATTCGGAGCGGCTTCCATCTCACCCCGGAGGTTTTCTGCTTTCCCCCGGGTCACCGGGTTAGAGTCCTGCAAAGGGTGGGCCCGGACATTCTTTTACGTCCGGAACACAGGCACCGAAGACTTAATCCGGCTGCTCCCCTATACTCCGGGTCCACCTAACCCGGATCTGTGGGATGCCGTTTCCAAGAAGCCCACGGCCTTGGCCAACCAGGTCAACAAAACGTTCGCGGAGCTGAAGAAACTCGGGATGCGCAACGAGGATGCTATGATCACTTTCGTGCGTAACCAAATTTCCCCCCTCCAGAAGCGCACCCACAAGTTGTGCACATGAGCTTTGGCCGCGATCCCAACCGGACCTCATCCTTCGAGCTGAGCAACACGGACATATATCGTCGGGTTAAGGCTCTCTTCACCACCCACAAGGACTTCTCCTCCAAGTGGACTTGGGGAATTGAGCATTATTGCCGCGATAGGCTTCCTCCCACGGTAAGCTTCATGTTGCAAACTTACCCCGGACTAATTACATGTCAGTTATTGTTGCATTTTTGACTCTTTTGTTCATTCCCTTCCTCAGCAATTTCTTCAGCAGACCCTCGAGGATGGCACCAATCCGATCCTTAAGTGGGCGCCAGACCAGGAGACTCCGGATGAGGAGCCGGACCAGGAGATGTTCCTCCCAATGACTGACGCCACGAAATGACCCACGGGTAAATCCTCTTCTATTAGAGATTGGCCTGATGATGAAGATGACTCGAATGTCGAGGTGATTGAACCTGTTGAGGCTGTCCCCCTTTCTTTTGCTTTTCCGGCATCATCTCACCCCGGTGGTCACATCCACGAGGATCCTCCCCTCGCTACGGGCGAACCTGTTCTGGTGGCACCGAAGAAGAAGCGCGGGGCTGCTCGAGGTTCTTCCTCCGGACCTTCTCAGCCCGCTAAAAGGCGAAAGAGGTCCGAGGACAAGACTGCCTCCAAGCCAGCAGGCAAGGCCCCAGCACGAAGGGCTCGGAAACCCAAGGAGGCCCAAACCTCGGATGCGTAAGTTATTCTTCCTTCTGTAACTTGCTCTTCCTTACATCGTTGTAATTTTTCTTCTGACATTACTTGATTTTGCAGGGCTCCGGTGGAGGTCCCTCAAAGTGGATCTAGCATCTCCTCACCTCTCCGACCTAGCCCTTCTCCCCGTCGCGACGACGAGTCACGTCCGCTGAGCCCTATTCCACAGGGTTCTGCGGCCGCTCCGGGTTCTGCTCCACCTCGGCAAGAGGAGGGTAACCTTGGAGCGGGGGAGACCGGCCCAGCCAAGGCGACGGAATCCACCACTTCGGCATCGCCGCAACCAGCAGCCACTGAAGCTACCTCGGCTCTAGCACCAGTACCAACAACCAGACCAGCACCAACACCAACCCCGGCATCAGCACCAACTCCGGCTGCAAAAACATCAGCAGCGGCACCAAGTCCAGCAACAAGAGCACCAGCTCCTAGCTCCTCTGCCTCATCCGAGTCTTCTCAACCCCGGCAAGGAACTACCCCGGCCGCTCCTAAGGGGAAATCCGCTGCGTCGTCTTCCTCTTCCCAGCAAGCCAAGGGCAAGAAGGCTCCGGATGCTACCAAGCCAACATTCGTCGAGGCTGGGCAGCGTACCCTCGCATCAATGCTTCCCAAGAAAGCTCCAGCAGCGAAGGACGCCCCTGCCGAGCCAACTGATGCACAGTAGATGGTTCTGCACACCAGCCCAGCCCTTTCCTTGATTGAAAGGAAATAAGCGCACGCGAAGGGCTTGGTGGCGCCCCATATGCCCACCGGTGAACGGTACCCTCCGAGCCTGATTGAATTTGTCATGAATTGGAATAAGGCAGAGGTAGTTCAAGACGCTGATCTCCCGAAGAAGTTTGGCCCCGCCGAGTTTTCCGCCCAGATGAACACAGCCGCAAAGGCAATTAACCTCGCTGGGCGGATGATGGAGGTACGTCGCTTCCCCTTTACATGCTGTAGATAATAACCATTAGTCCCCGAGCCTCCGGGGGAGTAACTTGTTACTCGGCCGGATGCTCTTTAGAAAACTAATGTAGCTCCATGAGAAGTTCGAATATGCACACACCTAGAGCCGGGTTAAGTTCCACTTGGCCCGGATTTTAGTACACTTCGAATATGCACACACCTAGAGCCGGGTTAAGTTCCACTTGGCCCGGATTTTAGTACACTTCGAATATGCACACACCTAGAGCCGGGTTAAGTTCCACTTGGCCCGGATTTTAGTACACTTCGAATATGCACACACCTAGAGCCGGGTTAAGTTCCACTTGGCCCGGATTTTAGTACACTTCGAATATGCATCGAGCTAACTTGTGTTTCTGTATCCCTTTCAGGTGACCACCAATCGCCGGAGTGCTGAATTCCAATGCTTGCTGGATACCCACAAGATGCTACGCGCAAAGTAGGCTGCACTTATTGCGGAATACGAGAAAAGGTGTAAATTTCTTCCTTAGCGCTTCTTCATTTTTCTTCATCTTCCTTTGCCGAACTAATCTCATCATTCAGTTTCCGCAGCTGGGGTGGAGGCTGAGAACATTATTATGCAGAAAAATCTGGAGCAGATCAAGGGTAAGTCATTTCTGTCCGACCTTGCCGTGCTTTCCACTTCCTTTTCTCCTTGGCTCAGCAAACATTCATACCTCAGCTCTGCCGGGCCAACACACTATTTCAGCATTGCTTGAAGATAGTGTGCCTGTGCCTGATATGATGCTGCATTTTCTCGAACAAGCAGGGCAGCACCAAGCCGAGCTTAACAAGAAAGATGACGAGCTCGCCCTCCTCCGGACCAAGGACGATGAGATTGCCAGGCTCAAGGCTGAGATGGAGAAGATGAAGGCCCAGCACCAATCCGAACTTCAAAAGGCTGGCCAGAGTTACACAGAAGAGCGTGAGCGCCTCAACCTCCAGATCGCCAAGGACCAGGATCTTCTCAAGGAGTCCGGCATCCAGCTTGGGTCGGCGAATGCTGAGCTTGAGAAGCTTCGGAAGAGACGTGATGACCACACCAAGGAGTTGACCCGGATCCTCAGTCATATATCACATAAGTTCCTTTCCCTTTTCCGACGTACTTCTCCGAGTTACTTCATATGTCTTTTCTTGACCTTCCTGCTTTGCCTCGTTTCCAGGCAAATTTCCAGAAGGCACTCCTATTGCGAGCGCAGCAGTTGCCAACTTCCGCCGACAAAGGGGTACTCCGGCCGCTCCTGATGGTGAAGGGATTCCTTATGACCTGGAGGACCTGTTGGTCAGCTTGTCATCTCGCGTGGAGCTCATCAAAAATTACGGCAAGGACATCCTCGGCGCTGCAGCTCGCATCTTCAACACGTTCTGGCCCGGCAAAGAAGCCCCGGAGACCACCGCACTTCTCATTGAGAAGTTAATGGAAACCGAGACTCAGCTTGACCTCTAGAGAGAGTCCGGTGGATGTGCCGTAGCTGATACTATTCTTCACCACACACTCACGTGGTATGAGAAGATCGATCTCAACCTCCTGACACGTCTGCGCACAGGATCCAGATGGACCAATGACCCGGAGTGGGTAGCTCGGCGCCAGGCTTGCGCCCATAGCCTCATCGAATACGCTCCCATTCATGAATGGGTTGAGGGGCCGAGCTTCCTGGAAGCCGCTGCGGATGAAGAGGTTGAGAATGATGAGGATAGCTCGGATGGTGAAGGAGAAGATGACGCCTCGGATATTGAAGGCGGCGAAGATGATGCCGAACTTCCTCCTGCTGCTCCTTGAGCGAAAAAACTCGAAAATTTATCAGATCCTTGGTATGCTGGGTGGAGTTGTATTCCAAACACATGTGATATTTTGTTACTAAGTTCTTATGCCGGATTAACTTGGGCGTAGTCCCCGAGTTTCTTTTTCTTGTTCGTTCAATATCTTGGCTCGGTTCGTGTCTACCTTGATTCGGTTTTATGACTTACGAATTCGAGCTTCAAAAATTGTTTTAACAATACTAGGAAACTTTTAGACTTAGCTCAAAAATAAAACTGCATAATAACTTGAAAATAAATACAGGGTTAGTCCAAAAAACAAACGTCGGCTCGAATAAATTCTTTTCCTTAGACGTTTTTCATGTGCTATGCAATTCCAAACTTGTTCTCTTGCTTGCCATGAAGCCAATTCTTGTTGGACAGCAGCAAGTCGAATAGTTGGGTTCTTGGTGCTCACACATTACTAATCCGAGTTAAGTAGAATAACTTATTCCAGCTGACGCGCGAAAAACAACAAACATTATTAAGGCAGTCCCCACAGTTACTGCTCGAGGTGCCAACATTTCATTGATAAGCTCATTGCCGACATACATACCGACATATGAGATGACTCGGATACATACACTTCTTAGCTAAGTGTAGAAAGGATGGAGTAGAGCTACATTCCATGGACGCTTGGATTCTTCGCCGAACCTGTCCGCCTTGTTCTTTTCCTGTGCCTTTGCATCTATAAGATGATAAGAATCATTGTGCAATGCCTTGCTCACGATGAACGACCCTTCCCATGTGGGAGATAACTTATGCATGCCAGCAGTACGTTGTACCAACCGGAGCACCAGATCGCCTTCCCAAAATACTCGGGGGCATACTTTCCGGCTATGATAGCGTCGGAGATTTTGCTGATATATGGCGGATCTGGACAATGCCAGTTCTCTCGCTTCTTCCAGCAGATCAACATCATTTTGTCGGGCTTCTTGCACTTCGGCTTATGCGTATTGGGTGACCCTAGGCGAATCATGCTCTATGTCGGCTGGTAATACAGCTTCTGCCCCATATACCAGAAAAAACGGCGTATAGCCTATTGATCGATTCAGAGTTGTTCTTAAACTCCATAGTACCGCTGGTAGTTCTTCTATCCAGCACCCTGCTGATCTTTGCAGTGGCTCAATGAGCCGGGGTTTTATCCCGGATAATACTAATCCGTTGGATCTTTCCACTTGTCCGTTCGATGCGGGGTGGGCTACCGAGGCTACGTCCAGCCGGATCTTCTTATCCCGGCAAAAACATGCAAATGCTCCTTCCCCAAAGTTTGTGCCATTATCAGTTATGATACTGTGAGGATAACCGTATCTCAAGATGATATCTTTGAGAAACGTTACGGCCATAGCTCCATCACATTTTCTTATAGGCTTTACTTCAATCCACTTGGTAAACTTGTCCACCATTACCGGAATGTGAGTCAGATTTCCCCTTGCTAGTTTGAACGGGCCAACCATATCCAAGCACCATATGGAAAACGGCCAAGTAATTGGTATGGTTTTGAGTTCCGACATTGGCATATGTGTCTTGGTAGCATACCTCTGACAACCATTACATTTTCTCACCAGATCTTCTGCTTGCTCTAAGGCACTTGGCCAGTAGAATCCATGCCAGAAAGCTTTTACTACCAAGGCTCGGGATGAGGCATGATGCCCGCATTCTCCCTGATGTATATCTCGGATGATTTTAAGTCCTTCTGCCGGGTCAACACATCGCTGGAGGACATTGGTCACACTTCTTTTGTATAGTTTGGAATTGATGATCGTGTAGGCCTTCGCCCTCCCCTGTGTTTGCCTGGACCGCACTTCCTCAGTGGGTAACGTTCCATCTTTTAGGAATTGAAATATAGGTAGTGCCCAAGCTGGTATTGCTCGCACAGGGAACACATCCTCATCAATCTCCATCTGATCCACCGGCATAACTTCTAGCGGATCACGCTGTGTAGTCCTCGGGTCTTGCGGAGCAGTCCCTGGGTTTAGTGAAGTAGCCCCCAGGTGTGCCGAGGCAGTTCTTGGGTTTCGCGCACCACTTCCCATGTCAATGTCCATGGGCACAGCTCCGGACTCTGCGTCCTGCGGGACATAGATTGAGTCGGTTTCTAGGGAGGGCCTAATGGATGGTTTCTTGAGGTGCTCTAACGCTACGCCCGGTGGAACTGCTTGTCGGGTTGACCCGAGCTTCGACAGCATGTCGGCAACCTCATTTTCCACTCGGGGTACACGGTGAAATTCGCATCCCTCAAAGTAACCAGATATCTTCTGCACATGAAATCTGTACAGCGCCATGTTTGGATCCAGGGCGTCCCACACTCCCGACACTTGCTGCACCGCCAAATCCAAGTCTCCAAAGCATACGATCTGATGTATCCCAGTCTCTTTTGCCACCTTGAGCCCATGCACAAGTGCTTCATACTCAGCGGCATTGTTTGATGCCGTGAAATGGATCTGCAGCACATATTTCAACTGGTCCTTCTTTGGCGACGTGAGTACAACTCCGGCACCTAGCCTGGTTTTGGTTTTTCATCTGTCAAAGTGCATTCACCAATAGTTCGGATCTAGGAGCCACGGTTCGTATTGCACCTCGGCCCAATCCACGAAAAAGTCTGCCACAGCTTGAGATTTGATGGCCTCTCTTCTGTCATATTGCGGCGCATAAGGAGCTAGCTCAATTGCCCATTTTGCAATTCTACCACTCGCATCCTTGTTACTAATTACCTCAGATATGGGGGCCTCACAAATGACCCGGATAGGATGCTCCTCAAACTAGTGCTTCAGTTTCTTGGCGGCCATGTACATGCCATATGCCACCTTTTGATAGTGTGGATAGTTCTGCTTTGAGGCTGACAACACCTCGCTCAAGTAATACACTGGCCTTTGCACCGACTTACCTTCCTCCTCGCGCTCCACCACCATCACTACACTTACAACTCGGTTGGTTGCGGCTATATAGAGCAACATTGGCTCCTTTGATAGTGGTGAGGCTAGCACTGGTGCTGTGGCTAACATCTTCTTCAGGTGGGTAAAGGCTTCATCGGCCTGCGGCGTCCAAACGAACTTATCCGACTTTTTCATGAGTTGGTAAAGAGGCAATTCCTTCTCTCCCAACTGGCATACAAACCGACTTAACGAGGCCAGGTAACCTGTGAACTTTTGGACATTGTTAAGACACTTCGGCAGTTCCATTCGTTCGATGGCCCGGATATTGGTTGGATTAACCTCGATACCTCGGCTGGAAATAAGAAAACCAAGCAATTTTCTAGCCGGGACACCGAAGGTGCATTTTTCCAGGTTAAGTTTCATCCGGAACCTCCTTAGATTCACAAATGTTTGCCTGATATTCTCAAGGAGTGTTTTGCTTTCCTTGGTCTTGATAACCACATCATCCAAGTACACCTGTACATTTTGACATATTTGGTCGTGCAAACATTTTTGCATACATCTTTGGTACATTGCCCCTGCATTACGTAAACCAAATGGCATAGTGCGATAGCAATAAGCCCCATACGGGGTAATAAACGCAGTCTTTATTTGATCATCCGGATTCAGAGGTATCTGGTGGAAACCAGAATATGCATCAATGAATGACAACAATTCACATCCAGCAGTTGAGTCTATGACCTGATCTATTCTTGGCAGCGGAAATGGATCTTTTGGACACGCCTTGTTCAGGTTCGTGTAATCAATACACATGCGCCAATCCACTGCCATGTTCGGGTCATCCTTCTTCTTTTCCACCAGCACCGGATTAGACAGCCAATCCGGGTAAAGAACTTCCATGATAAATCCTGCAGCTAGCAATCGAGCTATCTCATCCCCAATGACTTTCCTCCTATCTTCGGCGAAGCGGCGGAGAGGTTGCTTCACCGGCTTAGCTCCGGGTCTCACATTCAAAGAGTGCTCGGCCAACTCCCTCGGAACACCTTGCAAGTCCTGTGTGGACCAAGCAAAAATGTCCCGATTCTCACGGAGGAAGCTGACGAGCTCGCTTTCCTATTTATCACTTAACCCGACACCAATTGTTACGGTGCGCTCTGGGAACATGTCATCAACAGGAACCTTCTTGGTATCTTTCGTGGCCTGGAAGGAGACACTTCCATGCGGGTTGCTCAGCGCCGGCATATACTGCTGGGCGCACTGAGCCAATGGCGCCACCTCTTGAATTTTCCTTTTTTTCCTGCGCAATCACAAGTGACTCGGCTAAGTTTGACCCGGCTGACGCACACTCCATGGAACGTCGGAAATCCCCTGCAATGGTAATCACCCCGTTTGGTCCGGGCAACTTCATCTTCAAATAGCTAACGTGACAGCTTGGCATGAACTTGTTCAGGGCTGGCCTTCCGAGTAATGCATGGTAGGCACTTTCCAAGTTCACCACCTCGAACTCCAAATTTTTGGTTCGGCAGTTTTCCCTTGTGCCGAACAAGACGTCAACCCGGACCTTTCCTATGGGCTCACAAGAAATGCCGGGCACAATACCATGGAAAGTTGTCCTCGTGGCCTGGAGCATGTTCTCCGAGATACCCAACTTGCGCATTGTGTCTGCATACATGATGTTAATGCTACTGCCATTGTCGATCAACACCTTTGAGAACCTTACGTTAATGCTAGGTCCAATGAGTGTCGGATCCAGCACCAACGCATATGAACCAGGGCTTGGCATAAGCTTGGGATGATCCCTGATGCTCCAGGTGATTTCCTAATCGGACCAAGGCATGTACCTCGTCACTGCAGGCATCACTGCATTCACCTCCATATGCCTACACTGCAAGCTCTTTCTATATGTTTCCTCAGTGGTGAACACACAATAGCTCTGATGATGCTCTCTGTACTCATTTCTCCCCTCATTTCCGGGGTAGCTCTGATCTGGCTGATGCTGATTTTCCACCTGATGCACTGCATCCCTTCTCTCATTGTTATCATACCTCGGCGGAGGGGGAGGCAACATTAGCTGTTGCGTGTTCGCTCTGGAGAGCAATTGTTGCCAGGCTAACTCCTGCCGAGGCTGATCACTCCGGGGTGCCTGAGTATTCCCCGAACCACCTTGTTCAATCTTGCGCATCCACTCACATTGCCTCGTTGTATGACCCGCTGGGTTATTCGGATTTGGCGTGTGAAACTTACACGGTTGGTCCAACATCGACTCATAAGTATACCTCGGACGGTCTTTCCTTTCTTTCCACAACATCTTTTGCTCTGGTGTCCAAGTCTTCTTGCCATCATTTCTCGGAGTCCACTGCCCTCCAGTTTTTTGGCGTTGACTGCCCCCTGCTCCGGGCTGATCTTGATTCACAGCTGCAACTTGGTGCGAACCGTATCGATGATCCGGTCTATCATCTCTCCTTTTTCCTCTATAGTCATTCCTCCGGGATGATCCGGCCCCATCTCTCTGATAGTACTCATCGTTTGACTCGTTTGATACGAGCCTAGGTTGAGTCGGATCACCCAAAGCATATGAATCTGCAATCTGGATCATCTCTGCCAACGTAGTTGGAATTTTCCTTTGCAACTTCTGCCACAGCTCGCTTGCATATCTACACCCTTGTGCAAACCATGCTATGGCCTGTGATTCTATCACGCCCTCACACGAGTTTCTCACAGTGCACCACCGGGTTAAAAACTCCCGATCCGTCTCATTTGGCCTTTGCTTGCACATAGCTAGGGTCTGCGGCCTATTTGGCCTCTGATACGTACTCGAAAAATTGTTGATGAACATTTCCTCGAAATCTATCCAGCAGTTGATGCTTCCTGGTGGAAAATTGTTCAGCCATACCCTTGCCGGTCCTTCCAACATCTGGGGTACAGATCGTACAACCCATCTCAGGTTGCCAGTGGCAATTTTCACAGCTGTAGCATAATTTATGAGCCAATCCTCCGGCTTTGTACTGCCGTCATACGTCTTCGTGCCCCTGGGTAGCTGGAAGTTCGGTACCGGTGGCTCCTTCATGATCCGGGGTCCAAAACATGCTGGACCCGATGGACCTTAAAATTCAATTTGTTCCGACCTATAAAGTCGATCCAGTTTCAACCTGGCATCATCCGGCATCAAATCCCTGCTTCCCAGTCTTGACCCTATCACATGATAGTCCGGCCTTGGGTATCCCGCGTTTGCCATTTCCGAGTCTCCATCATTATACCTATCTTGCTCCCGCGGAGCACCTTTCTGTTGCATACCTCGGCCGGCACTTTGCTCTTGCCTTGGTATATTCCGCTGCTGCGGTTGTCCTGCTCCGGCCGAGTTTCACTGTCCGGCATTGCCGTTGACAACGTTCCCTTGACCGGCGTTGCCTTGGTCGCGGTTACCTCAGCCAGCTTCACCTCGGCTCACACTCCGTTGATCGTCATTTTTCTGAGCTTCTTTTCCTTTCCCTGCCCGCGTTGGGTCATAGGGGACGATCTGTTTGTTCCGTCTGGCCGAGGTTACTACCTCTTCTCTCCTTGGACCACCATGAGGAGACGATGCGGCTCCAGCGGATTTCTCCGGGTTACCCACCGCCGAATGGACGATCTTGGAGGCTCCAGCTCTCTCTGGGTTAGCTCTGAGTAGTTCCTAGTTTTGCCTGTTCGTGATCCGAACCAGATCATTAACCCTATCCTGTTGTATTTGACGGGCTTCACCCGTCAGACCCTCTAACTCGGACGCAGCTGCATCCGCTGCTCTGAGGTTCTTGGCCAGGGTACTATACCTCGGCAGCCCCACGAACAAACAGTTTTCTGATTCCTCAATTCCAATATCACCCTCTCTGTTCATCTCGCTCATGAGATTTCTTCCCTTCACTTTTACAGCGTCAACCTTGTTCGCCTTTGTGTACTCACGTAGCGTCATATTCAACGACTGCTATGCCGCGGCTATCTTTTTTGCCCCCTCTAGTATTTTCTGCCTAGATTCTTCTAGCTCGGCATGCGCTCGAGCCGGATCTACTGCTGCTACTACAGGGTTTGCCAAGCTATCCATTGCTTCCCTCAACACGTTCTCTGGCCTCTCAAGTGGAGGACCTCTACCTTTCCTCGACGTCTTAGGCGTTACCTCCGGATCTGGCGCTGGATCCTTGCTCGCGCCCGCACCTGGCGCAGTCATCATCACCTCTACATGGTCCTGGGAGCGAACGATACGCGTTCCGGGAACCACGGTGAGGGGTGGCTCCCCCGCCTCGACAACGTGACGCGGATGAACACACGACATGTCAACAGCAACGTAGACCTTGTGCGCGCCGAGCCTGACGAAGAGGCCATTGCGCGGAAAAGGACGCGTGCCGAAGCAGCCAACGTTGTTGCTGACAAAATCCAGCACTCCAAAGCGCTGAACGAGCCCGGAGACGATGCGTTCGCCTGTGCCGATGATGTTTCCCGTCGGATCTTGACCCCGGCTAGCGCCGCTAGCCCCACGGTGGGCGCCAACTGTCGTGGTGGTGTCACGGCAGATGCCATGGATAGGCTAAAGGTGGGGACTAATACACGCTAGGGGAATCCAGGGAGGGATAGTGAAGTGATTCTCCACACAGTTGTTTGTATAGCTCAGTTACTAAGATTACAAGTGCTCCTAGAGCTGTATTGGCGAGAGGAGGAAGAAGGAGCTCTCTTACTCTCACCCACAGATCACACCTAAAACCCTAACCAAAATGGAACAGCAGAAAAACCAACCCCCTCTACTGAAACCCTAGCCCCTCTTTTATAGAGGGAGCTCGGTCTCTGCCTAGGGCATACATGGAAGCATATTCCTAAGAATATGCTTCCCCCCAAAGTAGTAAGCCGACCGGGGTGCTTTTCCCCCGCGTCACACATGCAGAGGCTACGTGAGCCTCTGCGGCGCCCGCGTCAGCCGACATGGGCGTCGCCACCCTTGTCGGCCACGCCCCGGTGGTCCTGTCCTTGCTTGCTTCGCTCAGGTAGTGCGTACCGGGGCTTCTTTTGACCAGCGAGATTCCTTCCTTCTCTTAGAAGATAGACGTGACCCGGATTATAGCAGATCCGGCCACACCCGTTCCTGCATACAAAATAAAACAAACACCTCCGAATTACTCCTTAAGTCGGTTGAGACTTAATCAAGCGGACGCTCCCTGGTCCGGGTTACCCCGTGATTCGGCCTGCCTTTAGGTGACCCGGCCAGCATCAGCTTTGGCCTTGCCGAACCTCAGCTAACTCGGCTTTTATACCACAGCGTGAACCTACCCGGGGGTATCCCCCCAACACCCCATAAGTTTTTAGGTCAGAAGGCTTCTTATAGGCGAAGAGGGAGACCGAGGGGCTGCCTGGGGCCACCACACCATGCCCTGGCGTTGCCAGGTCCAGCCCGCGCCTAGGGGTGGTGTGGCCAGCCCTTGGCCCTCCTCCGTCTCGTATTCTGGCTCCGTGAGTCTTCTGGAAAAATAGGCACTTTGGCTTTTGTCCCGTCCAATTCCGAGAATATTCATTTTCTGACTTTCCTGGAACTAAAAACAGCAGAAAACAGGCAGCTGGCACTGTGGCTCTTGTTAATAGGTTAGTCCAAGAAATCATAAGAAAAGTACTCCAAAGTGTGGACAAAATAGAAGAAAGTGGATAAAACTAAGCATGGAGCATCAAAAATTATAGATACATTTGCAATGTATCAGACGCCTCCACCTGTGATTGGTCCTTGGCTTTGGGAGGATTGGTGCTCCAAGTAGCACACAAGGATTGCGCCCAAGTTGAGCGAAAAATTGCAGTTGTTAAAAGAAGCCTTTGCAAGGACTAAGATGTCCTCCTCATTGAGTCTCGTGAACTCATTACGTGCCTGCAAGGTGTTAGAAATAACATAGAACAAGTAGCGAATTGTTGGGTGTTGAATGTTCTTCCCCTTGCTCACTCTAGAAGTGAAGCTCATTCTGTTGTAATATTGTTCAGGGGAAGGGTCTAAGCCAGTATAGGATGCGCGCAAATCATTATCATTATTGTTTGGAAAATTAAAACATGTGCACTATTCATATAGTGTTAAGGTGTAGTTGTTGTTCATGAGCCGGAAAGAAATCTGGTCCTCTCCATGCCATAATTTAATGGTGCTTTGCAAGGAGCTTAGGAATTCAATGGTTAACCGACGATATGTAGGAACATTATTGAACACAAAGTTTTGCAAGCCAACCCTATTGCAAAGTAAATGGAAGTCATTTGAAATACTGAGTTGGTTCAATATAATGGGGCAAGCCCACTTGGTTGCCTTCACCTCTCGGTTCTTGATCATGTCAAAGCGATAACATTGGAGCTCATTCCTAAACCGTATCCCCATGCATTCTTGAGTGACAGCCCGAGAAGTGCTAGCGGCGTCACGAGC
Source organism: Avena eriantha (assembly GCA_910589775.1). Classification (NCBI taxonomy): domain Eukaryota; kingdom Viridiplantae; phylum Streptophyta; class Magnoliopsida; order Poales; family Poaceae; genus Avena; species Avena eriantha. Next base: position 459,308,670 of record OU342741.1, on the reverse strand, counting down.
ACGAGTTTGGCTCCTTGTGTTCATCATCTAAAAATACAAGGAAAAGTAAAACTTTTTGATACAACAAGAATAGACATAACATATTCCTCATTATAGGACACTAAAGAATACCCTCAAAATAATAATCCAGGCAAGAGAATTGTGGAAATTATTTCATAGTAGGTCTCACCCTAGATTGATAATGACAATAGATCGATGATAAATTTGCAAAAAGTAATTGGAGGATCGAAGGAGAAACATACCATAGATCACTTGTGTGCGAGGAAATCGAACGAAATTGAGTAGAGATGAAGATCTCTTGAGGTTTTGAGAGAGTTTGGAGTTAGAAGAAAGAAAAAGGATTGAAGTTTTGGGGTTGGAAGTACCTCCCGTGGTGTTTTTGTGGTCAAACGCAACTATACGGGTGGAACTATACGTCCGGAACATTGTGTTCCTGCGTATAGTTGGCCCGCTATCAAAATTTTGGGGTTTCCTCCTGGCGGCGCAACTATATGACTGGAACTATATGGCCAGAACAATTTGTTCCCGCCGTATAGTTGGTTGTCAAACCGTCTGTACCTGGGAAAGAATTTGTACGAAAGCATCGATATCTATATGACCGGAGCTATACGGCCGAAATTTTTATTCCTGCCGTATAGTTGGTCTTTAAACCATCAATACTTTTGAAAGAAAAATTGTCGATGGCACAAATATCGATATGGCCGGAATTTTTATTCATGCCGTATAGTTGGTCGTTAAACTTTATGTGGCCATCAAAATTTTTCCGTTTCTTCGAGAATTACTTCTTATTCTGAAACTTAGCGAAATACCTTGTTTTTATAGAAAGTTGACAGTTAAAATTGTCGACCAACAACAACATATATATAACATGATTTTTAGTACTACCGAACTTCTTCTCCTCAACTGGATTTTTTGGCACTCTTTATTAAACATAAACTAAAACTAAAACTTAAAAACTTTACTCAAACCTTTATTTCATACGGGTTGCCTCCCATGCAATGCTCTTTTATGGTCAATAGCTTGACCTTGATGTTGCTCACTTAGGCCAGATGAGTAGAACACCCACTCCAAAATAGTTGGCCTTCAAAGTGATGGCCTCCTTTTCATCATGCTTGACTTTCTTCTTCCTGGGGAAATGAATAACTAAAGTATCTCGCGAAGGCAATTGAAACTTCACGTTCCCTTCATGGAGATTAATCAAATCCTTAGTAGTTCTTAAGAAAGGACGACCTAATATAATAGGAGCAGTAGCATCTTCAGGCATGTCAACAATAACAAAATCAATAAGAGCAGGCCAACCTTTAATGTAAACTAAAATATTCTCCTTAATTCCTACAGCTTGTTTGTAGGTAGAATCTGCAAGATGTAGTTTTAACTCAGTGATTTTAAAAGAGCTAAGATTTAACTTATTAAAAAGACTCTTTGGAATTGTTGAAACGCTTGCACCTAGGTCAGAAAGTGCAGCTATCTCATTGTTCCCAATTTTAATCTTTATAGTAGGCTCAAATATATCATCAAGCTTAACAGGTAATTTTTCAGCAATTTTCTTATGTTCTTCTTCACGCTCACGTACCTTTATTGCTACCTGATTAAAAAAGTGTTGATACATGGCTTCATCATTTCCTTCACTCACCGGAATCTTAATGTTGATCCTTTTTACAAGATCTTCAACGGTGTAACTTGGTGAGGGAGTGTTACTATAATCAAGTTCTTCAGGCTCCTCCCTTTGGATTCTCATCATTTTGAGGTCTTCAACAGGGCTGGGCTCAACTTTGCCTGCAAATTTAGGTAGAACGAGAGTTTGACTCTCGATTATCTTACCCAGCTGTGCCTCAACAATCTTCGTCCTTTCTTGGAGGGCATGCAAATCATTCCTCAAACTTACAGCTTGGTTAGATAATTTACCAAGCATAGCATCATGGTTCTCTGTTATTTTAACATGAATATTGGTTTGCTCATTTTGTGAGTCTATGAAAGATTTAACTGTTTCTTGGAGACTACCATTACTCGGTCCCATATTATTATTAGAGTTACCTGCAGGATTAGAATAGTGTTTCTGAAAATTAGGATTATAATTTTTCTTTCAAGCAGGGTTATAATCATTACGATCTATGAAGTCTACTTCTTCAGTATTAGTTTCTAGGATAGCTCTTACCTAGGTTTCCTTACCTTTTATGGCTAATATGAGCTCATCTAGCTTAGCATTGAGTTCTTCATTTTCTTGTGGTGAGACGGAGTTCACCTTCTTCGTGTTTGAACTTTCCACATGCCATTGGGCATGGTTGTCTTGCATATTGTCTAGCAGCTGCTTTGCTTTGGTAATATGTTTACCCATAAATATTCCTCCAGCTGCAGTATCAAGCATAGACTTAGACACAGGATTAAGAGCATTATAAAATAAATGGAGGATTAACCAATATTCCATCCCATGGCTAGGACAGTTTCTTAAGCATTCTTTCATCCTCTCCCATGCAAGCGTTAGTGGCTCACGCTCTTCCTGTCTAAAACTAGTAATATTAGATCTTAGTTGCATAGTCTTTGCAGGTGGGAAAATTTAGTCATAAATAAAGAAGTAAATCCCACCCATGATGTAATAGTATTTTTAGGCAAAGCTAGCAACCATTTTTTTTGCTCTTCTTGTAAGAGAGAAAGGAACTAAACGCAATTTGACCGCATCAAGGTCAACATCTTTTATGCGCATCATATCACATATTTTAGTGAAAGTATTCAAGTGCATACCTGTGTCCTCAACAGCAGAGCCTCCAAATTGATTCTGTTGAACCAAACTTAAATAATGGGGCTTAATTTCATAGTCATCAGCAGCAATTGCTGGCTGAGTAATGATTATGCAAATAATCATTATTGAGAGTTGCAAACTCCCCAAGCTTGTTTTCATCCATATTTCTTATGTTTTTGGGGGTTTTTTAAACAAAGACTTATGATAATAATAAAAACAAGAATTTAAAGACTAACAATTTTTTTGGTTATTCAAATAAAGACGGAAAGCAAACTAACAAAATTAAAAACAAGAATTAAAACTAGCAAGGTTCCTACTAACCTCACTAGGGTAGATATTGCTTCCCCAGCAACGGCGCTTGAAAAAGGGTTGATACCTTCGATCCGGATTACGGATGTAGTATAGCTCTTTTTCTCTAGTAAACCTAGGTTTATCGAATCCTCGGGAAGCAGAAGCGTAGTGAAGTTACTTTAACGGACCTTCGGGAGTTATAGAATTCCTTTTGTGTTTTTACCAGACCAAGAGTTTGCGTATTTTTTGTTGTTGTCGATGATGGAGAGAGAGGGCCTAGAGCGTTCGGTTTCATCACTAGCTGTGCAAGACATCTGATGGGAATAAAAGATAAAAATAAAGTATGCATGTAATTGTTAGAGCAAGATAAATTATATGTGGGCAGTGCATCCATAATTGCTATTGCCTCCGCAGCCGCTTATAGCAATAACCTACTAGTCTCATCCATAGAAGAAAGAGAACTAATGATATGCATAATGACATCACCGTTGATCCCAAGTAAATCCTGCACATACAACCGTACTACCCCTTCTGTCACTGGGGTTCCCAACCTGCAGCTTAGTCATTACGCATACTCCCTATATCTGGCTCAATCCTCGGGGTCTTGGGTACCTGACAAGTCCTTAGATTGAGGCAAGAGAGGATACGATAATCATCATGTCATACAAACTAATACATGATCCCATCTATGATAAATAACATGCACAAAAGCTACATGGCTAGGCCGAAGCCCTTAGCTCAAGGAGAATTACTCACACATAGATATGAGATCAAAGATCATAAACATTGTAGTAGAAATCACGAGATTAATAACAATAGTATTACAATATCACCAATCGAAAAAGAGATCTACTATTACAAGTGGTGGAATATGGCTATGGTGGTGGAGAGATTAGATCTAAGTCTATTCCTTCGGCGGCTCTTCGGTGTTGTGGATGGAGATCTGGGGGTGGCTGATGGTTTCTGGGAGCGCTCTTTTCTCGTCGCCCGAGGCCTCTTTATATAGGGGTCCCTTCACGAAAGTTGTTCCGTTTGACCTAGCGGTGTCGATGGCAACTATACGGCTAGAATTTTATTCCGGTCGTATAGTTGGTCGTTAAATCGTCTGCCTTCGACCCACGACTCCTGCTTTCTTCTGGTTGTTGGAAATATTGTATCTTTGACTTTAATGTAGCGATTCCCATCATTAAACGTCATTATCTGTGCAAGGAAAAATAGAAAGAAAGGATTGCATACCCGTTTGATCATTAGGCATTAGTGGCATGGTTTAGAGAGATATTTCATCAAAAATATGAATAATATCCAGTTTAAATGTGGACGTAGATGGCTATATTTCAGAGCCATCACCTAGCATCTCCCATAAATGACTCTGGACCTGTAGAGGGGTGATAGGTCTTCCTAGTCTTGTAGATCTTCTTGACTTTGTGAACACCATCAAGATTGTCACTGAAATCCTCATGTGGGAGCATATGCTTGATGAGCATCATGATGAGCATATGGGATAGAGAGCCTGTTGTACATAGCAGCAGTCATCTCATGGAAGATGAAATCCATCACATCCAGCTGGTAGCTCACAGCAGGGTCTTGAGAACATGCCACCTCATAAGCAAAGCCCAGCAGCTGAACAAGGTGACCACAGATGCTATCATTGTTGCCCCCACTTGGAGTGATGCAATTACAGAACATACCAACCAACTGAGAATATAGTGGAGAGAGACTGGCAACCTTACCAACACCACCATTGGAACCACAACAAGGTGAAAGAAGGGTGTCTTTGTTGGGATTGATAGCAGAGATGATGCGATACCCACAAGATAGATAATAGACAGAAAAAGAGTAACCAAGAACCTTAGCAAACATGTAGAAATCAAACTCAAGATAGTTCTCGCCTGTCATCCACTTCATGGTGCGACGCTCATCCCCATACACCACGAGAGTGGAGAAAAATTGTTTCACCATGGAGGTATCATAAGAACACTAGAGCTCTATGAGATGGTGCAACCCCATCTTCTTAGTCACAGCCAAAGCTTGAGAATATTGGGGAGACGACCTGCCTCGGTCAGGTCGATAGGACGCATGGGACGAATCTTCAGGCGGTCATAAACATCATCAAAGATAAACTTGTGGTGAGCACACCAAAAGTGGGGGTACCCAAGCTCCTCATCAATATCAGCCTCCACACATAGGATACGCTGACGAATAGGTGAATATGAAATGATGTCCATGTCCTTGTAGCTAACCCTAGGCCGCTTACCCTTTTTCTTGGAACCAGCCTGAGACCTCTTGTCCTTCTTAGACCTTTCTTCCATCCTAGCAGCCTCTCATTTCTGCCTCCTCAACTCAACCTTATTAACAAAAAACCCTTCTTCGTTGGGCCTGAAATAGCGAGCATGAGGATGATGCTTGTATGTCTGAGATATCCCACGAGAGCCACCTATGAAGTGAATGAGGTAGATAGCAAGTAGATAAGAACACACACAAGTCCAGGAGGAGTGTTAAAAACAGTATAGGAATAACCGCATGTTAATCACATGTCAAACCATAGTCTAATATTACCTACAGCAGGTGCAAACCTTCCAGGCTGAATAATCTGTCCAAGTGAGGGGAAAATAATCCGGCATAGCCAGGGGCGGATAATCTGGCCCTGGCGAATTTTTGCAGATCATCTTAGATGCATAGTTCAAACATAGATCGGGTAGTGTGGTTTCTAGCCTACGATTTCTAACAAGAAAAAAGTCACAAGGGCAACTTCTAGACCGATTTCCAACAATAAACAACAACATCTATGCAAAAGATGAGAGTGGGGAATTTACCCTCACTCATTGGGGGAAGAACTCGGAGGAGCTGCGAAGAAGATCCAGGGGGTCCAGAGAATTCGGTGGCTGGAACGACATCAGGAAGGACCGGGGAGGTCGGCGATGGGTGGGAGAGGAGGTGGGGGTCGGGGTGGACTGTCTCCTCTGTTTGAGCCTTTCCACCCGATGCCCAACCCTAGATGAAACCGCCCGGGCCGGATAATCTAGCCACCACTAAGGGTGGATAATCCGCTGAGGCGGATAATCCGGCCTTCACCAATTATTATGTTTACATAGAAATTGGGCCAACATAACCCCTCAAAACCCTCATAAGATAAAAAGTGGACTTGTGTGCAAGATAGATGGTTCAAGCTGGGAGAAGGGCTTAGGTTTAGATAGCCAAACTAAGATGGTACTACACACCAAGAATTGCAACAACCAAGAGAGTGAAAAACCAATTGTTGGTGTATTTTCCATAAGAACAAAAGATTGGCAAATAAAAACCAAATGAAAGAACCTCAAAGAACCAACTCTTCATAAAGAAGAAGGCGGTGGTCGAAGCCACCATGTAGGAGTAGATGGCATGACATGGTGAAGATGTATCTTGGGTTCATAGACAATACTCATCAATAAAATCACATATCACAAAATGATATTAAGAGAAATGATTTATCTTGATTTCGACATTATGGGGGAGGGTTAGCCCAGTAATTAGGACCATACTCCCCCTATATCCATGCCCACACCTAAACCACATAAAGGAAGAAGTATAGGGGAGTATGCAAGGGAGATCAAGTCAAGCTCCTTGAATCAATGATATTTAGTTCATTCCTCAAATAAAAAACCTTGCTTCACCAAGTGGCTTCGAGAAAATGTCCGCAAGCCGATTCTTCGTGCTCAAAAAAGATAAGTCAATATTGCCACGAGCAACATGGTCTTGAATAAAATAATTGACGATCTTAATATGTTTAGTTCTTGTGTGCTGCACCGGATAGTAAGCAATTTTAATGGCACTTTAATTGTCACATAAAATAGGAACTTTGTCACAACTGACACCTTATTCCTTTAAAGTTTGCCTCATCCATAGTAATTGAGTTCACATACTTGCAGCATCTACATATTCCGCTATGACGGTGGAAAGAGATATGCAATTTTGATTTTTAGAAGACCAACATACCAAAGGCCTTCCCAAAAATTGACAAGCTCCAGAAGTTGACTTTCTATCATCCTTGTCACCAGCCCAATTGGAATCTGTATAACCACATAAAGAGAGATTAGAGCCCTTTGGATACCATGGACCAAAATTAGGGGAATGAACCAAATATCGAAAGATTCTCCTGACCGCCACCAAGTGGCTTTCTTTAGGATCCACTTGATACCGTGCACATACACCTACACTTGACACAATAATGGGTCTAGATGCACATAGGTAAAAGAGAGAACCAATCATGGATCGGTATTCCTTTTGGTCCACATCTTTACCATTGGGATTTAATTCCAGGTGACACTTCGTTTGCACTGGGGTAGCAACACCATTAAGATCGGTCATCTTGAATCTCTTGATAATGTCTTTAATGTATTTTTCTTGATTAATAAATGTCCCTTCTCGTAGTTGCTTGATTTCGAAACCAATATGTTGGGGATATACTTTCCGGGCATCCTCACAGTTCCTCCCTGACCAGGGTGGCCCACTTTGGGTTAGAGCTTTGCTTCACGGGCGGCCCAGTCAGGGAGAATACGGAGTCCAATCCGGCTACGGGAAGGCCCAGGAGACTTACCCCAGGAGACTTACCGACTTAGGCCCATAATGTTACTTGTAGTTCAAGATGTACTCTGTAACCAACTCTTAGTCGTAGCCGGATAGATCTCTCCTGTAAACCCTAGGCTGGATATCTATATAAGCCGTCCTAGGGAGAGCCTTTAGGGCACACCTCAATAGTCTACAACCTCAACTCGCACAGGCGAAACCCTTGTAACCCATATTCAACCTCTGCCGTATTACTGGATTGCTAGCAGGAGTAGGATCCGTCCAAAGCTGGCGGATTCGAACCTGGGTAAACTTGTGTGCTCACTGTCCCGGAATACCGTACGTCTTACACCCCTCTCTTCTGCATGCCACGAGGACCCCCTCATGGCATACTTGTCCTCAATCCAATGATAGTTGGCACCCACCATGGGGCAAGTGAGCTTCAGATCTGCGTTCCAAGCAAAATCTGCAAGAATCGGAATCGGCGAGTCCATCGGTCGTATCCTCTACGCCAGCGACGTCCCTCTCATCGTTCTTGACGAGACTTGGATTCCTACTAGGGAGGCCGTGACTACCTACACAATCATGTCTTTTGGCGAGATCGATGTTTACATCGGTTTCGCTGAAAATGCCCCACCCACCCCATGGGTGATGATAGAGGCAGAAGAATCTTCTGGGTCCCCTGTGTCCGCGGAGTTCCGGATCTCAGAAATCCCTAATCCCACCCAGCCCGCACCAGTGGCGGAGATAGTGGAGAAATCTGAGCCTGAAAAAGACCTAGCGGTCCAAGTCAAATATGGAGTGGATCTCCCTGGAGAAGCCGAATCCCAGATCGACCCACCCGTGGAAGTCGAAATTCAGGAGGAACATATCAACGACACTGATTCCGGCTCTGATGATGCCGGGACAGACAGGCCTTTCCTGAGGTATACACTGAGACACATGATACTGCAAGGCGAAAGCGCGGATGCAATCCTCGAGACCATCAAAAGTTTCGACATGGCTGATCACGAAAGCCGCAGGTACCTTAGGAAGCACGCGTCGCACTTCGTCGGATACGTGGGATCCAGATCCGACTCTGCCGATGCCGGAGAAAACACCGACTCTGTGCTGGAGGCAATTGGAACAAACACCGACGTACCCGCATCCTCGGATGAATCGATGACGTTAGCAGATTTCCGAAAGTTCTCCACGGAATACGAAGAGGAGTATAACTCCAAAGCTGCAGAAGAAGGAGACGCCATGGATGAAGGATCCGGGGAACACTCTCCCAAAGCGCAGGTTGACATGGACGTCGAAGACAATCCCAAAGTCTAGATGTTCGAAAGTACCGATCAGAGCTTGACTCTGGGAAATGGACCGAAAGCCGTCTTTGCTACCGGTGCTGCTAAGAAGGCAAAAAAGAAGAACAAGAAAAATAAGACTCCGGCAAAAGACCCTCTGACAGAGGAGGTGATCGCCGAAGAATACAAAGAAGACTCAGATGGAGCACTTATCCCAGAAGAGCCGAAAAAAGAAGAATCGGTGGATGGACACGTGATCACCGAAGATGCACGTAAACTCATCGATGCTGCATTAACCACACCTATCCCTACAGCTGTAGAACTTACTGCCGAAGAGCTGGACGAAAGGGCCCAAGCCCTAGAAGCGCGTCGTCAACAACTCCTTGATGAAGCCAAAAACATCGAGGAGGAGAAGAAACGCATGGCAACTAAGGATTACATGTCTCAGTTGCATCAGAAGACACGAAAGCGTCACACCAATGACGACAAATTCCCACATGTCCATGCCGACCTTTTCGGGGATGAGATGGGGAAGCCACGGAAAGATAGCGAAGGATATTGGGTTTATCCAACCCCAGTACAGAATACCGTGGCGGCACGAGAAATTTTATCGGCTAATCCAGGACCAGAGGAGATCCGTTTGGGTATCAAACTACTCAACAAGGGACTGGAGCAGCAAAAGGTCGCCCTGTCCGAAAGTCAAAAACTAGTATCGGATTCCGACCAATGTCGCACAAATTCGGCATGGGCTGACGTAAGACCCCATCGAATTCCGGAGCAGTATCATCGCCCCGAGCGACGGGAGGACAATTATTCGAGAACCGGATCATCAGGACAGCATCACAGGACTACGCGTGACTGGAGCAACATCGCCCCAGCGGCCGAGAAAGAGGCCATCGCTCCTCTGAATCCGAGGAATCCTCCCCGACGAGAGTCTAACGATCGAAGGGGAGAAGATAAAGAGAAACATCGGGAGGAGGATCGTCAAAAAATGCCACCTCCTAGACATGCAAGCCATCCGGCTGAGCCTCACCAAGGTGGGAACGACGGACAAAGGAACGATGGAAACCATGCTGGCACAAGCCGGCAAGGGGCTCTTCGTAGCTAAGACCCTCCCCGGAACCGGAATAATGACGCTCCGGACGGAGGCCGATGATCAGCCGGAAACTACCCAGCCGCCCCACCCTCTCCACCAAGCAGCCATCACAACGGCTCCCAAGGAGGACGACGCGGCGGAGGAGGTGGTGGCAGAAGCCGAAGTCCGGCTCCAAGGCACCGCAACCACAGCCAGCATTCGGGACGATCTCTATCCCCGGACGACGCAAGGCACATGATCAATTCCAACATAGAGGCGCGGCGCTACGAAAACGATGATATCTACGTGGGCCCAAAGTGCTTCGGACCACGCATTAGAGCTACGAGATTCCCAGAAGGATTTGCTATCTCAAGGCACATCCAAGCCTACGACGACATTGCTCGGCCAAATACTTGGCTACAAGATTTTTTCCAAGCTTGCTGCATCGCCAAAGGCGGAAATAGCCTGGTCGCAACCCGATATCTCCCACTTATGTTGCGGAAGACGGCGCGATCATGGCTCAATGAACTTCCGGAGAACACCATCCATAACTGGTATGACATGCAAAGTGTGTTCTTTTAGAATTTCGAAGGCACATATCGGAGGCCCTATTCCCGTCGGAGACCTACAGCGTTGCACCCAGAAAGCCGGAGAAACTTGCCGGGATTACCTCGGATGATGGATCGACACCAAGAACTCCTGTGAAGGAGTAAACGATCAAACCGCGATTGAAGCTTTCATCGCAGGGCTCCCAATTGCTCTATTACGTCACCGCTTGAAGTGTGACAAGGCCACTGATTTGGGAGAGATGATAGAAACAGCGAGCAAGTATGCAGATGCTGACGACGATGCAGAGGGATTACTCAATGTCCTAGCTGTGCCTCAGTCGGCAAGACAACCAAAGCAACAAGCTCAGAAGCGCAAAAATACCTCGGAAGTAAAACCCAACGTAGAAACAGCGGTGGTTACTACTGTTTCTAGGTCTGGAGGACGAGGAGGATGCGGCGGAGACCGCGGGCGTGGTCGTGGGACTTCAAGGGTCCAAGGTAGAGGAGAACAACAACCAGGCATAACCTACTCTTGGGCCGACATTGCCAATAATCCATGTGTGCATCACCTAGACGCCAATGGGGGCTCGTCCCACACCAACGCGGAATGTCATTTCAATGACGACATCAAAAGAGATGATACCGCGGGCTACAAAGCTAAGCAGAAGAAGGGAAAGAAAAATCCCGAAAAAGAAAAAGAGACCAAGGAAGATTCCGACATGGAGGAAGCCGATGCTTCAAATCCCAAGATGGAAGGGAAGAAGACTTTTCCCACCAAGAAGGACACTTACGTCACTTTCCTCGGATCTCAACCAACAAAGGTCAAGAAAGCAGTTCTACACGAGCTCAATGCAATAGTTCCGGCTGTCCCTCAATATCTGGACTGGTCGGAAGTGGCAATCACATTTGACCGCGCTGATCATCTGCCTAAGTTGCACAGGCAAGGAAAATACGCCTTAATCATCAATCCACTTATTGATGGTTATGGTTTCTCCAAGACCCTCATGGACGGTGGTAGTAGCATCAATATTCTCTATGTCGAAACGCTACGCCGGATGAAGATCTCGGAAACCCAGCTGAACCATAGCTCTGTGATCTTTCACGGAGTTGTCCCAGGAAGACAAGCTAATTCCCTAGGACAGATTACTTTGGATGTCACCTTTGGAACTCCAAAGAATTATCAGACGGAGGCACTTTCCTTCGAAGTGGTCCCGTTGAAGAGCGCGTACCACGCTATATTCGGATGTCCGGCTTACTGGGCTTTTATGGCTCGTCCATGTTACATTTACAATATGATGAAAATTCTAAGTCCCAACGGCGTGATCACCATCAGGGGAGACCCGAAGAAAGCGCGAGAGTGCAAGGATGGAAATGCTGCCTTTGCCGAAGCCGTGCTGCACGCCCAGGAGTACTAGGAGATCAAGAAGAGCATAGATCCGTCTGAGATGCCCGCAACGAAGAAGGAGGTGACAAAGCCAAATCCGGAGGTCAAGGCATCAGAAGAGACGAAGAAGACACCGTTGAAGGATGATGACCCCTCCAAGGTGACCCAGATAGGTGTAGGCCTAGGTAGCACATAGGAAAGCGCACTCGTCAAGTTCCTCCAAGCAAATTAAGATATCTTCGCATGGCAGCCATCTGACATGACCAGAGTACCTAGGGAACTTTCCGAGCACTCTCTAAATGTAAACCCAAACGCTAAACCCGTCAAACAGTCCCTACGACGGTTTGGTGACGAAAAGCGTAAGGCAATAGCTAAGGAACTAGCACGGCTCGAGTTAGCCGGATTCATAGAAGAGGTCATCCACACTGAGTGGTCGGCCAATCCTATAATGGTCCCTAAAAAGGACACCACTGATTTAAGGATGTGTGTTCATTATACTGCCTTGAACAAGGCTTGTCCAAAAGATCCGTTCGCTTTGCCTAGAATTGATCAAGTTATCGATTCTACGGCAGGCTCGGAACTCCTCTATTTTCTCGACGCATATTCCGGTTATCACCAAATCCGGATGAAGGAATCTGACAAAGTCAAGACTTCATTCATAACCCCTTTCGGAACCTTCTGTTTTGTTACAGACGCATCATGTGTTTCAGATAATACAAAATGTTTCTAGCAATCTATGATGCAGGAGGAGATGAAGGAGCTGTCGGCTCGCTGGAGACGCCGCCTTGGTATCGTTCCGAGATGTCCGCATCCGAGGTGGTGCATTCATCTTCGGACAATTCTGTTGATTCTTCTAGAGGAGGAGGCGGAGTATCCACGCGGGTGAAGAAAGGGGTCTCGTAGTTGGTCAGGTCAGCCACGTGACACCCATATCCGGCGCAGGAGTGCATGATGGCTTGAAGGTCCTGCTCCTGGTCGTCTTCATCTACTTTGCAGTACCCTCTGGTCACTTGCCACATTTCCATGTTTCCATGGTGGCTCATGACCATGGTGAGAGCGTTCTGCGCCGCAGTCTGCGCGTAGGACATGTTCCGATCCTAAAAAAGTTGCGGCATCTCCTTTGCCTTGTCTCGCACCTAAAAATCCAACATGTTGTGCATGTCTAGAATCTTGAGAGCTTCGCCGATGTCCTGAAGGGATTGGCGGAAGTCATGAAGCAGGTCACCGACTTGGGTAAGCTGGTGGGTGCGGGGATCGGTGGAAGAAGAGTCCGTCAAGTTCAGAGGACCTATACACAAAACAAGTTAAGAAAAATCCGACATTGATAGAATTCGAAGAAAAAGACAAGTCAGACAGATGGAACGTACCGAAAATGACATCGTCAATTTTGGTCTTCTCTTCTCGGAAACTCTGGAGATCATCCCTAAGCGCCTGGGAAAGGTCCCTCTCTCTGCTAAGTTCATTCTTGAGGTCCGAGATTGTTTTATCTTGAGCAGCGATCTTGCGATCACGCTCTTCAGTAGCCATGGAGGAGGATTCAAGGACTTGAGCTATGCTCTTTTCATGATCCACCTTGAGCTTATCCAGCTCTTGGCGAAGATCTTTGTTCTCCACCACCAAGGTCTTGAGGTTCTCGGCCTCTTCGATCATGGCGCAGGATTGTTTCACTAGCACTGTAAGTCAAAAAGAACAACAATTCAGAAAAAATCGATATTGAAAAAAAAAGACAAGGTTTGAGTCTCGGAATGTTTACCTTCGGCTTCATCCTTTGCAACTTTAAGTTCAGAATTTTTAAGTCAAAGAGCCTTGATCTCTCTCCGCTTATCACATACATTCTTCAATAAATCCTGGTTATAGGAATATACTTTCTGTAAGTCAGAATACCCAAAGTCAGAAAGCTACTAAAGACTCGGGCTAATATTTTTGCTAATATCAGCACGAGCCTTGGGGGCTACACTAGTTCATTCTTTGGCATCCTAATGAAGCATAAACCTGGATTATTTATCCTACTTCATGCTTGGACTAGAGGATATGATATGAAATAAAGGAAAAATGGGAGTTGGAATTCCGACTTACATATTGTTCGTGAGTGAGTTTATCCAAACCCGCGTTCACCTCAACGGCAACCTTCTCAGTAAGAGTTAGAGGGGTCACAGGAGTAGTTGGAAGCTCCCCGGACCTGATCCTCTCGTTGCGGAGAAGCACTTGTTCAAGAAGATTGGAGTGCTTGACGTCCTCTGCTTCTTGCGCTTCTTCTTCGGCAGATAAAGTACTTTTCTCCAGGCATTGCCTGGCGAGCCGCTGGATTTCTTCAGCAGATTTTCGGGACAGGCCAAACTTGGCAAGTCCTGGATTGCTGATAAGGTTTTCGGCGAAGGTTTCTGCCGAGGGATCATTACCCAAAGAGGGTTCACCCTTATCTAGATCTGACTCACCCATGGTGACGTCAGTTTGCGATTCAAGGATCACGGGCTCCGTTGAAGGAGCCGGGTCTTCTGCGACAACCGGAGAAGGAATGGTCACCGACGTTGCAGAAGGTTGAGGGGCAGGAGTCGGAGGAGCTATGGCAGGAGAAGCTATGGTGAGCTTCTTCTGTCGGATAGGCTTCGAAGAAGTTCCCTTCCCCTTGCCCTTGATGATCGATTTTGCTCTGAGAATGTAGTAAAGTCGGAAACATTACATCTCGGAAAGAAATTTGAGTAAAGTACAAAGGCGGAAGTTGTGATTGAAAGTTACCTCTTCACGACAGACACCTCCTTTGTGCCAACAACCACGGTCGGAGCTTTACGCTTCTTGAGCGTAAGGTCCGGCAATGGGACCACCTCTGTCTCCTGAGAAAACTCGGGAGGATATCCTTCGAGCGGAGCAAATTCCGACTCCGGGAGGTCAGCAAGCTGAAAATAAGAAAACATATCAGCATTGCAGTGCAACTCAAAGATTGAAACACATAAAAAGGTGTACTGATAGAAGCTTACCGACACTACGGGGTTTTCCACCGTGTGCATATCCAAAGAAATCTCCAGGATCCTCCTCTCGATCCGCTCCCTGATCATCCACTTGATCTGGCTTATGTAGCCCTGAGTGGTGTAGGATTTGGGGCTGATGCGGGGGGAGTCTTCCTTGGATGACATGATGGAGTGCATCAGTCGATTCCCGTGGTACTGAAGGGGTTGGATCCGGCATGAGACCCAGCATTGGACTAAGTCGGATCCCTTTAGTCCCTTGTGTTTGATCAAGTATTCGATCCGCCTCTTAGCGAGGATCAGATCGTCGGTGAGAGCCGGAGCGGCCTCATCCCAGGACGGTTGGGCTGTGGCAGCTCTGTCAACAAAATCCGACAAAGTAGTAGCTTTGTCGAGAGCCGGAATATCCCTATGATAGAAAACTGTGGCTGGCCATTGTTTGACCGAGTCACTAGCTAAGATTTTGGGGTACACACGCTCGTGTCTAAGCGAAAAGCTAATAGTACCGGTGATGTAAGGAACACCGACAGTAATAGAGTTTCTCCGGACATGAAAATAGTACCGGAAAAGAGTCAAACTCGGCCTAATGCCGAGAAAGCCCTCACACAAAGAAGCGTAAGCGCTCATCTCTAAGAGAGAGTTAGGAGGAAGATGATGGAGTTGAACTCCGTAATGATCAATCACCTCGGAAAAGAAATATGAGGGAGGAAACGACAAACCTCTATCGAGGTGGGTGCCGAAGTGGACCCGCTCGCCGACGCACGGGTTGGGGATGGTTTCTTCGTAGCCGCTCCGCCAATCGCTGGCACGGAGGAGCCCTTCCTTCTCCACGTTCTTGAGACCCTCGTCGTTGAGCGCGCAGGGAATCCAGAGCCCGTGAAAGCTCTCTTTCTCCACCACCGTTTCCGTCGCCGCCGCCGCTGCCGCCAAGCTGGAAGAGGAAGATGAAGCCATTTCTCCGGCAAGCAGTTGACCTAGAATGGGCGGCGCTGGGAGTTCTTTGGGGGAGGAACGGGGGAGCTCTGTGCGTGCAGGGAGATTGGGAGGAGAGGAAAACGCAAAGGACTAGTGAAAGGAGAAGGAGAAAATCCCAACCCCTTATATCCACCTAACTGCGCCAAGATTCGTGCAAATGCTACAGTGTAACCGCCACGCGTCGTAGAAGGAACTAGGAAGGACCCACGCGATGATTACGTCGCCTCGATCTCCACGCACTCATTGAAACGACGCCTCGGTTCCGCGAACCGTGGACCCACCAACGGTCGTGCTGACGGAATGCCTGTCAAGTGACGTGACTTGACCATGACTTGTGTCAGGTGGCGTTAGGGACCAAGTTCCGGCTTAGTTTGAAATCAACCTGGAAAATCCGAGTAACCTGTTGATAGGTTCGACTTATTTTTTAAGACCCGGATCGTATTTCTTGTTGTGAAGTTTCAGGAACCCTTCAAGATTCTGCAAGCCGAAGATCAAGCTAGACGATGATAAATCCGACTTTGGATCTTGGAGGCCTCCGGGGGCTACTATTGGGGATATACTTTCCGGGTATCCTCGCAGTTCCTCCTTGACCAGGGTGGCCCACTTCGGGTTAGAGCTTTGCTTCACGGGCGGCCTAGTCAGGGAGAAGACGGAGTCCAATCTGGCTACCGGAAGGCCCAGAAGACTTACCGACTTAGGCCCATAATGTTACTTGTAGTTCAAGATGTACTCTATAACCAACTCTTAGTCGTAGCCGGATAGATCTCTCCTGTAAACCCTAGGCCGGATATCTATACAAGCTGTCCTAGGGAGATCCTTTAGGGCACACCTCAATAGTCTACAATCTCAACTCGCACAGGCGAAACCCTTGTAACCCATATTCCGGCTCTGCCGTATTATTGGATTGCTAGCAGGAGTAGGATCCGTCCAAAGCCGGCGGATTCGAACCTGGGTAAACTTGTGTGCTCACCGTCCTGGAATACCGTACGTCTCACACCCCTTTCTTCCGCATGCCTCGAGGACCCCCTCATGGCGTACTTGTCCTCAATCCGACGACACAATAAAGAACCTCAACTCTCCCATCATAGACATCTCAAACCTGTCAGTCATAAGCTTTGAAAATTCATCATTAGAATCTTGGTTAGTTGAGCCAAAAATAATGTCATCAACATAGAGGTGGCATACGAAAAGCTTCCCATTAAGCTTCTTAGTAAAAAGAGTGGGTTCAATTTTCCAAACTTCGAAACCCTGATCTGACAATAGCTCTTTAAGATGCTCATACCACGCACATGGGGCTTGTTTAAGGCCATAGAGTGCCTTATCGAGTTTGTAGACATGGTTCAGAAAGTTGGGATCCTCGAAACCCTGGGGTTGCTTAACATAGACCAACTCATGTAATGGACCATTAAGAAAGGAAACTTTAACATCCATTTGCTGTAATTTAAAGTTATGATGAGCTGCATAAGCAAGGAGGATACAAATGGACTCAAGGCGAGCCACTACAGCATAAGTCTCACTGAAGTCGATGCCTTCCACTTGGGAAAAGCCTTGTGACACAAGTCTTGCCTTGTTCCTCACAACAGTTCCATTCTCATCTTGCTTATTCTTGAAGATCCACTTTGTGCTGATAACATCGCGGCACTCTTTAGGCTTCTCAACGAGCTTCTACAATTTGTTGCGCTCAAAATTGTTGAGCTCTTCATGCATAGCCACAACCTAGTCCGAATCTTCAAGAGCTTCAAAAACCTTCTTGGGTTCAACCATGGATATATGAGCTTTATGGTCATTGAATTTTGCAAGTTCACTCCTAGTGGACACACGTCTCCTTAGATCACCCACCAGTTTATCAAGTGTGCGACATCTGAGTTCAAGATTCCTTTCATCTCGAGTCTTGCAACGAATTTCAATTTCTTCATTGTTCCTTGGAGGGATAAATTCATCATCTTTCTCATCATCTTGACTATTAGCTTGTTCAACAGATTGTTTAGCGCTAGCAGTTGGATATGAAGTATGCCCTTGATGTTGATTAGCACCCATAATAGGAGGGTGATGTTCCGAGCTTCCATGGACGGATAATCCGGCCAAGGGAGTAGCCGGATAATCCGGCCTAGGAGTTTCAGCAACATTTTCGTCGTTCCTTGGTGGTGAAGGTGATACAGGGCCGGATAATCTAGCCTCCCTAGCCAGATAATCCGATCTAGGAATTTCGGCTTGATGATCTTCAGAAGATTGTTGTGTCGGTGCAGTAGTTGGTTCAGCGGGTGGGGTTTGTTGATCTTGTGTAGATGAGGGATCTACTTGAGTAGAGCATTGTCCTTCCCGATCCGCCACAAGGGGTTCCTCAACAGGGCGGTAGAATCCCACACCCATTATTATTATGGCTTCTTGCAGTATTTCAACATCTGTATCACAAACATCAACTTTCCCCACATGGGAGCCATCATTCTCTTTGAACACCACACTACAAGATTCCACAATAATCGGTGGTATTGTTGTAGACTCTATAAGTGCGGGATTCGGCACTGTAACCAACAAAAATACCTTCTAAAGCCTTAGACTTGAATTTAGATAAATGAACTCCTTAAATGAGAAAGAAACACTTACAACCAAATACCCAGAAGTATGAAATGTTTGGCTTGTTACCGGTAAGTATCTCACATGGGGTCTTGTCCAAGAGCTTGTGGAGGTAGAGCCGGTTTGACGAGTGGCATGCGGTGGATATGGCTTTAGCCCAAAAGTTGTGCGGTGACTTGAATTCAACCAACATAGGTCTTGCCATATCCATCAAGGTTCGGTTCTTCCTCTCAGCCAAACCATTTTGTTGAGGGGTATACACAGCGGAATATTGATGTCTTATCCCCTCTTCGCTCAAGAATTCATTTAGGGTGTAGTTCTTGTACTCAGAGTCGTTCTCGCTTCTTATTGCCAATATGGGGACATTGTGTTGATGTTGCATCTCATTGGCAAAGTCGATGACAGTTTGTTGAGTTTCACTTTTCTACTTGAAGAAGTAAACCCATGTGTATCTTGAATAGTCATCAACAATCACCAAGCAATACTTCTTCGCACCTAGGATTGCATGATATGGTAGACCAAAGAGATCCACATGGAGAAGCTCTAGGATCCTCTTTGATGAAATAATTTTCTTCCTTCGATGGGGAGAGTCATGCATCTTTCCTTCAACACAAGCCCTGCAAACATGATCTTTGGCAAAGGAAACATTATCTTTTAGTCCAAGGATGTGTCCACCCTTGTGAAGACTTTGCAAAGTTCTCATGTTGAAGTGGGCTAGGCGACGATGCCACAACTAGCCCGCATCAGCCTTTCCAAATAAGCACATCAGACCTGCAGTGGTTTTCCCTGAAAATTCAACCACATACAAGTCATTCTCGACGTACCCAACAAAAGCGACCTTGAGAGACTTGCTCTACAAGAGTACCAAAATATCATCATCAATGAAAATTGCAAAGCCCATCTTACCAAGGGCACAAACATAAAGTAAGTTATAACCAAGGGTCTTAACAAGCATGACGTCCACAAGAGAAATATCATGGGCAACCACAACCTTGCCGCGACCCAATACCTTAGACTTGGACTTATCACCATAGGAGACTGTTATTTGATCATGATTAGACCTCGTCTCCATGATGATCTCCTTTCTTCCGGTCATATGACTTGTGCATCCACTATCAAGCACCCATTTTGACCCACTAGAAGAATAACCCTGCAAGAAAATTAATTCTTGGTTTTAGGTACCCATTTTTCTATGTGTCCTCTCATGTTAACAACAAGGGTTTTTGGAACCCAAATATACCAAGAAATTTAATTATCATAAGGACCTACATAACTAGCATAAACATCACCATAATAATCACGAAATAACTCATAGTGAGGATTATTAGACCCTTCAACACGAACATAATCAGTTTTGTCCTTTATGATGTTCTTTTCAATGGTGCTTATCTTTGCTTGAGTATTCTTGGTCTTCCTTTTCTTGTTCTTATTCTTATTGGTCTTTGGAACAAAACAAAGTCCCTCCTTTCCATTGTTTGTCCTTTGCTTTCTCAAGATCTCATCAAGGACTTCCTTACCTTTGGGCTGAGATGACTTGGCAAGCTCAACTTTCAACTTTCCATTTTCTTGAAGAATGTCTTCATGATTGCACATCGGTGTAGAGGTGCTAGGGACATCATACTTGGTTAGTCGTGTTTGGAGCTGGTCATGAGACTAATTGAGAATATAGTATTCACTCTCCAAAGCCTTATGAGCAATGGCAAGTGCCTCATACTTCTCGGAAAGTCTAGCATGAGCAGCCCCAAATTCAACCTTCTCTCTTTTTAGCTTCTTTACCTTAGCAATAGCATGATCCCGTTCCTTCACAAGTTTGTCCAAGAGTTCATCATTGGACTCCTCAATTAATCAAGTC
The DNA here is from genome assembly GCA_910589775.1 of Avena eriantha. Taxonomy (NCBI): domain Eukaryota; kingdom Viridiplantae; phylum Streptophyta; class Magnoliopsida; order Poales; family Poaceae; genus Avena; species Avena eriantha. The sequence continues at coordinate 459,288,446 of OU342741.1, read as the reverse complement.
TCTCTTCAAGAGAGGCCTGTATTTCTTCTTCTTCTAGTGCAATTTTTCAAAGATGTAATTTCTATTGCATCCTCCCTTTTAATTCCGTCCTTTTATTCAAGGCGTTCTTCTGAGTGAGAAAGTTGACTCATGAGAGCCTCAAAATTCCTTTTGCATTCACCTTGCAAGTTAGTTATAAAACAATCCAATGCAATAACTTCTTCCTTAACCTTAGGACTAGTGGCATCATCCATATTGGTATTCATGGTAGTCTTAGGAAAGGAAGTGATGGAAGGTGATACCTCGAAACCTCTTGCCATGAGGCAAGTGACGTTCTTGTTGAAGATATTCACATTTGGAGAATTGAAGAGTGATGCGGTTGGTGTGGACGTAGTGTCTATTGCAGCGACCTCTCTTGAGATATCATCACCTTCTTCATCTTTGCTTGCGGAGGAGTACTCCTCTTGGGCTACCAACACAATCTTTTGTTGTTTCTTGTAAGAGCCATTCTTCTTGAAAAATGACTTCTTGCGAGGAGCCTTCGACTTTTCTTTGAGAATTAGTCTTCCCCATGGTCCTCTCTACTTTTATATGGGCACTTGATAGCTGTGCGATTCGACACATTTTTGATGGCTTTTATTGATGGTTTCTCCCGGATTTGATTGTTTTTCTGGCTTTACCTAACACTAATACTTCGGTAGGAAAGAAAACTTAGATTCTAATGTCTGTTTTAGGTTCTGGACGTCAACAGAAGGATTTAACTAGAGAAATACAATATTCTGGAGAAAACGAGCAAGTCCCACTTTGGAAGCACGCGAGGAGAGCTCACAGGTTGTTTAACGACTAACTATACGGCGGGAATGACCGTATAGTTCCCACCGTATAGCTGTCGCCGCCTCTGTCTTGTCAAAAGGGACAACTTCTGTGAAGGGACGGGGGATGAAAATACAACACAGCAGCCGCCACACCATCCAGAAGGGAGAAAGAAGGGATCTAGAGAGGAAGGGGAAGACATTCTTCATCTCGCTCCATGATCTTCGACCTCCTACCCAATACACCTCCATAGCCACTACTTGTACTTGAGAAAGAGAGAGGGATCTCCACCTTGCAAGACTAGGGTTTAAGATTGTTTCTTCCCATCTTGAATTGTGTTGGATATTTTGCTATTCTTATTGTGGATTGATAGGTTGGAAACGTATCTATAATTTTTGATGTTCCATGCTTGTTTTATATCAACTATATTATGTTTTGTCTACATTTTTTCTAGAACTAACCTATTAAGAAGATGCCACAGTGCCAGTTGCCAGTTTTCTTCTGTTTTTGGTTCCAGAAAAGCCAGAAACTGAATATTCTCGGAATTGGACCGCACAAAAGCCAAAGTCGAAATTTCACCGGAAGACTCACGGAGCCAGAAGACGAGACAGAGAGGGGCCAGGGGTTGGCCACACCACCTGGTGGCACGGGCTAGGCCAGGCCGCGCTAGGGGGTGCTGTGGGCCCCTCCGGCCTCCACCGACCCTCCCCTTTCGCCTATAAGAAGCCTTCGATGCAGAAACCCTAAATAATCCAGCCTCCAGCCACGAAAAGTTCCGCAGTACCGCTGCCATCGAAGGGAGATTCGGGGGACAGAAAGTCTCTGTTCCGGCACCCTGCCGGGACGGGGAAGTGCCCTCGGAGCCATCTCCATGGATCTTCACCACCATCTCCATAGTCGTTGCTGATTCCCATGATGATGAGGGAGTAGATCTCTCTCGAGGCTAAGGTTTCTACCGGTAGCTATGTGTTCATCTCTCTCTCTATGCATGATCATATTGTGATCATGATCTTTGTAAGAAATTAGATCTACCTTGCTACTCAAGTGCTTTAATAGATCTCTCCTCTCCCCATGTGTGTCAAAGTGATAGCGTGCACACCATGGTGCCACTTAGGCTAGAGATTACAAATACTTGTTATGAGTTTTATTTGGAGTTGGATGTCTCTATGAAATTGTGGTGTTTGTTGGAACCATTTAGCGCTCAAGGTGACAGTGTGGGGTTATCTAGATGGGAAAGAGAACTTTCAGGTGTGCTGTTATAGCCCTACCGTGGATTAGAGTTATCCAACCGGAGAGTAGTCCAGAGTAGTATCATAAAGAGAGGATATTTATATGAGAGTGTTCACTAGTGAAAGTATGATCCTTAGTCCTTGTTTCTAAGCATTGAAACACCGTTTGCAACTAGATCTGTTACATGTTTGCTTGCTTCCATCTTTATTTCAGATTACCTTTAGTCTCTTCCTACCGTCAAGCTATTTTCTGGCACTATTACCACTTATAATTATCCATACCACTTGTATTTCACTATATCTTCGCCGAACTAGTGCACCTATACACCTGACACGTGCATTGGGTGTGTTGGGGACACAAGAGACTTCTTGTATCTTGATTGCATGGTTGCTTGAGAGTGATACCTTTGAACACTTCCTCCCTGAGTTCGATAAACCTTGGGTAATCCACTTAAGGGAAACTTGCTATTGTTCTACAAACCTATGCGCTTGGAGGCCCAACAACTGTCTACAAGAATAGAAGTGCGTAGACATCAAGCTATTTTCTGGCGCCATTGTGGGAGAGGTAAGGTAAAAGGTAATCACATCCTCTGGCTACTAAGCTATCTTCTAGTTTGGTTGCTGGTGTGTGTGAGCGTTCGAAGGTATTTCCTTTAGATTCTGCAAATTATATCTTTTTGTTTATTTTTTTATTTTCACTAGTTAGGCTTAATGGAAAACAACAAAAAATTAGAGAGCTTTATAGTATTTATCTTGAGTTAGGACATGAAGTGTTTGAAGAGAAAATTAAAAAACCTATGGAACTTTATTTGCATGCTAATAGCAATGTTATTAGTATGAATTCTTTGAACACCATTATTGCTAATGCTATGGAGAAGTCTAAGCTTGGGAAAGCTGGTTTTGATGAGTTTGATATTTTTAGTCCCCCAAGCACGGAGGAGGAAATTTACTTTGATGATACTATACCTCCAATATATGATGATTACAATGATGAATATGATATTTTCAGTCCACCTACTATTGAGGAGAAAATTAATTATGATTACAATATGCCTCCTATATTTGAGGATTATGGTGATGAGAATAATAATAGCTATTTTTTTGAATTTGATCCCACTACGATTAATCAGAATGACTATGTTTATGAGGAGAGTATTAATTATTTTATGCATGTGGCTCATGATAAGAATGTTTTATGTGATATTTATATTAATAATTTTATTCATGATGCTACTGAAAGTTATTTTGAGAGAGGGAAACATGGTTTTATGTATCTCAACAACATTAAGTTTCCCTCTTTATGTTGAAAGTCTTGAAGTTGCACTTGTTTTGCTTTCCTATGCTTGTTGCTTTGTGCTTTCATGACTTGTTTCTTTACAAGATTATTTTTCATAGGAAGTGGGTTAGACTTAAATTTGTTCCATATTTTCTTCTTGGAAGTTATTACTTCTGTAATAATCTCTCCTTATAATTTTATGTGGTTTTTGTGCCAAGAATAACCTCTAATAAGAGATAAGTAAGACTTGGGAAAGTTGCTGTCCCGAAACAGATTTTCGTGCTTCGCTGTAAAAATTCATGAAAAATCTATGTACGTCGGATTGAGTTGTAATGTTTTGTGCTTCTGACCCAGGTTTTTATCTAACTTTCGTTAGTTCAACACTTTTCGATTTGAGCAACATAAGGTCTTCAAAAAAATTGGTTTTTACCTGCTGGTCTGTTTTGACACATTCCTGCCATTATTTGCATTTGCCTCTTAATCTCTTTCTCTTTGAGTTCTCCTTGATCATTTGAACTCTTTAAAGGAAGTGCTACAGTATCTTGTGTTTTAATGGCTGTTTTACTTGTGTTGAAACTGAACCAAAAGACTTATTATCTTAAGTACACTAATGTTGCTAATGAAGATTGTGTGAAGTTTTTTCTGAAGGAAATTTTCAGGTGTAGGGAAAGAATGATGTAATGAGATGAAGAATGGATAAAAGCTCAAGCTTGGGGATGCCACCCCGTGTCACCCCAATAAATATTCAAGAGGTACAAGCATCAAAGCTTGGGGATGCCACCCCGTGTCACCCCAATAAATATTCAAGAGGTACAAGCATCAAAGCTTGGGGATGCCCAAGGCATCCCCTTCTTCATCAATAAAAATCTTAGGTCTTTCTAGACACTTCGTTTTTATTGTTTCATGCACAATTGTGTTGTTCTTGGAGCGTCTTCGTTTTTTTTTTAGTTTTCATTTGCTTAGTTTGCTTAAATAAGTTGGTTGGATCCCAACACACTTCTTTTGGAGAGAGACACACCTCGTTATTCATTGCCTAGAACACTCTAGTTTTCACTCTTATTGTTTTGTGAGTGTTCTCCTTGCTAGGATTGTGTTTAGCCTTAGTTTTCTTGTGCTTTCATATTAGAACTTTTTAGTTCTTCCATTTGGATTTGTGAGAAGCTCACTGATATTTATTTATTATTATCTTTGTGAGTTCTTTCAAATAAGTTGGTTTGGATTGGAAAAGAGTAGGAAAAGTTCATGCTTAAGTGGTATAAAAAGGAGTCTTGTTTTGACTGTGGCCTAGACTTTATCATGTCATGTTTGATATTGCTATGACTTTATGCTTAGTGATTATTTTTGTAGCATGACTTGTTTCAAACAATTGAGATTGCTTAATGTGCCTTGAAAGAATCATGCGTTGTTTTAGCATATAAAAGCATAATATTGTGGTATTCTCCTTTGATGCTTTGTTTGGGTTGACTTGGCGCATGCACACACCATGTTAAGACTATACCAAGTCACCATAGCCTCTATGATCATTTAGTTTTCAACTTGTAATATCACTTTATGCTTTAATTAATGATGTTTTGTCGCTTTGCATGATTATGGCCATTATTGCTCTCTTAGTTGGTCGTTCCCAGTCTTTTGCTGGCCTCCATAACCAAGTATGAGTTCCACTCATGCATCCAACTCCAAATAAAACCAAGTTATTCCAAAGAGTCCACCATACCTACCTATTAACATTTGCTATTCCAAGTATATTCATGTTTTTATCTACCTTCTGAATTAAACTTGTCATGTGAAAATTAGTGATTAAAGCTCTCACGAACTTGATGGCACACTTTACTTTTCTTGCCCCTAATAAACTTGAACCATTGTGTCATCTATGTTGTATATGCTTGCACTTATACGTTGGGAATTAGCAGAACCATGCTTTCATGGGGAATGCTTTTAACATTGCACTTGTACATTGTACCTAGTTGATATCATGCTCTTTTGTTTATGGATGTCGTCGGTGTGAAATGAAAGGGGAGCTTGTAAGTCCATGGAGTTATGTATGTGTGTTAGAGAAACGCTTGGGAGGCTGGTCTAATACATGCCTAATCATGGTGGAAACCTGCAGCGTAACCATAATGAGCAATCTATGAAGCATCCTTCTTATAAAAAAGAGATAGAGATCGAGAAAAAAAGAGAAGAAAAAATAGGAAAGAGAGAAAAAAGCACCATTTTCCCATGGTAAATAAGAAGATTGCTGAGATGCTTATTGTCTGCTTGCCTTGTCATTTTGATATGGGGATTCTTCCATATCATCGGGCAAGGGGTACCCCGTTGGCAGTTCTCTATGATACACATGTACTTACTATGACAAGAACTTAGCGGTAACTAAACTTGAGTAGCATGAGGAGCGGCCCTCGTATTCAAGGGACATGAGATTGCCAACTTATACTCTGTCAAGCATATACTCCATAGTTTGTTCACTTTAACCTTAATTACTTCAAGATGCTTATGATAGGGGCAATGAGAGCTGAAAGCTAATAAGTACCATAATTTTTGGAAGCTCTTTATGAGACTTGAATCCCTGCTTCCTTCTATGAAGGGCTTTCTTTTACTTTTATGTTGAGTCTCCATCTTCTATCTTTATGCACCTATTAAGAGAGCATAGTGTCCATTCTTAGTTTAATGTGTATTGTCCCAAGACTTGTTGATTGATTCATAACTTTGATATTGCTTGTTCTTAAACTATTTGTATCTAGTAGCCCTTATGAACTTTGAAGGTGTCCTATGCATTTATGTTTTGCTACACTATGAGGGACAAGCTGAATGCCATTCTCATTATGTTTTCTATATGTGAAACAAACAAATGTGTTTCAAAGCATTGTTATTCATGAATCTTTTGTTTGTACCTTTTCATGTTACAACATAGTTGCTATGTCTTATTGTTAGAACTATATCTTTCATGCTATGTTAAAGTACTATGATCCCAGCTATAAATGTTATAAATACCTTGATCAAGATTATGATGGTGCATGTCACCTCAAAACTTATTCTTTCTTTTATCACGTACCTACTCGAGGACGAGCAGGAGTTAAGCTTGGGGATGTTGATACGTTGGAAACGTATCTATAATTTTTGATGTTCCATGCTTGTTTTATATCAACTATCTTATGTTTTGTCTCATTTTGAGATACTTTTATGCATTTTCTGGAACTAACCTATTAACAAGATGCCACAGTGCTAGTTGCCTGTTTTCTTCTGTTTTTGGTTCTAGAAAAGCTAGAAAATGAATATTCTCGGAATTGGACCAGACAAAAGCCAAAGTCAATATTTCATCGGAAGACTCATGGAGCCAGAAGACGAGACAGAGAGGGGCCAGGGGCTGGCCACACCACCTGGTGGCGCGAGACAGGCCAGGTCGTGCCAGGGGGTGGTGTGGGCCCCTCTTGCCTCCACCGACCCTCCCCTTTCGTCTATAAGAAGCCTCGATGTAGAAACCCTAAATAATCCAGCCTCCAGCCACAAAAAGTTCCACAACACTGCCGCCACCGAAGGCGAGATTCGGGGGACAGAGAGTCTCTATTCCGGCACCCTGCCGAGACGGGGAAGTGCCCCCGGAGCCAACACCATCGATCTTCACCACCATCTCCATCGCCGTTGCTGATTCCCATTATGATGAGGCAGTAGATCTCTCTCGAGGCTAAGGGTTCTACCGGTACCTATGTGTTCATCTCTCTCTCTATGCATGATCATATTGTAAGCATGAGCTTTGTAATCAAGTAGATCTACCTTGCTACTCAAGTGCTTTAATAGATCTCTACTCTCCCCATGTGTGTGAAACTGATAGCGTGCACACCATGGTGGCACTTAGGCTAGAGATTACAAATACTTGTTATGAGTTATATTTGGATTTGGATGTCTCTATGAAATTGTGGTGTTTGTTGGAACCATCTAGCGCTCAAGGTGATAGTGTGGGGTTATCTAGATGGGAAGGCGAACTTTGAGGTGTGCTGTTATAGCCCTACCGTGGATTAGAGTTATCCGACTGGAGAGTAGTTCAGAGTAGTATCATAAAGAGAAGATATTTATATGAGAGTGTTCACTAGTGAAAGTTTGATCCCTAGGCCTTGTTTCTAAGCATTGAAACAACGTTTGGAACTAGATCTGTTACATGTTTGCTTGCTTCCATCTTTATTTCAGATTACCTTTAGTCTCTTCCTACCCGTCAAGCTATTTTCTAGCACCGTTACCACTTATAATTATCCATACCACTTGTATTTCACTATCTCTTCGCCGAACTAGTGCACCTATACACCTGACAAGTGTATTGGGTGTGTTGGGGACACAAGAGACTTATTGTATCTTGATTGCAGGGTTGCTTCAGAGGGATACCTTTCACTACTTCCTTCCTGAGTTCGATAAACCTTGGGTAATCCACTTAAGGGAAACTTGCTGTTGTTCTACAAACCTCTACACTTGGAGGCCCAACAACTGTCTACAAGAATAGAAGTGCATAGACATCATGGATCTCCACGGGAATAACAAGACTAATTCCCTTTATTTGATTATATTGTTGATCCGTTCTTCTCTCATGTGTGAGTAATTCCCTTGGGCGTGGGAGATGTAGGGGATTGGTGAGATGTGATGTGCCTTCATATATTTTCCATTAGTATTGTGATTGATTCTGATTATTATATTATGTGTGCTTGACTATCTGTGGGATGCTTAATTCTTGTTGTCCAATTAAGGGCCCAGACAACATGATACCTTGTTCTACACATATAAGATCTTGCTCGCTAGTGGACCGGTGACCCCTAGGTGACACAGGAATATCAATGGAAAGCTAGTTAACTCGAGGATAATGAGTAACCACTGTGCTTATTGCATTAGTACGATCCTAGGAGCTTAATCGCTAAGCAACCTGAAGGGTCTTAATCGTCTAGTGTCTGACCATGGTTTTGGTAATAGGGTAGTAGGATTATTGAAGTTGGGATGAAATCTACCAAGAGGAGTTCCGGCTAATTATGGGTTGCTCTCCTACACATATATCTATAAGATTATAATTGTTACATTTACCACTCATCCACTTGGCACATTCACTATCACCATGAACTGAATCTCCCCGCGCCTTCTTTCGCCATCTGCAGGAAACAACAAACAAGCAAAATTGTTCTTTTCTTTTATGCATTATATTTCTGAAGTTTATATTTTACTTCTATTTAAATCTATCGCATTTAATCAAAATCCCATTCTTATTTCAACACTTGCGGTCAATTCACTCGAAGACCTAGACAACTTCGGGTGTGACAAAGACTTCACCAATAAACACTTACCTTTGGGCTCCCAGTGGGATCGATATTAGAACTTCGAAACTAGTTACAAACGATCTGTGCACTTGCAGACATCAAGCTATTTTCTGGCGCCATTGCCGGGGAGCTAAGAGCTAAGTGTTTGTCTTTTGACATTTCAGGTGTTGCTACTACAAAATGTTCTCCTTAGGAGACAAAGGGTCTACATGTTCTGGTAGGACCTACCTGCCTGATTATATTGAGCGCGTGCCTGCTCAGAGGCACGAAGAAATTATTGAAAAACTTTTAAGATCAAATAAAGTGGAAGTTGAAAACCCAGGTGATATTATGGAAATCATGCCTATTTACAGGACAACTCTAGAACCTAAGAAAACTCACAGGGAATACAGTGCTCCAAGTTCTAAATTTCTTAAACAACCAATAGAGTTCCCTAATCCTGGAGTTAGAGAATATCGATTTGATGGTGTAATTATTAAAATTTTGTAGGAAAAAGCTTTTAGTTGAAGGGAAGATGAAGATCCATGAAGGCATATAAGAGAGTTTGACGATGTGATAAGATCGCTTGGACCAAAAGGTTTTCCAAGAGACTTCTCTCGTCTTAAATTATTTCGATGGCCTCTTAAAGGTAAAGCTCTAGACTGGTTATATTCTCTCCCTCGCCATTACATTAAATGTTGGGAAAACTACATTACTAAATTCATAAACTGGTTTCTTCCTTTTAAAAAGGTAACTGAACTAAAAAAGAACATAGGCAACTTTAGTCAGAAAGTGGGAGAAAACCACCCACAAGCCTGGGAAAGATTCTTTGGAATGATCAATAGTATTCCTAATCATGGCTATTCTGAACTAACAATTTGCCATTTATTTTACCATGGTCTCAATACTCAATGTAGAGAATTGCTTGACTTCTTAGCAGGAGGATCAATAAATACCTTGACTATTAAAGAATGTTTGGAATTAATGTCTACTAGGACTAAGAATGATTCTTTATATAATCCTGATTTTGGCATTAAGCCGGAAAAAGGGATGCTTCGAATAACTCCTGATCTTATGCTCGAGGTACATAAAACTATGAAAGAAAAATGTATACCCTCTGAACTTGCTAAAGAAAACAAAGAGGATTTGTTACAAGTTTTAACTAAAGAAGATGAAACTATAAAAGTTTTTCAAGAATTAAAACATCGACAAGTAAAATCTCATCATAACTTGCATAAGCATTTCCAAAAACACAAAAACATTTTGGTAGAACTCACTGAAATTAGACTATATTGGCCAAGAAATAAAACTATTTCATAAGTATCTTAGTATGATTGAAACCTAGTGTGAACAAATAGCATCTGGTTATCAAATTATTCTCCGTGACGATAAAGATATTCCTGTTTCTACTAATGTTGTCACAAGAGGGGGTGTAGTTGTCACATGACCCTTATGACCACCAGAATACAAAGCTAAAAAGGAGCATAAGGAAAAAGCCTTACTTGAAGCAAGTAAAGAAGATGATACGTTGGTGGATCCTCAAGATGAAACTAGGACGCAAGAACAAACCCAGGAGGATCACAATGATGTACAGGAAGATCATTATGACTCTGATACAGAAACAGTTGATCCAAGAGAAGATAAAGAAACAGGTAAGAAAGATGAAGCTGTTGTGGTAGAAAAGAAGAAAAGCAATAAGCAACAACAAAAGAAAGCAACAAAAGAGCCTGACCCCCTGAAAAAGGTAAAAGACAAGAGTAAGTCAGGTGAGAAAAATCTTCCTTATCCAGATCGAAAAAAGAAAGCACCAGATGAGTAATTTATAATTCTTTTACAAAGGCACTTAGTGACCTTCGTCTGGAAATTCCATTTGTGGATGCAATCAAAGTCCCTACTTATGCTAAATTCCTTCGTGATATTCTTAGTAGAAACAAAGAAATAACTGAAATTGTTGCCATGGTAACTAGCTATCCTACTAATGGGAAGATGTTGTCTAAGTCTGGAGATCAAGGAATACCAACTATTTCATGCTCAATAGGTAAAACAGATATTCATAATGCCTTATGTGAACTAGGAGCAGGGGTTAGTGTGATGCCATACTCCCTCTATAAAAAGTTAGGATTAGGGGACTATTCTCCTACTACTATCACTTTATAGATGGCTGATAAGTCCACCTATTGGTATGATTGAGGATGTCTTACTTAGGCTAGATGAGCATGTTATTCCCACTGATTTTATCATTCTTGAAATGCCAACACATGAAAGACTATCTATAATACTTGGAAGACCCTTCCTCAGTACTGCAGGTGTGTCACTAGATTGTGCAGAAGGGAAGATAATCTTCAATGTTTATGATGCTGAAATCATCCAGTATTTTCCAAAGAAGCTAGAAGAAGGGGAAAGATATGTTCCACCGGCAAAACAAGTTCATGTGGCAAGTTCCATTGATAAGGGGCAACCAAAGGTAAGAATTCGAGAAGAGAGAAAAGGTTGAGTTATTCAACCACCCTTAATAAATGGTTAATGGGAGTTAACCCATTTTCGTCAATTTAGTAGATTAGAAAATAAAAAGTTCATCGTATTCCCACCACTTTTTCACATACATTCTTGCGGAAGCGCGCCCGTGAAGATGCAGCTGTCAAAAAGTAGTAGAAATGTTGATTGAATGAGTAGAGAATAATAATAAGAATAAAAGTTTGAGTTTTCTATTCACAGAAGCTAAAATTTTGCTTTTAATATGCTAATGTTGGTTGACAGTTTTTACTATCAATGTTTTGTTAAAAACTTGGTATTTCGCTAAGTTATGGGATAAGAAGGTATCCTCAAAGAAACATAATTTTTTTGATGATTACTGATGGTTTGACGACCAACTATACTGCGGGAATAATAATTCTGGCCATATAGTTCCGGTCATATAGTTATCTTTGGCATCAACAAATTTTCTTTGAAGACACAGACAGTTTAACGACCAACTATACGGTGGGAATAAAAATTCCGGCCGTATAGTTCCGGCCATATAGATATCAATTCCTTCGTAGAATTTTATTCCAAAGGTACTGAGAGTTTAACGACCAACTATACGACAGGAATAAAAATTCCGGCCATATAGTTCCAGCCGTATAGATATTGATGCCTTCGTACAATTTTATTCAAACAGTACTGGGAGTTAACGACCAACTATACGACATGATCAATTTGATCCGGCCGTATAGTTGCACCCGTATAGTTGTTTCCTTGTATAAACCCTAGTTGGTGGCACCGCCGTAACTATACGGGTGGAGCACCATCACCCGCCCGTATAGTTCCGGCCGTATAGTCCGGTGCGACCACAAAATCGCACTGGGATGGCTAGGTCTTCCTCCTATCCTCATTATTTCTCTCATATTCTCTCTCCAAACCTCTCAAAATCCACCTAGAACTCTTGATTCTTCGCAGATTTCGTTTGTTTGAGTGGGGGAATCAACAGATTGGTATGTTTGTCTCCCTATCCATGCTTTATTTTTAGATTTCCATGGTTGAAACTCTCACATTGATTTAGTGGATAAACTCAAGCTTATTTAGTTTTCCCTATTAATTTCTCACGTTAGGATTGTATTTTTCCATGTAGAATCGTTCATATATCATATAGAAACTATATGCCTAAGGTTTTATGGTGAAATTTTTTAGTGCATCACGATGAACAAAATCGGTAGCCTCTTGTGTTCGAGCAAGCGCCAACAGGGAGAGGGATCACGTTCATGGGCCCGAGCCCCGCGCAAGTCCAATATGGACGTTGTCGCATCAAGGAGGGTCCTGCCCACACGTTGGGCCAACCACAATTTTCTCACCACGGCCGGGTTGAAGACGGACTTCGACCTCATGTGCAGCAGGTCGGGGTTGGCGGTACTTGGATTTGAAAGCCATGACACCTACGTCGAGCGCACCCATGAGTTCCTTGCCTCCTTCTACGACGACCACAAGGAGAAAGGTGACCTGTGCACCATAAGCTTCACCATGAACCGTACACGCTATGATGTGAGTTTCGAGCAGTTTTGCAATGCTTTCAGCTTCCCCCATATGGGGGAGCCCAATATTACTAACCTCTATAGCGTCACGAGTGGAGAGACCTGGGAGGTTATTTCTATTAATGGTGGCAGTCACTTTTATCAGAAGAAGATGTCCACTATTCAGAACCCAACCATTCGCTACTTTGCTTTGTTCCTCACCAACACAATGTTGGGAAGGGGTGATACTGGATCCATGGCCAATGCTGACATGGCAATGATCACCAAGGGTCTCTTCCACAATGCCACGCAGAGCCCCAGTCCTGCGGCTCTACTCATCCAGCACTTTCGCCACCAAAGCAACAAGACCAAAGGTGATATTTGCATTGGTGGATTGGTAACCCACCTTGCCTATGCATTAAACATTGCACTGCCTATTATGGAACCTGTTGACAACTCCAAACTTATGGACATCAAGTATTTGACTGCTTGTGGCTTCCTTGGTGTTTACCATGCTAACCGGAGGCTCCGAGTATATAAATTTAGTTATCTTGAAGATACACAGATTGAGCAGGTTCAGTTGCCATGCCCTGAGGCCTTCTCGATTGTGCAGAAGGACACTTGGATCCGCACCAAGGACCAAGTGACGGAGATCTTGGCTGCACACTAGACCGAGGAGGAGGAAGATGAAGGGCATCATGATGAGCAGGAGCAGGAGCAGGCGGGAGAGCAGGGGCACAACCCTGCTTGGGAAGGACAACAACAGCATCAGCCAAGAGGAGCGTGGGAACCGTGGCCTAACCAGCCACATCAAGGGTACGACTACGTCCCCTATCATGAGTTCCAGTAGCTCAACTAGTGCGTTGGGGAGATCGACCACATTCTTCAGGATGTGAACACTTCAACTCACAACTTCAGTCACTTCATGACCCACTTCCCCCACTTCTATCAGCAGTATCTGCACCAGCCACCAAATGACGGCAACAACTGAGCATGGCAACAACCTAAGCTTGGGAGAGGTTTGAAAACCTCCAAAACTTTGCATTCATGTTTTTATTTCTTATTTTGATTTATTTTCTTCAAAAAATGCATGTTTATTTTTATTTTTTCATTCCTAAACCAAAAATACAAAAAAATAGCTGTAATGTTATTTGCAAGTTGTTCCTTTGTTTCTCTCGGAGATTTCTTGATTTCAGGTGATTTGGCAATATCGAAATATAGGAGATGTTTGACTCGAATAAAAGAACAAAGCAAGCAAGAGGAGGTATCACATTCCTTTCATCACACTCCCTGCAACCTTAAATTGTTCCTACACATATTTACTTGTTTGCACTAGAGTCACTCCCCACTTAGCTTGTTATCCTACAAATTATATTCCTTTGCTAGTGTCTCCTTTTTAACTTTGAAACAATGAGCAATGAACTTGGTTAAAATACTTCCTACATTTTTACAACAAGAAAAAACATCTAAAAGATGACTTGAGTCCATTTTTAGCTCAAAGAATTTGATTTTAGAACTACTCCATCCCAATTGTGCTTAATATAAATAGACTCGATAGTACCCTTAGTTGAAATTGTTTGATTAAATGGATGCTTCGAAGTAGTAGAAATTATGCCACTACGTTTTCTAATAATTACCGTAAGATATTGCTTTACGCGTATCATTACAACTCTGTCGTGCTCCATGGGGAACTATGAACTCCGCTGGCCAACGAACGATCTAAATGTGGGAAACCACTTGATGTCGTCTATTGAGTTATGTAAACGTCTGTAGCAGCAATGCTATGACATGTAAAATTTTTAGTCTCCTTGTGGTTTCACGTTCCAAGTGAAGTTGTAGTACTCCTCTGGCCCATTATTGCTCAACATCATTTATTGGCATGACCACGAGTGCACAACACAGCCCTAATTAACATGTTAAAAATAGTGGCATGATTTCTCTATGAAAGAGCTGAATTTTTTGAAAGACAAGTGAAAGAAAAAGGTGCTTTGAGAGTCTTGAAATTTTGACATGGGTGTAGATGAGTTGTTCTTAAATTAAATATTTTGATGGAAACTTGAGTACTCTTAATTGGTTAAGTGAGCAAGAACAAAAAGTTTTCATCTCTCAACAAAGAGAGGCACCAAAAGAATTTGTCTCACCTTCCTACCTAAACTTTTGACACTTGCTTGGGCATATGATTTATTTGCTAGCAAGATATACGTGGTTAGGAAGTGGACTCAGTGCAATCTTGTGAATACTTATATGATCATATTTAAGATTGCAGGAATTGTGAAGAAAAGAATTTGACACCAATTCAAACTTGTGAGTCCCTTTATTTTTAGTCTCGAATCTCTACTATTCTTCTTTATTTCTTTGTCACTCGAGGGCGAGCAACATCTAAGCTTGGGGGAGTTGATAGGTGTGAGATTCAACACATTTTTATGGCTTTTATTGATGGTTTTCTCCCGGATTTGATCGTTTTCTGGCTTTACCTAAAGCTAATACTTCGGTAGCGAAGAAAACTTGGATAGTTTTCTGGATTTTACCTAATAGAAGGATTTAACTAGAGAAATACAATATTCTTGAGAGAAAAAAGCAAGTCCCCCTTTTGAAGCATGCTAGGGGAGCTCACAGATGGTTTAACGACTAACTATACGGCGGGAATGACCATATAGTTATCGGCGGATAGCTGCCACTGCCTCTGTTTTGTCAAAAGGGACAACTTCCGTGAAGGGACAGGGGACGAAAACATAACGCAACAGCCGCCACACCATTCAGAAGGGAGAAAGAAGGGATCTGGAGAAGAAGGGGAAGATGTTTTTCATCTCGCTCCACGATCTTCGACCTCCTAGCCAATACACCTCCATAGCCACTACTTGTACTTGAGAGAGAGAGGAATCTCCACCTTGCAAGACTAGGGTTTGAGATTGTTTCTTCCCATCTTGAATTGTGTTGGATATTTTTCTATTCTTATTGTAGATCTCCACGGTAATACCAAGACGAATTCCCTTTATTTGATTATATTGATGATCTGTTCTTCTCTCATGTGTGAGTAATTCCCTTGGGCATGGGAGATGTAGGGGATTGGTGAGATGTGATGTGCCTTCATATATTTTCATTAGTATTGTGATTAATTCTAATTATTATATTATGTGTGCTTGACTATCTGTGGGATGCTTAATGCTTGTTGTCCAATTAAGGGCCCATACAACATGATACCTTGTTCTACACAGATAAGATCTTGCTCGCTGGTGGACCGGCGACCCCTGGGTGACACAGGGATATCAATGGAAAGCTAGTTGACTCGAGGATAACAAGTAACCACTATGCTTATTGTATTAGTCCGATCCAAGGAGCTTAATCGCTAAGCAACCTGAAGGGTCTTAATCGTCTAGTGTCTGATCATGGTTTTGGTAGGAGGCTAGTAGGATTATTGAAGTTGGGACGAAATCTACCAAGAGGAGTTTTGGCTAATTATAGGTTGCTCGCCTACACATATATCTATAAGATTATAATTATTACATTCATACTCGTCCACCTAGCACATTCACTATCACCATGAACTGAATTTCCCCGTGCCTTCTTTCACCATCTGTAGAAACTAACCAACAAACAAAGTCGTTCTTTACTTTTACGTATTTTATTTCTGAAGTTTACATTTTAGTTCTATTTAAATCTATCGCATTTAATCAAAACCCCATTCTTATTTCAACACTTGTAGTCAATTCACTCGAAGACCTGTGACAACTTCGGGTGTGACAGAGACTTCACCAATAAACACTTACCTTTGGGATCCCTATGGGATCGATATCTGAACTTCGAAACTAGCTACAAACCATCTGTGCACTTGTAGACATCAGCACTCAGCAACAAAGTGGAGACGGTCACCGCCGTTGTAACATGATCTAATTTTCGACTGTTTTCTTTCCTTCCATTAAATTTGTTCTTGCGCTCAAGTTTAGATTTTGCTTTAGCTAAGTCCTTACAAAAGTTTCTTGCATAGAATGCCATGTACTCACCATGGGCATGTTTTACCTTCTCGGGGCAACTCATGGCAACTATTTCTAGAATTCTATCCTCTTCATCTTGCTCAATGACATTGGCCTTCAACGCAACATTCACCCCTTTTTACATTCCAATTTCTAAGGCACGAGCATCTTTGACGTTTTTTGCCGCAACTTTGAATGCTGCCATTTCTTGCATGACTCTGTTGGAAGTCATTTGGTGATAGTTGTGTCTACCTGAGTCTGGTTACAAGCAAAGTCGGAAGAACAGACCCCGCGGAAAGGGCAAAGGGAAGAAGAAGGAGGAAGAGCCCAAGGAATCAAGCGATATGGATGAAGATGTGGAACCCAAATCTTCCGACAAGGAAGAAGATAAAGGGAAAAATCCCTTCGAAAAGAAGGCTCCATGTTACCATACCTTCCTTGGCACCCCCACCGTCCGGGCTCAGAAAACCTCTCTTAGGATACTGACGGCCACCCTACCTCCGGTTCCCTAGTACATCAGGTGGTCGGAAATTCTAATTACTTGGGATAGGAAGGATCACCCAGACCTTATTCCAACAGAGAACCAGTATGCCATGGTCATCAACCCTTTGATTGACGGCACAGAGTTTACCAAGTGCCTCGTGGGCAGTGGAAGCAACATCAACATCATGTACCTGGATACACTTCACAAGATGATCTTGACGGAGACCCAGCTAAGGAAGAGCAACACCATATTCCATGGGGTTGTCCCCGGCCGGCAAGCCAATTCCCTGGGCTGCATCACCCTTCCGGTCGCTTTTAGCGATGTTAACAATTACCGCCAAGAACGCATGACCTTTGAAGTTGTGCCTTTCAAGAGCGTGTACCACGCCATCTTTGGACACGACATCTTCCACTCCTTCCTCACAAGGCCATGCTTTGGCTACAACAAGCTCAAGATTCCTGGACCAAACGACGTCATCACCATTGACGGAAGCTTCACCAAGGCACGGGAGTGCGAGCTTAGTGAGGCCACCTTCGCCGAAGTAGTCCTCTACGGTGAGGAGTTCATGGAGATCCAGAACCAGGTTGATGCCTCGGAGATGCCAGCTTCGAAGAAGTAGATCACTGCTGTAGAACCCACATTCAAGGCCGCCATCAAGACCAAGCCATTGGAGCTTGTTGAAGAAGATTTCTCCAAGACCACCACCATTGGCATGGACCTGGATCCCAAATAGGAAAGCGCGCTCGTCGAGTTCCTCCGTGAGAATAGGGACATCTTTGCCTGGCAACCTACCGACATGAAAGGTGTACCTAGGGAACTTGCCGAGCACAGCTTGAATATTGATCCCAATGCAAAACCGGTGAAGCAACCTCTACGACGTTTTGGTTATGAAAGACGAAGGGCTATAGGCAAAGAAATAGCTAGGTTACTTAAGGCTGGCTTTATCCGAGAAGTTATTCACACCCAATGGGTGGCAAATCATGTACTTGTCCCCAAAAAGGGAACCAATGAATTAAGAATGTGCGTTGATTACACCGGCTTGAACAAAGCATGTCCAAAGGATCCGTTTGCTTTGCCTCGCATTGACCAAGTCATTGACTCGCTGGCTGGCTCGGAACTTCTGTGTTTTCTCGATGCCTAGTCAGGTTACCACCAAATCCGGATTCGGAAGTCGGACCAACTAGCCACTTCGTTCACCACACCCTATGACACGTATTGCTACGTCACGATACCCTTTGGGTTGAAAAACGCTGGTGCTACTTACCAGCAGATAATGCAACGTTGCCTACGTGACCAAATAGGTCGCAACGTACACGCTTATGTGGACGACATTGCGGTAATGTCAAAGAAATCAAGTGACCTTATCGCTGACTTGCAGGAAACCTTCGACAATCTCCGGAAATACAACATGATGCTGAACCCCAAGAAGTGCGTCTTCGTGGTACCCTCTAGCAAACTGTTGGGCTTCATCGTTTCGCATCGCGAAATCAAGGTGAACCCAGGGAAAATCAAGGCCATCCTCGTCATCAAACGCCCGACATGCCTAAAGGACATACAAAGGCTCACAGGCTGCGTTGCAGCCATAAGATAGCCGACTTGGTGAGAAGTCTATGCCGCTCTACAAGTTGCTCAAGAAGGTGGACAAATTCACATGGACGGACGAGGCTGACGCAACACTTCAGGAGTTGAAGAGAATACACTCCTCCCCGCCAATACTTGCAGCACCGGTGTCAAGGGAGCCTATGTTAGTATACATGGCGGCAACCAACCAAGTAATCAGCATTGTCATCGTGGTGAAGTGCAAGGAACCAACGAATGAATACGAAGTTCAGCGACCCATTTACTTTGTAAGTGAGGTCTTGACGGAATCCAAATAGTGTTACCCGCACTACCAAAAGATAGCTTATGGAGTTTTCCTTGCTTCATGCAAGCTGAGGCATTATTTCCAGGAGCACCCTATCACAGTGTTGAGCAAAGCTCCAGTGTTTGAAATCACCTACAAGATACGCGACGCTATCAAATCACAAGCATTGGCGGATTTTCTCGCAGATTGGACAGAACTGCCAGAAGACACTCCTGTGCCAGAGGCAGAATATTGGGTCATGCACTTTGACGGATCAAAGCTACTCAACGACTCAGGGGTTGGTGTACTATTACAATCATCAACAGGAGAACAGTTGCAATATGTCCTGCAGATTCACTTCAATGCTACCAACAACATGGCGGAGTATGTGGCCCTCATTCACAGACTTCGCGTAGCCAATGATATTGGCATCAAGTGCATAGTTTGCTGTGGAGATCCCGACTTGGTTGCCCAGGAAGTAGCTGGCACCTAGAATACGTGGAACCCTATGATGGCGGCATATCGGGACGAAGTAGACGAAATAGCCAAGTGCTTCGACGGCTATGAAGTCAACTACGTCAAAAGGGAGGAGAATGAGGTGGCAGATCCGCTTTCAAAGCTTGGATCGGCCCGTTGACCAATTCTGCCAGGCATTTTCCTGGAACATTTACGGACCCTATCCTTGAAGGGAGCGGACCCCGACAACCCGGATAGAGTGGATTCATTTGTTAACACAGTAATAGTGACCTCTCCGGCTTGGACGAAACCGTTCATGGACTATCTACAAGACGAAACTTCGCTCGCCGATGAAGTCGAAAGCCGGCAAATGGTACACAGAGCAAAAGGCTACGTCATCATTGACAGCCAGCTTTACAAAAGAAGTACTGATGACCCACAACTATAGGGGGTGTGTCGCAGTATTTTCGAGGGAAGTGAAACCCAATTTATTGATTCGACACAAGGGGAGCCAAAGAATATTTATAAGCCTTAAGAACTGAGTTGTGAATTCAGCTGCACCTAGAAACAATCTTTCTCACAATAGTTTATCAGTAGCAACAGTTTTGTAATAGGAATAGCAAAGTAACAGCAGTAGTAAAGCAAAGACAGTAGTAACAAAAGCAGTAAACAGTGGGATTCGAGTGCGGTAGGCATAGGGATGGATGGACGGGTGTTGCATGGACAAGACAACTCACATAGCAATCAGAACATAGGGCAATTGCAGATAAATAAGATAAAGCACCCAAGTACTAGACAATCCTAGGCATGTGTTCCATATATAGTCATACGTGCTCGCAATGAGAACTTGCACAACATCTTTTGTCCTGCCAGCCCGTTTGCAGTGGGGCCTCTAGGGAACTACTGGCAATTAAGGTGCTCCTTTTAATAGAGCACCGGAGCAAAACATTAACACTCCGTGAACACATGTGATCCTCACATCAAAGCCTTTCCCTTCCGGTTATCCCGATTTCTGTCACTTCGGGGCCATAGGTTCCGGACAACAACGTGTGTATACAACTTGCAGCTAAGACCAAGAACAATACTATCATAATGAATCAATAATAAGTTCAGATCTGAAATCATGGCACTCGGGCCCTATTGACGAGCATTAAGCACAACAAGTCGCAACAAAGTCATAAAGTACTAATAAAAGATACTAGGCACCATGCCCTAACAATCTGATGCCATTACATGAACGATCTCATCCAATCTCTACCATTCCCATAGCCTACAGCAGGGGATTACTCACTCATAGATGGAGGAAACATGGATGGTAGATGGAGAAGCGATGGTGATGATGATGGCGATGATCTCCTCCAATTCCCTGTCCCGATAGGGTGCCAGAACGGAGTTTCTGGTGCTGTTTCGTGGAATCTGGTGGTGGCGGCGGAGCAGAACTCCTTCTGGAAAAATGTCGAACCCCCTTAAGTTTTTAGGTCAGAAGGCTTCTTATAGGCGAAGACGGAGACCGAGGGGGTGCCTAGGGCCACCACACCATGCCCTGGCGCAGCCAGGCCCAGCCCGCGCCTAGGGGTGGTGTGGCCAGCCCTTGGCCCTCCTCCGTCTCGTATTCTGGCTCCGTGAGTCTTGTGGAAAAATAGGCACTTTGGCTTTTGTCCCGTCCAATTCCGAGAATATTCATTTTCCGACTTTCCTGAAACCAAAAACAGCAGAAAACAGGCAGCTCGCACTGTGGCTCTTGTTAATAGGTTAGTCCAAGAAATCATAAGAAAAGCACTCCAAAGTGTGGACAAAACACAAGAAAGTGGATAAAACCAAGCATGGAGCATCAACAATTATAGATACATTTGCAATGTATCAACATCCCCAAGCTTAACTCTTGCTCGTCCTCGAGTAGGTAAGTGATAAAAAGAAAGAATAATTTTTGAGGTGACATGCACCATCAAAGACTTGATCAAAGTATTTGCAAAACATTCAAAGCTGGGATCATAATACTTCAATCATAGCATGAAATACAAAGTTCTAGTAATAAGCAAAGAAACTATGATGCAACATGAAAAGGCACAAACAAAAGATTCATGAATAACAATGCTTTGCAAGACGTTTGTTTGTTTCACATAAAGAAAACATAGCATAATAGTATTCATCTTGTCCCTCAATAGAGTATCAAATATAAATGCATAGGACACCTTCAAAGTTCATAAGAGTGACTAGATACAAATAGTTTAAAACAAGCAATATCAAAGTATGCATCAATCAACTAGTCTTGGGACAATGCACATAGAACTAAGAATGGCCACTATGCTCTCAAGAAAGTGCTCAGAGAATGTGTGGAGACTCAACAAGGAAATGAAAGGGTTTTGAATAGTTTGAAAGGCTTCCAGACGCTGAAAGTATGGTACTCATTAGCTTTGAGCTCTCATTGCCCCTATCATAAGCATCTTTAATGTGGTTAAGGTGAAAGTGAGGTCCAATCTGAGTTATATGCTTGACAGACTATAAACTGAAAATCCCAAGTCCCTTGAGTACGAGGGCCGCTCCTCATTCTACTCAACTTTAGTTACCGGTAAGTTCTTGTCATCGTAAGTATGTGCATATCATTGAGAACCGCCAACGGGGTACCCCTTGCCTGATGATACGGAAGAATCCCCATATCAAAGTGACAAGGCAAGCAGACAATGAGTATCTCAGCAATCTTCTTATTTACCATGGGAAAATGGTGCTTTTTTCTCTCTTTCCTCTTTTCATAAATCTTTTTTTTCTTTTTCTCAATAGCTATCTTTCTCTTTTTTATAAGAATAATGCTTCATAGATATCATTATGGTTACGCTGCAGGTTTCCACCATGTCAGCATGGATTAGACCAGCGGCCCAGGCGTTTCTCTAACAGACATACATAAATCCATGGACTTACAAGCTCCTCTTTTATTTCACACCGACGACATCCACAAACAAAAGAGCAAGGTATCAACTGGGTATATATTTACAAGTGTTGAAAGCGTTCCCCGTGACAACACGGTTCTGCTAATCCCCAGCCTATAATTTGCAAGCAGATAACTTTCATGGAGAGTTCACAATGGTTCAGGTCTATTAAGTGTAAGAACAATAAAGTGTGCCATCAAGTTTGTGAGAGCTTTACTAACTAACTTTCTCATAATAAGAAAACATTTTATTCAGAAGAAAACAAAGCATATTGAATATGCGCGGAAGTAGCAAATGATGCTAATAGGTAGGTATGGTGGACACTTTGGAGATATTTGGTTTTAGGGAGTTGGAAAGATGAGTAAAACACTCAGTGAAAGTGAAGGCTGGCAATAGTAAGGGAGCGACAAACGAGAGATCAATAATGGCCATAATCATGCAGAGCGACAAAACATCATTGATCAAAGCATAAAGTGATACTACAAGCTGAAAACTAAAGGGTCATAAAGGCTATGGTGACTTGAGATAGTCATAACATGGTGTGAGCATGTGCCAAGTCAACCCAAATAAAGCATCAAAGGAGAATACCACTATACTATGCTTTAATATGCTAAAACACACATGATTCATCCAAGGCACATTAAGCAATCTCAGTTGTTTATAACAAGTCATGTTACAGCAAAGAATACTAATCATAAAGCCAAAACAATAGCAAGCATGGCATGATAGAGCATAGGCCACAGTCAAAAACAAGCTCTCTTCACCACTTAAGCATGAGCTTTCCTACTCTTTTCCAAACCAAACCAAACCATTTGAACACCAATGTATGAAAGGGGAGGTCCAACAAATTTATTCAGCAAACTAAGCAAACCACGCAAACTAAAAACCAAAACGAAAAAGAAGACGCTCCAAGAACAACACAACTGTGCATGAAACAATAAAAATGAAGTGTTTGGAAGAAACCTGGGATTTTTATTGATGAAGAAGGGGATGCCTTGGGCATCCCCAAGCTTTGACACTTGTACTTCTTGGATATTTCTTGGGGTGACACGCGTGGCATCCCCAAGCTTGAGCTTTAGTCCATCCTTCATCTCATTACTCATTCCTTCCATACACCTGCAATTTTTCCTTCATACAAAACTTCACACAATCTTTATTAGCAACATTAGTGCACCAAGATAAATAAGTCTTAAGGTTCAGTTCTAACACCAAATATACTTCCATTAGAACGCTAGATACTGTATAACTTCCCTCAAAAAGCTCAATTCCCCGAAAGAACTCAAGAAGGAACCAACAAGAAGCAAATGCAGAAAATGGCAGAAATCTGTCAAAACAGACCAGCAGGTAAAGACGAATTTTTTCGAAGACCTTCTGTTGCTAAAATCAAAAAGTGTTGAACTAACGAAAGTTAGATAACAACCTGGGGCAGAAGCTCAAAAATTCACGCCTCAAAAAGATGTTCAGATATTTTAAACGAAGTTTTACGGTGAAGCACAGAAATCTGTTTCGGGACAGCAACTTTCCCAATCATTACTTCTCTCTCATTAGACGTTACTCTTGGCACAAAAAGCAAATAAAAAGGATAAGGAGAGGTTATTACTGAGGTAATAACTTCCGAGACTTATCTAAAACTTTTGGGTTATCTCCCAATAAGTACTTTTCTTTAATGCCTTTAAGTTAGGCATAAACAAAAACTAAAAATGGATAGAATAGAAGTAAGCGGAGCTAATCTTGGTGAAAACATTGTTTTGTTCAATGAAATCCTTTTGTTAACAAGGTTGATCAGGTCTTGTTACCAAAACAATTCCATATGAGACAAAACTTTGTAACCCACTAATGATTATGTTACCTCAACCTTGATAGCAATGGTCCCAATCATAATAGTTTCAAATTTTTCTCTTCGTATGGGACAATATATTTCTCCAACTTGAATGCCCTCAACATGTTCAATTGAATTGAAACCATAAGTCCTTTCAATCTTCTTGAGGAAATAGACAATGTGTTCATTGAAGGTCACCTTCCCTTGATTACAATTAATAACAGCTCCTGCAGTATTTAAGAAAAGGTCTCCCAAGAATAATAGACATATTATCATCTTCAGGCATAAAAGTTTGAGAGGATGCTCTCATAAGAAATATGAGTTGAAGTAAAAGAGAGCATAAAGGAGCAAATCCAAAACACATTTAAGTCTAACGCACTTCCTATGCATAGGAATCGTGTGTGCAAATAAATTTGCAAAGAACAAAGTGACAGGCATAGGAAGATAAAACAAGAGGAACTTCAAAACTTTCAGCACATAGAGAGGTGTTTCAATACCATGAAAACTTCTACAACCATATATTCCTCTCTCATAATAATTTTCAGTAGCCTCATGAATAAACTCAACAATATAACTATCACATAAAGCATGCTTTTCATGATCTACAAGCACTAGAGCTTCATCATAAACATTATCAAGAGAAACCTCAGGAACATAACAATCATTCTCCTTTAGTAAGCAAGGGGGACAATCAAATAATGTAAGGGATAAAGAGTTACTCTCATTAGAAGGTAGGCATGGGTAGCTAATCCATTCTTCCCCCTTTTGTTCATCACTCTCCTCCTCTTTTTCATCTAATGAGATTTCAGGTTCATCAATTTCTTCTTCCATAGGATCCTGCAAGGCATTAGTCTTTTCCATTTGTGGAAAGCATCTATTAAAATATTCAAGAATATAGCAATTTTCATCCTTGAAATTATCAAAGCAAAATTTAAGTATACCATACACCTCATATTTGTAAGGTGAATCATCAATATTTTCAAGCAAACTAGCAAGTTCAAAAGCACCCTTCCAAGCAATAAATTCTTCAATTTGTTCCGCATCATAAAAGTCATAAATTCCTTTAGCATAGGAAGATATGGTATCATTATCACTATACTCACATTGAAAAGGGAGGTGTTTATACCTCTTTCTGCAACAAGACTCATCACAGCAATAAGTAACATTATAAGTAGAGCACACGTTCCTAGCAATGGTATACAATCTATCAATTTGTTCCCGTAAGTGTTTCCCTTTTTGTGACAAGCGGTGTTCCTTATAATAATATTTTTGATCTTCCGTGAACCCACCTTGCCAATAAGCTTCAGTTTCAAAGAAACCAACCATTGACAACAAGCATGACAAAGAAAGACAATAACAGACCAACGAAAATAACAACTAGAGTAATTTTTTTTGTATTTTTGATAAAGAAACAAGCAAACAAGGAGAAAGATAAACTTAGCTTTGAACAATAGTGAATCCAAGTGAACTTGATAAATAAAGCTATGATCCCCGGCAACGGCGCCAGAAAATAGTCTTGATGACCCACAAGTATACGGGGTGTATCGCAGTATTTTCGAGGGAAGTGAAACCCAATTTATTGATTCGATACAAGGGGAGCCAAAGAATATTTATAAGCCTTAACAACTGAGTTGTCAATTCAGCTGCACCTGGAAACAATCTTGCTCACAACAGTTTATCAGTAGCAACAGTTTTGTAATAGGAATAGCAAAGTAACAGCAGTAGTAAAGCAAAGACAGTAGTAACAAAAGCAGTAAACAGTGGGATTCGAGTGCGGTAGGCATAGGGATGGATGGACGGGCGTTGCATGGACAAGACAACTCACATAGCAATCAGAACATAGGGCAATTGCAGATAAATAAGATAAAGCACCCAAGTACTAGACAATCCTAGGCATGTGTTCCATATATAGTCATACGTACTCGCAATGAGAACTTGCGCAACATCTTTTGTCCTGCCAGCCCGTTTGCAGTGGGGCCTCTAGGGAACTACTGGCAATTAAGGTGCTCCTTTTAACAGAGCACCGGAGCAAAGCATTAACACTCCATAAACACATGTGATCCTCACATCAAAGCCTTTCCCTTCCGGTTATCCCGATTTCTGTCACTTCGGGGCCATAGGTTCCGGACAACAAGGTGTGTATATAACTTGCAGATAAGACCAAGAACAATACTATCATAATGAATCAATAATAAGTTCATATCTGAAATCATGGCACTCGGGCCCTAGTGACAAGCATTAAGCACAACAAGTCGCAACAAAGTCATAAAGCACGAATAAAAGATACTAGGCACCATGCCCTAACAATCTGATGCCATTACATGAACGATCTCATCCAATCCCTACCATCCCCATAGCCTACATCGGGGGATTACTCACTCATAGATGGAGGAAACATGGATGGTCGATGGAGAAGCGATGGTGATGCCGATGGCGATGATCTCCTCCAATTCCCCCTCCAACAGGGTGCCAGAACGGAGTTTCTAGTGCTGTTTCCTGGAATCTGGTGGTGGCGGTGGAGCGGAATTCCTTCTGGAAAAACGTCGAACCCCCTTAAGTATTTAGGTCAGAAGGCTTCTTATAGGCGAAGAGGGAGACCGAGGGGATGCCTGGGGCCACCACACCATGCCCTGGCGCAGCCAGGCCCAGCCCGCGCCTAGGGGTGGTGTGGCCAGCCCTTGGCCCTCCTCTGTCTCGTATTCTGGCTCTATGAGTCTTCTGGAAAAATAGGCACTTTGGCTTTTGTCCCGTCCAATTCCGAGAATATTCATTTTTTGACTTTCCTGGAACCAAAAACAGCAGAAAATAGGCAGCTGGCACTGTGGCTCTTGTTAATAGGTTAGTCCAAGAAATCATAAGAAAAGTACTCCAAAGTGTGGAAAAAACACAGGAAAGTGGATAAAACCAAGCATGGAGCATCAAAAATTATAGATACATTTGCAATTTATCAAGTACCACAAGAGTTTTCCTTCAATGCATCTCCCAGCAGCAAGGTATCGAAATCCCTAGAGAAATACATCTCAGAGATTGCGGGCACCATGCCGCTCCCCGATCATTGGTGGCTAAGGCCTTCCGACAAGGATTCTACTGGTTAACTGCCATGGCGGACGCCGACAAGTTGGTACAAACATGCCTTGGGTGTCAGTTCTATGCAAGACAACCAAGTGTTCCAGCTGAAGAATTGCGAACCATACCAATAACTTGGCCGTTTGCAGTCTGGGGGCTGGACATGGTGGGGCCTTTGCAGACAGCACCTTGTGGATTTACACACTTGCTAGTAGCAATGGACAAGTTCACAAAGTGGATTGAAGCTAAACCCATTAGAAAGCTTGATGGGGCAACAACCCTAAAATTTGTCTGGGATCTAGTGGTGAGATTTGGTCTCCTACACATCATCATCACTGACAATGGAAAACATTTATCTCTCGGAGAAGTTGAGGAGTACTATCATGAAAAAGGCATCCTCCTTGACCTAGCATCTGTGCCACACCTACAATCAAATGGGCAGGTTGAAAGGGCTAATGGACTAATTCTGCACGGAATCAAGCCACGCTTAGGGGCACCGCTTCGTAGGGCAGCTAGAGCCTGGGCGGAAGAATTACCATCTGTCTTGTGGATTTTACGAATGACACCCAACAGATTGACCGGCTTGACTCCTTTCTTCATGGTTTATGGAGCAGAAGTGGTCCTCCCATCTAACATTCTCCATGATGCACCAAGAGTTTCCGCCTACAAGGAGGATGACGCTGAAGAATCTAGACGCCTAGCTGTGGACCTACTTGAAGAAGACCACGTGCTGGCATGCCAGAGATCCGCCATCTACTAGCAGAAGCTGCGTGGCTACCATAGTCGCTGCGTAAAGCATCGCTCGTTTAAAGAGGGGCATATGGTGCTTAGGCTCAAATAGGAGAAATCACACAAACTAACCCCATCTTGGGAAGGACCATTCGTCATAAGCAAAGCATTGCTAAATGGTTCCTATTACCTCGTCAATATCCGCGAGTTGAAAGATAGGCCAAAAATTGCAAGCGCAAGCAATGTGACTCCGATGATGATTACCCGGAGATAGATCGGCCATGGAACATAGCACAACTACGTCCCTTTTACACTTAGCACATTCACATTATGTAATAAGTTTCTTATATGATCAAGGAAATAAAGCATTTGGTTCACTCATATTCTCTGAGTCTTTTAACTCCTTTAGTTGTTCATTTTTGGATCATATAAACCCTTTATGTGCAAGTTTGCATTTGCACTTGTGAAAATTCTGCCTACGGGCGTTAGCTTAAGTTTCCTGGTCTAGTCGTTTTCTGAAGTTTTTATGTGGATTCTGGAGTAGTGACTTCTCAGCACTCAAAGCCGACGATTTAGCTCTTAGGTTCTTGATGGTGTTATTAAGCATCATCACCTAAGGGCATAGTTCTGTGCTGCGAGTCTTCCATCTCACAAAAGGTCAAGCATACGAACTAGAATAATGGATAAGTCAGCACTTGCTTAAAAAATATACATATGCTGGAAACAAATAAGTAGCAGGAAACTTGAGTACATGTTTTTCCGCCTTAGCAAAACATATGGTTTTTCCGCATACACCTCGCAGAAATACATTTAATACTAAGATTGTTTTTATGGCTCTACTGCAGGGGGCTTCGTGATGGCATCAAGAGGAGGCCAGGCCGGGAGAGCTCGTCAAACTCGGAGGGAGATGGGCTAGACTCAGACAAGGCCATGTCTTTGTCAAGGATCTCGGCAGACACAAAGACATATGCATTGACCATTCTGGCAATCCTGGTGTCGAAGACAGAGAGGGAATTCCAAATAGCATCGCTATCGATCTCCCTCCCTTCCTCATCTGGCTTGGGAAAGCCAGAGGTCACCAGGTTGATGTCGCTGTTGTTGTAGTGTGCCTTGACCAAAGACAGGGACATCCTAGCACCAGCCCAGACGCAAGAGGCCTTCCAGTCCTTGACCATCTCAGGAGCTCGGTGCAGGACCTCCGCGTACTTGTCTGCTGATTCTGCCGCCTTGATGTTAATCCCTAGAGGCTGGGTTATCTCCTTGGCTTGGGTAATGGCGGTGCTGACGAAGTTGCCAAAAAGAATCATGCATTCCTTGGGATCTGGAGCACCTTCACCCAGGTTGGCTAAGCCAATGGGAGTTGTGGTTTGCACAAGATACAAGGACCATGAGTACAAACAAATCGAAGGATTATCCAAAGTATAGAAATGACCACTGAGAAAGGTTACCAAAGATGCTCATCTTCGCTTGCTTGCATGTCTCCGCCAAGGCATCCCACTCCTTCTAGACTATCTTGTACACCTCAAGGTTCCTAGCATTCTGCTCTTTGGCAGCTTGGTTCCGCTCCTTGAGTTGCACAATTTCGCCCTTCAGGCACTGCATCTCGGTGTCAGCAGACTCTTGCAACACCTTCATCGCCGCCTCATGGCCCTTGACGCCATCGACCAGGTCCTTCAAAATTTTGTTCTCATCATCGAGCTCCTGGATATGCTTGGATTGCTCGACGATGCTCTTGGCCTTGGCAATGGCTTCTGTCAGACGGGAATCAGAAAGTACTATGAGAAGACCGCATAAATAAATCCACGAGGAAAAGAAAGGAGCTGTTACAAGAAACAGACTCTGGCTATCTTTGATCGGTTGCTTCAGGAAGGCTGTTTTACCCTGTTCAAGGTCCAGCTCCTTTCGCAAAGCAACAAACCTCTCATTGGCCATAACCCTCCATTTATTCTCATTCTGCAAACAAACAAGCATGTTTAGTTTCTCTAGAGCATCTAGTCGGAACTATATAGTTCTACACGCTCGGGGATTACAGCGCAAGTTTTTAGTCAGGAAGTATGCTACTCTTAGAGCATCTAGCCAGAGTTCTTCTAAGTTTTCACCTAGACGTTCGGGGGCTACACTATCAAGTTCTACTCTTAAAGTTCTTTGGAGCACTCAAGCCAATAACCTTTGTTTATCCGCCTAAGAGCTCAGGGGCCATATAGGGATATACCACACAGAATAAACGAAGTGAAGTTCAAAAGACTTACAATGGCAATAAGCTTGAGATTGTTGGCCAAATTGGCATATGAGGTGTGTAAGATGCCGGCATTGTTATATACGGCATCCGCCTGCGCAATGAGGTCATCTAGGCACAATGTCGGAGGAGTTGCTGCCAAAGGAGATGTTGATGCCAGAGGCATGGATGATGCCCTAGATGCCTGTTGCGTCTTCAAAACAGATGATGGCTCAGCAGCTCCCGCCTTAACCGTCGCCTCCGTCTCCGCCTCTTCCATCACTTGTTTCCCTTTCTCAGTGGCATCCTTAGCCGGAGCTTCAGCCACTTTGGAGGAAATGCTCTCCTACGTCGCTTGGCCGCTGGGAGCAATGTCTGCCTCGACAGAGCCTGAGATATCAAGGATTGGATTGACATCTGTCTCCATGGCGGAGATCTTAGGGATGACGGGGGACGAAGGCCTAGCAGGGCCAGCAGAAGGCTTGGCGGCAGGGGTGGGGGGAGAAGTAGCAGGAGAGGGCTTGGCGGCCACATCTCTGGTAAGCATGTCACGCATATTTTTTGACCCTCCAGCATCTCTGGAGGATCGCTTCAAACTAATACCGGCTTTCCTCCTGAAACATACGAAGTATAAGTACAAGAGTTGAAAAAAGGTATGAACTAAAAAGTACAAGTCAGAGAACACTCACTCCACCACAAGAGCCTCGGTGAGGGGAATGCTGGTGGATTTCTTCTTCTTCTCCGCCTCTAAGGCAGAAGTGGATTGTTTGGAGACTCCACTCTCCAATTTCTTCTTCTTCTTAGCTTCGACAACAACGTTAGAGGTGGCGCTCTTCCGCTTTCGCGCTGCCGGAGCTGGTTGATCCTTGGGGCGTCGTTGTCGGACACCACTTGGATATGCTTCAGCTTGGGGTCATAGACTTGGGTGGCTATCTGATCCGTCGCCAAGGTCGCCAGCTGGGATGCAGAGGAGAGTTAGACCGACAAACTTCAAGTCAGAAAAACCTTAGAGTATATAACGAGCAACAAAGGAAACAAAAGGTACCTCTGGGCACTTGCCGCAATCGAACATGTTGTAGGTGATCTTGAAGCCATGCTTCCTGTCCATCACCTTGGCGATGTCTTTAGGCCGGAGTTTTATGGAGTCAGTAGAGCAGTTATCCCACAAAATTCGCATAGGATCCCTCCTGTCTTGAGTGTATTTAAACATCAAATCTGTGTGATGCTGCACAGGCTGGATCCGCCTAACAAATCAACACATGGCAAGATCCAAGCCCGTCAGACCTCCATCTATGAGCCATTCATTCCGCCTTATGACACGATTGACCTTGTTGTCGGAGGGAAGGGAGGCTGGGGTCTGCCATGTAGGTACCTCGGCGGCGGCTCCATCGACGAAGTCGGGATAAGTCTCAAGGCGATCAGGCAGAGGAATATCTGGCCTGTAGAAGTATGTGCACTGCCAGTTCTTGCATGAGTCATGCACTACGTTATCGGGGAAGCGCCGGCTAGGCCGGATCTTGAAGCTAATGGTTCCACAGATCCCCAATTCGTCCTTGGACTCTACAGACTCCCTCTTGAAGGTAAAAGTACACGAATAGATCTAGCCTAGCTTTAATGCCTAGGAATCCTTCGCACAAGGCTACGAAGTTGGTAAGGACTAAGATGCTGTTGGGAGAGAGATTGTGGGGGAGTACCAAAAAGTGCCGAAGAACGTCCAAGAAGAAGTCGGAGACTGGCAGGCTTATGCCTCATACCAGCTGGGCCTTGAGGTCACCTTCTCTCCGGCTTGGGGAGAAGGAACCACCTCTCCGGCCGACCCCACCCGCTAGACCAACTCCTTCGCCGCGGGGAGATACCCCTCAGTGACCAGTTCCTGCAGATCTTTGGCGGAGAGGTCAGAGCCCCTCCACACCGCCTTGTGGGAGTCGATATCTTCTTCAGCAGCTTCTGGCGCCGCTCGTTCTTGGTCCTCGCCGGTGGTTTCCACCACGGTGATGATAGGGACAACCACCCCCTCTGGTGGGACGGTCACTCCTTGGGATGGCTCTGAAATAGCCTCGGGGGTTGCCACCGTTGAAGGGATGGAGCTGCTGGAGGCCATTGCGACGGGGAAGTAAGTGGAGGAAAGAAGGGCTCTGGCTAGGGTTTTCGCAGAGGATCTCAAACAAGCACGCGGCTAGAGGAAGACGACGACGAGGAAGGGAATGCGGGTAAAAGGAAAATAAACTAATCGCGGTAAAAATATATAGACCCCGCGTCAAGATTCGTGTAAAGGGATCTAATGGATAGAGCATTGCCGATGTGGAAGTGAACGTGCGTTGTAATTTTGCCATGTCCTCCGTCTTTGCCGCTTCGCTGTTTCGAATTTCGCGTGCGTGAAAATAGCTGATGATTAATTCTCAATTTCTGTGAGTTTCGAGGTAGCGTAGGCTATACCCTATGTCATCTTCCTGACAGTTATAGTGAAGTGTCACATATGAAGATTCCATCGAAGATGGAGAATGTCCGACTCTCGAAACGAAGACTCAAGGACTCTCTAGCTACATTGCGAAGCCAGAGAGGATTGCAGGGTTCTTTGGGAGACCTTTGAGATATTGCATGACAAATTGCTGGCATCACTTAGAGGGGATATTCAAGGCTCAGTGGGCAAGATAGCGCAAAATTTTAAAGTCCTCCGGGGCTACTGTTGGGAATATGCTAAATGGGTATCCTCATAGCATGTCACTAATCCACCTAACCTGGGTGGCCCATAGTTGGTAGCAAGGCCTATGGCCTGCTGGGCGGCCCAATTAGATGGATCTAGAAGGGAGGCCCATGCCGGATAAAGGAAGGCTATGCAGGAGTCACTGACCTACTCGGAGCCTTGGAGTGCAAGACACGAAAGACTAGTTCGTATTAGTGTAGGACTCTTTACCTTGTCCAGCTAGAACCTTTCCCTGTAAACCCTAGGTTCTGGTGCCTTTATAAGCCAGACCTGTGGGAGCCTTTAGGGCATGATAACAACAAGACAACCTAGATTGCTATATACAACGTGCAACACCTCACACATCGAACCTATCTCTGTAACTCGGCGTATTGCCATTATAGTGATCTATAGCAGGAGTAGAGTTCTGCCTGTTGGGAATATGCCCTAGAGGAAATCATGAATGATGATATTCCTGTGTATTCATAAGGTTATAGTCCATGTATGAACTGCTGATATGTATCATGGAATATGTGATTTGATTGTAGAACTACATATTCATGTTGTTCATACTAATTGTCCTTGGTCATTGAGGTTGTGCCGGACACACAACTTAGACCAATGTGAAAGTCGGCAGATGACTAGGTTCCACTTGTCATGGGCATGGAGATGCTATTCCGACTTACACGGATTTGGCTAAAGAGTTTAGCGAGTCGGACTGACCCATATTGAGATGCAACGAACAAGTCGTCATTTGCATGTCTCAATCAATGTAATCCTTAGACCTGAGGTTATTGCACAATCCGAGTTGAGGATCTCCGACTTAGGTTCTGTCAAACGTTGTTCCGTCACTGGGCAGTTATAAAGGCCGAGTTCGGGTCATCTGAGAATCAAGCTGCATGATGTGAATAACCAAGACGGGATTTTGCCGCTCCATCCGGAGAGATATTCTCTGGGCCCTCTCGGAAGATATGATTCGGAAAGCATGGACATGCGCGTCACGGTTAAGTGTTAACCGAGGCAGCCGACTAAGAGTTAGTCGGATGAATCACTTATCTCGGATCGATAAATAGAGTCGGACTATTTAAGGGATGACGACCGCCTACAGTCCGACAAGGTATATCGTGAGGTAAAAGGTACTCAGACGAAAGTCGCATTGGAAGGTATGTCGTCATGACTTATTGGTACTTGGGAGTTGGCACGTTCTGCTAGGAGCCGCTACCAACTGATCGATCATGATTGAGACTCGGAATCGTGTCCGGTTACCATGAGCCTGTCGGGTCACACACTTAAGAGCGGGAGCAAGTTTGGGTTAGACCCAAACAGGAAACCTATTTGGGTTGGACCAAAATAGAGACATGGACTTAGTCAGCAAGAGAGACTTGCAGTGGCTAATATAGGCCTTTTTAGTGAATGGGCCACAAGTGAGTGGAGCCAACTTTCACTCCCTATATAAGCTGGGGCGCAGGTTCTTAGAGCACAAGGTTAGGTCACTCCATGTGTTGGAAACCCTAGCCCCAGTCCATCCTGTCGCCGCCGTACCGGACCTAGCAGTCCATCGCCGGCGCTCCTCCTCTTACGTGTGGATACCGGCGGAGGTGCTGTACGTTCAGCACTTCGACGATCGTGAAGAAAGTACGGATCGTGGATCGTGGAACCGGAACGGATCGCGAGGACTGCACTGCATCAAGTGACGTGCTTCATCAATTCTGCAACTACGCGTCTAGTGGTAATCCTCGTGGCCTTCTACCTGAGCTGGATCTTGGGATCACCGCGTAGGGAAAAAGTTTTGTTTATCTCTACGTGGCCCAACACTGCCACCATTGTGGGACTTGAACCTAGGTAAGCTGTGTTACCTCGTACCCGCCAACTCTTCGCCTTACCCCATGTCTCTAAACACGCACTGTGAGGACCCCTCAATGGCATACTCGTCAGCAATACCACGATAGACCACGAGTGCAATTTGACTTGAAATTAAGTGTAGTTAGAGTTAAAAATGTCCATATAAGATTAACGAGGTAAACAATTCAAAAAAATTGGAACAAGAAACTTGGAAAAAAATGAATTTGTTTTAAGAAAATTTGATATTTTTGAAAAAAATAGGCCGACGACAAAGATGTCAGCGTAGCCAAACGGTCGTTAGCCATCTAGGTGGGGCCCATATGGCCTATGCCGGCAGCTAGAAGGGCTACGCCTGCAGGGCAGTATGCCGACGAGCATACGCTGAGGGTTGAGCCTACACTGATGGCAATCGGGGGCTACGCCGACGGGCCCTATCCGTGAAGGGAGCGAACCCTGACAACCCGGATAGAGTGGATTCATTTGTTAACATAGTAACAGCGACCTCTCCGGCTTGGACAAAACCATTCATGGACTATCTACAAGACGAAACTTTGCTCGCCGATGAAGTCGAAAGCCGGCAAATAGGACCACCGGTTTCGCCCTGTCGTAGCGCCTTAGATGTCGTTGCGAGTTTCACAACGCCGGTAGATATCGTATCTATGCATAACTTGTTTTTGCAGGATGATGTTGTGAATGGTATGGCTTATGTGCATGTGATGTGTGTAATCCATACGGGATCTGCGTATCACGGATTTTGTCAGCCGGCTGGATCCTAGGTGTTGTCATCTTATTGTATAACGGCCTGCGTGTCGGATTCTCTGTGTAATTTGGATTACTAGCTAGTGTAGCTGTTTGGAGAATCCGGATGGCATGCAAGTCGGTGTACAAGTCGGCTACATGGTGTAAGACGGACCGTGACAAGAGTTGACACGAGTCGGATTACAGGCTTTATGGAGATGGAGATCGCCAAGAAGAGAGCCATACCATTTCACATTATAATTGCTTTTATTTTTTGTTATTGTTATGTCTCTGTTTTACCTCTATTAGATAGTTGGTAGAATATAATCCCTCAAAGAAGGTCTAGTCGGTTTCCCCGCCAGTGCTGCACCATCACAAGTCGGACATTTTTGGTAGTGGGCTCATAAAATTGAGGTGCTATCAATTCTTTCCGACTAGGTGGGTTCGAGTCGGACTCTTACAGCGGAAGCACTTGGTAATATAGACAGGTCTATCACAACGGTTGTGGGACTTGGGGAAAAGTCGGATGGGAGCCGGGGCATGTGATGCCACCCATCCAACAGGAGTCGTATGAGATACGATTGACAAGGAATTGTCTACCTAGATCACTTGACGGCTAGCGGTGATGCTAAAGCTCACTAGTCGACTTACTTATTTAGGGTCCTGAATCACTAAGTAACCATCGGAGGGGTGTTGGTTCTAGTGGGAGCATAAATATTAAAGTGTTTAATATGCTTGCTCTTTATGGATACATGTCTTAAGTGTTTTGCATATTTTCTGTTGTAGATCAATGGCACCTAGCAGTTTTCCTCAGATTTCCGGTTTTGCTTTGAGAAACATCTTAGAGAAAGATAAGCTGAATGGAACTAATTTCACCAACTGGTATCGTAATCTGAGAATTGTTCTCAAACAAGAAAAAAGGGATCGTGTCCTAGACAACCCACTTCCAGCTGAGCCAGATGAGAATGCGACTGTCGCAGCCACCAATGCCTACCGTCAGATTTGTGATGAATCCATGGAGATTAGTTGTCTTATGCTTGCTCACATGGAACCGGACTTGCAGCAGCAGTTCGAGAATGTTGAGGCCTACGATATGATCGAAAGCCTCAAAAGTATGTTCCAGGCTCAGGCAAAGACTGAGAGGTATCAAGTCTCTTAGGCTTTGTTGAGCTGCAAGCTTAAGGATGGCGATCCACTGAGTCCACGTGTGATCAAGATGGTTGGTTACGTGCAGTCTGTGGAAAGGCTTGGCTACCACATTAGCGAAGAGTTCGCTATGGACATAATTCTGAACTCTCTTCCTAGTGCGTATGGCCAGTTCATATCGAACTACCACATGCATGGTATGGATAAGAAGGTCACTGAATTACATGGGATGCTCAAGCAGACTGAGTCGGATCTCAAGAAAGGTGCCAGTCAAGTGTTGATGTACAAAACAAGGCTAAGTTCAAGAAGAGTTCTTGGACTAAGAAGAAGAAGGCAAAGTCAGGAGGTAAGGCGGAGGACCCAGTCCAAAGCGCTTCCTCAGGGACTAAGCCATCTCCTGCAGCCGGATCCACTTGCTTCTACTGCAAGTCGGATGGCCACTGGAAGAGGAATTGCAGCAAGTATCTGGCTGATAAAGCCAAGAGCGGAGGTGTGACTTCCGGCTCAGGTACGCTTGTTTGCAATGTTATAGACATTTATCTTGTTGATGCACCTGGTAGTTCTTGGGTATATGATACCGAATCAGTCATTCACATCTGCAACTCGTTGTAGGGACTAGTAAGAACTAGGAGCATTGCAAGAGGCGAGGTTGACATTAGAGTCAGAAACAAAGCGAGAGTCGCTGCGTTGGAAGTCGGCACAATGCAACTTCATTTACCTTCTGGATTCTTAATGGAGCTAAATAATTGTTATTATGTTCCAGTGCTTAGTCGAAACATCATTTCTGCCTCATGTTTGATGAGACAGGGCTATGAGTCGAATATTAAGAATAATGGTTGTTCTTTATATTTGAATGATATGTTTCATGGCTTTGCACCCGTCTGGGACGGGTTATTTATTTTGAATCTTGATAGTGAATCTGTCTATAGCATAAATGTGAAAAGGTTAAAACCAAATGATCTGAATATGACTTACTTTTGGCATTGTTGGCTTGGTCATATAAGTTGGAAACGCATGAAGAAGCTCCATGATGATGGACTCATAACTTCGTTCGACTTGGAGTCGTTCGAGACATGCGAATCCTGCCTTCTCGGCAAGATGACCAAGACACCTTTTGCAAAGAGTTGTGAAAGGGCGTCCGACTTATTGGGACTAGTACATAGTAATGTATGTGGCCCGATGAGCACGATGGCCAGAGGTGGTTATGAGTACTTCATTACCTTCACTAATGATTTGAGTAGGTATGGATATATCTACTTGATGAAACATAAGTCGGAAGCCTTTGAAAAGTTCAAGGAATTCCAGAATGAGGTACAAAATCAACTTGGCAAGAAAATAAAGTTTCTTCGGTCGGACCGAGGAGGCGAGTACATGAGCCATGAGTTTGATGACCATCTAAAGAGTTGTGGAATAGTTCCCCAGCTCACTCCTCCAGGAATGCCACAAAGAAACGGTGTGTCAGAAAGGAGGAATCGGACCTTGTTGGACATGGTACGATCAATGATGAGTCGGACAGATCTGCCTTTATCATTTTGGGGTTATTGTCTAGAAACTGCAGCGTTCACACTAAACAGAGTACCATCAAAGTCGGTAGAGAGACACCGCATGAGATGTGGACTGGCAAGA
Source organism: Avena eriantha (assembly GCA_910589775.1). Taxonomy (NCBI): domain Eukaryota; kingdom Viridiplantae; phylum Streptophyta; class Magnoliopsida; order Poales; family Poaceae; genus Avena; species Avena eriantha. The sequence continues at coordinate 459,250,360 of OU342741.1, read as the reverse complement.
AGCCAAGTTTGTATTTTCTTAAGATTTGGGGTTGTGAAGCTTTTGTCAAGCGATTTCAGTCAGACAAGCTTACAGCTAAGTCGGATAAGTGTATTTTCGTGGAGTATTTTCGTGGGATATCCGAGGGAACCCTTGGGTTACTACTTCTACAACCGAGAAGAGGGCAAAGTGTTTGTCGCTCGAAATGGTGTCTTCCTTGAGAAAGCGTTTCTCAGTCGGGGAGTCAGTGGGAGTACGGTGCATCTCGAAGAAATTCTAGAGATGCCGGCTAGCAGCGAGTCGGCAAATGCCTTAGAGGTTGAGCCGGACATGGTACCTGAGCCGGAAATTGCACCGACACTACGAAGATCGGCCAAATTGCGAAGTGTTCGTGATGTATTGTTGTTAGACAGTGATGAGCCGGCAACTTATTCGGAAGCGATCGTGGGTTCTGATTCCGATTCATGGCTTGGAGCCATGAGATCCAAATTAAAGTCCATGGATGAAAATCAAGTTTGGAACTTGGTTGATCTGCCAAACGGTGCAAGACCCGTTGAGTGCAAATGGGTCTTTAAGAAGAAAACTGATATGGATGGAAATGTTTCTATCTATAAAGCATGGCTTGTTGCGAAGGGGTTTTGACAAGTTCAAGGAGTTGACTACGATGAGACTTTCTTTCCTGTGGCGATGCTTAAATCAGTTCGGATCATGTTAGCTATAGCAGCCTATTTCGACTATGAGATATGGCAGATGGATGTCAAAACGGTTTTCCTTAATGGAAATTTAACCGAGGACGTGTATATGATACAGCCCGAGGGTTTTGTCGATCCGGCTAATGCTGACAAGGTATGCAAACTTCGGAAATCCATTTATGGGTTGAAGCAAGCATCTCGGAGTTGGAACATTCGCTTTGATGAGGTAGTCAAATTGTTTGGCTTCATCAAGAGCGATCATGATTCTTGTTTATACAAGAAGTTTAGTGGGAGCAAAGTAAACTTTCTAATCTTGTATGTGGATGACATATTATTGATTGTAAATGATGTCCAGATGTTGCAAGAGACCAAGGAATCATTGGAAAAGAGTTTTTCGATGAAAGCCTTGGGTGAGGCGACTTACATACTAGGAATCCGGATCTATAGAGATAGATCAAAGCGGCTCATTGGATTGAGTCAAAGTACATATTTGGACAAAGTGTTGAAGAAGTTCAACATGGAATCGTCTAAGAAGGGGTTCTTACCGATGTCTCATGGAGTAAAACTAGCAAGACTCAGTGTCTTTTGACAAATGATGAGCAAAGTCGGATGAGTGCGATTCCGTATGCTTCTGCAATCAGATCCATCATGTACACTATGATTTGTACTAGGATGTTTGTTTCCTATGCTCTAAGTGTTGTGAGCAGATACCAGGCTGACCCTGGAGAGATCCACTGGGCAACAGCTAAAAATATCCTCAAGTACTTGAGAAGGACTAAGGATATGTTCCTGGTTTATGGAGGTGAGGATGAACTCAGTGTAAAGGGTTACACGGATGCAAGTTATCTCACTAACTCGGATGATTCTCGTTTGCAATACGGATATGTGTTTGTGATAAACGGAGGGGCTGTGAACTGGAAAAGTTCCAAGCAAGAAACGGTGTCTGCGTCTACGATAGAGGCTGAGTATATTGCTGCCTCGGAGGCGGCAAAGGAAGCCGTTTGGATGAGGAATTTACTCATGGATCTTGGTGTGGTTCAGGGCTCGTCTAATCCGTTAGACGTGTATTGTGACAACAATGGTGCTATTGCACAAGCCAAGGAACCTAGACAACACCAGAAGAACAAACATATACTCATGCGGTACCACCTTATTCGCCAGTTCGTGGATCAAGGTGATATCAAGTTATGCAAAGTACACACGGATGCAAACATTGCAGATCCGTTGACAAAGCCACTTCCACAGCCGAAGCATGAGGCGCACCTGAGAGCAATGGGCATCAGATGCCTGGACATGTGATGTCGGAAGATTGACTCTAGTGCAAGTGGGAGACTGTTGGGAATATGCCCTAGAGGCAATCATGAATGATGATATTCCTATGTATTCATAAGGTTATGGTCCATGTATGAACTGCTGATATGTATCATGGAATATGTGATTTGATTATGGAACTACATATTCATGTTGTTCATACTAATTGTCCTTGGTCATTGAGGTTGTGCCGGACACACAACTTAGACCAATGTGAAAGTCGGCAGATGACTAGGTTCCACTTGTCATGGGCATGGAGATGTTATTCCGACTTACACGGATTCGGCTAAAGAGTTTAGCGAGTCGGACTGACCCATATTGAGATGCAATGAACAAGTCGTCATTTGCATGTCTCAATCAATGTAATCCTTAGACCTGAGGTTATTGCACAATCCGAGTTGAGGATCTCCGACTTAGGTTCTGTCAAACGCTGTTCCATCACTAGGCAGTTATAAAGGCGAAATTTGGGTTGTTTGAGAATCAAGCTGCGTGATGTGAATAACCAAGACGGGATTTTGCCCCTCCATCCGGAGAGATATTCTCTAGGCCCTCTCGGAAGATATGATTCGGAAATCATGGCCATGCGCGTCACGGTTAAGTGTTAACCGAGGCAGCCGACTAAGAGTTAGTTGGATGAATCACTTATCTCGGATCGAGAAAGAGAGTCGGACTATTTAAGGGATGACGATCATTCGCCTATAGTCCGACAAGGTATATCGTGGGGAAAAAGGGACTCAGACGAAAGTCGCATTGGAAGGTATGTCGTCATGACTTATTGGTACTTGGGAGTTGGCACGTTCTGCTAGGAGCCGCTACCAACTGATCGATCACGAGTGAGACTCGGAATCTTGTCCGGGTTACCATGAGCCTGTCGGGTCACACACTTAAGAGCAGGAGCAAGTTTGGGTTATACCCAAACAGGAAACCTATTTGGGTTGGACCCAAATAGAGACATGGACTTAGTCAGCAAGTGAGACTTGAAGTGGCAAATATAGGCCTTTTTAGTGAATGGGCCACAAGTGAGTGAAGCCCACTTTCACTCCCTATATAAGCTGGGGCGCAGGTGCTTAGGGCACAAGGTTAGGTCACTCCATGTGTTGGAAACCCTAGCCCTAGTCCGTCCTGTCGCTGCCGTACCGGACCTAGCAGTCCATCACCGGCGCTCCTCCTCGTACGTGTGGATACTGGCAGAGGTCCTGTACGTTCAACACTTCGACGATCGTGAAGAAAGTACGGATCGTGGATCGTGGAACCAGAACGGATCGCGAGGACTGCACTGCATCAAGTGATGTGCTTCATCAATTCCGCAACTGCGCGTCTAGTGGTAATCCTCGTGGCCTTCTACCTGAGCTGGATCTTGGGATCACCGCGTAGGGAAAAAGTTTTGTTTATCTCTACGTGGCCAACCACTGCCACGATTGTGGGACTTGAACCTACGTAAGCTGTGTTACCTCGTACCCGCCAACTCTTCCCCTTACCCCATGTCTCTAAACACGCACTGTGAGGACCCCTCAATGGCATACTCGTCTGCAATACCACGAGAGACCACGAGTGCAATTTGACTTGAAATTAATTGTACTTAGAGTTAAAAATGTCCATATAAGATTAACGAGGTAAACAATTCAAAAAAATTGGAACAAGAAATTTGGAAAAAAATGAATTTGTTTTAAGAAAATTTGATATTTTTGAAAAAAACTAGGCCGACGACAAAGCTGTCAGCGTAGCCAAACGGTCGTTAGCCATCTAGGTGGGGCCCATATGGCCTATGCCGACAGCTAGAAGGGCTACGCCTACAGGGCAGTACTGTAACTACCTCGGTGAATTACGCTCTTAGTTAATGCCTGGATGAACGAAAGTGGTTAAAATAGTACGGTGGGGCCCAGGGCCACTCACGGTAGACCTTTCGGCCGTCCTAACCACTTTCAGTCAACGGGACAAGAACGAGCGGCGTAATCGGCAGGCGAAGGGATCAAATACATACACAAATGAGTATGTATGCAAGCCACATACAACAGTACATCAGAGCCATTCCATCTAAAAGAAATAGAAATATTGCAACGCCATACGGCAAGATCCAAATGTCCTAGATAGATATAATAATTTAGGATAGCTCCTCATACATCACACATCAGAGTATCAGGCGGAAGCGGAAAACAAGATCCGAGTACGGATAAGAAGCAAATTGGCATAAGATGCCCCATAAATAAACACATTCCGCCCACAGATCACACGGATCCCCGTTCCCGGAATCTCTACACCGAATGATCGTTGCCAACATCATCTGACGCTTCCACCCAGTATCCATCTTGCGGGTACACCTGTTCATCTGAATCAAACAATTTATCGTGTGAGACCCTAGGGGTACTCAGCAAGTCTTTATGCCACTAAAGGGGACACAACCTGGGGTGACGCAATTGCAGCAAAAGATAATACCTAACAATTCTATAGAGACTCGCTAACCTTCCGCCTAACCAATGATAGACGGAAGTCCGTGAATTAAGATCAACAGTTATAACAGTATAGTTAACAGATCCATCCTCCTCCTCGCTTACCAACGAGGAAGCGGACGAACAACCCCCATCATCCGTTGGCAGTTTTATTATCCATTCCATGAGTATTGCGCTATTTACTAGTCAAGTACTTAGTCAAATTAAAAGCGGTACTTTAGTTATACTTGTCTATGATCGAGAAACTGTGCTCCAAGTCGTCCATAACCGCGGACACGGCTTTCAGAAAGATTTACCCTGCAGGGGTGCACGAATAGCAACACACACTCGATCAACCTCGGAAAAACCAAATTAAAACCCAACGAGGCATTCACGACAAAGCAATCACAGGATTCAGAAATATTTCAGGGGGCCACCCCATTAAGCTACCCGCAACGAAGTTGGCCGGCTCCGAGACGGACCCAAGGTTTGTGTCAATGGCTGTAAACGACTGGGAACCCGAAAATGTGACTGGGCTTGTCGATACCGCGAAAACATTCCACAATCCAAAACAGTACAGGTGCTCCACGCACAATCTTAAATAAAGCAGTAACATGGCATAAGTACAGGATAGTAATAAAGCCCCAAACTACTTGTGGCCCCAAGAAATAAGATTGAATCAAGCTCTGGCTCAGGGGGGTCCATAGGCCTCCCGGATGTGGATAGTGCGAATAGTCAAGGAACAGGAATCAAGTACTCGGGGTCCTACGGGACACAAGTGAGCAGGAAAAACCAAATAGCAGATATTGCTCACCGGTGCCTCTTTCTTTAGTTATCCCATTACTACTCAGGTTATGTTGTTTAGGTACCTCGTTATCCATCCGACACTCACATACCCTACTCATGCTTTTCTACGACTCGCATGGCTCAAACAACTCCTGTAGTAATGGCTCATGGGACCGGAACAGGCTTAATGTGGTTTAAAAGTAAAGGCTATGCAGTACTTGGGATTCAATTTTATGCAACCGCGACTCAATGATGCAAGAATAAGATAGAGGCAATAGGTACTGTATGTATGCAAGCATGTGGTAGTGCTTGCCTGGCAGCTCAGTTGAAGCGAGAGATGGATCTGGGTAATACTCCTGTGATTCCTGATAATTCTCCTGCTGGGCGTCTATTCGAAGAAGAACCAAACAAACAAGGGCCAACATAAATAAAGTGCGCAAGCATATAAATTGAAATGCAACAAGCAACCAAGCATGCCATGATTAATGATGCACAATTTACATGGCATTGAAGTAGCATGGCAGAGGTGAGGTGTGGATACAAGAAGTAAAGCATTTTATCATTTATTTGCCCAAGTTTTATTGTCTTAAACGGTTCAGATTTTAGATGACAACATGATGCATGCTTCAATTCAGAACAAGGATTGCATAAATAGAACGGGCTCGTCGCGCTGATCGAGTTAGACATATTATTTGTCAAATTTGGAGTTATAAAACAAAAGTTATTAATTAAATAAGGAAAAGGGCATTTTATTGTAATTTTAGTCAACTCGAAATTTAAAGTGTTCAAAATATAATTTTAAGGGCATATTTGAATTCCTCTCATTTTTCTGATTCCAAAACATATATTATTTGTATTATTTGGATTTGTATTTTAAAAATTATTTGAATCTGAAAAGAATTTGAATTTAAATTAATTTGGAAAAGATTTGAATTAAAACAGACTCAGGCAGAAACTTTTTATACCCAGGCGATATCGACCCCAGACAATGACAGGTGGGGACAACGCGGACTGGGGCCACGCGCGCGCGAGAAAACGTGTTGCACCGGGCAGAGGCTAGCCGCTGACACTGACAGGCGGGACCAGCGGCGGAAGGCCCACGTGTCAGCGATGCGGAAGACAGGGCTGACAGGTGGGGCTGCAGCTGGACCGCGGGTTGTGTCTGAGAAAACGGAGGGGTTTTCTGCTAAACTACCAGGGCGACTGACTGGTGGGGTCGTTGGAGCGCGGGTTGCGGAATCCAAAAAGGTGGGGGGCTTTTCGCAAAACGACCACGCGCCCGTACTGTTTTTCTTCTCCCACGTCTGGCGAGGGGAATCGGCGCGCGGCGCGAGCGGGGATCGATCCTGGGACGCGGGCGTGCGCGAGGAGGGTGCCAACCGATGCGGTAGTGCTAGGGGAGCTGTCTGTGAGGAGGGCGCGGGCTAGTTAGGGCTGCTGCGGCGCGGGAAGACCTGCAGACTACGGCGAACTCTGGCGCACTGAGAGCGTTCGACCAAACGCACGGCGAGTCTAGAGCGGTACGGCGAGGCGGAGGTTGTCAGAGAGGAAGGGATGCTCACCGCGGGTCGCCTGGTGGGCTTGGATCGGCGCGAGGAGCGGCGGATCGGCGAGGTCGCTGGCGTCCCGTCGGCTAGGGTTTCGCGTCGGGCGTCGACGTACTGGCGCGCGGGGGAGCTTCTCGTCCACGACGGCGTGTACTGGGCGACGCAGGGGGATGTCCTCGATCTGCCAGGCCACTTCCACGACAAGCTTGACGGCCGGAACGAGGAGATGGCGGCGGTAGACGGCGGTGACTGGCGGCAGATGGGGACGACGGTGGAGAAGAAGGGGAAGGAGGGGGCGCTCTGGGGCGGATCTGGGCGAGCCCTGAGAGCCGTGGGGAGGAAGGGAAAGGCAGGGAGAGAGGGAGGAGAGCAGCTGGGGCACGGCAGGGATAAGGTGGCTCGGTGCCACTTTTTTTTTTCCATCTCCTCCTCGAGCACGTGCTCGGCCGGCTGGGGCTGGTCCAGGGCGAGGCAGTGAGACTGCAGGGTGGGGCTAGCACGAGGGAGGGCAGGTGGGGCTAGCTCGGTCAGAGAGAGAAGAGGGAAGGGGCTCGGGTGAGCTCGGGCTAGGGTTAGGGTTTTGGGTTAGCTAGGTTAGAGAGAGGAGGGCTAGCTAGGGTGGGGCCAGGGAGAGGGTGGCCGGTGTGGTGCCCAGGGTGGAGAGAGAGAGAGGTGTGAGAGAGAGATAAGGGAAGTAGGTTAGAGTTTAGGAGAAATAAGGTTAGGATAATTTAGAGAGAGAGAGAAGATAGCTAGGTTAGGTTTTAATTAGATATTTAGGTTTTTATCTTGTTTATGAAGCTAAACCAAGAAGACACCTTGGTTGGATTTTGCATGGGCTAAAGTAGAGAAGAAACTATAAAGAAAGAAGAAGAATAGAATTAGGTGGAAAAGCTCTCATGTGATCATACATGTAGATAAATAGAAAAGAATGTGAATGGTGTGAATAAAACCAACTCAAGTGGAGCATGGTGGAGGCTAGAATGATCATGAGGTGGGGTGGAAAGAATTTCAAGAAAAAGGAAAAGAAAAACATTATGGCTAGGCCTCATATGATTCATGCATGGAGAATAGAAATAAGAGGAAAAAGAAATGGGTGAGACTAAGATGGTGGAGTAAGGGAGGTAGATGGTTTTCCCAAGATAAGATTCACTCAAACCAAAGAGAAACCAATGGAAGTAAAAGGTGGTGGAGAAGCTTGCATGGCCCATGCAAAAATAATAACACCATTATTTATTTTGTGACAACAATAATAATATGATGGCATTAATCTTATGCATTTCCAAGAAGTGGAATAAAACCAAGCAAAGAATTTAGAGGATTTAATCCACCCCAAACTACATGAGCTAGAATTAAAATATCAAAGAAAAAGAAAGACAAGCTCATTGTTAAAGGGATGGTGGAATTATAAAGTGGTGGAAGAGAAAGGTGGTGGAATGGAATAAAAGATATGCCCCCAACTCAACTTGGGCATTTAGACAATATATCAACAACCAAATACAATATCAAGAGGCAAATACAATTTATAATGCATGTGAGAGAAGAACCAAAAGAAAAAGGAGTTTTATATGATGCTCAAATGCAAGGTGGCATGATGACATGAGCATGATATAATTATGATGCAGCAATAATATATATAAAGTAGCCAATATCTTACTAGGACAAGTAGCATTACAATTGTTAGACAATTGGGGTGCTACAACTCTCCCCCACTAAACAGGAATCTCGCCCCGAGATTCTAGGAAGAAGAAGACTCAAAGAGGGTAGGATACTTGGCACGGAGCTCATCTTCACGTTCCCAGGTTGCTTCATCAATGGAATGGTGCGACCACTGCACCTTACAGAACTTGATGGACTTGTTGCGAGTCCTTCTTTCTGCGACTTCAAGAATTTTTGTGGGGTGTTCTTGATAAGACAGATCTTCGTGGAGATTGATGAGTTCATGGTCCACGGTCCTGCCGGGATCCTTGAAGCACTTCTTGAGTTGAGAGATGTGAAAAACATCATGGACTTTGAGTTGTTCAGGGAGCTCAAGAGCATAAGCAACTCCTCCTCTTCTTCCACGAATTTTGAAAGGACCGATGTATCTAGGAGCCAGCTTTCCTTTGATACCAAAACGGTGTGTGCCTCTCATGGGAGTGACACGAAGGTAAACGAGATCACCAGGGACATGCTCCATGTCCGTGTGCTTTCTGTCATAATTGCTCTTCTGGCGACTTTGAGCAATCTTCAGATTTTCAAGAATGATGTGAACTTTCTCCTCCGCTTGAGTTACAATGTCGGGGCCAAACAATAATCTTTCACCTGCGCCCGACCAACCAATTGGAGTTCTGCACTTGCGACCATAGAGAGCCTCAAATGGTGCCATCTTTAGACTTTTCTGGAAACTGTTGTTGTAAGAGAATCCAGCATAAGGAAGACATTCTTCCCACTTCATGCCGAAAGAGATAACGCAAGCACGGAGCATATCTTCCAGAATTTGATTGATCCTTTCGACTTGTCCTTGCGACTGAGGGTGGTAAGCTGTGCTGAAGTTTAACTTTGTTCCCAAAGCATTTTGGAAACTTCCCCAGAATTTGGAAGTGAAGATGCTTCCACGGTCTGAACTGATCTCAAGAGGAACTCCATACAGAGAAACAATTCTGTTGATATAGAGCTCAGCCAACTGAATTGCAGAAATTGTTTCCTTGACTGGAAAGAAGTGAGCTACTTTGGAAAGCCTGTCAATGACAACAAAGATTGCATTGTTGCCTTTTTGCGACCTTGGAAAACCAGTGATGAAGTCCATCTCTACTTTCTCCCATTTCCATTCCGGAGGCTTCAATGGCTGTAGAAGACCGGAAGGTTTCTGATGGACAGCTTTAACTCTCCGACAGACATCACACTCCGAGACATACTTGGCACAATATCGTTTCAAACCAGGCCACCAATATTGTGTTTTCAAGTCCATGTACATCTTAGTGCTGCCAGGGTGGATAGAAAGAACAGAATCATGCGCCTCCTTGAGAACTTGCTCCCTTAAACCCGGGAAATTCGGAACAAACATCCGGTGTTCAAAGAAAAGAGTGCCTTGGTCGTCTACGTGAAAAGACTCATACTTCGGAAGCTGAATGTTGGAGATGATCTTTTTAGTGTAAGGATCCCCAAGCTGAATGGAACGGACCTTTTCTTCCAAGAGAGGTGTTGCTAGAAGGTTCAGAAGATAACCTTGATCCACAATTTCAAGGTTGAGCTTGCGGAATTCCTCGCACAAGAGAGGTTGTTGTTCTTCCACCATGAGGTTGTTGACATAAGCTTTTCGGCTGAGAGCATCTGCCATGACATTAGCTTTGCCCGGGGTGTAGTTGATGGTCAAATCGAAGTCATTGATTGTTTCAATCCACCTCCTCTGACGAAGGTTGAGATCAGGCTGTGTGAAGATATACTTCAGACTCTTGTGATCAGAAAAGATCTCACAACGGTTGCCCAGCAAGTAATGCCTCCATACTTTCAAAGCAAAGACAACTGCTGCGAGTTCGAGGTCATGTGTAGGATAGTTGATCTCATGCGTCTTCAACTGACGAGAGGCATAAGCAACAACTTGCTTTTCTTGCATAAGGACCGCACCCAATCCTTGCAATGAAGCATCACAGAAAATCTGGAAAGGCTTTGATGTATCTGGAGGAACTAAGACTGGTGTGGAAGTGAGCTTCTCTTTGAGTGTTTCAAAGCTTGCTTGACATGCAGGAGTCCAAAGATATTTCTTGCCTTTCTTGAGGAGATCGGTAAGAGGCTTCGCAATCTTTGAGAAGTTTTGAACGAAGCGACGACAGTAACTGGCCAAACCAAGGAAACTTCTGACTTCTTTGACATTTATGGGTGGAAGCCAATCCATAATTGTCTTAATAGTTTCTGGGTTGACGGCAATGCCCTTGGCAGAGATAACGTGACCAAGGTAGGTGACTTGAGGTAGCCAAAACTCACACTTGGAGAACTTTGCATACAGGCGGTTCTCACGAAGCTTGTTTAGGACACAACGAAGGTGTTCTTCATGTTCTTCTTTTGACTTAGAATAGACTAGAATGTCATCCAGATAGACCACAACGAACTTATCAAGATACTCCATGAAAACCGAGTTCATAAGCCTCGAGAAGGTGGCAGGTGCATTGGTGAGACCGAAAGACATGACCGTGTACTCATACAGGCCATAGCGAGTGGTGAAAGCTGTTTTGGGAACATCTTCCTTGCGGATCTTGATTTGATGATAACCACTTCTCAAATCAAGTTTAGAGAATACCACAGCTCCGGCTAGCTGATCGAAGAGATCATTAATCCGCGGAAGGGGATATTTATTCTTGATTGTTTTAGCATTGAGTGCCCGATAGTCAACACAAAGTCTATCAGTCTTGTCTCGCTTCTTCACAAAGATGGTTGGACTACCCCAAGAAGAAGTACTGTGCTGAATGAAACCCAACTTCTCTTGTTCATCCAACTGACGCTTAAGTTCAGCCAACTCAGCAGGACCCATTTTATAAGGCCGCTTGGAGATAGGAGCGGTACCAGGTTCAAGTTCAATCACAAACTCAACCTCACGATCCGGAGGCATACCTGGTAACTCTTCAGGAAAGACATCTGGAAACTCACAAACTACAGGAACACTCTGAATACCCTCCATAACATCATCATTCAGAGCTGCCAAAGAATAAAGCTGAATTGCGGGAGTCAGACTTGGAGAATAGACTATATGGCCTTCAGGAATTTTCAGAGAAACCGAACGTTCAGCACAATCAATCACAGCTGCATTTGCTGTCAACCAATCCATGCCCAAGATAACATCAATATCAGAATTGCCCAGAATAATTAAGGAAGCCGGAAAAGAAGAACCACCAATCTCAATTTGATTGCCATGGCTGATCTTAGTAGATAACAATCTTGCCCCGGGAGAAAGAACCATTAACTTTTTATCCAGCTGGTCGATAACAAGCTCATGCTCATTTGCAAATTTGTGAGAAACGAAAGAATGTGAAGCACCAGAATCAAACAAAACTCGTGCAGGAACTGAGTTAACAGGAAGCATACCCATCACAACTCCAGGAGCATGCTCAGCTTGAGCGGCGTTGACACAGTTGGCACGAGCAACCGTAGATCCCGGCTTAGTGTTGATGTTGAGAGCCCGAGGTGGAGGTGCACGAATCATAGGAGCACTTGCCGCAGGTCTTGGAGGTGGTGGTGGAAGAGCTTTGTTATTCATTGGACAATTCCATTGCTGATGGCCAGTGTTTCCACAAGTATAACAAGCACCAGGTGGACGTGGAGCAATGTAGCCAGGGACTCCGCCAGGCGCTCCAGGGTAGTTGTGGTTGTAGCCCCTGGGAGCCGCAGTGAAGGAGTTTGGTGGCCTTGGTGCGTAGCTTGAAGGTCTTGGTGGAGCAGGGAGCGACGGTGGGGTGTTAGGAACCCAGACACGACGCTTAGAAGGAGCTGTCATAGCAGAAGAGCTTGCTGTATCACGGCTGTGTTTCTTTGACTCCTCAAACACTTGCCTACTTGCTTCTTCCTGCAGAGCTGTGTGTTGAAGTTCCAGGAAAGATGCTGGCCTTGCATGAGTGATTGCATATTTGATGGAAGCATTGAGGCCTTGCCGAAACCTCTTTTGCTTCTTCTTGTCATCAGAGATCTCATCGCCACCATAACGAGACAGGTTCATGAAGTTTCTGATGTAGGTGTTGACATTGTCAGTGCCCTGCTTAAGGTTGAGAAACACTTCCTTCATTCTTTCCATGACAATTTCTGATAGATATTGCTCTTTGAAAGCAGCAGTGAATCGCTCCCAAGTAGGCTGAAAACCAGAAAGATCTGCCTTGAGGTAATTTTCCCACCAGAGAGCTGCATCTCCCTTCAGAAGGTGAGTAGCACACTTGACCCATTCTTGCTCGGGAACATCCGCAGTGATGAGCAACCTTGACACTTCACGAAGCCAATCATCCGCATCAAGTGGCTGATCAGACACTTCAAATTGACGTGGGTTGAACTTGAGAAAACTCTTGATGTCTCCTCGCTTGGGAGGTGGAGGTAGCGGAGCAAACTCATTCCTCCTCACACTTTCCTCGAAGCGCTGCTGGTTTTGCTGCATAGTGCCCAAAGCATTTGCAATACTTGCCAAAGCGGCCCCAAGTTCAGGTGGTATATCCTCCTCAGAACGGCGTGGTGGTGCCATCCTGTGATTGATATAAAACACAAGTCAGTACTATAATGGAGAATGATAATAATCCAAAATAGTACCAAAATGGAATTAATCAAGATTATAGAATGCAATTCACTCAGGTGATATGAAAATATCAACAAAGTTCAAAGCACTAGAAGATATTAAGCATAACACACACGACTGAACAAGGAGTGTGGTATACAAACTAACAAAGAAAAATTTTCCGCAAATTTTGGCATTAAAATACCACTAAATGCGCAAAACCACTTAACGAATCAAGATTAGCAACTCTACTAGTTCAATATACAAAAGCAAATGACAAAAGTAGTGGTATGGTCGCGACTCCATCCCGCACTCAAATCATTACTTCGCACATGAATCAGTAAAACACATATCCCAACAACTTCTTCTTAAGGTGAACCTAAAGATTGGTAACTACGGAAAAGAACACCCCAACAAGATAACGTCGGATAACAAAGAGTAAGATAGATCGCATCGGTGTACAACGAATCAGAATAGATCGCGTCGGTTTACAAAGGACTGTCGGTAGGGAATGTACCAACAGTTGATAACCAAAAGGCAGATAGAGATAACATTTGAATGCAACAGATAGACAAGGAATTCACACACACACACACGAACACACACACAAACATAACCTATGGTACTACGGAACCCAGAACACGTGAATCCTAGTTTGAAGTTTAGAAGAGGATTGAAAACGTTACACTTCCTTACCAGAAAAAGGTGGGTGGGTGGGTAAGAAGAAAAATGGAAGCAATCTTACTCTCACGTTTGTTTTTCCCTAGTATACATAACTACCAAAATATTTGCTAGACAGACAACGACCATTTTGGCTGAGACCCTGAAGGGCGGGATGGCTCTGATACCAATTGTAACTACCTCGGTGAATTACGCTCTTAGTTAATGCCTGGATGAACGAAAGTGGTTAAAATAGTACGGTGGGGCCCAGGGCCACTCACGGTAGACCTTTCGGCCGTCCTAACCACTTTCAGTCAACGGGACAAGAACGAGCGGCGTAATCGGCAGGCGAAGGGATCAAATACATACACAAATGAGTATGTATGCAAGCCACATACAACAGTACATCAGAGCCATTCCATCTAAAAGAAATAGAAATATTGCAACGCCATACGGCAAGATCCAAATGTCCTAGATAGATATAATAATTTAGGATAGCTCCTCATACATCACACATCAGAGTATCAGGCGGAAGCGGAAAACAAGATCCGAGTACGGATAAGAAGCAAATTGGCATAAGATGCCCCATAAATAAACACATTCCGCCCACAGATCACACGGATCCCCGTTCCCGGAATCTCTACACCGAATGATCGTTGCCAACATCATCTGACGCTTCCACCCAGTATCCATCTTGCGGGTACACCTGTTCATCTGAATCAAACAATTTATCGTGTGAGACCCTAGGGGTACTCAGCAAGTCTTTATGCCACTAAAGGGGACACAACCTGGGGTGACGCAATTGCAGCAAAAGATAATACCTAACAATTCTATAGAGACTCGCTAACCTTCCGCCTAACCAATGATAGACGGAAGTCCGTGAATTAAGATCAACAGTTATAACAGTATAGTTAACAGATCCATCCTCCTCCTCGCTTACCAACGAGGAAGCGGACGAACAACCCCCATCATCCGTTGGCAGTTTTATTATCCATTCCATGAGTATTGCGCTATTTACTAGTCAAGTACTTAGTCAAATTAAAAGCGGTACTTTAGTTATACTTGTCTATGATCGAGAAACTGTGCTCCAAGTCGTCCATAACCGCGGACACGGCTTTCAGAAAGATTTACCCTGCAGGGGTGCACGAATAGCAACACACACTCGATCAACCTCGGAAAAACCAAATTAAAACCCAACGAGGCATTCACGACAAAGCAATCACAGGATTCAGAAATATTTCAGGGGGCCACCCCATTAAGCTACCCGCAACGAAGTTGGCCGGCTCCGAGACGGACCCAAGGTTTGTGTCAATGGCTGTAAACGACTGGGAACCCGAAAATGTGACTGGGCTTGTCGATACCGCGAAAACATTCCACAATCCAAAACAGTACAGGTGCTCCACGCACAATCTTAAATAAAGCAGTAACATGGCATAAGTACAGGATAGTAATAAAGCCCCAAACTACTTGTGGCCCCAAGAAATAAGATTGAATCAAGCTCTGGCTCAGGGGGGTCCATAGGCCTCCCGGATGTGGATAGTGCGAATAGTCAAGGAACAGGAATCAAGTACTCGGGGTCCTACGGGACACAAGTGAGCAGGAAAAACCAAATAGCAGATATTGCTCACCGGTGCCTCTTTCTTTAGTTATCCCATTACTACTCAGGTTATGTTGTTTAGGTACCTCGTTATCCATCCGACACTCACATACCCTACTCATGCTTTTCTACGACTCGCATGGCTCAAACAACTCCTGTAGTAATGGCTCATGGGACCGGAACAGGCTTAATGTGGTTTAAAAGTAAAGGCTATGCAGTACTTGGGATTCAATTTTATGCAACCGCGACTCAATGATGCAAGAATAAGATAGAGGCAATAGGTACTGTATGTATGCAAGCATGTGGTAGTGCTTGCCTGGCAGCTCAGTTGAAGCGAGAGATGGATCTGGGTAATACTCCTGTGATTCCTGATAATTCTCCTGCTGGGCGTCTATTCGAAGAAGAACCAAACAAACAAGGGCCAACATAAATAAAGTGCGCAAGCATATAAATTGAAATGCAACAAGCAACCAAGCATGCCATGATGAATGATGCACAATTTACATGGCATTGAAGTAGCATGGCAGAGGTGAGGTGTGGATACAAGAAGTAAAGCATTTTATCATTTATTTGCCCAAGTTTTATTGTCTTAAACGGTTCAGATTTTAGATGACAACATGATGCATGCTTCAATTCAGAACAAGGATTGCATAAATAGAACGGGCTCGTCGCGCTGATCGAGTTAGACATATTATTTGTCAAATTTGGAGTTATAAAACAAAAGTTATTAATTAAATAAGGAAAAGGGCATTTTATTGTAATTTTAGTCAACTCGAAATTTAAAGTGTTCAAAATATAATTTTAAGGGCATATTTGAATTCCTCTCATTTTTCTGATTCCAAAACTTATATTATTTGTATTATTTGGATTTGTATTTTAAAAATTATTTGAATCTGAAAAGAATTTGAATTTAAATTAATTTGGAAAAGATTTGAATTAAAACAGACTCAGGCAGAAACTTTTTATACCCAGGCGATATCGACCCCAGACAATGACAGGTGGGGACAACGCGGACTGGGGCCACGCGCGCGCGAGAAAACGTGTTGCACCGGGCAGAGGCTAGCCGCTGACACTGACAGGCGGGACCAGCGGCGGAAGGCCCACGTGTCAGCGATGCGGAAGACAGGGCTGACAGGTGGGGCTGCAGCTGGACCGCGGGTTGTGTCTGAGAAAACGGAGGGGTTTTCTGCTAAACTACCAGGGCGACTGACTGGTGGGGTCGTTGGAGCGCGGGTTGCGGAATCCAAAAAGGTGGGGGGCTTTTCGCAAAACGACCACGCGCCCGTACTGTTTTTCTTCTCCCACGTCTGGCGAGGGGAATCGGCGCGCGGCGCGAGCGGGGATCGATCCTGGGACGCGGGCGTGCGCGAGGAGGGTGCCAACCGATGCGGTAGTGCTAGGGGAGCTGTCTGTGAGGAGGGCGCGGGCTAGTTAGGGCTGCTGCGGCGCGGGAAGACCTGCAGACTACGGCGAACTCTGGCGCACTGAGAGCGTTCGACCAAACGCACGGCGAGTCTAGAGCGGTACGGCGAGGCGGAGGTTGTCAGAGAGGAAGGGATGCTCACCGCGGGTCGCCTGGTGGGCTTGGATCGGCGCGAGGAGCGGCGGATCGGCGAGGTCGCTGGCGTCCCGTCGGCTAGGGTTTCGCGTCGGGCGTCGACGTACTGGCGCGCGGGGGAGCTTCTCGTCCACGACGGCGTGTACTGGGCGACGCAGGGGGATGTCCTCGATCTGCCAGGCCACTTCCACGACAAGCTTGACGGCCGGAACGAGGAGATGGCGGCGGTAGACGGCGGTGACTGGCGGCAGATGGGGACGACGGTGGAGAAGAAGGGGAAGGAGGGGGCGCTCTGGGGCGGATCTGGGCGAGCCCTGAGAGCCGTGGGGAGGAAGGGAAAGGCAGGGAGAGAGGGAGGAGAGCAGCTGGGGCACGGCAGGGATAAGGTGGCTCGGTGCCACTTTTTTTTTTCCATCTCCTCCTCGAGCACGTGCTCGGCCGGCTGGGGCTGGTCCAGGGCGAGGCAGTGAGACTGCAGGGTGGGGCTAGCACGAGGGAGGGCAGGTGGGGATAGCTCGGTCAGAGAGAGAAGAGGGAAGGGGCTCGGGTGAGCTCGGGCTAGGGTTAGGGTTTTGGGTTAGCTAGGTTAGAGAGAGGAGGGCTAGCTAGGGTGGGGCCAGGGAGAGGGTGGCCGGTGTGGTGCCCAGGGTGGAGAGAGAGAGAGGTGTGAGAGAGAGATAAGGGAAGTAGGTTAGAGTTTAGGAGAAATAAGGTTAGGATAATTTAGAGAGAGAGAGAAGATAGCTAGGTTAGGTTTTAATTAGATATTTAGGTTTTTATCTTGTTTATGAAGCTAAACCAAGAAGACACCTTGGTTGGATTTTGCATGGGCTAAAGTAGAGAAGAAACTATAAAGAAAGAAGAAGAATAGAATTAGGTGGAAAAGCTCTCATGTGATCATACATGTAGATAAATAGAAAAGAATGTGAATGGTGTGAATAAAACCAACTCAAGTGGAGCATGGTGGAGGCTAGAATGATCATGAGGTGGGGTGGAAAGAATTTCAAGAAAAAGGAAAAGAAAAACATTATGGCTAGGCCTCATATGATTCATGCATGGAGAATAGAAATAAGAGGAAAAAGAAATGGGTGAGACTAAGATGGTGGAGTAAGGGAGGTAGATGGTTTTCCCAAGATAAGATTCACTCAAACCAAAGAGAAACCAATGGAAGTAAAAGGTGGTGGAGAAGCTTGCATGGCCCATGCAAAAATAATAACACCATTATTTATTTTGTGACAACAATAATAATATGATGGCATTAATCTTATGCATTTCCAAGAAGTGGAATAAAACCAAGCAAAGAATTTAGAGGATTTAATCCACCCCAAACTACATGAGCTAGAATTAAAATATCAAAGAAAAAGAAAGACAAGCTCATTGTTAAAGGGATGGTGGAATTATAAAGTGGTGGAAGAGAAAGGTGGTGGAATGGAATAAAAGATATGCCCCCAACTCAACTTGGGCATTTAGACAATATATCAACAACCAAATACAATATCAAGAGGCAAATACAATTTATAATGCATGTGAGAGAAGAACCAAAAGAAAAAGGAGTTTTATATGATGCTCAAATGCAAGGTGGCATGATGACATGAGCATGATATAATTATGATGCAGCAATAATATATATAAAGTAGCCAATATCTTACTAGGACAAGTAGCATTACAATTGTTAGACAATTGGGGTGCTACAAGTACGCCGACGAGCATACGCCGAGGGCTAAGCCTACACCGATGGCAATCGGGGGCTACGCCGACGGGCCCTATCCGTGAAGGGAGCGAACCCCGACAACCCGGATAGAGTGGATTCATTTATTAACACAGTAACAGTGACCTCTCCGGCTTGGACAAACCATTCATAGGCTATCTACAAGACGAAACTTTGCTCGCCAATGAAGTCGAAAGCCGGCAAATAGTGCGCAGAGCAAAAGGCTACCTCATCATTGACAGCTAGCTTTACAAAAGAAGTACCACAAGAGTTTTCCTTCAATGCATCTCCCAGCAGCAAGGTATCGAAATCCCTAGAGAAATACATCTCGGAGATTGCGGGCACGATGCCGCTCCCCGATCATTGGTGGATAAGACCTTCCGACAAGGATTGTACTGGTTAACTGCCATG
Organism: Avena eriantha; assembly: GCA_910589775.1. Lineage (NCBI taxonomy): Eukaryota > Viridiplantae > Streptophyta > Magnoliopsida > Poales > Poaceae > Avena > Avena eriantha. The sequence goes on along the minus strand of OU342741.1, from coordinate 459,231,459 downwards.
GCGGACGCCGACAAGTTGGTACAAACATGCCTTGGGTGTCAAATCTATGCAAGACAACCAAGTGTTCCAGCTGAAGAATTGTGAACCATACCAATAACTTGGTCGTTTGCAGTCTGGGGGCTGGACATGGTAGGGCCTTTGAAGATAGCATCTTGTGGATTTACACACTTGCTAGTAGCAATGGACAAGTTCACAAAGTGGATTGAAGCTAAACCCATTAGAAAGCTTGATGGGGCAACAACCCTAAAATTTGTCCGGGATCTAGTGGTGAGATTTGGTCTCCTACACAGCATCATCACCGACAATGGAAAAATTTTATCTCTCAGAGAAGTTGAGGAGTACTGTCATGAAAAAGGCATCCTCCTTGACCTAGCATCTGTGGCACACCCACAATCAAATGGGCAGGTTGAAAGGGCCAATGGACTAATTCTGCACGGAATCAAGCCACGCTTAGGGGCACCGCTTCATAGGGCAGCTGGAGCCTGGGCAGATGAATTACCATCTGTCTTGTGGATTTTACGAACGACACCCAACAGATTCACCGGCTTGACTCCTTTCTTCATGGTTTATGGAGCAGAAGCGGTCCTCCCATCCGACATTCTCCATGATGCACCAAGAGTTTCCGCCTACAAGGAGGATGACGCTGAAGAATCTAGACGCCTAGCTATGGACCTACTTGAAGAAGAGCACGTGCTGGCATGCCAGAGATCCGCCATCTACCAGCAGAAGCTCGTGGCTACCATAGTCGCTGTGTAAAGCATCGCTCGTTTAAAGAGGGGGATCTGGTGCTTAGGCTCAAATAGGAGAAATCACAGAAACTATCCTCGTCCTGGGAAGGACCGTTCGTCATAAGCAAAGCATTACTAAATGGTTCCTATTACCTCGTCAATATCCACGAGTTGAAAGATAGGCCAAAAATCGCAAGCGCAAGCAACGTGACTCCGATGATGATTACCCGGAGACAGATCGACCATGGAACATAGCACAACTAAGTCCCTTTTACACTTAGCACATTTACATTATGTAATAAGTTTCTTATATGATCAATGAAATAAAGCATTTGGTTCACTCATATTCTCTGAGTCTTTTAACTCCTTTAGTTGTTCATTTTTGGATCATATAAACCCTTTATGTGTAAGTTTGCATTTGCACTTGTGAAAATTCCGCCTACGGGCGTTAGCTTAAGTTTCCTAGTCTACTCGTTTTCTGAAGTTTTTATGTGGATTCTAGAGTAGTGACTTCTCAGCACTCAAAGACGGCGATTTTGCTCTTAGGTTCTTCACGGTGCTATTAAGCATCATCACCTAAGGGCATAGTTCTGTGCTGCGAGTCTTCCGTCTCACAAAAGGTCAAGCATACGAACTAGAATAATGGATAAGCCAACACTTGCTTAAAAAATATACATATGCTGGAAACAGATAAGTAGTAGGAAACTTGAGTACAAGTTTTTCCGCCTGAGCAAAACATAAGGTTTTTCCGCATACACCTCGCAGAAATACATTTAATACAAAGATTGTTTTTATGGCTCAGCTGCAGGGGGCTTCGTGATGGCATCATCAGGAGAGCCAGGCCAGGAGAGCTCGTCAAACTCGGAGTGAGATGGGCTAGACTCAGACGAGGCCATGTCTTTGTCAAGGATCTCAGCAGGCACAAAGACATCTACATTGACCATTCTGGCAATCCTGGTGTCAAAGCCAGAGAGGGAATTCCAAATAGCATCGCTATTGATCTCCCTCCCTTCCTCATCCAGCTTGGGAAATCCGGAGGTCACCAGGTTGATGTCGGCGTTGTTGTAGTGTGCCTTGACCAAAGACAGGGACATCCTAGCACCAGCCCAGACGCAAGAGGCCTTCCAGTCCTTGACCATCTCAGGAGCTCGGTGCAGGATCTCCGCGTACTTGGCTGTTGATTCTGCCGCCTTGATGTTAATCCCTAGAGGCTGGGCTATCTCCTTGGCTTGGGTAATGGCAGTGCTGACAAAGTTGCCAGAAAGAATCATGCATTCCTTGGGATCTGGAGCACCTTCACCCAGGCTGGCTAAGCCAATGGGAGTTATGGTTTGCACAAGATACAAGGACCAGGAGTACAAACAAATCGAATGATTATCCAAAGTACAGAAATGACCACTGAGAAAGGTTACCAAAGATGCTCATCTCCGCTTGCTTGCATGTCTCCGCCAAGGCATCCCACTCCTTCTAGACTATCTTGTACACCTCAAGGTTCCTAGCTTTCTACACTTTGGCAGCTTGGTTCCGCTCCTTGAGTTGCACAATTTCGTCCTTCAGGAAGGCTCAAGAAACAGACTCTGGCTATTTTTGATCGGTTGCTTCAGGAAGGCTATTTTACCCTGTTCAAGGTCCAGCTCCTTTCGCGAAGCAGCAAACCTCTCATTGGCTGTAACCCTCATTTATTCTCATTCTGCAAACAAACAAGCATGTTTAGTTTCTCTAGAGCATCTAGTCGGAACTATATAGTTTCAACTACACGCTCGGGGGTTACATCGCATGTTTTTAGTCAGCAAGTATGCTACTCTTAGAGCATCTAGCCGGAATTCTTCTAATTTTTCGCCTAGATGCTCGGGAGCTACACTATCAAGTTCTACTCTTAAAGTTCTTTGGAGCACTCAAGCCAATAACCTTTGTTTATCCGCCTAAGAGCTGAGGGGCCATAGAGGGATATACTACACAAAATAAACGAAGTGAAGTTCAAAAGACTTACAATGGCAATAAGCTTGAGATTGTTGGCCAAATTGGCATATGAGGTGTGTAAGATGCCGGCATTGTTATATACGGCATCCGCCTGCGCAGTGAGGTCATCTAGGCACAATGTCGGAGGAGTTGCTGCCAAAGGAGATGTTGATGCCAGAGGCATGGATGATGCCCTAGATGCCTGTTGCGTCTTCAAAACAGATGATGGCTCAGCAGCTCCCGCCTTAACCGTCGCCTCCGTCTCCGCCTCTTCCATCACTTGTTTCCCTTTCTCAGTGGCATCCTTTGCTGGAGCTTCAGTCACTTTGGAGGAAATGCTGTCCTACGTTGCTTGGCTGCTGGGAACAATGTCTGCCTCGACAGAGCCTGAGATATCAAGGATTGGATTGACATCTGTCTCCATGGCGGAGATCTTAGGGATGACGGGGGACGAAGGCCTAGCAGGGCCAGCAGAAGGCTTGGCGACAGGGGTGGGGGGAGAAGTAGCGGGAGAGGGCTTGGCGGCCACATCTCTGGTGAGCATGTCACGCATATTTTTTGACCCTCCAGCATCTCTGGAGGATCGCTTCAAACTAACACCGGCTTTCCTCCTTTAACATACGAAGTATAAGTACAAGAGTTGAAAAAAGGTATGAACTAAAAAGTACAAGTCAGAGAACACTCACTCCACCGCAGGAGCCTTGGTAATGGGAATGCCAGTGGATTTCTTCTTCTTCTCCGCCTCTAAGGCAGAAGTGGATTGTTTGGAGACTCCACTCTCTGATTTCTTCTTCTTCTTAGCTTCGACAACAATGTTAGAGGTGGAGTTCTTCCGCTTTCGCGCTACCGGAGCTGGTTGATCCTTGGGGCGTCGTTGTCGGACACCACTTGGATATCCTTCAGCTTGGGGTCATAGACCTGGGTGGCTATCTGATCCGCCGCCAAGGTCGCCAGCTCGGATGCAGAGGAGAGTTAGACTGACAAACTTCAAGTCGGAAAAACCTTAAGTATATAACGAGCAACAAAGGAAACAAAGGCTACCTCTAGGCACTTACCGCAATCGAACATGTCGTAGGTGATCTTGAAGCCATGCTTCCTGTCCATCACCTTGACGATGTCTTTAAGCTGGAGTTTTATGGAGTCAGTAGAGAAGTTATCCCACAAAATTCACATAGGATCCCTCCTCTCTTGAGTGTATTTACACATCAAATATGTGTGATGCTGCACAAGCTGGATCCGCCTAACAAATCAACACATGGCAAGATCCAAGCCCGTCAGACCTCCGTCTACGAGCCATTCAATCCGCCTTATGACATGATTGGCCTTGTTGTCGGAGGGAAGGGAGGCTGGGGTCTTCCATGTAGGAACCTCGGTGGCGGCTCCATCGACGAAGTCGGGATAAGTCTCAAGGCGATTAGGCAGAGGAATATCTAGCATGTAGAAGTACGTGTACTGCTAGTTCTTGCATGAGCCATGCACTACGATGTCGGGGAAGCACCGTCTAGGCCGGATCTTGAAGCTAATGGTCCACAGATCTGCAATTCGTCCTTGGACTCTACGGAGTCCCTCTTGAAGGTAAAAAAGTACACGAACAGATCTAACCTAGCTTTAATGCCTAGGAATCCTTCGCACAAGGCTACGAAGTTGGTAAGGACTAAGATGTTGTTGGGAGAGAGATTGTGGGGGAGTACCAAAAAGTGCCGGAGAACGTCCAAGAAGAAGTCGGAGACTGGAAGGCTTATGCCTCGTACCAGCTGGGCCTTGAGGTACACCTTCTCTCCGGCTTGGGGAGAAGGAACCACCTCTCCGGCCGGCGCCGCCCACTAGACCAACTCCTTCGCCGTGGGGAGATACCCCTCGGTGACCAGTTCCTGCAGATCTTTGGCAGAGTGGTCAGAGCCCCTCCACACCCCCTTGTGGGAGTCGTTATCTGCTTCAGCAGCTTCGGGCGCCGCTTGTTCTTTGTCATCGCCGGTGGTTTCCACCACGGTGATGATAGGGACAACCACCCCTCCGGTGGGACGGTCACTCCCTGTGATGGCTCTGAAATAGCCGCGGGGGTCGCCACCGTCGAAGGGATGGAGCTGTTGGAGGCCATTGCGATGGGGGAGTAGGTGGAGGAAAGAAGGGCTCTGGCTAGGGTTTTCACAGAGGATCTCAAACAAGCGCGCGGCTAGAGGAAGACGACAACGAGGAAGGGAATGCGGGTAAAAGGAAAATAAACTGACCGCGGTGAAAATATATAGATGCCGCGTCAAGATTCGTGTAAAGGGATCTAATAGATAGAGCGTTGCTGACGTGGAAGTGAACATGTGCGGTAATTTTGTCACGTCCTCCGTCTTTGTCGCTTCGCCATTTTGAATTTCGCGTGCGTGAAAATAGCTGATGATTAATTCTCTATTTCTGTGAGTTCCGAGGTAGCGTAGGCTATACCCTATGTCATCTTCCTAACAGTTACAGTGAAGTGTCACATCTGAAGATTCCATCGAAGATAGAGATTGTCCGACTCTAGAAACGAAGACTCAAGGACTCTCCGGCTACATTGCGAAGCCGGAGAGGATTGCAGGGTTCTTTGGGGGACCTTTGATATATTGCGTGACAAATTGCCGGCATCACTTAGAGGGGATATTCAAGGCTCAGTGGGCAAGATAGCGCAAGATTTTAAAGTCCTCCGGGGCTACTGTTGGGGATATGCTAAATGGGTATCCTCATAGCATGTCACCAATCCGCCTAACCTAGGTGGCCCATAATTGGTAGTAAGGCATATGGCATGCTGGACGGCCTAATTAGATGGATCCAGAAGGGAGGCCCATGCCGGATAAAGGAAGGCTATGCAGGAGTCACCGACCTACTCGGAGCCTTGGAGTGCAAGACACGAAAGACTAGTTCGTATTAGTGTAGGACTCTTTACCTTGTCTAGCTAGGACCTTTCCCTGTAAACCCTAGGATCTGGTGCCTTTATAAGCCAGACCTGTGGGAGCCTTTAGGGCACGATAACAACAAGACAACCTAGATTGCTATATACAACGTGCAACACCTCGCACATCGAACCTATCTCTGTAACTCGGCGTATTGCCATTATAGTGATCTATAGCAGGAGTAGAGTTCTGCCACCATTGTGGGACTTGAACCTAGGTAAGCTATGTTACCTCGTACCCGCCAACTCTTCGCCTTACACCATGTCTCTAAACACGCATTGTGAGGACCCCTCAATGGCATACTCGTCGGCAATACCACGACTGACCGCGAGTGCAATTTGACTTGAAATTAAGTGTACTTAGAGTTAAAAATGTCCATATAAGATTAACGAGGTAAACTATTCAAAAAAATTGGAACAAGAAATTCGGAAAAAATGAATTTGTTTTAAGAAAATTTGATATTTTTGAAAAAAACTAGGCCGATGACAAAGCTGTCAGCGTAGCCAAATGGTCGTTAGCCATCTAGGTGGGGCCCATATGGCCTATGCCGACTGCTAGAAGGGCTATGCCTATAGGGCAGTACGCCGACGAACATACGCCGAGGGCTGAGCCTACACCGATGGCAATCAGGGGCTACGCCGACGGGCGCCGGTCGTCGGCGCCTGCCGTGTTTCCTCTAGTGTTTGTGACAACCATCTTACTTTTATGGTTGCCATGCTCCTACTTTTATGGTTGCGACGCTCCAAAATCTTGGTTTGACAAGTTGTAACCGAGACCAAACAAGACTTTAGGGTCAAGATTATTATGAATTGTCTTTCCAAAACTGTCAGGAATTATGGATGTACCATTATGATTCAGTGAATTGTAAAAACACTCTAAATTTAGCATCATCATTATTTTTATACATATGTATGCAGTTGAGGCCGTATACGATTAGCTCGGAACAAATTATCATGTTTTGTCTCGTTTCCTTACATGTGGGTTACCTGGTGATGAGTGATGACTGCAAGTGCACAAATGTAGCTAGTTTCAAAGTAAAGATATCGAACCAATAGAGAGATATTGGTAAAGGTCTCTATGCCCCTCGTTACTATCTACCAAAGGATACTTATAAGCTGCCTTTGATCTCAAGTAAAGGGTGTTTGAAAGCTTTATGGTTGTTTGAAGAAAATAAATTAAAACAAATAAAAGGAAATAAGCAACAAGTTTGTATGAAAGCGTAGTCCAACTCAATAGGGCTAAAATGTTCTCGAGGATGTACGATACACCACTAGCATAGTATTATTGTTATTTGTAATGAAGATAACATACTTCCTGTGTCATGAGATGTGTGGAGAGAGCTCCATAATAATATGTTAACTACAAGGCTCATAGGAGGCAACTTTGTTGAGCCAAGAGTGAGGTCACCTCTAAATAAGCACTGCGATGTCTAAGAGCAGTCACCCATACAAACCACCACAATTAAGGGTTTCCCCGTGGATATCGTAATTACCTTAGGGAGTCCATCTTTTATCATCATTTGACTGTGTAGGTTACGAGCCGGTGCCAATCTATCACGGGGCCATTCTGGGTACGATCTCAAGATACGTCCAAAGGATTTCTCCCTCCCTTTATTCCTAAGGGAAAATGATATGTGGCCGACTACACATACCATCTAATGAGAGAGGTCAAACACAAATCATAATTCTATCATAGACGGGCAAGTCATATGGACACAAGAATAGATCATATTTATTACGCATTCACAATGGCGCTAGGGTTTCTCCATCTCCCCAAGAACAAAGGAACTACTCACACATGGAAGCAATTAACAATATCATCATAATCAAATGAATGGATAAAAGTACAGAGATAGATCTAATGCAAACCACAATTGAATCTGGAATTACAACAAGATCTAATAGATGAGAGATAGGGGTAATGGTGGTAATGGAGATGCAGCGGTTGAAGGAGATATGCCCTAGAGGCAAATAATAAATAGGTTTTTATTGTCATATCTCAATTATTTTATAATAGTTTCATATTATGCTATAATTGCATCAAGTAGAAACATTGGTACATATGTGGTATGAAACAAACCAATTCCCTGGTAGCCTTTATTCATACTAGTTCGTTGGTCATGAGGATGATCTGGGTTTCAATATCATGGGCATTTATGCCAAGTGACAACGAGGTCATATCATTGGTGAATGGTGTGATGGACATTCCTCGAAATATTGCGACATGATCAAGTCATATAGTTCATTGTTGCAATAGCTAAAAGCTAGTCTCCTTTTCCTTAGACAATGAGTTCATATTACTCACTGTTTCCCGAGGCTGCTTTGACTGCATCAAACGTCATCGTGTAATACGGTGATCATAAAGGTGTATGTTAGGTATTCCAAAGTAATAGTAGATAACATGTGACTACAAGAGAAGGATTTTTTCACCCACGTGACAGGTAAGATACATACAGCCGGCTTGGTGAGATTACATCCATATATGTTGCATGTGACTCGGTCATGAGGATGTAATATCACATTAACAAGTAAAATAGAACTTGTCGGTAACGAGATTGAACAGGGTATGTGATACCATTGATCGGATCTCGGACAAGTCGTATCAAAGAAACAAAGGGAAATTGGATTCTACATTTTATGGTTCAAACGACATTGTCATCGTGGAATGCATAGGGGTCACATGGGCATCCCGGGTCCCTCTGTTGATCATTGATATAGATCATGTCTAGAGCATTCCTGAGCCATGAGGGGATACACTTAAGGGTACGATGAGAGAGATCATCAGTAAGATGGAATCACAGCAGAAAAAGAGAAAGCCAGAATTGTTTCGCGGAGAGATCTGAAGTTGTTCGAAGAAAGAATAAAGAAAAAGACCAGAAAAGTGATTTTGGATAAATAGGAATTTAATATACATTTATTATATGTTAATTACGAATTAATATATTCTAAATAATATTTAAATTAAGATTTACAAAGTAACTTTCATATTAGGCCAAATCCTCGGAGGAAAATAGCCTAGGAGAAAAGCTGTAGAAAAATAGAAAAGGGAAAACAGCTAACAACCCACGTGGGCGGCGGATAACTGCCGCCGCACAGGGTGGTACGTAGCTGGGATATGCTGGCGGATGGGAGGCAGATACTTCACGCCACTCAGGGCGGACTGCAGCCGTTGGCTGCCACCACTACGGGCGGGCAGGAGCTAGGCCGCGGACGAGGCCAGCTGGCCCACCTGGGCCGTCGGCTGAGCGCGCACCTGGCAGGCCGCGGTCGTGGACCGGCCCACCTGGGCGACAACCTCCTCGCTGCCTTGCACGCGGGAGACAAGGAGCGGGATGGGCCGCCCAAGGCCCACCTGGCCGGTGCCTGTTGTGCTGGCTGCTGCTTCCCTCTTTTTCCTCTTGGGCTGAAATCGGCCCAACTGGCTAGGACGAAAATTCCTGAGGATTTTCCTTTGTTAATTAGTCCCACATGGCTAACCTAATGGGGAGGGCACACCCCCTCCGCCTATATAAAGGGTTGCCCATGGGTGAGATTAAAACACCAATACAACAATTTGAGAAGTCTTTTAGTTGACTTTCTCCCTCTCTCCCTATACCTTGTGACCATGGCTCCAAGTTTGGGCCGTGCGAACAAGATACACCTGTAGCACGCCGTTGTGCTGCAGGGATTCCTAGCCGCTTATCAACTTCCGCACTCCCGGCAGGATCGGGGAGCCAGAGGTATCATCGTACACCAGATGTGTACGAAGCCACGAGGTGCAACACTTGGGGCACTTGGATGTCGTGAGCCAGAGCTGCTGCACGATGAAGAAGGAGCAAGGGGTGACCTACGAGGAGCCTCGCAGCCTTGAGGTTGGCCATGGGATCGACTACTTCAACCACGTTTCTCTCGGAATGTTAACCATGTACGGTCTACAAGGGTATGTATTCTATATACCCCGGTCATTACCGCATTACTTCATAGATAGATTTTGGGCGTCTTAGAGTTCCATAGTAGGAATTTTTTGTTTTCTGCCACGGAACCCTTCAGTGGTTGGTGATGAAGGGGATGATGCATTTTTCTCCAATGATCCGTGAAGCATCTAGGATTTTGCCCCAACCAAGTTCTTTCTTTAGATCCCTTTCAAATGTGGTTTTTCGTGGTTTATTCTGGCTGTGAATGTCGGATCTGGCTCTCGTCTTCGCCAGCAGAAAGTATTTGACAAGGAGATCACGCTAGCACTCGGTATGGGCGGACAGTATGGGTGGGCTCCGCCCGTACCACCGGTCATTATCGGTACTGATTGCACCTCCTCGCTTTGTATTCTCCCAGGTGCGAAGGTAAATCCATAAAATGACTTTTATCACTTAGAAATATCATATAATTACACAATATGATAGTTACAATTGATATGTTCATATACGAATCAATGATTTGGGATCCTGTTAAAACAAGAACAAAATAGTGCGTGCAAACGCAGTGAAATACAAAGATCCCTACAAAAGGTAAATATGCTTCAATTTTGGACTCATCAACTCCCCCAATCTAGGCTCTTGCTCGTCCCTAAGCAAGATGGTGGCTGATGCACAAGATCATCATGTTCATGAGACATGAGTCGTTACAATAAATGAGGCAGAAATTGAAACAGGAATACACCATCGGATGTAGAGATACTACGGGGGTATTACCATACCCTTACACGTTACATAACTTACAGGCTTCCGCACCTTTTCTAGTATTAATGAAATCATAAGAAGCTGCTAGTGATTCAAAATATCATATAATCACAAAGTTATATAGAGCACTAAGTTTAGTAATGAAGATTCATGATCATTTTCTTTCTTCTACATTTGATTCTTTTGATAGCTGCTCTCTTATTTTTCTTTCAATGATTATATGTCTATATTTTTTACTTTCTCCTCTTTTTATTTCAATATAGCTATTTGATCATGCTCACTACCATAATTCTTCTTCTCATAACTTAATCAATACTTTTATTGGTGTGGAAGTCCCTAAAATCATGACAGTTGTACAAGTATCATAACACTCAACCTAGTTCAATCATCTAATATCATAATCATGAATCAAACATAGCTTCAATTATCATAAAGTCTCACAACTCAATGGATATAAATCTTCTCTTGAACAAAGGGAGCTCGAAGTTTATGCAACTAATGCAAATTTGGGAATTAAAGTTTATCATGCATGTAGAAAAGTAAACATGCTAAAAGCTGTAAGATAGATTACAAGGCTCTCACAGATCCCCCAATCTTGGAATCAAGCCGGTGGATCAAATAATCCATTGCTATCACTTACTCCTTCTTGGGAGTAAAGAAGTCATCATCTTCCTCTTCTTCATCCACCTTGAGACTAAAAGCTTGAGCAATACACGCGAATCGAGTGGACATATCTATGATGCCAACATGCAATTCTTTAATTACCTTTCTTAAGGTCTTCCTCTCATAGGCCATCTCCATGATAAAATTGGCCAGGAGTCGCACTCTACCGTCGGTGTCATCGACATTCTTTTCGAGGTCTTTGCCCATCATCCAGTAAGAGTCAACTCCTTCACCAATAGTTTCAACACAAGCTTTTTAAATCTTTTCAAGGTTCTTAATCTTTTCTCGAATCTCATCTTGGTTTCCCCTTTTCTGGAAGGGGTTCTTGGAGGGGATTTAAGAGAAGATCCTCAAAGGTTATACCTTTAGGGGTTGAGTGGAGATTCTCCTTTGTTCCTTCCTTATTCCATGTGCCTGGGCATCTCCAACTTTTGTGGGAACATGTCTTCCTAGTTGGGGAGTATAACCACTTGTGCTGACTCGTGGGTCAAGGAAGATGAATTATCTCCTTCGAATCCCTTCTTCTTGGCTTGTTTTTCAGAGACGCGCTCCTTCTTGGTCTAGATCTGCTTAATATGAAAAGGCTGCATGGACCTTGAGTGATCAAGTGAGATCTGAGGTTTCCTTGTAAAGAGGAAAAAGCGAGCGTGAGATCTAAAGTATGACAGAAAAGAACAAGAAAGAAGAAAAGTACAAATTAAAGGATGAAATCTCTAGATAAAAGGGGTTAAAGTCGGTCACGATTAATGATACGGGCGGGTTCCTCCCGTACCACGTCCCCGTACGAACTTCTTAGCACCTTTTTACGAATACATGTCGAATAAACGTGAAAGAGGTGGATCCAGTAACGATCATCAGTACGGGCGCATATGCCCGTACGCTTCAACCGTACTGTATCGACAAAAGCAGCGATGGGATTCAGACCATTTAACGACCAATGGTATGGACGTGTCCGACCGTATAGTCCGCCCGTACCAGGTCGAAAAATAGCTCAGAATGTCAGGGAAAACTAACGGAGAGTAATGAAAAAGACAAGATCGACTGAAAAGTTTCCAAAATAGCAAAACTAAGCTAGTAAAACTTTGTTACCTCACTTTTTCTTGCTGTGTTCTTAGACTAAAACCAAAGAGATAAGCTCCACAGTGTTAACCTTGCCAACTCTATAGTGCTTCAATCTCTCCCCATTAACAATCCAGGATGAAGAAGAGGGCATAGTATTTTTTCAGTCTTACCGCTCCCGAAGGATATGCTTCTTCAACTTCATAAGATCCTTCCCACCTAGATTTCAATTTTCCTGCAAAATTCTTAAGCCTAGAGTCGTAGAGAAAAACATTATCTCTATTTTTAAACCCCTTGCCCTCTAATTTTTTATCGTTCCATTTCTTCACCTTTTCTTTAAATATTCTAGAATTTTCATAGGCTTCATTTCTAAGTTCATCTAAAGCATGAATATCTAGGAGTCGTTTTTCCCCTGCAGTTTTAAAGTGTAAGTTCATGGTTTCAATAGCCCACCGAGCCTTATGCTCAAGTTCTAATGGAAGGTCACAAGTTTTACCGTAAACCATTTTGTATGGTGTCATTCCTATAGGATTCTTGAAAGATGTATGACATGCCCACAATGCATCATTAAGCTTCAAAGCCCAGTCCTTTCTTGACATGTTCACCGTCTTCTAAGGTATGACCTTGATTTCTCTATTAGATAATTCCACTTGTCCACTGGTTTGAGCGTGGTAAGGTGAGGCTACCAGATGGTCTACTCCATACTTTTGAAGTATCTTGTCAAAAGTTCCCTTCATAAAGTGAGTTCCACCATCAGTAATCAAAAACCAGGGTACTCCAAAATTGGAAAGATGATGTCTTTGATCATCTTGATGGAAGTGGTTGCATCTGCATGAGAAGTGGGTATAGCTTCTACCCATTGAGTAACATAATCAAAAGCAACAAGAATATGAGTATAATCGTTAGAAGGAACAAAGCGTCCCATAAAATCCATTCCCCATACATCAAATGGCTCTATTACTAAGTTATATTTCATAGTCATTTCCTGTCTTTTACCAATATTACTCATACGTTGGCAAGCATCACAATTTATAACATATTCATGAGAGTCTTTAACCAGTGTAGGCTAATAGAAACACGACTGCAAGACCTTAGCTGTAGTATGATTACCAGCATGATGCCCACCGTAAGGATTATCGGGACAAGCCTTAAGGATGGACTTTGCCTCGTGCTTGGGTACACATTTCCAGATTGTCCCATCTATACCATGCCTGTATAAGTAAGGTTCATCCCAAAAGTAATGTTTTAAATCATTAAAGAGTTTCTTTCTTTGATTGTAATCCATTCCTTTCGGTAAAAACTTGCCTACAAGGAAATTAGCATAATCTGCAAACCAAGGATCACGAGGTTCTATAACTACAAGGTATTCTCCTGGCAAAGATTCGTTAATATGAATAGGATTCTCTATGATTCCTTCCATCTGTGATAGATGGTCGACAATAGGGTTATCCTTTCCTCTCCTATCTACTATCTACAGGTCATATTCTTGTAATAGCAAGACCCACTTAATTAGCCGGGGCTTAGCATCTTTCTTAGCTAGGAGGTGTCTCAAAGCTTGATGGTCATTATGAACTATTACTTTTGATTTGATAATATAGTGTCTAAATTTATCACAAGCAAAAAACAACAGCTAGAAATTCTTTCTCGGTTGTTGCATAGTCCTTTGATCCCCATTAAAAACTCGACTAGCTTACTGAATGACGTTGATATTCGGTCCATCTCTTTGTCCTAAAATAGCCCTAATGGCATAGTCACTAGCATCAAGCATAATTTCAAATGCTTCATCCCAATTAGGTGGTTGAATGACCAGTGAAATTAGTGCCGTTTTTAACCGTTCGAAGGAATCATAGCAATCTCTATCAAAGGTGAAAAGGGTATCTTTATCTAAGAGACGAGTTAAAGGGGCAGCTATTTTAGCGAAATCTTTAATAAAACATCTATAAAACCCGGCATGTCTCTTTACTCCCTTTATATCTTGCGTGATCGACAATGTTTCTAAAGTAACCAAATTTGAATTATCAATCTCAATGTTCTTTTAAGAAACATTATGCCCGAAAAATATACCTTCCCTTACCATGAAGCGACATTGCTCCCAATTGAGAACCATCTTGGTTTGTCTACATCGCCGCAAAAATTTATTAAGGTTATAGAGACATTGCTCAAAAGTAGTTCCACAAAAAACAAAATTGTCCATAAGGACCTCCATTGAACTTTCCACAAAACCGTCGAATATTTTTAGAACACACTCTTGAAAAGTAGCAGCTGCGTTACACAAACCAAAAGGCATTAATCGATAAGAATAGGTTCCATAGGGACCGGTAAAAGTAGTTTTTTCTTAATCTTTAGGCTGGATAGGTATTTGAGAATTGTCGGGGGGGGGGGGGGGGGGGTAACCCCCCGGTAGGCCAAGACGGGACCAACCGACCGGCTCCAAGGAGCACATGCCGTCTGGACCTAGATCAAGGGATCACAGCCCGGTGGAATCCCCACCCAGCCTGCATTCAAGTTTCCTCGGCTGGCCCGTCTAGCCGGGTAGCCAGAAGAACCGGTTGGAAGGCCACTCCTAGCCGGCCGCCTAGGATCCGCTGGTCATGGTACGGTGGGGATGATGCTCCTTCTTGAGCGCACCCTTGACCGGTAAGGCTGGCGGGCCTGGCCGGCGCTACTGGACAACTGCGCGAAAGCTGGAGGCTAACGAGCAAAGCAAGGGCTGACGAGGAAAGCCCGGCTTACACATAAAGAACCGACTGATGAATAATGAGTCAGATGACAAGTAAAGCAGGGGCACTGGACACTGAAGCGTGGACCTCCGCTATACTAGAGGCTTGACTGGACCCGGGCCTACCATTTAGCCTATCTAGCTGGCCCACTTTGTAAGGCCCAAATCCAAATAGTAAACCCTAGAACCCACCTTGTAAGCTGCCTCCTCAACCTGTATATAAAGGGGGTTAGAGCTAGGGTTCTTGGTAGGCAGAAAATACACACAAGAGGAAGGACTTAGACAATTCCAAGCAAGCAGTAGCTAAGGAAACAGCTCAAGGAGTATCTGTATTGGGCATTCGCCCCCTTTGATAGTAGATCCTTGCAGGAGTAGGAGTTTTACCTCGCCAAGAGGGCTCCGAACCTGGGTACATCACTGTGTTTGCAGTATTTGTGCCCAACCCGTTGCGAGTAGCCACCGATAGCATCCTGATTGTCCCCTTCATGCTATCCCCAATGTTACTGCCGTGTTCCACACCACGATAGTTGGCGCCCACTGTGGGGCACAACGCTTCGGTTGGGATCATCTTTCGCACGAGACTTCCACTCGTCGCCAGTGAGCGAGTCGCCTCTGGCCTCGTCCTCACTCTCGGCTCCTACGACTGCGTCCTCGACAACACATCCTACTTCGCTGAGGGGGTTTTCCCAAGCGGGGGCTCCATCATGCACTTCGGAGAGCACCGCATCTACGTCGTCACCATCCCTGAGGCCTTCCCTCGTGAGGTCGTCACCATCTTCGGCGCGCCTCCTGCTCCTCTTACCTCGCGCATCTCCAATGGTAGCGTCGAGGTCATGATGGCAGGCTCGGTCGAGAACCGTCGCCCACCTCTGGAACGCAACATGGACATCTGCACCACTAACTCACGCCTCCTGAACCCGGACTTGATCAACGTGTCCATCGAGCACCTCCGCAACCCCATCACCCCCATCGAGGTGGATCCAGCTGCAGCTACGGTGGCCCTGGAGACTGCCCGCCATAACCTTCTGGAGGAAGCTGGCAAGGTGGCGGCCGCCCAGCGACGGATGAACGCCACCATGCGGGAGTAAAACATCGTGCACGGCTTCACGCGCTTGCCTGGCACTAGCCGCCTGGCCCAGCCACAAGGCCGGAACCTTGGTTCGGAGATGGATCGGGCCACTGATCCGCGCACGCTCGCGGTGCAACTGGTCTACAGCACCCCCGCCAAAAACATGAGGGCCACGGAGGCGGTAGTTGTAGAGCTAAGCCACCTGGAGGGCGAGGAACTGCTCCATCAATAGGCGCGTGTCCAGCTCCTCGTGGTCACAGCGAACAAGCAGAAGGCTGAGGTAGAACTCAGCATGGCTGGCAACAACAGAACCCAACCGGCTCGCTGGATGGCAGATCTGGCTATAGGTGGCAGCACGACATCTTCCCCAAACGGAGCGAGGTAGAGCAACCGCCCACGCGGTGGATCTGCAGGCCATGGGCACAATGCCCGTGACGCAGCAGCTTTTACCAGCAAAAACCGCGAGCCGGCCGACGAAGCTAGAAAAGGCCAAGCGCTACCCAAGTCCCGCCTATCTGGCCGGCTAGGACCGCTCGAGCCAGATGAACAGCAAGACGAGCGTGCGCGAATCGACCTGCTGGTCCAGTCACGCGCGCTAGAGGAAGAAAGTCCAGTCGGTCCAAGATGCTTCGGACCACTCATCCGGAACGAGCCATTTCCAAAGGGATTTTCGCTCCCAAGGGATACGCCGAAGTACAACGGCTCGGTCTAGCCGAAGGACTGGCTGGTGGATTACACCACCGCCATATGCATCACCAACAGCAACCACCGGGTAGCTGTACGCTACGCCCATCACATGCTCCTCGACTCAGCTAGGACGTGGCTCAACAACCTCCTCGACAACAGCATCAACGCTTGGATTGATTTCTAGCAGGCATTCATTCGCAACTTCACCGACACCTACAAGTGCCTAGGCTGTCCTAGAGAGCTTGCTCTGTGTGTGCAGGGCACAGATGAATCCGATCAATCCTACATCACCTGATGGACGAGCATGCACAACTCCTGTGAGGGGGTACGTGAACATCAGGCGGTTGATTTCTTCATCAACGGCTGCAGAGACGGCACTATTCTCAAGCATAAGCTTCGCCGGGTGGAACCCACAACCGTGGCACAGACCATGGCCATTGTCGTGGAAATGGCCACGGCAGTTGCTGCTACTAGCAGCGATTGATTGAATCGCGGGTGAGAGCTGGCGGCCATCTGCGGTGCGAGATGGGGGCGGATGCACATGGTTTACCCAGGTTCGCCCCCCGGAGGGTAAAAACCTACTCCTGCTAGATTAGATTGATGGAGAGCGAGTTACAGGGGTGGCGAGCTCGGCGTCTAATCAGCAAGTCGCTTGAAGGGGTGTATGATGGAACGTAAGTCCTCAGAGTACCCTAGGGAGGTTTATATATGAGGCACCTCGCTAGGATTTACAGTTTACAACCGAACAAGATATGGATTCGGAGGCTTTGACCTAATCTGACTGGGCTTCAAGTACGCTTCTAGGCCTCTAGTCTCCAGTCGCTAGGCCTTCTCTTTAGTCGCATTACAGTCGCCGTCCTGTAGGCCCACTCGCGAGGCCTTTGGCCCAATCGGAACGTCCTGTTGGGCATACCCCGTTCGGCATATCCCCATCAGTATTCCCCGACGCCATCGTTGATTCAAGCGTATGTGTTCATTTGGAGGTCGGAGTAGGCGAGTCCAATTTGGAAGCCCAGTCGAATCGGCGATGGACTCCACCAGAACCAAAGAAATTTTCCCCAGGTTTCTATTCACTGCTTCGGCGAATGCAACCGCTGCCAAGTCGCTGCTTCAGCGAGTGGATAGGGCTCAGTTGCAAGCGAGTTGAATGAAGGAGTTGGACTCTCAACTTGGTCAAACTATCCGTTGGATAGTACAACGGTAACTTTGGCGCAATTACCGCGGGTAACGGCTACCCCGAGATTAGCGGGTAGTAACCCCTTATATTCTTCATTCTCGCGCATCCATTTCTTCTGTCTTCTCGTGATCTAATCCCTTCAGACCAAGCGATCCTGCATCATTCCTGATGGCACCTCCGAAAGGTTCATGGGGAAAATCCAAGTGCACCGTAGCACAGCTCAAGTCCTTCGAGGACGTCAGAGTCCTCCATAAGGGGAACTGGCGGGTCCCCGCGTCTTCCGAGATCGAGCCGAAGCCACGCGCCAGCGAGTTCATCTACTTCCTAAGCCACATGGAGAGGGGCTTGGGGTTCCCCACTTCGCTATTCTTCCAGCATTTATGCGCGTACTATGAATCAAGCCATCGGATCTCGGCCCGCACAGCATCGAGTAGCTGGCGATCTTCGTCACCTTCTATGAATGCTACCTCGGCTGCAGGCCGTACATCCCATTGTGGCTGGAGCTGTTCCACGGTCGCATCAGGCGCGAGGTGTCCATCGGCCTGATGTTAGCGGCCGGCGGCGTCACATTTCAATTGAAGCCGAAGGCCAACTTCATCAAGCTTCTGCTGCCGAAGAAGGCCGCGAGCGAGTGGAAGAAGAGCTGGTTTTACGTGAAGGAGTCCACTCCCTCCAGCGAAGTGGTGCTACCCGAGTTCGTCGCAGAAAGGAGTGAGCCTCACCGACTAGCGGCGAATAAGCTCCCCGATGATCAGAGGATGGCCGCCGTGGAGATGATGGGCCAAATCCAGAGGCTGAAGGACCAGGGGCTGTCATCGATCAACCTATACAACTGCTGGCTCGGGCGGTGTCTGGTCCCACTAGCGGCTCGACCGCATTGGATGTATGAGTACAGCGGGAAGCATGACCCCTCTTGGACCAGCAAAGAGTCGTGGGACGCCGAGGATTATAAGGCTGCTCTGAAGAAGATCACCGACGCGAAATTTACAACCACGTCGGTCGGGCTCACCCCGTAAATCCCGATGAAGAATGAAGCTCCCACAGTAAGTTTTCCTCCCCCAAATTTCCTTTTAGTCGTGATTCCTGTGGTGCAATTTGCAGTCGCATCATTCGATACTTATTTGTGGCTACTCTCAGTGGTTCCAGGTTCTGGAGGGTTGGCTCCCCCCGCTCGACGAAGAGGTCCCCCAGGAGCTCGAAGAGCTCTCCAAAGGAGAATCCTCCAAAGGCGACGATGAAGAGAGGGAAGTTCCTCCCCCAATGCCTACCGCCTGCAAGACTCGCATGTAGAAGCAGCGCGAGTTCGAGGCGTGTCGTAGACTCGAAGAGCACGAAGAAGGGGACAAGATCGTGCAAGAGCACACTTCTCGGCGCACGGTCACACCGGCAAAGCCCGCACGCAAACCGATGTCACCAGCAAAGAAGCCAACGTCACTGCCCAGGTCGGTGGTGGTGTTCGAGTCAGATGACGAATCTGATGATGACGTGGCTGAAACCTCGCACAAGATCCTAGAGGGTGCGATTCCGATGATGGGATTGGAGGCTGAGGAGACCGAAGTGGCGGTATAAGTTCCTCTTGTGGTGATCGCGCCGATGGATTCGATGGTGCCAGAGCAAGAAGCGGCTGAGGCCACGGCTTCGAAGTCGCCGCAACCTTCGGGAGAGGCCACATCTTCGGAGCCGGAGATTCCAGTGACCGCAGCTTCGTCATCAAGGAAGCCCGCGTTGTCGTGGGCTTCGGATGTCCTCGAGAGAGGCCTCACACGCAAGGTGGGGCCGGAGTTAGACAAGCCTGCCCACATCAGCACGGGGTTGCGCGTTCTTCCGGTCGCAAGTAAGCTTCGAGTTATCCCTTCCAAATCTTGATCCATTTTTGTGTGATTTCTAAGCTAACTTTGGAGGTTTGGCAGGTCTGGCGTCAAGAAGATTGGTCGCCCTTCGGTGGCGAAGATTCCGCCAGTCGCAACCGCAGGGGAAGGCGACCTCCCCAAAAAGAGGAAGCCTACTGCAGACGTCGCGCCTGCGGAGGGCGCAAAGAAGCAGAAAGGAGGTGCAGGCGATGTCGCGACAGGAGATAGTGCCAAGGGGAGTGATCCTGCCGTAGGCGCTGAGGAGGTAGCGGTTACCCAATCGGAGCTAGCCAAAGGGGCCCCGATGACAGAACCATCGGCCCCGACGACTAGTGCCCCGGCTAGGGCCTCTGCAACATTTTCGCGCTTCATGGCGAAGGGTTTTCCGGGTGTGGCGGAAAACTACTCTCCGCAGATGCCGGAGATTGTTTACGAGGACGTTGGGTCTCGTCACGGGCGTACCTCCTTCGTGGTCCATTCGACGGATGCCAGAGAACTTCACAATATGCTCGGCGCTGCTATTTAGGTACGTCCGGTCCTTGAGTGTCTAGTCACTGAATTTCAGCAGCTAGGCACTTAGTTTCTGTTGGTCGCCAGTCCCCGAGTTTCTAGTCGATGAATTTCAGCGGCTAGGAACTGAATTTCTTCTAGTCGCCAGTCCCCGAGTTTCTAGTCGCTGAATTTCAGCGGCTAGGAACTGAATTTGTGTTTTTGCAATAGCCAATTTTTCGTTCTCTTATAGGGCTTGCAGAGGGAGTCGACTGATCAGCAGGACGCAAAAGAGCGTCTAGAGCGTGACATGCGCGTGGTGCAGGAGGCGAACCAGCGACTCCAGGAGACTATTGGTGAGTACTTGATTCATTTTACTGCCGCGAGCTGCTGGTGTTTTGAATTGCTGACAGTCATTTATGTTCTGTTCAGATGATCTTCTGGCTATGATTGCCAAGGCCCAAGAAGGATATGTCCTAGTGGCTGAACTGAATGCGGCAAATGGGCGTATCGACTCGCTAGTCAAGGAGTTGGAGGTGGCGAAGGTGGCCTTGATCTCTTCTGAGGACAGGGCGAAGGCCGCGGTCACTGCGGCTGAAGAGGAGCGGAAGGCCACGGACTCCATCATCCTTGGGATGCTAAATGATCATGCTGCCTTGGAGAAGCACGTCACCGAGAACTGCTGGAAGCTCCTTGGTGAGTCGCTGCTCTTTTTCTCTAATACGTGCGGTAAGTCCCCGAGTGGGGGAATCCGTAGTGGCACTAACATCTGAAGTTGCAGCTATGATAGGGCAAACCGACCCAGTGGTGCAAACCTTCAACGCCTCATAATGTGTGATTGCGACGGTGAACGCGGCCACCGCCTCGGCGTTGTGCGTCCAGGCAGTTCTTCAGGGAATGTCCCCCACCGAGGTTATACCTAGGGGACTAACTGAGGTATGGCGCTATCTGGAGGAGGTGCCTAGCGTCATAGAGTGGATGGCGCGCTCGGCTTTCAGGTGCGAGGCCACCACGGCATTGAGTCTGGGGCTTGCTCACTTCCCCGACGATTTCAATATCGACAACATCACCAACGGCTACCCATCGGCGACTGGCACGGTGGAGATGTCAGAGGTGTTGAAGCTGACCGCCAAAGCCGACCCCTTTGCTGATTGGGTGTTGGCGATGGGGGACTTGCTATCGTACCAGGAGACAGTGGTGGTGCCAGGCAACCCCGAGCCGGAGCATCGCGAGAAGTCGGAGCAGCCCTTCCGGTCGGCGCTATCGAAGTCGCTGACGACCTATCCGACAAACATGTGGCAACCGTTCGTCCGCATCAAGGGTAGTGGTGATGCTTCGTCATCAAGGCCTGCGAAATAGATAGCCTCTCTGGGCAATTTGTAAGCTATGCCCAGTGGCGATTTTTGTAATATGAACAATATTTTGTATGGGAGTAAGAGGAGTCGATCGACTCATAATGCAAGCTTAAGTGTGCGGGGTGTTTAACTTATTTGTTTGAGCGAGTCCCCGAGCGCGTCCGCCCTTTAATGGGGTATAACTCGTTTGTGTACATATGCGTTTACTTTTGATTTTGTGTTGGTTGTCCCTTGCGTCTCTGAAGGGCGAGTCCCCGAGCACGAGTACGATTGTTTGTAGGCGAGTCCCCGAGCGTAGTAATTAGCCGTTTTGGGTGAGTGCCTGTTGCGAGTTGCTGGTGCGTTGTTTGTAACGTGTCTCTTACCCTGGTTCGGAGAACCAGTCGCTAGGCGAGTCCAAGGCAGCTCTCTTACTTGGTGTGTTCCCGATCCGCGTGAGAGTTTTTGTTTGCGAAGTCCTCGTGCGTGGTACTTAACTATTCGAGTCGCTTTGTGCAAGGATGGGAAGGACAGGTCGCTGTGAGAAGCGTTTGCCAGTCGTCTTGGCCCGATGGGCCAATTGAGCTGGGCGACTCTAATGGTGGCTCCGGGTTGGCGTGCGGGCTTCGCCGGCGTGGCCATGCGCCGAGAAGTGTGCTCTTGCACCATCTCGTCGCCTTCTTCGTGCTCTTCGAGACTACGACTCGCCTTGAACTCACGCTACTTCTGCATGCGAGTGTTGCGGATCGTGGGCGCTGGGGGAGGAACTTCCGTCTCTTCCTTGTCGCCTTCGGAGGATTCTCCTTTGGAGACCTCTTCGAGCTCCCGGGGGACCTCTTCTTCGAGCGGGGGGAGCCAACCCTCCAAAACCTGGAACAACTGAGAGTAGCCACAAATAAGTATTGAATGATGCGACTGCAAATTGCACCGCAGGAATTGTGACTAAAAGGAAATTTAGGGAAGGAAAACTTACTGTGGGAACTTCATTCTTCACGGGGATGTACGGGGCGAGCCCGGTCGACGTGGTTGTAAATTCCGCGTGGGTGATCTTCTTCAGAGTAGCCTTATAATCCTCGGCGTCCCACGACTCTTTGCTGGTCCGAGAGGGGTCATGCTTCCCGCTGTACTCATACAACCAATGTGGCCGGGCCGCTAGTGGGACCAGACGCCGCCCGAGCCAGCAGTTGTACAGGTTGATCGAGGAGAGCCCGTGGTCCTTCAGCTTCTGGATCTGGTCCATCATCTCCGCGATAGCCATCCTCTGATCATCGGGGAGCTTTTTTGCCGCCAGCCGGCGAGGCTCACTCCTTCCGCGACTAACTCGGGTAGCGCCACTTTGCCGGAGGGAGTGGACTCCTTGACGTAAAACCAGCTCTTTTTCCACTCGCTCGCGGCCTTCTTCGGCACCGGAAGCTTGATGAAGTTGGCCTTTGGCTTCAATTCAAATATGACGCCACTGGCCGCTAACATCAGGCCGCTGGACACCTCGCGCCCGATGCAGTCATGGAACAGCTCCAACCACAACGGGAAGTACGGCCTGCAGCTGAGGTAGCATTCACAGAAGGTGACTAAGATCACCAACTCATCGATGCTGTGCGGGCCGAGATTCGACGGCTTGATTGCGTAGTACGCGCAAAAACGCCGGAAGAATAGCGAAGTGGGGAACCCCAAGCCCCTCTCCAAGTAGCTTGGGAAGCAGATGTACTCGCCGGCGCGTGGCTTCGGCTCGATCTCGGAAGACGTGGGGACCCGCCAGTTCCCCTTAGGGAGAAATCCGTTGTCCTCGAAGGACCTGAGCTATGCCGCAGTGCACTTGGATTTTCCCCATGAACCTTTTGGAAGCGCCATCACGGACAAGTATGCCACGGCCGACGCGGCAATGAAAAGATCCGTCCGGGTGGACGACCAAGGGCAAATAATCGTCGAGGTCGCCATAGACCGGCTCCAACCGGAGGGAAACAGCCACAATTCCAGGCAGCACGGTAAACGCCACGGCAAAAGAAAGGACGACCGGCCGGACAACCAATATGGTTCCAGGCGGTGGCGGCAGTGCAGGAGGATCTGGCTGCAAGCGGAAGTCGGAGACAGAAGCTTGATGACCGACCTCCAAGGCCCAAGTACACTATCGAGTCGATGCTGGATAGGCCATGCAAGTTCCATAGCGGAGGCAACAAGGCAGCCACGCATACCACAGGCCAGTGCACCTGGACGAAGAAAATGGCAGAGATTGCTGGGGCACCGGCTGGACAGGCGCCACCTCCTCCAGCCGGCGGGCCACTAGGCAATCGCAACAACCAACGTCGAAGGGAAGACGATGACAACAATTGCCCCCACCAGGTGGGAAACTACCACATCTTCACCATGGAGCCGGAGACCAAGCACAACAAGAGGCATCGTGAGGTGGAATTAAACGCATTCGTTCCTCCCGTTCCCCGATACCTCAACTGGTCGGAGCAAGAAGTTGCATGGAGCTGGAAGGACCAGCCAGCTGAGCTGCCTAACCCAGGCACCTATGCAATGGTTCTGGATCCTATCATTTCTCCAGGAAGCATTCCTGCAGGTTTTCCCTCGTCCTCGTAGACGGAGGGAGAAGCATCAACCTCCTGTACCGCAGCTCGCTCGACCAACTCAGTATCAGTGAGTCGCAGCTGGAGCTATCAAGCACCTCCTTCCACGGAGCTGTCCCAGGCCCGTCGCACTCCCCAATCGGAAAGATCCGGCTGGACATCATCTTTGGCACGGAGGACAACTTCCGCCGTGAGCCCATCTGGTTCGAGGTGGTCAACCTCTGCAGTGTGCACCACGCAGTCCTAGGGTGCCCGGTGCTCACCAAGTTCATGGCGGTGCCACATTACGCGTACCTCAAGATGAAGATACCAGGGCCCAAGGGCGTAATCACCGTGGCTGGTTGCTATAGACGGTCTGTGGAGTGCGCCATAGACGGGTCCAAGATAGCGGAAACCATGATCATCCCGGAAGAGAAGCGCATAATCATGCCGAACATGGCGGCCCTATAGAAGGACATGCCGACTGGCGAGCCCAAGCCGGCCGGAGAGGCGCAGTTCAAGCCATCCAAGGGCACGAGAAAGATCCTGCTGAACGAGGCCGAGCCGGACAAGTTCGTCCTGGTCGAAGACGGCCTTGACAGCAAATAGGAAAGCGCGCTCGTCGACTTCCTCTGTGAGAATCAGGATATTTTTGCATGGTCCCCCAAGCACATGCCAGGTGTTCTGAGGGAGCTCGCCGAGCACTCTTTACATGTCAGGCCGGATGCAAAGCCGGTCAAACAGTCACTGCGCCGCTTCGTGGAAGAAAAAAGAAGAACAATTGGGGAGCAGATCACCCGGCTACTCGCAGCAAGATTCATCATGGAGGTTTTCCACCCGGAATGGCTGGCAAACCCCATACTCGTGTTGAAGAAGAAAAAGACTTGGCGCATGTGTGTTTACTACACCAGTCTAAACAAAGCATGCCCCAAAGATCCATTCGCCCTGCCAAGGATAGACCAAGTGATCGATTCCACAGCCGGCTACGAGCTGTTGTCGTTTCTGGACACGTATTCCGGCTAGCACCAGATCAGGCTGAACCCCGCTGATCAAATAAAGACAACATTCATCACTCCTTACGGAGCCTACTGCTACACCACAATGCCGTTCGGACTAAAGAACGCTGGAGCAACATACCAGCGCTGCACGTAGAAGTGCTTGCAGACCCAGATTGGCAGAAATGTACATGCCTGCGTGGATGATGTGGTGGTCAAGACCAAGGAGCGCCAGACACTCCTTGAAGATCTGAAGGAAACATTCACCAACCTCCACCGGTTCGAGATAAAGCTGAACCCGGAGAAGTGTGTATTCGGTGTCCCAGCCGGCCAACTCCTCGGTTTTCTCGTATCTGAGCGAGGAATCGAGGAGAACCCGGAGAAGATCGGCGCAATCGAGCGCACAGCCGCCCAAGAACTTGAGAAATGTCCAGAAGTTCACCAGATGCTTGGCCTCCCTCAGCCAGTTCATCAGCCGGCTGGGCGAGAAAGCACTCCCACTGTACCAACTCATGAAGAAGACGAACAAATTCGTCTGGACATCGCAGGCGGATGGAGCCTTCGGCGATCTCAAGCGCATGCTCACCTCACCATTTATTCTGGCAGCACCAGTAGCAAAGGAACCCATGTTGATGTACATCGCGGCAACAAACAGGGTTGTCAGTGTGGTACTGGTGGTGGACAGGCCGGAAGAAGGAAAGGCGCAGCCGGTGCAACGACCGGTGTATTACCTGAGTGAGGTACTCTCGCTCTTGAAGCATAATTACCCTCATTACTAGAAGCTGGTGTACGGCGTGTACATGGCCGCCAAGAAACTGAAGCACTATTTCCAAGAACATTCAATCCGGGTGGTGGAGCTAGCGCCACTCTCGGAAATCATCGGCAACAGAGATGCCATAGGCTGAGTGGCAAAATGGGCCATAGAGCTCGCCGCCCACAACATACAATACGACCCAAGAACGGCGATCAAGTCTCAGGCCATGGCGGATTTCCTAGTCAACTAGGTGGAAACCCAGTACCTGCCACCTTGCCCTGACTCCACGCATTGGAAGCTGCATTTTGACGGCTCCAAGATGTATGGAGGGCCTGGAGCCAGAGTGGTCATCACCTCTCCAAAAGGAGACCGGCTGGAATACGTGTTGTAGATCCACTTCCGCGTGTCCAACAACGTCGCTGAGTATGAGGCGCTCATCCACGGCCTCAAGATGGCAAAGGAAGTAGGCATCCGACGCATCCTATGCTTCGGCGATTCTGATCTGGTGGTGCAGCAAGTGTCAGGCGATTGGGACGCTAGAGATGCAAACATGGCTCTATATCGTTTCTTCATACAACAGTTATGCGCCTGTTTCGAAGGGTGCGAGTTTCACCATGTTCCCAGGGTAAACAACGAGGCCGCGGACATGCTCGCCCAAATCGGGTCAACAAGACAGCCAATTCCGCCTGGAGTCTCCCTTGAGCACCTGCGCAAGCCATCAATCACACCGTGTCCCGAATCCGACACCATAACATTGGACGCGGACCCAGGGACTGCCGGCTCCAAGACCTCCGCAATGGCTGCACCGCACCCGAGGACTATTTCGCCGCACCCGGGGACTGCCGACTCCAAGACCTCCGCGACGGCTGCATCGCACCTAGGGACTGCTTCGCCGCACCCGGGGACTGCTGGCTCCAAGACCTCCGCGAAGGCTGCACTGCACCCAGGGACTGCTTCGCCGGACCCGGGGACTACTGGCTCCAAGACCTCCACAACGGCTGCACTGCACCCGGGGACTGCTTCACCGCTCCCGGGGAATGCCGGCTCCAAGACCTCTCCGACGGCTGCACCGCGCCCGGGGACTGCCGCCTCTAGCCTAGAGGCTGCCGGCTCCGCCGCTCCACCCGGTCGGCCTCCGGATGAGCCCGACCCGGTCATCCAGGCAAAAGTGAATCTGCTGATGCAGGTGGTGTACGCCATCCGGGAAACCCCAACATGGGTTAACCCGTTCATGGATTTCCTGGCCAAAGGAGATTTGCCCGAAGAAGAGGTACATGCAAGACAAGTGAAGCGCAGAGCCAGCGCATACACCATCATCAACAACAAGCTCTACAAACGCAGCATTGTTGGCATCTATCAACGATGTGTGAGCCAAGAGGAAGGAATCCGGCTGCTAGTCGACATCCACCAGGGCAAATGCGGACACCACGCATCATCACGAGCCATAGTGGCAAAGGCATTCCTCCACGGGTTCTACTGGACCACGACACTAGAAGATGTGGAGCAGATCGTCAAACCATGCAACGGGTGTTAGCGGTTCAGCCAATAGAAGCACACTCCGTCTGCAACACTCAAGACGATCCCCATCACTTGGTCGTTCGCCGTCTGGGGGCTTGACATGGTTGGCCCTTTCAAGACGGCCAGATCCGGCATGACCCACTTGCTGGTGGCGGTGGACAAGTTCACCAAGTGGATAGAGGCAAAGCCAATAAAGAAGTTGGATGGACAAACAGTGGTCAAGTTCTTCATAGACATAATTACACGCTTTGGCTGCCCCAACAGCATCATTACCAACAACGGCACAAACTCCGCCAAGGCAGCTTTCGCGCGATTCTCGGAGATAAGGGCATCCGCCTAACCTCGCATCTGTGGCACACACCTAGTCCAACAGGCAGTGCGACCAAGCAAATGGCCTGGTCCTAGCCAGAATCAAGCCTTGGCTAATCGAACCACTGATGCAATCCCCCGGCTGCTGAATTGAGGAGTTGTCGGCTATACTCTGGAGCCTCCACACCACGCCAAACCAGTCCACCGGCTATACCCCTTTCTTCCTCGTCTACAGGGCAGAGGCGGTTCTGTCCACTGACATCGAGTTTGACGTACCCCGCAAGTTGCTCTACATAGATCAGCAGGCCAAAGAAGCACGGGCAGACAGTGTCGATCTCCTCGAAGAAGCGCGCGAGCTGGCCTTGTCCAGATCCGCCATCTACCAGCAAAACTTACGTCGGTATCATGCCAGCCAGATGCGGAGCTTCTCGTTCCGTGAGGGCAACCTGGTGCTAAGGCTAGTTCAAGACACCAAGGGGATGCACAAGTTGTCTCCGCCTTGGGAGGGCCCATTCATCATCAGCCGGTAACTGCAGAACAAATCGTACTACCTCATCGACGCCCACAGGCCGGAAAAGAAAAATATGGATCACTCCAAGACGAAGCGACTCAGCGGTAGCCCAAGGCCGTGAGTGAAGTGGGCGAGGAACACGACGGCCTTGCCAGGCTGGGGGTTTGGCACCCACTCGCCCTTCAGCGCGAGGCGGTGCCTCACCAGCCGCTCCGACGGGAGGAACTTCCCCTGCTGGTACTTCTTCAATAACTCTTCGGTAACATACGAGCCGCACCAGCCGCCGGCGACTTCGGGCAACATGTTTCCTGGAAAGGTAGCCGTGATGGAGGCGCGTGGTCCTGATACATTGCAAATGTATCTATAATTTTTGGTGTTCCATGCTTGGTTTTATCCACTTTCTTGTGTTTTGGCCACACTTTGGAGTACTTTTCATATGATTTCATGGACTAACCTATTAACAAGAGCCACAGTGGCAGCTGCTTGTTTTCTGCTGTTTTTGGTTCCAGGAAAGTCAGAAAATGAATATTCTCGGAAATGGATGGGACAAAAGCCAAAGGGCCTATTTTTCTGGAAGACTCATGGAGCCAGAATACGAGACGGGGGAGGGCCAAGGGCTGGCCACACCCCCCCCAGGCGCGGGCTGGGCCTGGCCGCGCCAGGGCATGGTCTGGCCGTCCCAGGCATCACCTCGGTCTCCCTCTTTGCCTATAAGAAGCCTTCTGACCTAAAAACTCTGGGGGGTTCGACGTTTTTCCAGAAGGAGTTCCGCTCCGCCGCCACCACCAGATTCCACGAAACAGCACCAGAAACTATGTTCTGGCACCCTGCCGGGACGGGGAATTGGAGGAGATCATCGCCATCATCATCACCATCACTTCTCCGTCGACCATCCATGTTTCCCCCATCTATGAGTTAGTAATCCCCCGCTGTAGGCTATGGGGATGGTAGGGATTGGATGAGATCGTTCATGTAATGGCATCAGATTGTTAGGGCATGGTGCCTAGTATCTTTTATTAGCGCTTTATGACTTTGTTGCGACTTGTTATGCTTAATGCTTGTCACTAGGGCCCGAGTGCCATGATTTCAGATCTGAACATGTTATTGATTCATTATGATAGTATTATTTATGGTCTTATCTGCAAGTTGTGTACACACGTTATTGTCCGGAACCAATGGCCCCAAAGTGACAGAAATCGGGATAACCGGAGGGAGTGGCTTTGATGTGAGGATCACATGTGTTCACGGAGTGTTAATCTTTGCTCCGGTGCTCTATTAAAAGGAGCACCTTAATTGCCAGTAGTTCCCTTGAGGCCCCGCTGCAAACGGGCTGGCAGGACAAAAGATGTTGTGCAAGTTCTCATTGCTAGCACGTATGACTATATATGGAACACATGCCTAGGATTATCTAGTACTTGGATGCTTTATCTTATTTATCTGCAATTGCCCTATGTTCTGATTGCTATGTGAATTGTCTTGTCCATGCAACACCCGTCCATCCATCCCTATGAATACCGCACTCGAATCCTATTTTTTACTGCTACTGTCACTGCTGTCTTTACTTTACTACTGCTGCTACTTTGCTATTCCTACTATAAAAATGTTGCTACTGATAAATTGCGGTGAGCAAGATTGTTTCCAAGTGCAGCTGAATTGACAACTCAGTTGTTAAGGCTTATAAATATTCTTTGGCTCCCCTTGTGTCGAATCAATAAATTGGGTTTCACTTCCCTCGAAAATACTGCGATACACCCCCTATACTTGTGGGTCATCAGGTCCCGTTGTCGAGGAAGAGGAACGGCGCCGGCGACCAAGAAACGGTGGTGCAGGAAGCAGTGAGAGACTAGGGCGCAAGGGAGAACGAGGATGGCAGGCGCAAGGATCCGAAGTGAGGAACCACTGCTCCTTGGCGCACGTATTTATCAGGGAAAAACTGCCACGACGGTTCCCTACGCCACATGGCAAGCAACAGTCCCCACTCCACCACGCCGGTTCCCCTCCCTCTGTGCCATGTGGCAAGCAACCACCCCACGACGGTTCGGGGCAGATCGCGTGCGCCAGCGCCACACGCATAGAGGATCAAGAGGAAGTTAATGCGGGAGGTGAACCGCGCCCACGATCTCCAAGGAGACACAATGATGAAGGCATGCACGATGTTACCAAAAAACTGCCACGGCAGACCCAGAAGTCAAACTGACGCGACGCGCGCCAAAAACGGCAAGCATGGATGACGCGACGCGCGCCAAAAATGGCAAGCATGATTGACGCGAGCATCGACGACATCAAACTGGCGTTCCCTCTCCCGGCCGGCTGAGGCAGCTAGTCACGAGGATCACCGTCACACCCTGTGGGTGGGACCATCGGCTCCATAGCCGGTGAACTCCAGCCGGGAAAACATCACTGAATCTCAAGCCAGTACAGGAAAAAGACTACAAGACAAAGACTACAGGACAAAGGTTACAAAACAAAGACTACAAGACAAATGAAAACGACAAAGCATCTACATCATCAATCATTTCAGATGAGCATGCAAGAACTTCTCCACGGGGCCAAGTCCTAACGCGCTCGGGGACTAGTGTCGGGGGGATGACCCCCGGGTAGGCCAAGACGGGGCCAACCGACCGGCTCCAAGGAGCACATGCCGTCTGGACCCAGATCAAGGGACCACAGCCGGGTGGAATCCCTACCCGGCTCGCATTCAAGTTTCCTCGGCTGGCCGGTCTAGCCGGGTAGCCAGAAGAACCGGCTAGGAGGCCACTCCTAGCCGGTTGACTCGGATCTGCTGGTCATGGTTCGGTGGGGATGACACTCCTTGCTGAGTGCACCCTTGACAGGATAGGCTGGCGGGCCTGGCCGGTGCTACTGGAGAACTGCGCCAAAGCTGGAGGCTGACGAGCAAAGCAAGGGCTGACAAGGAAATCCCCAGCTTACGCATAAAGAATCGGCTGACGGATAAAGAGTCGGATGACGAGTCAAGCAGGGGCGCTGGACACTGAAGCATGGACCTCCCCTGTACTGGAGGCTTGACTGGACCCAGGCCTACCGTTTGGCCATGTCTAGCCGACCCACTTTATAAGGCCCAAATCCAAATAGTAAACCCTAGAACCCACCTTGTAAGCTGCCTCCTCGACCTGTATATAAAGGGGGTAGCGCTAGGGTTCTTGGTAGGCAGAAAATAGACAGAAGAGGAAGGATTAGACAATTCCAAGCAAGAAGTAGCTAAGGAAACAACTCAAGGAGTATCTGTATTGGCATTCGCCCCCTTTGATAGTAGATCCTTGCAGGAGTAGGAGTTTTACCTCGCCAAGAGGGCTCCGAACCTGGGTACATCGCTGTATTTGCAGTATCTATGCCCAACCCGTTGTGATTAGCCACTGATAGCATCCTGATTATCCCCTTCATGCCATCCCCGATGGTACTTGTGTGTTCCACACCACGACAAGAATATTGAGAGTATCCGTCATGGAAACAAAAGTAAGAATTAGCAGACAACCTTTCCATGGGGCTTGTTCGTTTGCGGCCCCAAAGTTCCTGGGCAAGTGGATTGCGGGGCCCGAGTTGCCTGAAATTGCCGCGTTTTGCAAAGTTGGGCTGCCAACTACTAAGAGGGGCCATTTCGAGGCAAACTCATCTCACCCCTACCAAATTCAAAAATTCCGTTAATCTGCCCTATGAAGTAGACGGTCGGGACCCACATGTGAGTAATCTGTCAGTGACGTGAGGGCCAACACGACAACAGCTTATGCAAATCGAGGAACTAAGTGGCTTGGTGCATTGACCAATTTCACAAATCCACTCCCTACTTTCCCCTAGCACCGGCAGCGTCGAAATCCACCCTCCAAGCAGAATGATCCCCTTTGGACATTTTACTTCCAGCACCAAGTTGCTGCGCCCATTTGCTACGCCCATTCGGTGATCCCGAGCTCCAATGTAGCATGCCATAGCCGCCGTTGCGAGGCTCTAGCCCGCCTCCACCACCGACAAGCTGAGCAGCACAAAGGATGGCAGATCCTACTACCAAGGAAGAAGAAGTTCTAGCTACATGCGGGTGAGCTACTCTTCTCTTTGCTATTCACACTAACTATAACTACTACCTGGGTATTGAACCTAGAATTTTTTTCTAGCCCAAAGCTGACAAACATATTTTATCTACAGTTTTCTATCACGTGGGATCTCCGCGGACCACCCTTACCTAGTTACGGTAGCCCTCTTCAGCTATGACTCTAAATCAGCAAGGGTGAAGGGCAAGTGGTATGGACACCATTATCTCACAATGGAAGAAGCGCCTGCGCAGATCTCCACTATCCCTGGAATGGTTGATGCTCTGTGTAAACATGCTGAAACAGGGTCGAATCAGACTGCAAAGTTCAGCTTCATGGATGAACAAGGCATCATGGTTCCTCTAACGTGTAATAGTCAGCTAATTGGGTTGATGAAAAGGTATGCTTTGGCTTGCATGTTTACGCTGAATTGTGATGTACTGGATGTGTAAGCTGCTACAACTAGGAGTCGCCCTGCTATTCTTCGACATGGTGGTCCCTCGACCCCAATTAGCTCCTGGTAAGAAAAAGTATCTTGGGGTTCGCATATTTGTGCTGAATTGTAATTTTTGTTTTGTTTACTCTGTAGATATTAGGAAGTTATGCAATAGTCCTGTTTCTTTGGGAGGAAGCGCCACAAGGTTAGAAACATGACTGCCGTGCCAGTCATTTTGCTGCCGGAATAAAATCAAAACAAGTCGACTGATGATGATGGACACGATTTCGGTGTTGATTGTCCCGGCGATGTAGAGTATGTGAAGCAAAGAAAATTGGCACCGAGGAAGAGGAAGAAGGCAGGAAATGAAGAATCCACTGGACGTGAAGGCTTGGCACCTAGGCAGGGGAAGAAGGCTGCTGGCAATGAAGATGCATAATAATGTGTTGAACTTGAACCTATATATGTAATTCGGTTAAATTCTAGAGCTCTGTGCGTGGAACTTGTTTGGCGAAACAATCTATTCACGTTCTTGGAGTAAAATGTATCACGACTTGAGGTTTGAAAACTGCCAAGTCGCTAGTTGAATCCGAAATTGTGATTGTTCCACTACTATCTGAAAACACGCATCACCGGTTCCATGATTGCCGAGGGGCAGGAGGTCTCCAAATTAGATGGAATGTTAGTGGCACTGACATAGGTACGATTACTCAGATGCTTATGATTTGCTGCCCTATGCTGGGTAAAAGGATTACGACCCATGAAGATTTTAGATGATTGCCTAAGGAAGCAACCAACAAAGACTTTGATTGTATTAGGAAAGAGTTTCTGAACCGACAATGTGTTGGTATTGTAGTCACACGTATGTAAAACCTATCCGCATACAACTTTGAGACCCGGCCTATTATATATAGGACGGGAGAAGCCAAAGCGAGGGCACCATAAGATCTCCCAGGTAACTTTTAATAGTGCGATTACTCAATATTCATGCGACTTTGACTCCATTGTTTTCCTGACATCCAACGAAATCCACAGTGTTCTCTTTTCCATCAAACCCTAAGTCCTTCACCATGGACATTGCCGAGGTTACCCCTCATCAATTGGCGCCATCTGTGGGAAACCTGAATGCTGGAACCATGGATTCGGCGGACAACTCTCCACCAAGCATCAACCCGACAAAAGGAGATCCACGCCCACCCACCCCTATATTGGTACCTGCCGATTTCAACGGCGGATCCGATCTAATCATCGGAAGCTTCCACTTCCAAGTAGAAGACCCGCAAGAATCGCACCCTTCGGCTCTGATCACATCAGAACTATTGGTGGAAAAACCTATGCCTACGGAAGTACCAACATCATCCGTCGAATCCTCCATGGACGCCACAACACATATCAAAGTGAGCAAAGAAAGCGAGCAAATCGAGATGGATCTGGGGGGACCTTGATGGTCTTTACGACAATCTCTCCTTCGGATCATATCCACAGCTAACCCCACCATGCGAAGCAAGTCCGGCTAGTTTAGAACCTAAATAAAGCAGCGAAAGCATCGACTTCGGAATTCAGATGGCAGAAATCTACCTAGAACAAAAACTGATGGACTTCACTGGCTCACCCGATAGTGTTTCCCTCGGTTCAGACGATGACATCACTAGTCCATACATCAATCAGCACCAAGTATGCGTGATCATCAGAGACGCCTCGGCCCAGCAAGACTCCAACGGTAACCCAATTTTTCACCTCGATGATATTCTTTCAAGCCACAATGTAGGAGATCACGACAACGAAGGAAGCCAAGGAAATGGGGAGACCCAATAGTTCACCATGTTAATCGAGAAGAAGAAGAACCACGCAGAGGCGAGAGGCAAAATCTTCGGCTACCAGCAGTGGCATGGCAAAAAGCAAGGGAAGCAATTTCGGCAGCAGTTTCGATGACAACGGACGCTTCACACACTATTAGCATACCAATATCTGCTTCATCACAAAAAGAGATATACTCAGGATGCAGAGGCAACTCGATGAAAGGAAAAGGTTAGCCGACGAATCTAGCCTATGACAAGCGTAGTTAAGCTCCACTCGAGGATCAAGGAGCGTAATAGGAGGAGCACCGCCAAGGAGAGGAACATCTCGGTTGGAGAATATCCCCAAATCAGAGAGGAGCGTACTAATCCGAGACCTTGATCTATCATTCATGTCAATAGACCAATATGGAAATATCAAGGCAAAAACAGCCTAGGCAGCCATTGTGGCCGCACAAACACATCTAATTACAACACAGCCCGCACCCGGCGATCCTTGCGCGGCCCTTCACCGCTCCGCCCTGATGAATCTCGGCATGGTAGGAGCATCTCTCGCACAAGAAGATAAAGGAACCACGCGGCAACTCGACAGATCTCCGCACCGTCGCAGTAGCCCTCGGCAAGGAGGTCACACCGACGATCACGATCGCCACATCAGGTCCACTTTTTAGAATCAGAGCCGCGAAATGATGCAAGAAACAATATCACACAGTGAAGGATCGACCGATCTAGAGAAGAGCGTAGCACCTGAAGATACCATGACAGCGAAAGTGAGGAAGAGCAGGAACTATGCGGAGCTAGTTGCTGTACCTGACAGGTTCGCAAGACTCCAGTACCAAAAGACTTTAAATTACCTCAAGATCCAAAAGTACGATGGTATCCAAGAACACGAAGCTTGGCTAACAGATTATCTGGCAACCGTCAAATTGCAAGGCGGCTCCAAAGCTACTGCAATGCAAAGCTTGCAGCTGCACCTCACCAGCACAACATGTTCCTGGTTAAGGCAACTACTCGAAGATTCTATCAGTAGTTGGAACGATCTTGAGGACAAATTTATCAGGAACTTCTAGTCCACATTCAAGCGACCCGCGTCTTTGGAGCAATCGCGGGCCTGTAAGCAAAAGCCAGGAGAATCAATACGAGCTTTTGTCCAATGTTGGAACATGATAAAAAATTCGGCTGAAGCCATATCCGATGAAAGAGCAATCAACGCCTTCAACGATGGACTTCATCGGCAGGAGTTTATTGAAGAACTTGGATGAACCAAGCCAAAGACAATTTCACAGTTGATGGACATAGCTAATCGTTGGGATGATGGAGAGGACGCAGTACGCAACAAAAGAGCCCGTTCACCCGAAGACGACAGGTACAGGCGCAATAATGATCGGAGACGATGAACCAACGATGGGTACCATACACCAAGTTATGTTGCAGCAAGTTTCTCTGGAGGGGACAACCGACAAAGCGACGATTACAACAGCGGATACTGATCTCTACGAACGCTTCTATCCTTGTAGACAATGTTGGGCCTCCAAGTGCAGAGGTTTTTAGAACAGCAGTAAGTTTCCCTTAAGTGGATCACCCAAGGTTTATCAAACTCAGGGAGGAAGTGTTCAAAGGTATCCCTCTCAAGCAACCCTGCAATCAAGATACAAGAAGTCTCTTGTGTCCCAAACACACCCAATACACTTGTCAGGTGTATAGGTGCACTAGTTCAGCGAAGAGATAGTGAAATACAAGTAATATGGAAGATTAAAAGTGGTAATTGCAATCTGAAATAAGAGTGCCAGCAAGCAAACATGTAACTAGACTAATTGTAAATAGTGTTTCAATGCTTAGAAACAAGGCCCAGGGATCATACTTTCACTACGGAACACTCTCATATAAATATCTTCTCTTTATGATGCTACCCTGAACTACTCTCCGGTTGGACGATGTAGGGCTATACCAGCACACCTTAAAGTTCGTATTCCCCATCTAGATAACCCCTCACTATCACCTTGAGCGCTAGATGGTTCGAACAAACACCACAGACTCATATAGACATCCAACTCAAATTCTACTCATGATAAGTATTTATGTAACCTTAGCCAAAGTGCCACATGGTGTGCACATTGTCAACTTCACACACGTGGGGATAAGCAGAGATTCATTAAAGCACTTGAGTAGCAGAATTGATCTATAGTTTACAAAGCTCATGATCTCAATAAGATCACACATAGAGAGAGAGAGAGATGAACACATAGCTACCGGTAGAGTCCTTAGCCTTGA
Organism: Avena eriantha; assembly: GCA_910589775.1. Lineage (NCBI taxonomy): Eukaryota > Viridiplantae > Streptophyta > Magnoliopsida > Poales > Poaceae > Avena > Avena eriantha. The sequence goes on along the minus strand of OU342741.1, from coordinate 459,194,977 downwards.
GAGAGAACTACTCCCTCCTCATCATGGGAGTCAGCAACGTCGATGGCGATGTAGTCGATGGAGATGGCTTCGGGGGCACTTCCCCGTCCCGGCAGGGTGCCAGAATAGAGACTTATGTCCCCTGAATCTCCTCTTCAGTGGCAGCGGTGCTGCGGAACTTTTCGTGGAATTCTGATCTGGTGCTTAGGGTTTTCATCCCGAGAGCAATATATAGGCGAAGGGGTGATGTCAGAGGGTGGACCAGGGGCCCACACCACCTGGTCGAGTGGCCAGGCGGACCCGTGCCACCACATGGTGTGGCCATGCCCTGGCCCTCCTCCGTCTCTGCTTTGGGCTCCGTGAGTCTTCCGGTAAAATAGGAACTTTGGCTTTTGTCCCGTCCAATTCTAAGAATATTTCTTTTCTGACTTTTCTGAAACCAAAAACAGCAGAAAACAGGCAACTGGCACTATGGCATCTTGTTAATAGGTTATTTCTAGAAAATGCATAAAAGTATCTCAAAATGTAGACAAAACATAAGATAGTTGATATAAAACAAGCACGGAACATCAAAAATTATAGATACGGTTCCAACGTATCGACATCCCCAAGCTTAACTCCTGCTCGTCCTCGAGTAGGTAAGTGATAAAAGAAATAATAATTTTTGAGGTGACATGCACCATCACAATCTTGATCAAGGTATTTGCAAAACATTGATAGCTGGGATCATAGTACTTTAACATAGCATGAAAGATATAGTTCAAACAGTAAGACATAGCAACTATGTTGTAACATGAAAGGATACAAACAAAGATCATGAATAGCAATGCATTGAAAGACATTTGTTTGTTTCACATATAGAAAACATAGCATTGTGGCATTCAGCTTGTCCCTCATAGAGTAGCAAGACATAAATGCATAGGACACCTTCAAAGTTCATAAGGGTGACTAGATACAAATAGTTCAAGAACAAGCAATATCAACATTATGAATCAATCAATAAGTTTTGGGACAATGCACATTAAACTAAGAATGACCACTATCACTAGTAGAGAAAACCCTACCGTTAGTGAATAGAAAAGGCTCATCGCCGGTGCTTCGGTGCTCACCGGCGGTAAGTCCTCATCGCCGGTGTTTTCGTAATTCACCGGTGGTAGTATGCATCTACCGCCAGCGAGCACCTACAAACGTCGGGGGTAGGTCCGCATCGCCGGCGCCTTAGTTTTTCGCCGGTGGTAATATGCTCCAAGGCCGGCGAGCACCTCCAAACGCCAGGGGTAAGTACGCCTTGCCGGTGCCTCCAATATTCGCCGGTGGTAGTTTAGTATAGGCGAAAGGTTATTCGCCAGGGATAGAACCATTATTTTGCTAGGGATAATATTATCAGGAGTTAAAAAAAGAAAATCGAAATACACACAGAATACATTGTAATATTGATAGAATACACAGGATAATGACATAATACACATAGCAGATACAAGAAATACATATATGTTCAAACCATGCATCAATAACATTCAAACAATTCACACAAGTGTAGAAAGTGACCATATATGACATAATATTACATGTCTCCGGAGTTGCATGACACATTCAAATAGTTTCACACATTCAAACAGTTCATAGTTCACACAACAGATACGTACTGGACTCCAACTAGCAAATAGACTAGAGAGACGGTGGTGGCTGCGAGCATCATCACGACGAAGGGAGTCAACCGGCTCCTCCACATCTCCCTCCTCCGCCATGCTAGAAACCTCGCGTAGCGAGTTTCCGCCTCCTCCAAAGTGGCATAGCCCTTGTAACTATTCCCGCAGAAATGATGGAGGCCTCCTACAATCCTCCCAGTCGTTGTAGACTCCGGGAACCCTGCCCTCGTACACGACATACCACGACATCTGCGCACACACAAATGTTAGTGTTGTCAGCACATATACATAATATAGATATAACATATAGGTATGCAAAAATAAAAAGCATCGGATATAGCTAAGTAATTATATGACTAACATTTGCATGGAAATATAGGTATGCAAAAAGAAAAGCATAAAATAAACTAATCGCAATTCTATGACTTACATTTTCAGGAGACAAGTTTGTGACTCGATCAGGTTTTCTTTGGCTTTGGCGGGAAGGGATGGATGCCACCTTGCCTGATGAATGTCTTCCCATCTGCGACCGCATCTAAGCGGCCTCGATCTCTGCATTAGTCAGCGGGATACCGCTGTAGTTGAATGTGGCACCTCTAGTCAAGACATCCCTCTTGAGTATCGTGAAAATCTCCCGCTGGATGGCACAGAACTCGGCTCTGATGTTTGCATCGGTCATTTCCGTAATGTCCCTGTCCTTTTTCTTGAGACCGGATGGCATCAAGAGTTGCTCCTCATTCTTTGTGTACTCCCTCATCTGTAGGATGGCGAACCAGGGCTCCATCCCAGTCGACGATTGATTAAGGCAGGGGAAATTGGTTATGTGGGAGTTCACATAGATGCGTTTGGATCTTTTCTCATACTTGAGTGGGCCAACCGCGGCTCTGAAACCAATGAGGGCTTTATCAAGAGTAGATTTGACGTCGGTGTAGTCTTTCTGCATGTCTCTCCTGGAGTCGAGATAGATGACATCGGAATAATGCGATGAGGACGCACTCATTCTCTCTGCGCAAAACAGTTGGAATAAACCATCATCCTCGGCTATTAAGGAAATTCACGAAAGAATGTAATAGCGGGAAGTTTAGCGACCAACTACTTACTCGGGAAAGTATGGAAGGAGAAAGCAAGACTTGTGTTTATTCGCCACCAAGAAATCCGTGATATACTTCGTGACAAACGCTTGTTCCTTGTCGACGGTGCCTACAGTCATGTAGAAGGGGTCCATGATAGCGAGGTGCGGGGTCTTCTCCAAGATGATATTGTGCACCATTTTTAGCGATACTAGGCGGACCACGTCTCGATCGAGCCGTAACATGTGGAAGAGCTTGAAGATGTCTTCATACGTGATGAAGAACAACTCGCCGGGGGTGGTGGTGACGAAGCCACAGTTAGTGGGCACCATGACCGTGAAGAGCGGGTACAAGGGATTTTTATATTTGAGAAGTTGCTGCTCTAGATACCGAACAGTCTCATGCAGGCTACACAGGTCCGGCGACAGCGTCTTGACAATGTTGTTCGGCAGGATCGGTACACCAAGGAAATGCATCCTCCTCCACTTGGTCGGAAGCTTGTCGAGAACCACTTTCTTGCTTGTTGCAGCGTCTTTCCCATGCTTCGGCTTCCACTTCCTGCCGCCCTTCTTATGGAACAGAGGGGTGCCGGTTTGACTTATCACCTCCATGGCCATTTCACGGAGTGTCCTCGGGGTAACCTTAGCATGTGGCGGAGCGGTGAAGGCGGTAGCGTCTTCCGGTTCGGGTGTTTCTTGAGAAGAGAAGAGCTTCTTCTTCGTCATGGTATCACGAGCAGGTGCCTCGGAAGGAGCAACATTGAAGGGAGCCTCGAAATCAGCGATGAACGAATCGATGTGATCCTTATTGATGTCCACCGCGTTGTCGTGCTCATGTGTCTCGGGCTCGGGAGGATCATCAACAGGTGGAGGAGTGACCCTTTGGCTTGTCGCCACAGGCACAAACACTAGAGTGACCCTTTCTTGGGTTGCCGCCGCAGGCAGAGACGCTGGAGTGACCCTTTCTTGGCTTGCCGCCGCAGGCACAGATGTTGGACTGACCCTTTCTTCGGCAGTCTTCAGCCCAAGTAGGGCTTTCGGCCATAGAAGGACATGATTCTTCAGTTGCCCAACCTTCAGCTCATCTTCGGCACCCGAGGGTTGATGAGGAGGAACCAAGTGTGCACATCCCGGGAATGACCGATCCACCTCAACCCGGTGCACGCTATCGTCCATAGGCTTGAAGTGGAACGTCCGGTGTGCTGGGTTCATGATGCATCCCCTCGCAACATCCTTGAGCTTGTTGTCCACATACATGAGCATGGTACAAGGAACACTTTTCTCTTGTGAAGAAACATGCATGTGTAGGTCAGAGAGGGGCGGCGACGAAGTAATTAACTTGCATAGAGGCTCAATTAATTACACTGAGAGTGTCGAGCTCGGCTCGTGTCGAGGGACCGGGGTCAGGCGTGCAAGTGACCGAGGGGCTGCTGGCTGCCCCCATGGCCGGCGAATCCTCCCTAGCACATGCTTTGGCGCCGACGGGTGGAGTCACCAATATAGGCGCGTCTTGAACCCGTGTAGCAGGAGGCCGCATGTTGCCTGAGTTGCTGCCGTCTAGGCTGATCACCGGGAGTGGTCCCGTTTGGATGCTAGCGAAGTAAGTGGAGATCGACGCCACCATTCCAGGAATGATCTCATTGAACCGACTAGCCACCACGCCATCGACCTTGCTGGCCACCTCTGCCTGGACCCTGGTTTCTACCTCGGCTTGGAGGCATTGGTCAAAGGTTGCTTCCAAGTTGGCCACCTTCTCCAATAGAGCCGCGTGCTCCCGATCCTTCTTCGCCTGCAGCGAGTCCTTGGTGGTGGGCACATCCAAGCCATAATCGACATGCTTGCAACCTCCTCCAGCGCCGGGGACACGGCCTCATGCCAGCCTCTTCAATGGCGGTTGCTCCTTCACGATGTTCAAGCCCCTGATAAAAGGGTTGTCCCACGGGACTTTGCCCGTCGATGTCTGGGTCGACGCCTGGGACGAGGAGCCAGACTCGTTTGCTTCTTCCGTGAACAGCAAGAAGTAGCATAAAGAATTTTAGAGATGGAGTTGTGGCAAGCCGTATGAAACTAGTAAGCTGTTAAAATGGCTTACCATTGGATTCTCAACTTGCACCACCTACGGGTCGGTGACCAAGACAACACCCTCCACCACTTTAGGGCTCGTGACAAGTTTCCCGTCCATCTCTTTATGGTACCGGGACCTAACAAATGCCCTGAAGAGAGGGTCCTTGTACTTGGCCCAAGGGTTCTCAATGCCCTTCTCTTTGTAGGTCTGGTCCTCCTTCTTCCAATTGTCCGCCTTGTCGTCTTAGCCACGGCAACCGAGATGGTGGCGACCGATGTTCTTCTCCGCCAGCTCCTTTCCCCAGGCCAACTGATCCTTGGTGTAGGCTAGGTCTTCGTTTTCTAGGAAGCGTGTGTAGTCCTCGGGGTTAAGCCGCGGGAAGTGGCGCTTGATCTCTTCCCATGGCTCGTCGTCAGCAATCATCCCCCTTAGCATGGTTTTATAACCGCTGAGGTTCCTGGTGAACCTGCCGAGGGCGAACTTGTTCACGATGTTCTCCTTGGGATCTAGGCTCGTGAAGCCCTCGGGGAACAGGTACCGCGCATGCAGCCGCAAGAGGAGTTGGTCATGGAGATGCTTCTTCTTCTTCATTCGAAGTTTCGTCTCGTTGACATTGACGACGTCCCGAAGGATAGCTCCCAGCTGGAGGCCGTACCCCCTCTTGAGATGCTTCGGCTCCATAGGGATACTAGTCTTGGGGTCCACCATTGTGAATGTCTCCTTCGTGGCGTCGACCGTGTTCGGTCGCCGCTTCTTCCATTCCCTCTTGGCATCGGTCGTTATCTTCGAGCAACCCCCGATGACACCACTGTCGGTGATCTCGTCAGCCCTCTCATGACGGCCATCAAGGCCATCATCGATGCCCATCTCCTCACCGCCATCATTGGTGGTCTCGTCATCTTCTTAGATCCTACCTCCTCTAGCTCTATGTCCTCGGACATGAGCCTGTAGTGCTCCTCTAAGTCTCACTGGCCCCGATCGTCTTTGTTGTGGTTTCTAGAAGACGACATGGCTATACCAAGCACTACACAAGCAAAAAGAAAGGATTTTAGATACGCAAATTCACGGCAAAAATCCGGAATGACCTTTGCTAAAAATGGTCATGCATGAGTGCTAGAAATTCACCGGAACGGAAGTTAATCGACATTTCGGCAAAACATTGGCACTCAATGTACATACACAACATTCACAATAACTTCCAATGGAATCCATCTCATAGCTTCCAATGGAGTAACTCAAACGAAGAAAGATGAAAGTTGAAAAAAATCTAATTGGCATGCTGAAAAAATAATGGGAGCAAAATGAGCTTAACTGTCATATATTCCGAATAGCAAAGCAAAATTACATAAAATTCACCTGTGGTGATTTCTGGGCATCCTCTTTTAGGTCCTCAACTGCACCTTCCCAATCTTCTGTGATAAGTTTAGCCTCACACCTCTCTGCAGCAAGTTCGATGGGTACCATACAATAAACAGTTAAAGTAACAGGCTGACAAACTAGGGGAATATCACAAGAGAAGCATAGCATTATGTCCATTTTGTGAGCTCTAGCAATGATCTATACTTCATTTGCCTACATATATACCGAAATTCCTAGCCAAAGAAATGTGGACTTCCTAAATACTCCCAAGAATATTTAATCTAAACTTTGGTTGTGAAAAGAGAGAACTGCCACATGGTTTAATCTAAACTTAAGTTCTAAACTTCGGGTGTGGATGAGGTGAACCATTATTTTTGAAGCTATCGAATCAATTCATGCAAAGGGTAAGTGCCCAATGTATAAATAAATTAGGGAGTGAGAGAATCAATTAGACACATAGACATAGTGTTTTCCTAAAATGACACGACATGGTCTTCATGGAAACAGCTAGTAAAAGAGTTGTATTTTCTAATACTTGCATGCACATTATTTAATACCGCACCAACATTCAAACCAATAAATCATGTAAAGAGCAACGGAATTTCAATCAAAAATAGCATGGTAAGCAAATTAAAATTATTATTATCCACACAAGGTACTTACCAATTTTGCTCATTGTTGCCGCTCTTCTTCTGCTACTACAGAGTCAATAGAAATAGCCAGTGTCTAACCTGTTGGCTACGCTCAAAGAGAAATAGGTAACCATTAGTACCCTTTAACCAGAAAAGGCCACAAATAAATCTAAAAGGCCATCAGGTTGTTTTAACGGGAAAAACTCAACTAGAAGTATTTTCATTCGTGTACACTTGTTTAGTCTTACTTGTAAAGAACATGCTTATTACTAGATGAGGAACTGAAAAAGAGTTTCTTGGCACTTAAATCTAGAGAGTGTGGACAACTTCATGCAACCCCATCTAACTGTGCACTCCAGACCAAAAAATAACATGTAATTGGCATCAAAATACAGCACACGCACCAATAATGAAAAGAGCAAGATTCTGATGAACACAGATCAATCATGCAGTGCTCAGTTCCAAGCTTGCAGCAAGATATTGTATCAACAGTCATGCACAAAACTAACTTGAAAAAATACGAGGGAGGAGAGACTAAATCATCATGGAAAACTGTAAACCCATCAAACATTATAGCCATTGTCAAACATGCATGTCACAATAAAAGAAAAATAGCTAACCAGGGGAGAGATTACTTTAATAAGTTTCTTAAAACTTTTAGATCAAAAAGTTCAATAATAAGGGGAAAATTCTTTGGTCCTTTTTATCTCACCGATCTACATACTTGCCAATGGTTGTGAAATATATATGCAATTACTAGGAAGATATATTCAGGTGGGATTTTCACACTGTGTTGTTTCCCTAAAAAAGCAAAGATTGCAAACAATCTAATGTATGATCTTCATTTCACCAAGATAGCTACACACCTACACTGGATATTTAGTCAAAAAGCTTTACTTGCTTACATAAGGAACAATTTGTTAAAAGACTATGAAAGTTATGTCTTGAGAAAATTTTAGTATAAGCTGTCTTCAGCATAACAAAGGCATGGTAGGAGGCAAACGAAAGGAATAATGAAGCTGTGTGAACCGTTTCTCTCATCGTAGCAACTCTTGGCAGAGCCCTAGGAGGTCTCGAGGATGGTTTCCGTCAGTGGAGGGCGAGGGGGGAGAGAGAGGGAGAGGGAGAGGGAAAAAGTACCTGCGGGCATCCGCCGGACGGGACGACGATGGCTTCTCCACGGGGGCCTCCTCCTCCAAGCGGTCGACACGGGGCGCGGCTCCGTCCACGGGATCCTGCGAGGTGGAGAGGGTTAGGTAGTGGAGGCCGAGGGGGAGAGAGGAAGGGAGGGGAGAGGGGCCGGGGGAGGGGGAAGGTGGTACCTACGGGCGGCCGGTGGACGGGACAGCAACGGCGACGCGTTGGTATCCTCCTCCTCCTCCTCCGGGCGGTCTCCTCCTCCTCCTGGCCTTCTCCATGGTGGTCTCCTTCTCCACGGGGGCCTCCTCCTCCTCCTCCGGGCTCCATCCACGGGCTCCTACGAGGTGGAGATGGTTAGGTAGTGGCTCACCTCGCTGATGGCGGACAGCGGCAGGGGGAGAGAGGAAGGGAGGGGAGAGGCGGCCAGGGAGTGACTCACCTCGCTGATGGCGGACGGCGGCGGATCAACAGGGACGGCGGACGGCGGCGGGTCGGCGGGTCAACGGGAACAACGGCGGATCGATGCTCGAGACGGGTAGGGATCGATCTGATCTAAGAGGGAGCAAGGACAAAACCTTATCCTGCGGGTGGGACCCACATGCACTTTACCCCCAGCATTTTCACAAATTCGGCAGTGGTAAAAGTAGGGTCACTGGCAGGTGGGGCCAGCCCGTGCTACCCCTGGCGTTTTGTCTGAATTCACCTGTGGTATTCGCTGGCAGGTCGGGCCAGCCCGTGCTACCCCCGAAATTTTGGTCCAAATTCGCCGGTGGTATTGTTAGGGTCACTGCTAGGTGGGGCCAGCGCATTATTGGTATGGTTCTACCTGAGGTCTGATGCATTTTAAAATGACAGCGCGATTCCGTGTGAGGCAAACACACATAAAATGATAGCGCACAATTCCATCAGAGGCAAACACACATAAAATGACAGCGCAATTCCGTCGGAGGGAACAAACGCACATAAAATGATAGCGCAATTCTGTTGGAGGCAAACAAACACACATAAAATGATAGCACAATTCCGCCGGAGGCATCAAAAACACATAAAATGATAGCGCAATTCCGTCGGAGGCAACAAACACACATAAAATGATAGCGCAATTCCATCGGAGGCAACAAACACACATAAAATGATGGCTAAGTTAGTTGCAAATGATCCGTCTCCTCCGTAGGAGTTTAATAGTATAGTACACACTTATACATAAAATCATTAATAAGAGATACACATAAGATGATGAGTGTTAATTTTTCGACGCCACCAATCTTACTGTTTCTTCTTTGCACTCTGATTCTTCTTCTTGCCCTTCTGCTTGGTATTTTTTGACTTGACCCTGCTAGTCTCATCATCGTGACTCCTTGCGTACAGAGGAGTTGTTGTAGCTGACGACCTAGGTACCGTGGTCTTTCTTCTTCTTTTTGTGTATGTTGCATCATCTTCATCAGGTTCTTCCATCATCGGGTCACCAACGAGTCGGTCGAAGTCTTTCTCGTCAGCAACTCCATCCATTCTGATGAGGGCCCTTTTGCCTCTCCTCACGACGACACGGCTAGGCCTTGATGGGTCGGTAATGAAGAAGCATTGCTCGACGTGCTTAGCCAGTACCCATGGCTCATTTTGCACAGTGGGTTTCTTGGTCTTGGATTTGGTGGGCATACGCATGGTGGTGAAATACTCGTCTTGTTTTCTGACATCTGTAGCCCATGTGACACGGAACATCGGTAGCTTCTCCCCGACGTAGTCGAGCTCCCAAATTTCCTCGATCCTTCCATAGTATCTTTTCTTCTCTTCACCCGTGTAAGATTCCATCGTCACACCCGAGTTCTGATAGTCGCTTCTTTTGTTTCTCTCCTCCGTGTAGAATGTGTAACCGCTGATGTCGTATGCTTGATAAGTCATGAGGTTTGGCGCGGGCTCGTAAGACAAGGCCACTGTGATTCTGTCCGCGACGCTTGTCATTGGCGGGGGATTGGCATCAATCTGGTCTTTGATCCAGCGCACGAAAGAGGAGTTATGTGCTCTAAATACCTCTTCTTCCTTCATCAGCCTATTAGCATTGTTCTCGATCATGGTTTTCTGCTTTTCTACCCAAGGCGTGACATCGTCCATGTGCTGTAGCGCTACTAAGTGGACCCTATCAAAGTCGGCTCTCCTATCAGATTGATCCACGTCCATTTCCTTCTTGCCGGTGCGGTGGCCTACTCCCTCGAACCTACCGAGGTGCTTGTTCATGGGCAAACCAATCGGACGTGGGTTTTCCTCGTTAAGATAATTCTTGAAGAAAGAGATGCACTCCTCAGTGAGAAATCCCTGGATGATGCTTCCATCCGGATGTTCCTTGTTATGGACATATCCTTTGATGATCCCATTCATTCTTTCTAACACCATCATGTTGTGAAGGAACGGAGGCCCGAGATCCTCGATATCGTCCACTATATGTAGTTGTAGGTGGACCATGATGTCGAAGAATGCAGGCGGGAAGTACATCTCCATCTCGGATATGATGGTGACTATCTCTTCCTGCAGCCTCCCGAGTTTCTTGACGGTTATCGACTTCCGAGTGATGACGTCGAAGAAGTTACAGAGGCTAGTCAGCGTTGCACAGACGTGCGGTTCCATGATCCCTCGGATTGCAACCGGAAGTATCTGCATCATCATGATGTGACAGTCATGAGACTTCATCCCGCTGAAGATTCCTTTTGTTGGGTCCAACCATCTGCGTATCAGCCCCGCATAGCCTAAGGGATACTTGGTTCCGAGGAGGCAACCGATCATCTATTTGAGCTCGTGAGATATAGAGTGAAGCGGGAGGGACGCGGGGTTTTAATCTTCTTCGCCCTTTTTCCCTTAGGATCTTACGTCTCCTCCTCAACCGGCTGCTTCCCTGCCCTTTTGCGCTTGCGATCGTTTGTCTCCTCCTCGACCCTAGAAGACAGGGGGTGAAGCTCTTCTCTGATATTCAGGGCATTTAGGTCGTGTCTTGCTTTCAGCCCATCTTTGTGTTGGAAATATGCCCTAGAGACAAATAGTAGTAAGGACTATTATCATATTTCATATAGTTTATGATTAAGTTTTATATCATGCTATAACTGTATTGAGTGGAAACATCAATACACGTGTGATATACAAACAACCAGGGGTTCCTAGTGAAACTCTAGTCACTGGTTCATTGGTCAACAGATGATCAAGTTTCCTGATCATGTGGCATTTATGCCAGTTGGAAATGAGGTCATCTCATTCTGAGAATGAGATGATGAACCAATACCCAACCTAAACATCGTGACCCGATCATGTCACGAAGTTCAAGTTACGATGATTAGAAATGGATCCTCGTAGACTATTTCTTAGACCGTGAGGCTATATCAATCACTATCTCCCGAGAGTGCTTAGATAGCATCAAACGCCATCTAGTAAAACGGTGGTTATAAAGGTGTGTTCAGGTATTCAGAGCAAACCGTAGAGGCAATATATGTCAAGAGAGGGATTTGTCCGTCCATGTGACGGGAACATACTCAAGGGCCCACTCGAAGAAGTTATATCCAATAGCTACGTAGCGTGTGATTAGATCACGGGGATATCATTGTCGGAACGAGTTAAGTAGCATTATTCAGTAACGAGATTGAACACGACATGGTGATGTCAATGATCAGATCTCGGGCAATGCAAGTATCGAAGACAAAGGGAATAAGACACGACTGTCCCGGTTCAAACGACGTAAGATCTTCGTGGAACGCACAGGGGTCACATGGCCATCTAGGTCCCTCTGTCGATCATTGGTGCGGCAGTGTCCCGACCATGTCTGGAGTGTTCCCGAACAGTGGGGTGTCACTCTTAAGGGCTTGATGATGCTTAGAGAGCATTTATAGGATCGGTAGAATCACCGAAGAAAAGAAGGGAGAAAACCGGAAGGGTTTCGGTAAATTCGGAGGATGTCCGGAGTGGAGGTGGAAGGTGTTCCATGGCCACGGAGATTAGATAATGTGTGAATGAATGTTAAATATTGATTTAATCATTTATTCATAATTATTTAATAAAGAGAAAATCAATTAAAAAGGTCAAAGGCTTAATGGGCCAATTCCAGAGGGAGAGGGCCCATTAGGGGAAAGGAGAGAGGGAGAAGGGGCAAGGGGGAGGCTGGCTGGGCCTAGCCCCCCCCCCCCCCCCCGCCCCCCCCCCCCCCCCCCCCCCCCCGCGCGCGGGGCCCACTAGGTGGCCGGCGGCCACCTCCTCCCCCCTCCTCTCCTTTAGTCCCACTCCGGGACTTGAGGAGAGATAGTACCTCCCCTCCCCCTATATATAGTGGGGTATTTGGCCTAGAAAAATACACCAATAATCAATAAAGGTCTCCCCACTTTTGGGAGGACCTCTAATTGACAATTGCTCTCTCCCCCTCTCTCTCTCTCTCGTGACCATGGTCCCAAGTGTGGACTGAGCGAGCGAGAGACATCTTCACCACGGAGCGCCATCGCGTTGCGGGATTCGGATCCGGGAGTTCTACTTCTGCAACTGCTGCTGGATAGGGGAAGCGGGAGTCATCGTCAGGCACCAGACGTGTGTAACTCCCCGCGAGGTGACGCACTTGAGGCACTCAAGTCGTTGGAGCCATAAGGAGTGCAAGGACTTCATCACGACCTTGAGGTCGGCTTCGGCTCGTCTACATCAACCACGCTCTCCTGAGCATTGCCAACGCTTTTCACTCTTCAAGGGTAAGTTCGCGAAAATCCCCTCTTGTTACTGTATTACTAATAGATAGGTCCTGGCAGTTTCAGGGGTTCAGGGGCGTAGAGTAAAATTTATTGTTTTTATGCGCGGAACCCCTACAGTGGTATCAGAGCTAGATCTATGCGTAGTAATGCTAGTACGGGTAGAACACATGAGATGTAGCGTGTGGGCGTGGATCTTTTAGTTGTTACCCTCCCACGTGTACTTGTGTATACCGCAGTAATGCTTGATGAAGCGGCCCCCAACCGACTTTACGCGTTCATTCGCGAGACTGGTCCACGCTTGACATACGGCTTGCACCGTATAAAGTGTCTTAGGGGGTGTCTGTCTCTCTCGCATTAGTTGATATACCATTTGCAACGGAGGTCCCCGAAAGGGGTGTAGTAGAGACAACTAATTGATCAGCGTTGTGCTGAAAGTTCATAGGTAAGAACGGTTCTTGTGCGAAAGCCCATTCAGCCACGTAAAATATGCAAAGATAAAGTAGAGGCGCCTAACTTTGTTTTGCAGGAGGGCGTTGCTTTGTGATATGGTTGTGGCAAAGGTAAAGTGATTACCTTTTGTAACGTAGTAGTAGATAGTCACGAGGGTGACGAACTACCACGCCGGAATGACACCAGTACCCTGGTGTCTACGGCGCCGGAACCCTCGCGCCGGAACCCGGTGACGGCGGATGGAGATTATGACGTGAAGGACCATATCACATAGCATTTACATTCAATGTTATTCTTTGTATGTCTTATTGTGTGCTAGTATTAGATACTCGACGGTAGCCTAATAAGATGATCCCTGTTAAAATAACCAATGATTGTGTTCCCCCTTAGTGTGCACCACCAAGAAAGTTCTTCGGTATGAGGCAGGCCGTGATGATCGGGTGTCAGACATATCTACGTTCACATACAATGGGTGCAAGCCATGTTGCACAGCGAAAACACTAAGGTTGAGTTGGCGAGCCTAGCATGTACAGACATGGCCTCGGAACGTGGATGGTCGAAAGATCGAGCACGAGTCACATGAATGATGTGACCGACGTTTACCGTCCACCCTTGAACCCACATTGATGGCCGTGATGATCGGGGGAGATGTGGCTGATAGGGTCGTGTTATCACTAGGAACCCTTTTGGGGATAGGTGTTTCTGAGTGGAGTTATTATTAACTCATTTAATTATAAACTTAGTCTAAATTCCTTTTGCAATTATAAATGTAGATGGGACCTTTCGTGTTGACAATTGAATGGTTAGAAGGAGAGAAGCTCAGATTAGATGGATCGAACTTCTCCATTTGGGTTGCCAGTCTCCATGTTCTCCTTAGCAAGAACGACGTGGTCGACTACATACTCGACGGGATGGATTTGGATCTGTCCACGGACCTTGAGACCCCAGAGGAGCGGAAAGACCGCTATCTCCGTCGTGAGATGGCCTCCTATATTTCAGTTGTAATGCATTTCGGAATGGTGGACGAGTTGTGGCCTTTCGTGGGTGATATCAACCCTCATTCGGTAATGCTGCAGCTTAGGAAACATTTCGTGGAGCAGACACGCATCTGGGAGGATGAGTTGATGGGAGACTTCCTCTCCATTAAGATGGAGGAGAACTCATCACTGGACAGCCACTTGCAGCACATGCATGATGTGTATATGAGGCCACCATACTTCCTGGACGTCTGGATTTCAGGCTCTTTTGCAAATGCTACTGTGCTGCGGTCGCTGCCACCAAGCTACCAAGCACAAGTCAGGACTTGCGTAATGAGGGGTGACACAGAAATGGAGTTCCAGTTCATGACACATCTCAGGAATGTGTTGGTTGAACCAGATGTCGCTCAGGTCATCGACGACAAAGGTATATATTTGATATACAGTTTTATAAATGTTATAATCTTGCAAACACATTTGCAGTGTTAAGTATATCTGATACTTGTTCTATTTTCTTAAAACATGTCCTTCTGCATAGAGGTGCTTGCTGGAGAGGAGGTGACGTTGCGTGTTGATGGCGAGCATGATGATGATGGCCGATGACACTCTCCCTCGACATTTATCACTTAGTTTGGGTTTTAGGATGATTAATGTAATCGAGAGATTTGAACTTCTTTAGTTTGTCTCACACTTCGTGAGACGGTTATTCATATCAGTTTGTAACAAACAGTTGTTCTACTTTTATGGATGATTTCTATTTGTGTTCATATCTTGTTTGATTATGTGTGAATTATCCTTATTGTTTGAAACTAATTGATAATGTATGAACATTTGTAAAACATTAAAATGCCTTGTTTAAAAATACCCAACTTAATGATATTTCATTAAATGAATGAAACCATTGTTTAAATTCAAAGTTATGTGATAATATGTGAAAGTCATTCGATTTCTTCTCACATATAAATCATGCCTAAGTTCGGCAAAATAACTTGAACACCATGTATTACTTGAATACAAAGTGTTTAAAGAATTGTTAAAATTAAATACATATTCGATGTATTGTGTTTTAACGAAAATGTTAATTATCATTAAATGATTATTTAAATGTGTAAAGTAGTTTACCAAAGGAAACATGAATATGAAACTATTTTATTTGATCAAAATGTTTCATTAATAAAGGGTACAAAGATAAAAGGGAATCTAATTGCTATGATTTGATCAATAGTAATGAAATTCGAACTTTATAAGAATGGCATAAAAGAAATTGTGGAATGCAAAGTGTTTTGAAACGTCAAATACAAAGCATCACAATGTGATATTAGATATCAAAGGGGGTTGAATAGAAGGCACCAAATAAATCGTTGTAGTGTATATGTAGAGACCATTAGTTAGAAATAGTTAGCACGCAATTAGAATTGGTAAACCATTTGAATTCGTGAAATTTTTGGGGTTATTCGATATAACCAAAACAATAGCGAATATTTCCTTGTAGAGTATTCATTGGAAACTTTGAATACGAAACCCATAGCTCAAACCAAAAGGAAAGCAAGATTTGTATTGCTTGGGTTTTGGTGCATTCTTGAGAAAGATCAATTCTAGTGATGTTTCTCAATTATGAGAAAATGGAAATCAGTGTAAAACACGATGAGGATTCAAAACCCTGCATCAGAGTGTTGAGAAGCGCAACGGACTACGTTCCTGAACGATTCTCTTCATAGAAGGAAAGAATCAATGATTTTGATCATTGTGTTTTTCCCTCCACTATTGTTTTTCACTACATGAAGTAGGATTCAAGATGTAAATCCATATCTTATATGGAAACATTTGTGAATCACTTGTCATGATTTTGGAATATGACATACCTACGAACTACAAAGGAAATAATGGTAAACTAAATTATGATAAATCCTAAAAGAAAAATTCCCTTGAGATTAGAAAGCAATTCGTTGCTGAATCTCACAAGTAAAAGGGGTTACTTGAATTTTCCCAAATGACTGCATAGCCATAGTAGGAAAAAGGGGTGAATGACAAAAGCACAATTTGTCAAGTATTGGACAAGTTCAAATGAATTTGATTCAAGTGTGCTAAATGTCTAGTGGGTTTAAAACTAGTAAAGTACTAGTATCTCATAGTAAATCTCCAAGTTTGATATTTGATCGAAGGATTTTGAAGTTGTTCAAAGTAGTAAGGATATATGCAATTTGCATAAAATTGACTGGGAGCTATGAAAGTCTTCCTGAAACAATATGTGATTGACATATTTTAAGTGGGAGCAATATAAGACTCGAATTCAAATATGTAGGAACATAGTTTGAGTGGGAGCTCATAGGAGTAATTCTTAAATATGTTAAGGATGAAAATGCAAATACTTATAAATAATGATTTATAAGATGTAGAAGTTGATAATAGGTGTATTATGATATTATGTAGTATTCCTTAAGGGATTCTGAAAAGTGTTTCAGAATAGTAGTTAATCAAGGAACCGGTTCTTAATAACTCAAATTAGGAATAGTATTAAGTTGAACATCAATGGTTGAAAGAAAGAAAAGGATGATCGTCATCCACTATGTTAAGACATAGGTTCTATCTTAGAAACCATGATGATAACTTAGCATAATATGTGATCCAAATAAGGAACGTTTGAAAGTGATTAAGTTCGAATCACAGAACGTTGAGCTAAGTTTGTCCGCAGTGTCTAGTAGAGAACTGTGGACATATTTTCCAAATCCATAAAGGATGACATATCTTAAAGCATAAAGAGTTATGTTATAAGGGAATATGTTGGAAACTCCTGTAGATACCAATTAAAGTCAAATAGGAAGCGAGGTGAACAAAACATCGAAAGTTGCACAGAGTGCACAGGAGTTTCGATGAATACATTTATAATAATAGATAAGGGTACCATCTAAAGTGTTGTATAATGTTATGGCGGGGCTAGTTCGCTTTTAACGTAGAATGATGTGTCCCAAGACATAGTGCCCATGAGAAAGCCCTCGAGGTTGATCTAACGTCACTGTAGGCTCCTGGAATCAGGCCTCGCTCTACTGCCATAGCGACAATGCATACACACAGATGCTATCATGTGATGATAAAGTATTAATGTCAATCAAGGTGACATTAGTAAGTTGCAAAGGATTTGGGACTATAAAGTACAGACCCAAGACTCAACCTGTTCCATGAGCGAGCATGTTCAGGGTACCGGGTAGTTGGTGCCAATGATTTAGAACAAATGCAGCTAGCGTATTTGTACTCTAATGCAAGTGGGAGACTGTTGGAAATATGCCCTAGAGACAAATAGTAGTAAGGACTATTATCATATTTCATATAGTTCATGATTAAGTTTTATATCATGCTATAACTATATTAAGTGGAAACATCAATACACGTGTGATATACAAACAACCAGGGGTTCCCAGTGAAACTCTAGTCACGGGTTCATTGGTCAATAGATGATCAAGTTTCCTGATCATGTGGCATTTATGCCAGTTGGAAATGAGGTCATCTCATTCTGAGAATGAGATGATGAACCAATACCCAACCTGAACATCGTGACCCGATCATGTCACGAAGTTCAAGTTATGATGATTAGAAATGGATCCTCATAGACTATTCCTTAGACCATGAGGCTATATCAATCACTATCTCCCGAGAGTGCTTAGATAGCATCAAACGCCATCTGGTAAAATGGTGGTTATAAAGGTGTGTTCAGGTATTCAGAGGAAACCATAGAGGCAATATATGTCAAGAGCGGGATTTGTCCACCCATGTGACGGGAAGATACTCAAGGGCCCACTCGGAGAAGTTATATCCAATAGCTACGCAGCGTGTGATTAGATCACGGGGATATCACTTGTCGGAACGAGTTAAGTAGCATTATTCAGTAACGAGATTGAACACGACATGGTGATGTCAATGATCAAATCTCGGGCAATGCAAGTATCGAATGACAAAGGGAATAAGACACGACTGTCCCGGTTGAAACGACGAAAGATCTTCGTGGAACACACAGGGGTCACATGGCCATCCAGGTCCCTCTGTCGATCATTAGTGCGGGAGTGTCCCGACCATGTCTGGAGTGTTCCCGAACCGTGGGGTATCACGCTTAAGGGCTTGATGATGCTTAGAGAGCATTTATAGGATCGATAGAATCACCGAAGAAAAGAAGGGAGAAAACCGGAAGGGTTTCAGTAAATCCGGAGGATGTCCGAACTGGAGGTGGAAGGTGTTCCATGGCCACGGAGATTAGATAATATGTGAATGAATGTTAAATATTGATTTAATCATTTATTCATAATTATTTAATAAAGAGAAAATCAATTAAAAAGGTCAAAGGCTTAATGGGCCAATTCCGGAGGGAGAGGGCCCATTAGGGGAAAGGAGAGAGGGAGAAGGGCAAGGGGAGGCCGGCTGGGCCTAGCCCCCCCCCCCCCCCCCCCCCCGCGCGGGGCCCACTAGGTGGCTGGCGGCCACCTCCTCCCCCCTCCTCTCCTTTAGTCCCACCCCGGGACTTGAGGGGAGGTAGTACCTCCCCTCCCCCTATATATAGTGGGGTATTTGGCCTAGAAAAATACACCAATAATCAATAAAGGTCTCCCCAATTTTGGGAGGACCTCTAATTGATAATTTCTCTCTCCCCTCTCTCTCTCTCGTGACCGTGGTCCCAAGTCTGGACTGCGCGAGCGAGAGACATCTTCACCGCGGAGCGTCGTCGCACTGCGGGATTCGGATCCGGGAGCTCTACTTCCGCAACTGCTGTTGGATCGGGGAAGCGGGAGTCATCGTCAGGCACCGCACATGTGTAACTCCCCGCGAGGTGTCGCACTTGAGGCACTCAAGTCGTTGGAGCCCGAAGGAGCGCAAGGAATTCATCACGACCTTGAGGTCGGCTTCGACTTGTCTACATCAACCACGCTCTCCTGAGCGTTGCCAACGTTTTTCGGTCTTCAAGGGTAAGTTCACGAAAAGCCCCTCCCGTTACTCTATTACTAATAGATAGGTCCTAGCAGTTTCAGGAGTTCAGGGGCGTAGTGTAAAATTTATTGTTTTTATGCGTGGAACCCCTACACTTTGGTCCTATCCGGCATGTTGAGCAGAGTGCCAAGCAAGCTTTCACACACGTTCTTTCTGATATGCATGATATCAAGGCTATGAGGCGTATCGAGGATCTTCCAGTACGGCAAGTCCCAAAACACGGACCTCCTTTTCCATACCCCCATGAGTGGTCCGTGTTCCTTTTCCTTCTTCTTATCTCCTCGCTTCCGCTTATGCTTCTTTATCTTACCCGGCGGAGGGCAGTATTTCTAGCTTTTCAACAAAGAATCGATCTCCTCCCTGCTGCGCTTAGGTGGAGGTACTTCGAGCTCATCCTTGCCGTTGAACAGATCTCCACGCTTCCTCCATGGGTCATTCTCGGGTAGCCACATCCGAGTCCTCATGTAGACAGTTTTCGAAGACCTGGGATCCTTACCCAACTGAAGAAACGGCGTCCTTTCCATGCACCTCACACAAGCCTTGTGTCCGTGGCACACCTGGCATGCGATATATTCGTATCCGAGATAGTCCTGCACCGTCGTGATCAGCGCTGCTTTCAGACGGAAAGGTTGTTGGAGGTGAGCGTCCCATGTTTCTAGCCCTTCGTCCCACAAGATGGCTAGCTCCTCCTTCAATAGCTCAACATACAGGTTGATATCACTCCCTGGCTGCGTCGGCCCTTGGATTAGCATGCTCATGTGTATGTACTTCTTCTTCAGGCATAGCCATGGGGGCAAGTTGTACATCCGTACAAACACGGGCCAGGTGATGTGCTTGCTGCTCTGGTTGCCGAATGGATTGAGTCCATCGGTGCTTGCACCCAGTCTGATGTTCCTTGGTTCTTTCCTGAAATCTTCATACTCATCGTCTAATGCTTTCCACTAGCTTGCATCTGAAGGGTGCGTCAGCACTGGGTTTTCAACCCGCACTGGATCCTTCATCATCGCCTCCTTCCTTTCCGCGTGCCAGCGCATGAGCTTCACTTCCTTGGGGTCCACGAAGTACCGTTGGAGACGGGGCCTGAGCGGGAAGTACCACACAACTTTTCGAGGAGCTTTTCTCGTCCCTCTCTTGTATCGAGGCTCGCCGCACCTTGGGCACGCGGTCAAGTCCTTGTGCTCGTTCTGATACATCACGTAGTCACTGATGTAGGCGTCGTATTTTTCATGCGGTAAATCGAGAGGGCACACCACTTTCTTGGACTCCTCTAGGCTACCTGCCAACGTGTTATCTTTAGGTAAGTGCTTCTTCAAGTATCGGAAGAGATCGTCTGCGCTTGCATCGTTCGATCCGTATTTTTCCTTCATCTCTAAAAGATCGAGAGTTACTCTCAAGCGGGTCTCCTCCGGCCTATGACTTGCGTCGTACAATGGAGTTCTCAAGTCTATCTCCAGTTGATCTAGCTTAGACTTCCGTCTACCAGCGAATTTGGGGTTGGTCAATGCGTTGCCAAGAAGAATTTCCTGAAGATGAGGGTCGTGCATGGCCGTAGTTAGCAGAGTATTACTACTCCTGTCCTCATTGTCCGCATGTTCTTCTTCTTCCCAACCTTGTTCATCACCGTCGTTGTCATGTGCGACATCCCGTTCTTCTCCCTCCTCATCCTCTTCATTTTCATGTTGAACGTCATCCTCTTACTCATTGTCATCTTCATCATCCATCCACCGAGTGTAGCCCTCCATGAAACTATACCTGAGCAGGTGCTCATTCACCGTGTGTGACAAGGGGTCAAACAATGACGATAGTTTGCATTTTCAACACGGACATTTTATTTCCATGCGGTTATTTTGATACATGTCGGCAGTTGCGTGTTCCACGTATCTATCCACATCGCTTTCCTTCATCTCGATTACCATCACCTCCTGCATGATAAGAGAATAGATTAGAACCGTCGGCTCGGCTTTCACGGAAAAATTCGGCATGACCTTTGCTAAAAAGGGTCTCGCCAGAGTGCCAGAAATTCGCCGGAAACGAAAGTTAATCGACATTCAGGCAAAATATTGGCAACTCATTGTACATGCACATTCCACCGGCAAAATAACACAAAAAAGGTCCACATATGCGTGCAACCACTTTTCACCATCACCAGTGACTTGTAGCCAACTCATGCACACATTCCACCACATTATACCTATTAGTTGACACGGGTTAAGAGCTCCAGAGAAACACCAAACATCGACCAAAGAGAGTGTGTATGTGTTGTCGGGACCTTATGCTCGAGATCTAGATCTACCAATAGAGATAAGTGGTAAAGGTGGTGGATAGAGATCTAGAGATCTTGCTAGGTAGATCTAGTAATGCATGTGAGGGGAGCGACATCTCCTCAAATATATCAAACTTGGTTGGTTGAATTAGCTAAAATGGGTGGGGAGAAGTGGGTGAATGAGCTAGCAAAGCTTGGGGTTGTGTTTCCATGAAAAGTGAGCTAGTGGTGAGTGAGGAGGTGTTGGTAGGTGGCTGGTTCGAGCTGGTAATAAATCCCAGGTTACCACCGATGGAATTAGGCATGGATTACGCTACAGGTTTCCACCATGATTAGGCATGGATTAGACCAGTCGCCCAGGAGTTTATCTAACACATATACGAACTCCATGAGCATTACAAGCTCCCCTTTCATTTCACACCGCTGGGATCCATAAGCAAAAGAACATGATATCAACTAAATAAAGTGCAATGTTGAAAGCGTTCCCCATGATAGCATGGTTCCGCTAATTCCCAACTTACAAAACGCAAGCATATACGCAACATAGATGGGCACAATGGTTCAAGTTTATTAAGTACAAGAAAAGTAAAGTGTGCCATCAAGTTCGTGAGAGCTTTAATCACTAATTTTCACATAAAAAGTTTAATTCGGAAGGTAGATAAAAACATGAATATACTTGGAATAGAAAATGCGAATAGGTAGGTATGGTGGACTCTTTGGAATAACTTGGTTTTTTTGGAGTTGGATGCATGAGTGGAACTCATACTTGGTTATGGAGCCTAGCAAAAGACTGGGAGCGACCAACTAAGAGAGAAATAATCGCCATAATCATGCAAAGCGACAAAATATTATTAATTAAAGCATAAAGTGATATTACAATTCGAAAACTAAATAATCATAGAGGCTATGGTGACTTGGTATAGTCTTAACATGGTGTGAGCATCCGCTAAGTCAACCCCAATAAAGCATCAAAGGAGAATACCACAATACTATGCTTTAATATGCTAAAACAACGCATGATTCTTTTAAGGCACATTAAGCAATCTCAATTATTTGTAACAAGTCATGCTACAACAAATAATCACTAAGCATAAAGCCAAAATAATATCAAGCATGACATGACAAAGTCTAGGCCACAGTCAAAAACAAGACTCCTTTTATACCACTTATAAGCATCAACTTTCCTATTCTTTTCCAATCCAAATCAACCTATTTGAAAACTAATGTATGAATGAGGGGGTCCAACCAATTTATTCAAGCAAACCAAGCAAAATAAAACTAAAAACAAAATGAAGACGCTCCAAGAACAACACAATTGTGCATGAAACAATAAAAATGAAGTGTTTGGAAGAAACCTCAGACTTTATTGATGAAGAAGGGGATGCCATGGGCATCCCCAAGCTTTGACGCTTCTACTTCTTGAATATTTCTTGGGGTGACACGGGTGGCATACCCAAGCTTGAGATTTTGTCCATCCTTCATCTTATCACATTGTTCTTCCCTACACTTTTAAAATTTCCTTCATACAAAACTTCACACAATCTTCATTAGCAACATTAGTATATTCAAGATAATAAGTCTTTGGGATTAGTTTCAACACAAGTAAAATTTCCATTAAAACACAAGCTACTGTATCAATTCCTTTTAAAAAGTTCAAATGATCAAAGAGAACTCAAAGAGAAAGAGATTAAGAGGCAAATGCAAATAATGGCAGAAATCTGTCAAAACAGTCCACCAGATAAAAACCAATTTTTTCGAAGACCTTCTGTTGCTAAAATCGAAAGTGTTGAACTAACGAAAGTTAGATAACAACATGGGGCACAAGCACAAAAAATTACAACTCAATCCGACGTACAGATATTTTTCACGAATTTTTACAGCAAAGCACAAAAATCTGTTTCGGGACAGCAACTTTCCCAAGTCTTACTTCTCTCTTATTAGAGGTTATTCTTGGCACAAAAACCACACAAAAATTATAAGGAGAGGTTATTACAGAAGTAATAACTTCCAAGACTCAACAAAAGAAAAACTTACTGAATAGAAATTTGGGTTATCTCCCAATAGTGCTTTTCTTTAACGCCTTTGAGCTAGGCATGATAATTTTGATGATGCTCACATAATAAATATGAATTGAAGTAGAAGAGAGCATCAAGAAGCAAATATGGAACAAATTTAAGTCTAACCCACTTCCTATGAAAAATAATCTTGTAAAGAAACAAGTCATGAAAGCACAAAGCAACAAGCATAGGAAAGCAAAACAAGTGCAACTTCAAATTTCCAACATAAAGAGAGGAAACTTAATATTGTTGAGATACATAAAACCATGTTTCCCTCTCTCATAATAACTTTCAGTAGCATCATGAATAAAATTAACAATATAATTATCACATAAAACACTCTTATCACGAGCCACATGCATAAAATAATTAATACTCGCCACATAAACATAGTCATTCTTATTAATTGTAGTGGGAGCAAATTCAACAAAATAGCTATCATTAATATTCTCATCACCATAATCATCAAATATAGAAGGCATATTGTAATCATAATTAATTCTCTCCTCAATAGTTGGTGGACTGAAAATATCATATTCATTATTGTAATCATCATATATTGGAGGCATAGTATCATCAAAGTAAATTCTCTCCTCCATGCTTGGAGGACTAAAAAGATAATTTTCAGAAAAACTAGCTTCCCCAAGCTTAGACTTTTCCATAGCATTAGCAATAATGGTGTTCAAAGAATTCATACTAATAACGTTGCTATTAGCATGCAAATAAACTTCCATAGGTTTTTAAATTTTCTCTTCAAACACTTCATGTCCTAACTCAAGATAAATACTATAAAGCTCTTTAATTTTGTTGTTGTTTTCCATTAAGCCTAACTAGTGAAAATAAAACAAGAAACAAAAAGATATAATTGCAGAATCTAAAGGAAGTAACTTCGAGCACTCACACACACCAGCAAACATACTAGAAGATAACTCATTAGCCAGAGGATGTGAGTACCTTTTACCTTACCTCCCCGGCAACGACGCCTGAAAATAGCTTGATGTCTACGAATGCTTCTATCCTTGTAGACAGTGTTGGGCCTCCAAGTGCAGAGGTTTGTAGAACAGCAGCAAGTTTCCCTTAAGTGGATCACCCAAGGTTTATCGAACTCAGGGAGGAAGTTGTCAAAGGTATCCCTCTCAAGCAACCCTGCAATCAACAGACAAGAAGTCTCTTATGTCCCCAACACACCCAATACACTTGTCAGGTGTATAGGTGCACTAGTTTAGCGAAGAGATAGTGAAATACAAGTAATATGGATGATTATAAGTGGTAATTGCAATCTGGAAATAAGAGTGGCAGCAAGCAAACATGTAACAGGACTAATTGTAAACGGTGTTTCAATGCTTAGAAACAAGGCCTAGGGATCATACTTTTACTAGTGAACACTCTCATATAAATATCTTCTCTTTATGATGCTACCCTGAACTACTCTCCGGTTGGACAATGTAGGGCTATAAAAGCACACCTTAAAGTTCGTATTCCCCATCTAGATAACCCCTCACTATCACCTTGAGCGCTAGATGGTTCCAACAAACACCATAGACTCATAGACACATCCAACTCAAATTATACTCATGATAAGTATTTATGTAACCATAGCCAAAGTGCCACACGGTGTGCACACTATCAACTTCACACACGTGGGGATAAGCAGAGATTCATTAAAGCACTTGAGTAGCAGAATAGATCTATAGATTACAAAGCTCATGATCTCAATTCGATCACGCATAGAGAGAGAGATGAACACATAGCTACCGGTAGAGCCCTTGGCCTCGAGAGAGAACTACTCCCTCCTCATCATGGGAGTCAGCAACGTTGATGGAGATGGCGATTGAGTCAATGGAGATGGCTTCGGGGGCACTTCCCCGTCCTGGCAAGGTGCCGGAACAGAGACTTCTATCCCTCGAATCTCCTCTTCCTGTGGCGGCGGTGCTGCGGAACTTTTCATGGAATTCTGATCTAGTGCTTAGGGTTTTCGTCCCAGGAGCAATATATAAGCAAAGGAGCGATGTCAGAGGGTGGACCAGGGGCCCACACCACCTGGTAGCGTGGTCAGGGGGACCCGCGCCACCACATGGTGTGGCCAGGCCCTAGCCCTCCTCCGTGCCTGCTTTGGGCTCCGTGAGTCTTCTGGTAAAATAGGAACTTTGGCTTTTGTCCCTTCCAATTTCGAGAATATTTCTTTTCTGTGAAACCAAAAACAGCAGAAAACAAGTAACTGTCATTATGTCATCTTGTTAATAGGTTAGTTCCAGAAAATGCATAAACGTATCTTAAAATGTAGACAAAAAATAAGATAGTTGATATAAAACAAGCATGGAACATCAAAAAATATAGATACGTTTCCAATGTATCAGATACAGTGGCAACAGGGACAGAATCAGTGGAGGCCAGTCACAGCAACGATACCAGCCGACGAATCGAGACCCACCTATGTCAGCAGGACAAATGTTGGAAGGACCCTGCAATATCCACTACTACGTCGACTCGATAGGGAAAAGGCGATCAAATCACCTCCTAAAGGATTGCCGAACATTCTTAAAAATGCAAGAGCTATGCAATGCAAGGGCAACCGAAGCAGCAAACCAAGGCTACGCTACCGCGCCTGGCACCTTGGCTATCAGTGCGCCACCTCCACCACAGGGGCATCTGCCAGCAAGACCGCCGCAAAACACAACACATCAAGATGATGAATATCCCAGGTCAAAAGGAGCGATGTCAATGATCCAAAAGGGACCGCCCTCTAATAGAACAAAGAAGTTGATCACTAGGCAAGTAGACATGGTAGTAACAAAGCCACCTCCTACACCTGACTATATCCATTGGTCAGAACAAGAAATTACCTTCAGCAGAGCTGATCATCCACGATGGGTCCCTCGACCGGGCCAGTCAGCGCTAACAGTAGAAGCACAAATCGACGGGTTCGACATGAGCAAGGTTTTCCTGGATGTAGGAAGAAACATCAACCTGATTTACGCCAAAACTCTATGAGCTATGAATTGGTCCATGACAAATCTAGGATCTACAGACACAACTTTCCACGGGATAGTTCCGGGAAAGCCAAAATTCCATTGGGAAAAGTCCATCTCGACGCAGTCTTCAGGTCAAAGAATAACTTCAGACACGAAAATCTAGAGTTCGAAGTCATGGACTGGCCATCTCTGTACCACACGATCCTGGGACGATCAACTTCGCTAGGTTCATGACAGTATCGCACTATGCATATCTGGTGCTAAAAATACCAGCCCCCAACGGGGTCATAACAGTAAAAGGAAGCTTCAGTCACTCGGATAGCTACGATCAGGAATTCAACAAAATATCAGAATCTTTCGGGATGGAGACAGAACTTGGACAGCTGAAAATTGCGGATGAGGATTCACTACACGAAGGGCACACCCACAAAAAGCAAACATCAGAAGAGCAAGTGCACAACAGTCCTGCAAAAGTAACCTATGAGACCTCCCATAGAGGTACCACATAGGAGGACCCACCCGTCGAAAAGACGAGAGTACCACACATACCAGCACGGAGCATGACGAAGAACCCCAAGAACAGAAGACAAAGTTCCTAAAGAAAATCTTCATTTAGACGCACTCTATATTCAATAAAGGCCAGCGGCCAGGAGATCATGCACTCGCAATGTATTTCATTTTATGCTTATCAATGAATAAAGAAAGTATTTCACGAGATACAAATTTCTATGATGCACGAAAGCAGTTATGCAAACGAACACTCAACAAGAGAATACAACATACAATCAAAATCTCGTATAGAACATACGACCTTTTTTACAACTACAAGAGAGACCTAAACAGTATTTCTTCTATGAAGTACACAGCTGCACAAGCAAGAAGTCAAATAGCAAAATGAAATAAAAAAAATTGTGTCTGCTTCTAAGCATCTTCGCACGATCCTAATGGCGGGTCTATGAGCAGTGGCGTAATGAGGCGCCATATAAACAAGGTCACCATCGGAAGGGGGAGGCAAACCTAAAGATACAACATCCAGGTCTAGCGTTAGATGATGCGCATGTACCCAATAGAGCGCGAGCTTGGCACCCGCCATGTTATGGGGTAACCCCGTGGGTGGCCCGATCTTCACAGATCTCGTGGTCAAATCGATGGGAAAGCGAGGGGAAAGGGAGAAGGTAGCGGGAGCGGACGCACACCTCGCAAAAAACAAGATGAACACACGCAAAAATCACATGATACAAGGCCGATTGCTCTCGCTGGTGGCCACCGGTCCGATAGAATCCTCACAAGGAAAGATCTGTCAACGTGCTCCCTCGATCCCACGCGGAGAGGGAAGAACACCTTGGAGAGGGTCTTGACATCTTGGCAAACGGACACCGATGCCAAGGCCTTGTACAACGAGGGAGGCGCGATGCAAACTCCAACGAGGTGGTGACGATAGTCGATCCCCTTTGGTAGAAGGGGATGAGGCAAAACTAGAGATTCCACAATGGGGGTTATCTTTAGTCTATCATATATGCCTAGGGTTACATGAGGGGGTAGGGGCACTATATATATAGGCCGCCACTAGTTCAAGGGTACTTTAGGAATAAAAGGGGAAAGTCTGGGCGGACTAAGGGGTACATGGGACAAAGGCCCAGCTGGCGGCGCGTAGGCCCATACGCTTAGGCTGGAGAATCCGGTGTGGGGGTCCGGAGACTCCTGTCTGGGCTGGAGATTCTGGTCGGTCTCTGGTCCGTCTCCAGATTGGCAGTCACACTATCCTCGATCTCGATTTGGGGGCCAGTCCGGAGATGGGCCAGAGACTTTGGGGTATGCAGACCAGAGACTCCGGTGTCTTCAGGCCAGAGACTCCGGTGTGGCCAGAGACTCCGGTGTGCGCAGGCCGGAGACTCCGGTGCTCCAGCTGCTGCTTCTTCCGTCTTCTCTTCCAAGCGTTCGTCTTGTCAGGCTTGGTGCTCCAGGCTTCCTCCCATGACTCTGTACTTGTTGGTGTGAACCTATCATGGATATGGGACAAAGTATGAAGTAGTATACCATTCAAGAGGGTAGGAAGTGGGCTCGCATAGAGGAATGGATTCACCTTTGGAGTCCATGACGAATTGACATAAGTTGGAGACCATGATGTGGGAACGACCGAAGGTCGGGCTACATCATCTCCCCTCCCTTCAAAAAGAGTCATCCTCGACTCTACATGCTCATCAAAAAGTAGAAGATGTCGAGAGACCTTCTTGATCCCGGGGTTCACCATATAGTCGTCCTCAGGAAGGTAGAATTAACAACACCTCAATGTTCCTTCACCTTCTATGAAGCCTACAAAGCTCACCATAAAAGCAAAACAACACTCAAAGCGTAGCCAATTCATGAAGATTATAGCATGAGTCCTCAAGTAGAAGGAAGTCACCTTATGATGAAGAGATAGCTTGTTGAAGGGCAGCCATAGGTAACTCTCTTTGATTCATCTTGTCAAGTCTTTGTCCATAGAGGTTGACGCGTATGCACTTGTACCTTCACACAACAAGGACCAAACAAAATATGTTTGTGTGTGATAGAGGAGCATGTCATTTGTGGCATGCCCATTCTTGTTCACAACACTATTAGCATAACTCAAGTATAGCAAACGGGATGCATATGCAAGGTCAAAGTGCATGGAAATTGTTTGAACATCATCCATATGTGGGAACTCAAAAACTCCATAAAGCGTCTTAGTGTGGCACTCAAAGCAGTTGACTAAGATATAGATCAACATCTTTGATGCAAGAGTAGGAGAATTTGGCAAAAACACATGCGGAAGAATGTCCAAAGCAACATAATTATGTGTGCAAACCAACC
The DNA here is from genome assembly GCA_910589775.1 of Avena eriantha. Taxonomy (NCBI): domain Eukaryota; kingdom Viridiplantae; phylum Streptophyta; class Magnoliopsida; order Poales; family Poaceae; genus Avena; species Avena eriantha. The sequence goes on along the minus strand of OU342741.1, from coordinate 459,165,856 downwards.
ATTGGAAAGAACAATTGTGCAATATGTTGGATGCCATACATATATCATCAAAAGCCAAGATCATGCGGGTATAAGTATCGCGAGCGAAAGCAAAAACTTGTTTGCAAACAAACCGTATGAAAGAGCAAGCGGTCCTTATGTTAGTTGCAACAACAATATGAGAGAATTGGAAGCTCTCGTGACAATACATGCTCATAATGGCATTATGGTTGCACACAAAACTTCGGAAAGAGAAATTGTTCAACATTTTTGTTGCAACACACAAGACATCAATATCTAATAGCACCGAGACATGATTGTCACAAGGTGAAAGAACACCATCAACATGGTTGCAAGCAATGAAGGAAATATGCCCTAGAGGCAATCATAGAGATGATTGTATTTCATGTGTATCCATGAGTTATTATAATGTTCCTTGAATATCCATATACCAGGCAACTTGTATTGATTGGCAATTATGTGAATTGTTTGTGAAACTCTTTACTTGTATGGTTATCTAATAATTGTCCCTAGTCGGAGTTCATGCGAGGACACACGTGAATATTAGACTAGCACATCGATTGGTTAATGACTATGTTTCGCAAGTCATTGACATGGAGATGTCAAACCAATGATGTGGACACATGTTATGAACATGGGGTTGGACTGACCCAACATGAGACTAGCAATATTACTTGCAGCTCTCTCTACACATCGTGTACGTTTTGTCCTTAGACCTGAGATTGTCGCATGTACTTGAGATGTGGATCGACCTACTTTGGGGCTATCAAACACTACTCCGTAACTGGGTAGTTATAAAGGTAGCTTTCGGGTTTGTCCTGATACATGCTGCAAGGCATCGGTCAATCAAGATGGGATTTGCCCCTCTCTACTTGAGAGAGATATCTCTGGGCCCCTCGAGTGATCGGATCCAGAAATGCATGGCCGTGCTACATATGGTTAAGAGTTAACCTAGTAAAGGGATTCTGAATCACAGTATCGAGAAAGAGAGGTCAGCTTAGAGCTAGACCAAATATCGTGAGGCAAAGGGAAAGACATGTACTCAACCTTGTGATGGTTCGTCCGAATGATCTTTATATGCGTTTAGGAGTTGGCACGTCTTGCTAGAGGCCGCTACCAACTATTGACGGAGTAAGTGTACTCGCGTCATGTCTATACGTGTATGAACCTATAGGGTCACACACTTTAGGGGCTGGAAGCCTAATGAGGATTGGATCCGAATTAGACCAGGCTTAGGCTGCTAATGGGCTGCTAATGTAGAAGCCCACCAGGGATGCCTATATAAGAGGGAGTGAGGCGAGCTGAAAAGGAGAGAGCATTCCACCCAGCCGCCACTCCTCTTCCGCCTGTGTTGCACGCGCAGACCTAGCAGTCTGGCGTGTGACGACTTCCACTCCGGACGTGTGGATACCTCGGAGGTGCTGCATCTGTAGCACTTGGACGAGCCGCGCAAAGGGGAGCTGCTCGTGGGACGAGGACGAGGAGGAGACGTAGAACATCTACACTGCCGCAACGTGCTTCATCGAGTTCCGCACCTGCGCGTCTACCGGTAATCCCGTGATCTATGACAATAGTATTCCTGGTTGACGCGGTAGAAATTTTTGATTTTACGCTAGTGTAGCCTACCCGCTGCCCTTCAGTGGTATCAGAGCCGATGCTATTCAGTCATAGGTTCGGGAAGTTTGCATATGGTGATATGTAGATTGATATGAATGATATGATCGTTTGTATGGCGGTGTTTCTGGATTGATCTATGATCTTAATTTCCGTGATCGTGATTCTAAGGTCGTCGAACGACTTACCCCTACCGGTCGGTTTCCGCCATCGGGGTAGACAGTGACACATAAATCCTTCTGAATCACGCGAAGATCAATATGATTGATCGAATCGGGAATTAGATCTGAATCGACGTACCGTGATCAAAGGAGTTTGGTCAAATCGGAACTATGGTCGGTTTATGGTAAATTGGATTTGCCGATCAAAATCCTTAAAGAAAATTGTATAGATTTGATCAAAATCCTTAAAGAAAAGGTACCGCGAGGGGCGCTGCCCCTTCGAACCCCGCAGGGGGAGACCCCCTAGACCCCCCTTAGTCGTAGCCCCCTTTTTGTATCTCGTTAAGGTTCATAGGTGGTACGATTTCACATGATCCGGTAGAATGCGATTCTATGCACAACTTGTTTTTGCAGGATTTATGTGATCAGTATGGCCCAAAAATGTATGTGATGCATGTATGTATTTTTTTTCATGACCTGCGTGTCGTGAGTTGGGCAACACGGCTGGAGCCATATGTGTTGTCAATTATTGTAATGGCCTGCGTGCCAACTTGTGATGATCCCAATACCATGTAATTTTGATTACTAGATGTTAGGAGTAATAGCTTGTATTAGTTCTTGGAGAACTCATCACTTGGAGGATGGCTCGCATAGAGCATGAAGATGGAGATCATCATGGTGGACAGGTTCTATGGCGATGGAGATCACCATGAGAAAATGGGCCATACTGTATCACATCTATGTGAATGCTATTCTTATACGTTTTACTACTATGCATGCTTAGATGATAGAAGTAGAACGATCCCTCACAAAGTTTAAGTTAAACCATGCCCTCCCAACCAAACCTTGCACCATCCTATGCCCTGTACAATCGTTGGTGGGTCTATGAAATTAGGGTGCCACGGTTTTCCTTGGCTGGATGGGTTTGTATCGGATACCTACACGCATAAGGGTTGGTGAGCTTAACAAGGTCATCTTAACAGTTAAGGACCTTGGGGCATAAAGGTTGGGCGCCTAGGTTTGACATAGAGATGTCACCCAACAACAAGAGTCATATGTGATATGATTAGCAAAGGTTGCTTACCGATTTACCTTGTCTTCTAGCAGTGATGCTAAAGCTCACTAGTCGACTTGTTAATTGTGGATCTTGAATCACTTAGTATCAATAGAGGGATGTTGATTTAAGTGGGAGTATATGCTATTAAATTGTTTAATATGTTTTACTCTTTCATGGTTACATGGCTTAGTATTTTGCATATTTTTTTTTTGTTGTAGATCAATGGCACCGAACAATTCATCACCTTTTGCTTTGCGTTCGATTCTTGAAAAGGATAAACTAAATGGAACAAACTATTCGGACTGGGTCCGTAACCTGAGAATTGTTCTCAGGGCTGAGAAAAAGGAAACTGTTCTGGATACCCCAATCCCGGATGAACCTGCTGATAATGCAACTGCTACCCTTAAGAATGCCTACAAGAAAGCATGTGATGAATCTCTTGAGGTCAGTTGTCTTATGCTTGCATGCATGGAACCTGATCTTCAAAAACAGTTTGAGGATCAGGAAGCGTACGATATGATCGTTGCGCTTAAGGACATGTTCCAGACTCAGGCTAGGACTGAGAGGTACAATGTCGCTAAGTCCTTTGTGGAATGCAAGCTGGCAGAGGGAGCAGGTGTAGGCCCCCATGTGATCAAAATGGTTGGTTACAGTCAGACTTTGGAAAAGCTTGGTTTTCCATTAGGCCAAGAGTTGGCCACTGACTTCATTTTGGCATCTCTTCCATCTAGCTATGGGCATTTCATTTCGAACTACCATATGCATGGGGTGGAGAGGGGCCTTAATGAATTATGTGGGATGCTAAAAACAGCAGAATGTGACATTAAGAAGTGTGCAGGGCATAGCCATGTGATGGCTGTGCAGAACAAGCCTAGCTTCAAGAAAAAGGGCACTTCTTGGCAGAAGAAGAAGGGCAAGGCTAAGGATACGATCCCTAAGCCAAACCCTGCACCCAAGCAAAAGGCTGGTCCTGCAGGAGACACTGAGTGTTTCTTTTGTCACGAATATGGCCACTGGAAGAGGAACTGCAGCAAGTACCAGGCTTCTTTGAAGAAAAGTGGAAGTAAGAGTACTTCCCACTCAGGTACACTTGTTGTAAATGTTGTGGACATTTTTCTCGCAGATTCTTATGTTAACTCTTGGGTATTTGATACCGGATCGGTTGCTCATATTTGCAATTCGATGCAGGGGCTAATAAGGACTAGAGAAGTGCAAAAAGGCGAAGTGGATTTTCGCGTCGGAAATAAAGCAAGGGTTGCTGCATTGTTCGTTGGCGTCATGCAACTTCACCTTCCGTCAGGATTTATCATGGAGTTGAATAATTGTTATTACATTCCTAGTATGGGTCGAAACATTTTATCACCTTCATGTTTGATGAGGGATGGTTATTCATTCGCGAGTACAAACAATGGTTGTGTAATCTCTAAAAATGCTATGTTTGTGGCTGATGCTCCCATTGTGAATGGGTTATTTATTTTAAATCTTGATAATGCATGTGTTTACAATGTTAGTGCTAAAAGGCTTCGGCCAAATGATTTGAGTCCTACCTATCTATGGCATTGTCGTTTGGGGCATATAAGTGAAAAGCGCATGAAGAAGCTCCATGGTGATGGTCTTCTAACTTCGTTTGATTTTGAATCATACGAGACATGTCAAGCTTGTTTACTTGGAAAGATGACCAAGACGCCTTTTACGGGGTTTCCCGAGAGAGCGACAGACTTGTTGGAACTCATACATACTGATGTATGTGGACCAATGAGCACGACAGCCAGAGGAGGATATCACTACTTCATTACTTTCACTGATGATTTCAGTAGATATGGCTATGTCTACTTGATGAAGCATAAGTCTGAAACTTTTGAAAAGTTCAAAGAGTTTCAAAATGAGGTAGAGAATCAACGTGGCAAGAAAATAAAGGCCTTGCGATCTGATCGCGGAGGCGAATATTTGAGTCACGAGTTTAGCAATCATCTTAAGAGTTGCGGAATTGTTCCACAGCTCACGCCGCCCGGAACGCCTCAAAGAAACGGGGTCTCTGAACGGCGTAATCGAACTTTGTTGGACATGGTTCGATCGATGATGAGCCAGTCGGATTTACCATTATCATTTTGGGGTTACGCGCTAGAAACGGCAGCTTTCACACTAAATAGGGTACCATCTAAATCCGTAGTTAAGACACCATATGAGATGTGGACTGGAAAGAATCCCAGTTTGTCTTTTCTAAAGATTTGGGGTTGTGATGCATTTGTCAAGCGACTTTAGTCGGACAAGCTAACACCCAAATCGGATAAGTGCATTTTTGTGGGATACCCAAGGGAAACCTTAGGGTATTACTTCTACAACCGAGAAGAGGGCAAAGTGTTTATCGCTCGTAGCGGTGTTTTCCTAGAGAAAGAGTTTCTCACAAAGGGAACGAGTGGAAGGTCGGTGCGACTTGAAGAAGTTCAAGATGAGCCAGTCGGGGATGCTTCTACGAGTGATGCTATTGTAGCAGAACAAGTTGAGGAACCCGTGGCAATAGAAGCACCACAACCACGAAGGTCGGCGAGGCTCCGCGAAGCGCGAGAGTTATTATTGTTAGACAATGATGAGCCTGCGACCTATGCAGAAGCGATGGTGGACCCAGACTCTGAGAAATGGCTGATTGCCATGAGATCCGAGATAGAGTCCATGGGAGACAATCAAGTTTGGAACTTGGTTGACCTGCCTGATGGTTTTAAAGCCATCGAGTGCAAGTGGATCTATAAGAAGAAGATTGATATGGATGGAAATGTTCACATCCATAAAGCTCGACTTGTTGCAAAAGGTTTTCGACAAGTTCAAGGAGTTGACTACGACGAGACTTTCTCGCCCGTAGCGATGCTTAAATCTATACGGATCATTCTAGCCATTGCTGCACATTTCGATTATGAGATATGGCAGATGGACGTCAAGACGGCTTTCTTAAATGGAATCCTTTCTGAGGACGTGTATATGATGCAGCCCGAAGGTTTTGTCGATCCAAACAATGCTGGAAAGGTATGCAAACTTCAAAAGTCTATTTATGGGCTGAAGCAAGCATCTCGGAGTTGGAACATTCGATTTGATGAAGTTGTAAAGGAGTTTGGCTTCACCAAAAACGAACAAGAACCTTGTGTGTATAAGAAAGAAAATGGGAAATCACTTGTGTTTCTAATCTTATATGTGGATGACATATTATTGATTGGAAATGACATTCCTATGCTCGAGTCTGTTAAGACCTCATTGAAAAATAGTTTTTCTATGAAGGACTTGGGAGAAGCGGCATATATTCTGGGTATCAAGATCTATAGAGATAGATCAAGGAGGCTAATTGGATTAAGCCAGAGTACGTACATTGACAAAGTGTTGAAACGGTTCAGCATGGAAGAGGCTAAGAAGGGGTTCTTGCCCATGTCTCACGGCATTAAACTCAGCAAGACTCAGTGTCCTTCGACCACTGATGAGCGAGAACGCATGAGTAGGGTTCCATATGCTTCGGCTATTGGATCCATCATGTATGCAATGACATGTACTCGCCCAGATGTTTCCTATGCTCTAAGTGTTACGAGCAGATACCAGGCTGATCCAGGTGAGATTCACTGGACAGCAGTAAAGAATATCCTTAAGTACTTGAGAAGGACTAAGGATATGTTCCTAGTTTATGGAGGTGAGGTTGAACTCAGTGTAAAGGGTTACACAGATGCGAGTTACCTTAATGACTCAGACGACTCGAAATCGCAATCAGGTTATGTGTTTGTCATGAATGGTGGTGCTATGAGCTGGAAAAGTTCCAAGCAAGATACAGTGGCACCTCTTCAACAAAAGCTGAATATATTGCTGCCTCGGAGGCTGCAAAGGAAGCTGTTTGGATTAGGAATTTCCTGATCGCTCTTGGTGTGGTTCAGGGCTCGTCCAATCCCTTGGACGTTTATTGTGACAACAATGGTGCTATTGCACAAGCCAAAGAACCTAGACAGCACCAGAAGAACAAACATATTCGCATGCGCTACCATCTGATTCGTGAGTTCATTGATGAAGGTAGTGTCGTGTTATGCAAAATACATACGGACTCAAATGTTGCTGATCCCTTGACTAAGCCACTCCCGCAGCCTGCGCATGAAGCGCACACAAGAGCAATAGGTATTAGATACTGTCTAGATTGACTCTAGTGCAAGTGGGAGACTGAAGGAAATATGCCCTAGAGGCAATCATAGAGATGATTGTATTTCATGTGTATCCATGAGTTATTATAATGTTCCTTGAATATCCATATACCAGGCAACTTGTATTGATTGGCAATTATGTGAATTGTTTGTGAAACTCTTTACTTGTATGGTTATCTAATAATTGTCCCTAGTCAGAGTTCATGCGAGGACACACGTGAATATTAGACTAGCACATCGATTGGTTAATGACTATGTTTCGCAAGTCATTGACATGGAGATGTCAAACCAATGATGTGGACACATGTTATGAACATGGGGTTGGACTGACCCAACATGAGACTAGCAATATTACTTGCAGCTCTCTCTACACATCGTGTACGTTTTGTCCTTAGACCTGAGATTGTCGCATGTACTTGAGATGTGGATCGACCTACTTTGGGGCTATCAAACACTACTCCGTAACTGGGTAGTTATAAAGGTAGCTTTTGGGTTTGTCCTGATACATGCTGCAAGGCATCGGTCAATCAAGATGGGATTTGCCCCTCTCTACTTGAGAGAGATATCTCTGGGCCCCTCGAGTGATCGGATCCAGAAATGCATGGCCGTGCTACATATGGTTAAGAGTTAACCTAGTAAAGGGATTCTGAATCACAGTATCGAGAAAGAGAGGTCAGCTTAGAGCTAGACCAAATATCGTGAGGCAAAGGGAAAGACATGTACTCAACCTTGTGATGGTTCGTCCGAATGATCTTTATATGCGTTTAGGAGTTGGCACGTCTTGCTAGAGGCCGCTACCAACTATTGACGAAGTAAGTGTACTCGCGTCATGTCTATACGTGTATGAACCTATAGGGTCACACACTTTAGGGGCTGGAAGCCTAATGAGGATTGGATCTGAATTAGACCAGGCTTAGGCTGCTAATGGGCTGCTAATGTAGAAGCCCACCAGGGATGCCTATATAAGAGGGAGTGAGGCGAGCTGAAAAGGAGAGAGCATTCCACCCAGCCGCCACTCCTCTTCCGCCTGTGTTGCACGCGCAGACCTAGCAGTCTGGCGTGTGACGACTTCCACTCCGGACGTGTGGATACCTCGGAGGTGCTGCATCTGTAGCACTTGGATGAGCCGCGCAAAGGGGAGCTGCTCGTGGGACGAGGACGAGGAGGAGACGTAGAACATCTACACTGCCGCAACGTGCTTCATCGAGTTCCGCACCTGCACGTCTAGCGGTAATCCCGTGATCTATGACAATAGTATTCCTGGTTGACGCGGTAGAAATTTTTGATTTTACGCTAGTGTAGCCTACCCGTTGCCCTTCAAGCAAACCATAGGAAAGAGCAATTTGTCAACATGAAAGATGCAAAGCATGCAAAAGGTATCAGAGCTAGGTTCAATCTTGAACTCATGTGGGGGATGCTCTTGATACATTGCAAATGTATCTATAATGTTTGATGTTCCATGCTTGGTTTTATCTAATTTCTTGTGTTTTGTCCACACTTTGGAGTACTTTCCATATGATTTCATGGACTAACCTATTAACAAGAGCCACAGTGCTAGCTACATGTCTTCTGCTATTTTTGGTTCCAGGAAAGTCAGAAAATGAATATTCTCGGAATTGGACGGGACACAAGCCAAAGTCAGTTTTTCACCGAGGGACACCCGGAGCCAGAATACGAGATGGAGAGGGGTTGGGGCCTAGCCACACCACCTAGCCGCGCGGCCAGGCTTGGCTCACGCCAGGGGGTGGTCTGCCGCCCCAGGCACCCACTCGGCCTCTCCTTCCACCTATATATTGTCTCTGATACGGAAACCCTAAGTACCCGATCAAAATTCCACGAAAGAGTCTGTAGCCGCCATCATCTCCATCCCTAGATCGGGAGGGATCTGAACCTCTTCCCGGCACCCTATCGAAGAGGGGAATTCACCCTGGAGGCCTTCTTCATCATCATGCAAGCCTTTGGTGTGATGTGTGAGTAGTTCATCTCTAGACTACGGGTCCATGTAGTAGCTAGATGGTTGGTTCTCCTCCTTTGTGCTATCATGTTTAGATCTTGTGAGCTCCGTTCATGATCAAGATCATCTATTTGTAATTCTGCATGCTGTGTTTGCGGGGATCCGATGGATATTGAGATGCTATTTCTGATTGATTATTGATTCTATCATGTCTTTGTTATTTGTGATCTTGCATGCTTTCCGTTGTTAGTAGATATCTTGGCCATGTAGATGCTAGCAACTCCAAGAGTTAGTATTTATGCTCGATAGTGGGTTCATGCCTCTGGTAATCTAGGGAAGTGACAGAAATCTCTAAGGTACTAGATGTCCTGTTGCTACTAGGGAGAAAACAACAATCCTTTTATTCATAGAACAATCGTATTGTTTACTTTACACGCAATTCGTAATGCAATTATCTGTTGCTTGAAACTTAATACTGGAGGGGGTTCGTATGATAACCTGAAGGTGGATTATTAGTCATAGATGCAGTTGGATGGCGGTCTATGTATAATGTTGTAATGCCCAATCAAGTCTCAAAGGAGTCAAGATGAGTAGTATATGCTTGTATTCTTTCTCGATATTTGTCAATTGCCCCGCTGTAATTTGTTCACCCAACATGTTATCTATCTTAAGGAGAGCCACCTCTAGTGAACTATGGACCCCGGTCCTTTCTTTTACTTTCAAATCTACAATCAATTGTTTACTACTTTGTGTTTACTTTCTGCAAACTAGTACTTTCTTCCACTCAATACGTTTAATCCTTTGTTTTCAGCAAAACCGACGAGATTGACAACCTCATCGTAAGTTGGGGACAGAGTTCTGTGGTTGTGTTGTGCAGGTCTCCACGTTGCTTGTTGGCACCGGTAGTGTGCCCTGCCAAAGTTCAGCTAGCTACACCTTTGGGGTGTTTCCTTGCTCCTACTGGATTGATAACCTTGGTTTCATAACTGAGGGAAACTTACTGTTGTGCTCATCATACCTTCCTCTTGGGGTTCCCCAACGAGCTCGTTAATACAAGAGTTAGCAGCTCTCTAGAGCTCTTTTTGTCAAGTCGTGCTCAACCGAGGTAGACATTATCGTGCGGGTACGTACACACATCAAACACAAAAGGAAGAACGTGTGTGCATGGTAGAGAAATACATCATCCATCATGACATATCTCTTCTTGTGCACATCACCATTAGTGTCAATCAAGTGTAACATAGGTGCATGTTGCATATGCAAGTGGGGAACATGCTTATCATGGCAATCATCAAAATCTCCAAAATTTGAGAAAGCTATGGGGCCATCTCAGTATAAACCATATTAGAATTATTGCTGTAAGCAAAACAAGTGAAAGAGCAATTATTAAACTTATTGCAAGCAACGGGAGAGATTACAAAACATTCATGACAAATCATGGTTCGAGGGGTACCATTGGTAACATCATTGCAAGCAAAACATTGGAAAGAACAATTGTTCAACAAAGTGCAAGCAATGATATCATCAACATAACGTTTAGAGCATATCATTTCTATGGCAATATCATGAAAATAAAAGGATTCAACATGGTCATCATGATGCATAGCACGATCAACACATGGGAATAATAATGGAACATATGTCATTTCACAAGTATCATCCATAGCATGCAAGTCATCACAAATCATCATGTCCACTAGTGGGATCATGGAATCATCAACACCCTTATTTTTACCTTGTTTATAACTCTCATATGAAGTGGGTGTTGTGGTAGCATTAGCCTCCATGTGGGCGACTTCTTCATCATCTATGGGGATGGCATCATCTTCATCCACCATGTACATTTTCTTGGTTGGAGGCATCATCATCTCCATGCTTGGCGCTTTTTGATCCATTAAACCTAGCACATCATGAGATAACACACTAGAGGTAGAGGGTAAGTTGTTATAAGTCAAAGTGGTCTCACATGACCTATCAACTACCACTCTCAACTCACTAGGTGTATCACTCATGCCCTCAAAGTGGAAGCACTCAATCTCACATATGGTGGAGTCACTCATCTCACTCTTGTTTTCACTCAAGTGGGCTAAGTGGCTCTCATACTCACATGGGATTGGTACAACATCATCACTCAATCATATGGGGATAGGGTCGGTGTGCTCAACTCCATGTGCCTCCTTTGGTGAAGGGAAAATCCCATGCTCACCATTCTTGACCTTGTCGTCGCCATATTCTAGCGTAGGCTCTTTACTTGGAGCTTGCTCATCCTTCACCGTGGTCACCTTGGCTTGTGTAGACATCCTCTTGACATGCTCGTCCAACTTGGCGAAGTAGATGTCTTCATCTTCCTCATCCATGAAGTTGCATGCATCATCTAGGACGTCAAGTCTTGGCGTTGAAGCTTGATGGCGTGGAGGAGAGATTGCTCTTTGTGCCATTTTGGTGGTGGCACTAGTAGTTTAAGGTGCCTTATGATGGTGTCAACGGAGGTCATTGGCGTGCCTAGACAAAGTTTGATGTAGATGGCGCACTTGGTCGTCCACATGACGCTCGCGATGATGCTCCTTGTCCTTGGCACTCTTCTTTTGATGGTGGTGCCTTCTTGAGCTTGGTTGAGCATTATGGATGGTGCTCAACATGTATTATCCGTCTTCATGGCGAAGATGCCTTGTACGACGTCTTGTATCCTCTTGATGTTGGCGATGATCTCTAGAGGATGTATGTCGATGAACATTCTTGCTTCGTGGTGCCTTGTGTGGAAGATGATGTTTGGGCGCCACTCTTCTTAGAGTATATGGCACGTGATGCCTTGGAGGTAGATGCACTTGACGCCTTGGAGATGGTCATGCTTGGCGCCTTGGAGATGGTGGCGCGCTTGACGGCTTGGAGGTGATGGCTCTCGTCGCCATGGAGATGGTGGTGCATGATGCCATGTAAGTGGTGGCGCTTGATGCCTTGGAGGTGGATCATCGAAGTAGGTGGTGCCCTTTGGTGTGGCACGCTTGGCCTTGAAGGTCATGGTTTCTTGATGATGCGTCTCCGCTAGCTTGGCATAGTAGTCCTCCATCTCCAAGCGGTGGAGTTATTCTTCATGGCTCATGGAAGAGCCCCAGAAGTGGGTGAAGCTCGCCATGTCCTCCATGCTTGGTGAGGCATCGTTGTTAAAGCACTCAAAGTCGTACATGCTTGGGGAGTCGTTTTTGATGTAGTACTCCATATCACCCAAGCATCTGGATCCATTGTCGGTGTAGTGGTCCATCATGTCATCCATGCTTGTGGAGGCATATGCATGGTGGCTCATCGTGGACTCTTAATAGAAATCATCCTCGGTTCCGGAGTCCCTAGACATGATTCACAAGACCAAGTGGTGTATATGGAAGTGTCAGGGGTTAGGAATGCAACATCAAACCTTACTTTACCTTGGAAGATAGTATCATGCAAGTGGCAACACTTGAGAGCAATCAAAACCAAGCAAAGTGAAGTTCACGCGGAACATCAAACCAAGTAAACACTAAAACACACACACACACACACACAAAGCTTATGGTGGATAGGTATGGAAGGTGGCATGTCATGAAACAATCCAAACTCAAGATGTTGTAATTGCAAGTAAAGGACCACGATGATCACAAAGCAAACAAGTCAATCCACAAGAGGAAATTATGTAGAAGGAAACACACACGGTGGGATAAATGTGACTTGTGAGACGGAGAAAGTGAGCTAAGAACCAAATTCTTACCTAGCAAATACTATAAACTCGTGTCGCACAAGTGCAAGAAGAGAAGCTAGTTCGATTGCAATAAAATTGGTGGGCTACAAGATATGCACAATAAATACCACCTATTTAATGTTCATCGAGCTTGCGCTTCCTATTCTATGAGGCACTTGTTTCTTTCTTTCTTTTTTCTTCTTCTATTTCTTTTTTTATCTTTTCTTTTTCACTTTCCTCTTCGTTGTGTCAACAACTATACAAGAGAACTATATGAGATAACGCGCTCACAACTTTTTCTCGGAATTCTATAAGGTATCAAATGTGCATAGCCTAAGAAATCATAGGAGGAACTAGTCTCAATAGGTGTTTGTTGAACACAAAGATAGTGTAGCTCACAAAGGAAAGCAAGTGAGGAGAAGTCGTGGAATTTTTATACCATTCGTCGCTAATCTTCAACCTTTATTGGTGGATTCCTTCTTGCTCACGGAATTTGGATAGAGTAGATAGCATGAACCACATATATGATGATGTAGAGATCCTTCTCCTCGTCAAAACGAGCTAAAGAACACCAAAATCCGAGTTCGTATTCAAAAGTTATGTTCAAATCCGTGATGCAGATTTTTCTGTTAGCTGGGGGCGGAAATTCCGGTCTGGGCCAGAATCTCCGGTCCGGGAACAAAATCTCCAGTCTAGAGGTTCTAGGACACGAACGGGACAAGTTTTGGGTGGAAAAACTCGAACCAAAACCTCAAATTGGTGGGGGAAATCAAGGAATTAGGCCATGAAAATGCAGAGGAAGGTAGATCAACAAGTTTAGCAAGTAATCCACGGATCAAAACCTACCAAAACGTACTCAAATCATAGATCGGTCCAAAACACGAAATTGGGGCTATTTTTTGTGGAATTTTCGAATTTATGGGGAAAATACCAAATCGATGAGAAATTTGTGCCAACCAAAAGCTGCTGATACCAGATGTTATGGGGTAACCCCGTGGGTGGCCAGATCTTCACGGATCTCGTGTTCAACTCGATGGGAAAGCGAGGGGAAAGGGAGAAGGTAGCAGGAGTGAACGCACACCTCGCAAAGAACACGATGAACACACACAAAAATCACACGATACAAGGATGATTGCTCCCGCCGGCGGCCACTGGTCCGATAGAATCCTCGCAAGGAAAGATCGGTTAACGTGCTTCCTCGATCCCACGTGGAGAGGGAAGAACACCTTGGAGAAGGTCTTGACGTCTTGACAAAGGGACACTGATGTCAAGGCCTTGTACAACGAGGGAGGCGCGATGCAAACTCCAATGAGGTGGTGACGATAGTCGATCCCCTTTGGTAGAAGGGGATAAAGCAAAACTAGAGATTCCACCAAGGGGTTGTCTTGGGTTACATGAGGGGGTGGGGGCACTATATATAGGCCAGCCACTAGTTCAAGGGTACTTTAGGAATAAAAGGAGAAAGTTTGGGCGGACTAAGGGGTACATGGGCCAAAGGCCCAGCTGGTGGCGCACAGGCCCATACGCTTAGGCCGGAGACTCCGGTGTGGGGGTCTAGAGACTCCGGTCTGGGCCAGAGATTCCGGTCGGTCTCCGGTCTGTCTCTGAAGTGGCAGTCAGACTGTCCTCGAGCTCAATTTGGGGGCCGGTCTGGAGATGGGCCGGAGACTTCGGGGTATGCAGGCCGGAGACTCCAGTGTGTGTAGGCCGGAGACTCTGGTGCTCCAACTGCTGCTTCTTCCATCTTCTCTTCCAAGCCTTCGTCTTGCCGGGCTTGGTGCTCCAGGCTTCCTCCCATGCCTCCATACTTGTTGGTGTGAACCTATCATGGATATGGGATGGAGTATGAAGTACTATACCATTCAGGAGGGTAGGAAGTGGGTTCGCATAGAGGAATGGATTCACCTTTGGAGTCCATGATGACTTGGCATAAGTTGGAGACCATGATATGGTAATGACCGAAGGTCGGGCTACATCACGCCACAAGTTGAAGCTTCACATAATGATGAATCCTTTCACCTTGTCGAAACTTTGCAATCAAATCCACCAAGGTCTGAGGCTGAGGGTCCCGAGGAAACATGGCATTGTAAACAATGGCCATGGATTTGCGGCAGCACTCAACAAACTGCTCCAACTCTGATAGGCGATCCTGAAGCAACGCCATAGTATAAGCACGACGATGATCAGTCCAAAAATAAACATGCAACTAAATCAAGAAAGGAAGTAAATCAAAATAAGTAATAAAAATATGCAATGCAAAGAGGGGAATGATTTAAACCCTCCCTAAGCTTAGGCCTTTAGCCTAGCGAGGTTCAGTTGCCGCCATGGGGCGGTGATGGTGGTGGCTGAGTGTAGTAGTTGGATAAGTTGGTCATGAAGTGACCAAAGTTCTTCGTGAGGTCATGGACATTGTCGCTCACCAGATGCAAGGTGGACTCCATGTTCCCAACATGGTTGACCGTGTTCTGGAAGTTCTCGTTGGGGACATAGTTATGTCCCTATGGTGGTTAATGGTACATGTGTTGGTGTTGCGCACCATAGTCTCCCCAACCTTCATCATCCCACTGCTATTGCTGTGAGCCTTCTCCTCCTTCCCAATTAGGATTCCAGGCTGGTCCTTCGCCATGGGGTCGCCCAGCTAGAATCCTTGCTTGCTGGAATTCTTCGAAAGTTAGAACCTAACTATTCTTCCCTAGCAAACCAAAAGTAGGAATAAAAGGAAGAATCTAGTGCTCTACTGAACCATCAAGTTCAAAAGTAAACTGATAAGCGTGGAGCTTCGGATTAGCAGGATATTTTCCTAAAAATTCAGCACTCACAAGAAAATTTATATCCAACGTTTTAGAACCTGCGACGGGGCACATGTTGGGGATAGGAATACCACGGGCCAAGGAAATTTGGGTGATCAATCCACACACGACCTCTGGAGAGGAAAATGTGCAATGAGTAAAGCACTGAGGTTGGTCTTCACTTGCATGCCTGGGTGGAGTTCCATGTGGATAACAATGTTAGGGCCCGACATAGCCCCAAGATCCCCTTCCATTCGGAGTGTTCATAAAGAAGTAGGCAAAGTAGCGGATGGTCTGGTTCTGGATGGTGGTGATCTTCTATCGATAGTAGCTCATGTACCTATGAATATATGTGTTCCCCAAGAGGGCTAACACTCAGACAAAACTTCATCAGTTAAAGAGGTTTCTCCCTAGTAAGAGAAACTAAAACAATCACGAAACTACTGATAAGTGAGAGAGAGTAGCGATGGTGGTCTGTGGTGAAGCTCACAGTGCAATTTTTATGATGGGTGGCGAGGTCATCCTTGAAGGTGGAGAGAAAATCCCAGGTGAGTATCTCAAAGATGCTCGTCTGTAGGGCGGCAAAGACCACCATCCCGGCATTGTTGGCCATCCGGTCGAAGTCATCCTTCAACCCCTCTAGGGAGATACATTGCTCGTTGGCCCACCCTGTGGGGTGGACCTTGAGAGCAGAAACTCTCGCAAAGTCGACATTAACAGCATCCTGGAGCTCGCCCCCCTCCCGGTGGCACTTGGATATCCCAAGACAAATGACACAGAGGAGTTGTCTTGCCATCTCTACACTGAAAAATTTCAACATAAACCAAAGGCAATTTTCTATGATACCAATGAATCATTCCATGTAACAACTTTGAATCCTAACGTGAGAAACCAACGGGAATCGACAAATATTATGAACTTATCTAGATATATAATGCAAGATATATACCCATGGATTTCAGAAAATAAGGCATGGATTGGATGAGAAATGTACTGATGTAAACAATCCCCACTCAAACAAACAAAATCAGTGAATAACCGATGATTCTAGGAGGCTAGGGTTTGAGTTTGAGAGAGAAAGAGGAAAAATAATGGGTTGGTTTGAAGGTTAAACCAGTCGACCGACCAATTTACCGAGCTCTGCTCGTGGTATGGGTGGGCCATACGGGCGTGTTCCACCCGTGCGAGTGCTCGTTAATGTTCAATTTGAGGTTTTAGGGTTTCGAATTCACCTGGTAACTTCGATACGGGCAGGTGGTACGGGCGGCTCTCACTGTACCAGTGCCCGTTAAAGTGTTAGTAGGTTCATGTTCATCCTCGCGTTATATCGTAGGGACAGCTCTCGTCATAGTGGTCATTAAAGGCACTATGTATGGACCAATTTTCTTCGTTGTTTCCTTGAAGTTTTCGTACGGGCGGGCCATACGAGCACCTCTTGCCGTACCGATACTTGTTATAGCTCTAGTATCATCTTATTTTGATCTTATTCTTCCCTTCTTTTGTAACACCCTCAAATCGGCCCTATGCAAGTTTTAGCGATTCCTACCAAACCCGCATAGAAACGATTCAAAGATGCCCACACTTGCGTGCGGGTGGCAAAAATGAAGTAATACCATTACACAATAGTTCACGATGGAACCCACAACACATACATATACAACGATGACTCGTCGAGTCAAGAATACAAATATACAGTACAAAGATCCAAATCACCTTGAAAACGATACAGCATCCGAGTATGGATAAGATGCAAATGGGGCTAAGAGCCCTGAAGAATAACCAATAGCGTCCATAACACTGTCCAGGCCAAGTCGGAAGGGTAACCCTGTTAACGACGTCGATCGCAAACCTGCTAAAACAAAACGGGGTGCCGACAAAGGGCAAAGTAAAAAGAGGGGCGTCAGTACTGAGGCCAGTACACGGCGAAGCTAGAATTCGGCGGCTCTCGCCTACATAGGTATGGTGGACTGAAGCGGCAACGAAGCATGCACTAAACAACCTATAGAGACTCGATACAACTATCGGCTATTAGAGAGGGATAAGAGATACCAATTCAGGTCCAACCTGATACTAAGACCAGTCATACCCATCCTGGTGTTTCCCCCTAGAGACCACACGAGGAAGTCAAACCGAGGAACTCACACAATTGGCAGTTTTATTCATTCTATTATAGTTGCAACACTTACTAGTCAGATATAGATAGCAAGAGTCATCATGATAGCATAAGTAGTGGGCAGTTTTAGTTAACCATTCAGTTGTAGTTGTAGTACGTACTAGTCCTATACAATTAGCATGTGACATCCCAAACCCAACAGTTGTTGGTACTTTTATTTCATTCCATTGGAGTTGCGATACTTACTAGGCAGGTATAACATGACACGATACACCCTAGTTCCACCAGTTGTTGGCACTTTTATTATCCATTTCATTGTAGTGAAGCTGATTACTAGTCACACATTAAGTCAAATTTATAGCACTACTTTAGTTATGCTTGTCTATGATCGAGATATTGTGCTCCACGTCGTCCATAATCGCGGACACGACTTTCAGAAATATTTACCCTGCAGGGGTGCACAAATAGCAACACACACATGATCAACCTCGAAAAAACCAAATCAAAACCCAACGAGGCTTTCACGACAAAGCAATCACAGGATTCATAAATCATTTCAGGGGGCCACCCCACTAAGCTACCTGCAACGAAGTTGGCCAGCTCCGAGACGGACCCAGGTTTTGTGTCAATGGTTGTAAACGACTGGGAACCCGAAAGTGTGACTGGGCTTGTCGATACCGCGAAAACATTCCACGTTCCAAAACAATACAGGTGCTCCACGCACAATCATAAATAAAGCAGTAAAGCATGGCATAAGTACAGGATAGTAATAAAGCCTCAAACTACTTTGTGTCCCCAAAAAATAAGAAATGAATCAAGCTCTGGCTAAGGGGATTCATGGTCCCACATACGGATTGTGCGATAGTCAAGGAACAAGTATCAAGTACTCGGGGCCTACGGGACACAAGTGGACATGAAAAACCAAATAGCATATATTGCCCACCGGTGCCTCTTTCATTAGTTATCCCAACAATTTAATAGTTGTATTTAAAGTCATGATCCTCTCCACCGTAAAGCATATGACAACATTCTAACAACTGTGTGGTACTTCACGACACGGGATCGCACCTGAGCAAGCGACTATGACTCGCAAGACCATCTATCTACCAAACAACAGGTAATAGGAGGTGTCCAAGGCAATA
Organism: Avena eriantha; assembly: GCA_910589775.1. Taxonomy (NCBI): domain Eukaryota; kingdom Viridiplantae; phylum Streptophyta; class Magnoliopsida; order Poales; family Poaceae; genus Avena; species Avena eriantha. The sequence goes on along the minus strand of OU342741.1, from coordinate 459,147,154 downwards.
TAAAGGCTGCACGGAATATATCTGGTACGAAATACTAAAGCATCGCGACACCGATAGCAGTAGATCAACAGGAAGAAAGTAAAGACTATAAATGCAAAATAGGTAGAAAGGGGGAGATTGCTCATCTGGGAAACACTGCCGAAGATACATATCTGAAGGGCTTGTCGATGCTCACATCAACTCAACGACCTAATCCGCGAAGAACCAAAGCACTAAAAGAAACGCCGGATGCACTATTTAATACTACGGCAGAAGATCCGGTATGATTATCATATGATGCATGGCATGGCAAAGATGCGATGCAATTAAGCAATATTAAGCGGAACCGAGGTCCCGACACTTAATTAGAAGGTTCAAGTTATTTAGCTACTTGCAATTTAAATGTGGAATGAACAAGGCAACCATGGCATCGGTTCACTATACAAATTTAAATGGAGCCAATATAAGACTACAATAGCCCGCATATGGCCTCCATATTTAGTTATGAGTGAATCGACATAATGCCCCCAAACCCCAAGACATGTATGTAAGTATGAATGATTTAAATATGTATCAAGTTGTAAGGTATTTATCAGAAATAGAGATAGGGACGGGGTCTTAAAATTTGAATAGGAGAGACGGACTTTGGATTATTCTTGAAGTAGCAGAAGTAGCAGAAGTGGCGATCGCCAAAAATAAGTCCTTGTCCGAGGGGTGGTGGTGGCAGATGACGGAATCCAACATGACAGAGCGGACAAAAACTTGGTGGCTCATATACGCCCGATAGAAGAAAACCAAAGGAATCCGTCTTGCGGGTATTTTGTCAAACAGCTTGCGGACGAGAGCGCATGGATAATATCCAGGATAGAATTTGGCAGAAGCGGGCCGGCGATGCAACAGTGCAGCTGCTCTGCTTCTAGTTCGCATCTTGCAGAGACGACAGTGAACAAATGCAAGGAGCTAATTGGCTCAGGACCAAGCATTGACGCGAAATCCTTCGACGCATGAAAAAATAGCAGGGCGGTGTCATATGCGCGCTACCGCTATTGATAGCAACCTAGCGATGCGAATCAAAGCAAGGCTGACAGAAGGTTTGTGGCGCGCAGAAAAATCGAAGTGGAGCTGCGAGCTCCTAGGTTGATGCTCACAGGGATCAAGGAGGACAGGAACCGAGACCCGGCAGGACAGACCTTGGTGGCCGGGCGTGTGCACTCGTGCAGGAGATAAATCAAGGGGCGCGCGGCTGTGGCGAGTGGAGTGATGGCGATGGGCATAAGCTGGGCAAAAATCGATTGGATCACGGCAGGCAGCCGGTCGGCTCCTCGCGCGCGCCGCCAAAGTCTGGGATCTGCTGCTGCTGCGCATGTGTGGAGCAAGGGCAAAGTGAGATTGTTGGTGTGAAGCTGCTGCACGGCATGGGTCATGCGCTCGCGGTCCAAGGCGACATCTGATGGCGGCGGCACAAAAGAGAAATAGAAGAATATGAATCAATTTAGAGAAAGCTCACCGTGTCATGGAATGGCCAGATGTTCCACGCGACTAGAACATTAGGAGGCACACGACTATAGATTAGACTATACTGGCGATAGAAATTTGTTCGAGAAGTAAGAGTGGAAATTGGCTCACCTCTAGATCTACAAGACGAGGAATTTTGGCACAGATCTAGAGGCCAGGGTTTGGAAAGAAGGGAAAAGAGGAATGAACTATTTATATAGTCCAAAGTAGATTAGATAAGACTAATTTTGGGCTAAAATTTTAGACGAATCTTTTGTCATTTTATTATTTTAATAAAATAAAATAAAAGCCTTTGTGGTCACGTAACAGACCAAAAATATTATTTTATTTTAATTTAAAAATAAGAAAAGAGGAACGGATTTAATAAAACCGTATGGATGTTTTAGTAAAACAAAAATATGATTTTAACAAAATAGTTTGCAGTCAAAACATGCGAACAAAACATGCATTATGATGATGATGATGTTTAAATGCAATGTGACATGATGACATGAGCATGCGGTCATGATGATGCAAAAGATAAAAACAACAAGAGATTTTCTAGTAGTGGTTTTACCGGGGTGCTACAATTCAATACCACTAACAATGGATCTCGCCCTCGAGATCCGCCTCATGGTACGGGGAAGAAGGCCGATGATCTGGATCTTCTCGCTTCGTGTAGATCCTCGCGACACCACTAACAAAGATTCTTGCTCCATCTTGAAATCAGAGACACCACCAACAAGGAGTTGTTGCTCACGTTCGTCGAGAGAGAACTTCGAAGAAACAAATACGGAGGCAAAAGGTCTCCAAAGATAAGGACACCTTTAACTTTCGTGGAAGGAGTAAAATCGCATTGATCCACCATTCAAAGTACAAAAGTGAATGATAAGAATAGTGGTATGGTAGCTACTCCATCCCGCACTCGAAGCATTACTCTGTACATGAACAAAAGAATTATGCAACCAACTCTCGGAATTCAGACTGGAGATCTTGACAAGCGAGGTTCGAAAACAAAGGACTGATGCAGGCTCTTCATTGGATCTGATGTAGCTGATGATGATGTCGTCACGTTGGAAAACACCGGAAGATACAAAGAAAGATTTAAGTGGATTTTGATCCATCGAAAGGTACAATACATGAAGGGTTCCTCAGATAGCACAAAGACCGGATATAGTAACACAGTTGCAACAAGAAGGATTAGAAACCTTGAAGGTATGACGGAAACCCAACCACGAGAAATCCTGGACTCGAAGAAAAGATAAGAGAGAATATTTAAAACTTGCAAAGGTAAGAGGAGAATAGCATAGAGGTAAGGAGTAACAGCAGACCTAATCAGATCTATCCAACCGATTTTGCAAAATAGCTTTGACACTCTACATCGGCCGTTAGCTAGGTTATCCTACAGGATGAACCAGTGGGGCGCAACTGCTGAGCTCTGATACCACTTTGTAACACCCTCAAATCGGCCCTATGCAAGTTTTAGCGATTCCTGCCAAATCCGCATAGAAACGATTCAAAGTTGCCCACCAGGCACTTGCGTGCGGGTGGCAAGAACGAAGTAATACCATTACACAATAGTTCACGATGGAACCCACAACACATACATATACAACAATGACTCGTCGAGTCAAGAATACAAATATACAGTACAAAGATCCAAATCACCTTAAAAACGATACAGCATCCGAGTACGGATAAGATGCAAATGGGGCTAAGAGCCCTGAAGAATAACTAATGGCGTCCATAACCCTGCCCAGGCCAAGCCAGAAGGGTAACCCTGCTAACGACGTCGATCGCAAACCTGCTAAAACAAAAGGGGGTGCCGACAAAGGGCGAAGGAAAAACAGGAGCGTCAGTACTGAGGCCAGTACACGGCAAGGCTAGAATTCGGTGGCTCTCGCCTACATAGGTATGGTGGACTGAAGCGCCAGCGAAGCATGCACTAAACAACCTATACAGACTCGATACAACTGTCAGCTATTAGAGAGGGATAAGAGAGACCTATTCGGGACCAACCTGATACTAACACCAGTCATACCCATCCTGGTGTTTCTCCCTCGAGACCACACGAGGAAGTCAAACCGAGGAACTCACACAATTGGCAGTTTTATTCATTCCATTATAGTTGCAAAACTTACTAGTCAGATATAGATAGTAAGAGCCATCCTGATAGCACAAGTAGTGGGCAGTTTTAGTTAACCATTCAGTTGTAGTTGCAGTACGTACTAGTCCTATACAATTAGCATGTGGCATCCCAAACCTAGCAGTTGTTGGTACTTTTATTTCATTCAATTGGAGTTGTGATACTTACTAGGCAGGTATAACATGACACGATACACCCCAGTTCCATCATTTCTTGACACTTTTATTATCCATTCCATTGTAGTGAAGTTGATTACTAGTCACACATTAAGTCAAATTTATAGCACTACTTTAGTTATGCTTGTCTATGATCGAGATACTGTGCTCCAAGTCGTCCATAACCGCGGACACGGCTTTCAGAAAGATTTGCCCTACAGGGGTGCACAAATAGCAACACACACGATCAACCTTGGAAAAACCAAATCAAAACCCGACGAGGCTTTCACGACAAAGCAATCACAGGATTTATAAATCATTTCAGGGGGCCACCCCACTAAGCTACCCGCAACAAAGTTGGTCGGCTCCGAGACGGACCCAGGGTTTGTGTCAATGGCTGTAAACGACTGGGAACCCGAAAGTGTGACTGGGCTTGTCGATACCGCGAAAATATTCCACATTCCAAAACAGTACAGGTGCTCCACGCACAATTGTAAATAAAGCAGTAAAGCATGGCATAAGTACAAGATAGTAATAAAGCCCCAAACTACTTTGTGGCCCCAAGAAATAAGAAATGAATCAAGCTCTGGCTAAGGGGATTCATGGTCCCACATGCGGATAGTGCGATAGTCAAGGAACAGATATCAAGTACTCGGGGCCTACAGGACACAAGTGGACATGAAAAACCAAATAGCATATATTGCCCACCGGTGCCTCTTTCATTAGTTATCCCAGCAATTTAATAGTTGTATTTAAAGTCATGATCCTCTCCACCGTAAAGCATATGACAACATTCCAACAACTGTGTGATACTTCACGACACGGTATCGCACCTGAGCAAGCGACTACGACTCGCAAGACTATCTATCTACCAAACAACAGGTAATAGGAGGTGTCGAAGGCAATATAAAGGTTGCACGGAATATATCTGGTACGAAATACGAAAGCTTTTTGACACGGATAGAAGTAGATCAACAGGAAGAAAGTAAAGACTATAAATGCAAAATAGGTAGAAAGGGGGAGATTGCTCGCCTGGGAAACATTGCCGAAGATACATATCCGAAGGGCTTGTCGATGCTCGCATCAACTCAACGACCTAACCCGCGAAGAACCAAAGCACTAAAAGAAACACCAGATGCACTATTTAATACTACGGCAGAAGATCCCACATGATTATAATATGATGCATGGCACGGCAAAGATGCGATGCAATTAGGCAATATTAAGCGGAACCGAGGTCCCGATAATTAATTAGAAGGTTCAAGTTATTTAGCTACCCGCAATTTAAATGTGGAATGAACAAGGCAATCATGGCATCGGTTAACTACACAAATTTAAATGGAGCCAATATAAGACTAGAATAGCCCACATATGGCCTCCATATTTAATTATGAGTGAATCGACATAATGTCCCCAAATCCCATGACATGTATGTACGTATGAATGATTTAAATATGCATCAAGTTGTAAGGTATTTATCAGAAATAGAGATAGGGACAGGGTCTTACAATTTGAATCAGAGAGACAGACTATGGATTATTCTTGAAGTAGCGGAAGTAGTCGAAGTGGCGATCGCCAAAAAGAAGGCCTTGTCCGAGGGGTGGTGGTGGCAGATGACGGAATCCAACATGACAGAGCGGAGAAAAACTTGTCGGCTCATATACGCCCGATAAAAGAAAACCAAAGGAATCCGTCTTGCAGGTATTTTGTCAAACAGCTTGTGGACGAGAGCGCATGGATAATATCTAGGATAGAATTTGGCAGAAGCGGATCGGCGATGCAACAGTGTAGCTGCTCTACTGCAAGTTCGCATCTTGCAGAGAGGACAGCGAACAAATGCCAGGAGCTAATTGGCTCAGGACCAAGCATTGACCCGAAATCCTTCGACGCATGAAAAAATAGCAGGGCAGTGTCATATGCGCGCTTCCGCTATTGACAGCAAGCTAGCGAGCGAATCAAAGCAAGGCTGGCAGAATGTTTGTGGCACACAGAAAAATCGAAGTGGAGCTGTGAGCTCCTGGGTTGATGCTCACAGGGATCAAGGGGGACAGGAACCGAGACCCGGCAGGGCAGACCTGGGTGGCCGGGCGTGTGCACTCGTGCAGGAGAAAAATCAAGGAGCGCGCGGCTGTGGCGAGTGGAGTGATGGTGATGGGCATAAGATGGGCAAAAATCGATTGGATCACGGCAGGCAGCCGGTCGGCTCCTCGCGCGCACCGCCAAAGTCTAGGATCTGCTGCTGCTGCGCATGAGTGGAGCAAGGGCAAAGTGAGATTGTTAGTGTGAAGCTGCTGCACGTCATGGGTCATGCGATCGCGGTCCAAGGTGACATCATATGGCGGTGGCACAAAAGAGAAATAGAAGAATATGAATCAATTTAGAGAAAGCTCACCGTGTCATGGAATGGCCAGATGTTCCACGCGACTAGAACATTAGGAGGCACACGGCTATAGATGAGACTATACTGGCGATAGAAATTTGTTCGAGAAGTAAGAGTGGAAATTGGCTCACCTCCAGATCTACAAGACAAGGAATTTTGGCACAGATCTAGAGGCTGGGGTTTGGAAAGAAGGGAAAAGGGAAATGAACTATTTATATAGTCCAAAGTAGACTAGATAAGACTAATTTTGGGCTAAAATTTTAGACGAATCTTTTGTCATTTTATTATTTTAATAAAATAAAATAAAGCCTTTGTGGTCACGTAACGGACCAAAAAATATTATTTTATTTTAATTTAAAAATAAGAAAAGATGAACGGATTTAATAAAACCGTATGGATGTTTTAGTAAAACAAAAATATGATTTTAACAAAATAGTTTGCAGTCAAAACATGCGAACAAAACATGCATGATGATGATGATGATGTTTAAATGCAATGTGACATGATGACATAAGCATGCGGTCATGATGATGCAAAAGATAAAAACAACAAGCGATTTTCTAGTAGTAGTTTTACCAGGGTGCTACATCTTTCTTCAAACTTGCAAAAACATCTTTTTTTCAAGGAATTACTTCTGCAAAACTCTCATAGATAGCTTATTAAACAAACTAAACTAAAACAAAAATAAACTGAAAATCCTAACTAAGATGGGTTGACTCCCATTAAGCATTTTATTAAGTTTCTTGATTAGATTCGACAAAAGAACTTTGAGTTTGAATCCGTACATTCGTTTTCCCAATGTCAAGGGCACTTACAACTTGGATCCTTTTAGCAGGTGGGATATATCTTTTCCCAACTTCCGGTTTCTTGGAGAAATACCGAGTTCATCATCATAGATATTGAAAACAAAATTTCCATGAGCACAATCAACAACTGCACTTGTAATACTAAGGAAAGTCCTTACAAGTATAATAGATATTTTTCATCTTTAGGCATTTCAATTATAATAAAATCAGTTGGAATAACATGCTTATAAATTATTAGAAGAACATCTTCAATCATGCCAACGGGTTGCTTGGTAATTTTGTCAGCCATCTTGTCAGGGGGATGATCCCCAGGTACCCCAACCGAATAAGAAACAAGACAGTTGGATCGCGTCCGGCTGACCAGATGCAGCCGGACAGGACAAGACAGGCCGGCTATCCCCCGGTAGCCAGATCAGCAAGAGGCGGCCGGATACGGCAACGTAGCCAGACTAGATCAATGGGACAGGGCGACGTGTGTATCAGTGCACGGTACGACCTGTACGGTGACAAGACTGGCAACTACTCGGCCATACCGAAGACTTTGCGTGGGTGACGCAGGAACAGTGGCCGGTGCTGACGATAGGCTCGCACGGCGTCCACTGTGCCTACGACAGCCATACCGCTCGTACTCCGACAAGACAAGCCATACTTGACACTGCAGATGACTAACCGGCTGGGACCCGCCTGTGGGGCCCGCCAGTCGGACTAGCCAGTGAGACCTTTGCCTCTCTGCCTATATAAGGAGAGGCAAGGCCTCAGTAGAAAGGGTTGGTCTTACAGCATTTAAGGTAGTAGCTAGCGTATACAGCTCGAGGAGCACCTGTAGTTCAAGTATTCCACATAGTCAGATCCGGCAGGAGTAGGGGCTTTACCTCACCACGAGGGCCCTGAACCTGGGTACTTCTTGCGTTCCGCTACGCTCGCTTGTATACAATCTCGCCTGCGGACGCTGTCGATAGCTTCCCTGCTAGTCCCCGCACCTCTATCTAACCTCTTTAGGTACTGCTGTTCCCAATACAACGACAGTTGGCGCCCACCGTGGGGCAAGATGGCTTCGACCGGAGTCACGTTCCACACGGGACCCCGCACTTCAGCCGGTGAGCGCGTGGCCTCTGGCCTGGTGCTCACGCTCGGCAAGTTCGACTGCGTCATCGACAACGCTTCCTGCTTTGCCAGAACCTCCTTCCCGGTGAACGGCACCGTCCTGCTATTCGGCGACCTCCCCGTTTACGTCGCCACCGTCCCGGAGCGTTTCCCTAGGGAAATCGTCTCTATCGCGGAGCTTCCGTGCTCAGGCGGCAGCGCCTCCGCCGCGCCTCGCAGCGTAGAGGTCATGATGGCCGGTTCCAGCTGCCATCCCCGCCAGCCACGGGAGCGAGGCGTGGACGAGGTAGGAACTTCCGCTTCCCCACAGCCCCGGAACCCGGTGGAGGATGCCATTGATCGGCTCCTAACACCAGTTAACGTCGAGGATAACCCGGAGGAGGCGGAGGCCAACTTCAGCATGGAGAGACAGATCCTCCTCCATGAAGCCATGGAGCTAGCGGCAGCCCGCAAGCAGCTCGAGATCACACGGCGCGAGTACGATCGTGCGCACGGCCCCACTCCGGCTACCGCGGAGCCGAGCCAGCGCAGCCAGGTACGGCGTCGGGGCGACGAGCTGGGTGGTAGGTTGGAAAAGGACGGGGAACCGGACCCCGCGCCCGCCCTCACATGGCCCACCTACAGCACGCCCATCAAGAACTTGCGCACGGCGCGAGCCGCGGCAGAGGAACTACCCAGCCTGGAGGGCGAGGAGCGAGCCCGACAGCACGCTCGCGTGCAGGAGCTCCTCCGCGTCGCGAACGAGCAGGCTGGTGCCAACCGGCAGATGTAGGAAGACCTTAGCTACTCCAGAGGGAGCAGGCTACCTCCGAACAGCAGGGGCGCACCGCGCGACACCCAGCAGGCGTCCTCCCCTCAGCCGCCCAGGGCCCGCAGTAGGCGTCGCAGCTCTGGCAACAGGGGCCAGCCGCGCCAGGAGCAGACGGTGAACAGCAACCCGCCACCTCCCCCTCCGCCAACCGGAGCGCCCAGACCAGCCGGTTCCCGTCTCTCGGGCGGGTGGGAGCGCCCAACCCGGATTGTCCTGATGCCCGCGACCGCATCGAGCTCCTCGCTCAAGCGCACGTCACGGAGGAGGAAGATTCCACCGGTCCGGTTTGTTTCGGACCCCGCATCCAGAACGAGCCATTTCCGAATAAATTCTCCCTGCCCAGGGACACCCCCAAGTACAACTGTAGCATGAAGTCAGAAGACTGGTTGACCGACTATGCTACGGCAGTCGGCATCGCCCACGGGAACAAGCGCACAGCCGTGCGCTACGTCCTCCTCATGCTAACCGGGTCGGCAAGGACATGGCTCAACAGCCTCCTGCCCAACAGCATCAACGCCTGGCCTGACTTCGAGAAGGTGTTCGTTCGCAACTTCAACGGCACGTACAAGCGCCCAGGGCGCCCGTGCGACCTGGCCTTGTACGTCCAGGGCGACCACGAGACCGACCGCGAGTACCTCGCCAAGTGGACGGAGCTACGCAACACCTGCGAGGGCATCCTGGAGAGCCAAGCCATCGCTTTCTTTATCGAGGGTTGCCGAGAGGGCACCATGCTTCGCCACCGGCTACTGTGTGACGAGCCGAAAACCATGGCGGAGCTCATGACGGTTGCGGACCAGTACACCATGGAGGATGCCGCCATGAAGAAGCCCCTCCGAGTAAACGCGGACGGCCGTCCGACTCCCACGGAGCCGGCTCGCAACCGGCCCAGCAATCCGACTGGAGAAGCCGGATCCTCCAGACGCCACGGCAACGACAACCGGTTCCATGGGGACCGCCAGGCCGGACAGTAGAAGCCTCGCTACCACGCGCGGCAGGTTAATGTTGTGGAGGGCGCGCCCGACGCGCCGGCTACTGAGACAAGGAGGCAGAAGCCACGGCTCACCTTCGACCAGATGTTCGATGGCCCGTGCAAGTGGCATAGTGGTCCCTTCAAGCCGGCTACGCACACCACCCGGAACTGCAGCTGGACCCGCCAGCTAAAGGACCAGGGCAACCAGCCTCGTCCCTCGCCTCCCCCACCGGGTGGTCCTCCACCACCGGCTAGGGGAGCCGGCAATGATGGTAATGGCGGCAACAACAAAAATGGCTACCCCCAGCCGCACGCCGCCTACCACATCTTCGAGACGGAGCAGGACGACAAGCACAGCCGTAGGCGACGCTCCAAGGAGGTCAATACCATCGCCTCTCCGGTCCCCCAGTACCTAAACTGGTCGGAAACCCCCATCACCTGGAGCCGGGTGGATCAGCCTGAGCATCTACCGACCCCCGGGGGCTATGCCATGGTGCTCGACCTCCTCATCGTCTCGAATGCGCGCACTTGCCGATTCTCGCGCGTCCTCATCGACGGAGGCAGTAGCCTCAACCTCCTCTACCAGTCCTCGCTGGAGAAGCTGGGCATTCGTGAAAGCGACCTGCGCCCGACTACCACGACGTTCCACGGCGTACTGCCGAGGCCAGCCTGCGCCCCGCTGGGGAAAATCCAGCTGGACATCATCTTCGGGACCGAGGAGAACTTCCGCCGCAAACCAATCTGGTTCGAGGTGGTAAATCTAACGAGCTCCTACCACGCTCCTTGCAACCGGTTCATCATGGAAGTATACCACCCGGACTGGTTGGCAAACCCAGTCCTGGTGCTGAAGAAGAACAAGACCTGGCGCATGTGTATCGACTACACCAGCCTGAACAAGGCGTGCTTGAAAGACTCCTTCGCCTTGCCCCGTATCGATCAAGTCATCGATTCCATGGCTGGTTGTGATTTGTTGTCTTTTTTAGATTGTTATTCCGGGTACAATCAGATCCGGCTAAACCCGGCTGATTAGATTAAGACATCATTTATCACCCCCTATGGGACTTTCTGCTACGTAACCATGCCTTTCGGCCTAAAGAACGCAGGCACCACCTATCAGCGATGTATGCAGAAATGCTTGCACTCGCAGATAGGCCGAAACATGCACGCTTACGTGGATGACGTGGTCATCAATACCAAGGAGAAGCGCACCCTCCTCGAAGACCAGGGAGAAACATTTGGCAACCTCCGCCAGTACCGGATCAAGCTGAACCTAGAGAAGTGCGTCTTCGGAGTACCGTCCGGCCAACTCCTCGGTTTCCTCGTTTCACAGCGAGGTATCGAGGCGAATCCGGAGAAGATCGCGGCCATCGAGAGGATGCAGCCGCCCAGGAACCTGCTTGGAGTCTAGAAGTTCACCGGATGCCTGGCTTCCCTCAGTCGCTTCGTCAGCCGGCTGGGGGAGAAGGCACTCCCGTTGTACCAGCTGATGAAGAAGACGGACAAGTTCTCCTGGACCTCGCAAGCCGACACTGCGTTTCACGACCTCAAGCGCATGCTATCCACAGCACCGGTTCTAGCCTCGCCGGCTAGTAAGGAACCAATGTTGCTCTATATAGCAGCCATCAGCCGGGTCGTCAGCGTCGTCCTGGTGGTGGAGCGCCCCGACGAAGGCAAGGCTCAGCCTGTTCAGAGACCCGTCTACTACCTCAGCGATGTTCTCTCCCTCTCCAAGCAGAACTACCCCCACTACCAGAAGATGTGCTATGGCGTGTACCTGGCATGCAAGAAGCTCAAGCACTACTTCCAGGAGCATCCGATTAAGGTCGTGTGCACTGCACCCCTTTCAGAAATCATCGGCAACAAGGACGCCACCGGCCGAGTCGCCAAGAGGGCCATCGAGCTTGCCGCCTACTCCATCCAGTACGAGCCCCGGCTTACGATCAAGTCGCAGGCATTGGCGGACTTCCTCGTCGAATGGGCCGAGACCCAGTATCTCCCACCGGTTCCGGATTCGGACCATTGGCGGATGCACTTCGACGGATCGAAGATGCTTGGGGGCTCGGGAGCCGGCATCATGCTCACCTCGCCCAAAGGAGACCAGCTGGAGTACGTACTACAGATCCACTTCAAGGCCTCCAACAATGTGGCCGAATACGAGGCACTGGCGCACGGGCTCCGGCTGGCCAAGGAGATCGGTGTCAGCCGGATCCTGTGCTTCGGCGATTCGGACTTGGTGGTGCAGCAGGTATCCGAAGAATGGGACACCAGAGACGCAAACATGGCTCTCTACCGGTTCCACATCCAGAAGCTCAGCGCCTCCTTCGACGGGTGTGAATTTCACCACATCCCCCACGTCAACAACGAGGCAGCCGATGGGCTCTCCAAGATCGGCTCCACCAGGCAGGCCATCCCACCAGGGGTCTCCTTGGAGCACCTGCGCAAGCCATCCATCAACCCGTCGCCAGAATCGGACTCCATCGTCTGGGCAGGAACCGTTCCGGCTGACGGAACGGCGGAAGCGGAGCCGGCAGAACCGCCAAAGAAGAAGACCCGCACCAATTCCGGCCAGGCAGTGCCTTCCGGCTCGCAAGACTCGGGGGCTGCCGGCTCGCCTAGCAGCTCAGGGGCTGCCGTTCCGGGTACGCCACCCGGACGACCCCTCGACACCCGTCAACTAGAGAACATGAGCGTCCTCGTCATCCGGGAAGTTCCATCCTGGGCACAGCCCTTCATGAGCTACATAGCCGATGGAGAACTTCCAGACGACGAGGTGGAGGCCAGGCATCCGGCGCCATGCGCACACGTACACCATCATAAACGGTGAGCTGTACAAGCGCAGCGTATCCGGTATCTTCCAAATATGTGTTGATGCGGACACGGGCTACCGGCTACTCAAGGACATCCACCAGGGCGAGTGCGGGCACCACGCTTCGTCAAGGGCGATAGTCTCCAAGGCAATCCGCCACGGTTTCTATTGGCCCACCACCCTCGAGGACGCCGAGCAGCTGGTCCGCGCATGCAGTAGATGCCAGCGCTTCGGGCAGCTCAGGCACATGCCAACTTCGGTACTCAAGACCATACCGATCACCTGGCCTTTCGCGGTTTGGGGCCTTGACATGGTCGGTCCCTTCAAGCGAGCACGCGCGGGCATGACCCACCTGCTGGTGGCGGTGGACAAGTTCACGAAGTGGATCGAGTCCAAGCCTATCCGGAAGTTGGACGGGGCGACAGTTGTCACCTTCTTCACCGACATCATCAACCGTTTCGGCTACCCCAACAGCATCATCACCGACAACGGCACGAACTTCGCCAAGGGGGCCTTCGCCCGGTTCTGCAGCAACAAGGGCATCCGACTGGACCTCGCCTCCATCGCGCACCCGCAATCCAATAGGCAAGTCAAAAGAGCAAACGGCTTGGTGCTAGCCAGCATCAAGCCACGTCTCATCGAGCCGTTGGAGCGTTCACCCGGATGTTGGATCGAAGAACTTCCGGCTGTGCTATGGAGCCTCCGCACCATGCTGAATAGGTCAACCGGCTACACGCCATTCTTCCTGGTCTACGGATCGGAAGCCGTCCTCTCTGCCGACATCGAGTTCAACTCCCCTCGCAAGCTCCTCTACAACGAAAAAGCCAACCAGGAGGCGCGGGAGGACGGAGTGGACCTCCTGGAGGAGGCCCACGAGCTGGCCTTGTCCAGATCAGCCCTGTACCAGCAGCGACTACGTCGCTACCATTCAAGCCGGATCCGCCCAGTCGCATTCCGTGAGGGCGACCTGGTTCTCCGGCTGGTGCAAGACACGAAGGGCATGCACAAGCTAGCGCCACCCTGGGAGGGCCCCTTCATCATCAGTCGGGCGCTGCCCAACGACTCCTACTACCTCATCGACGCGCAGCAGTCGCGCAAGAACAAGATGGACAAATCAGACGAGGAGACCGAGCGTCCCTGGAACGCGGCCCTGCTGCGCCCGTTTTACACCTAGTCACCAGGCAGTGTATGTACCTCGAAAACCCTATGAATGAAAATGCAGACCCCCACGAAAATTGGGGGGGCTCCTTGCTAGAAATGTGTATGCATCTGTTTTCCGGTTTTGATTTTCCGGCTCCGGCAACCCCTACCCGGGGGCTCGCCGGCTGGCTCGGCCTGTTAAGTCAACAAACCGGCTGAGTATTGTGCGATGATGTCAGAGGCCCACTCTTCGTCTCAGCTACAGACCGCAACCCGGCTGTTCGGCTAGCAAGAGCAAAAGCCCGAGGTATCCCACACGAAAAATAGGGAGGGGACGCGACAGACCGGGTGTCTCGGCCCAGCAACTAGCTCGAACCAATCCAGCCGCTAAGCCATTAGTACCGTGTGCAATGTACTGTCAGCTCCCTTCGATTCCGGCTGCAGACCGCGACCCGGCTACCCGGCAAGGACGCAGCGAAAACAGCAGAGCGCACGGGAAAGCGACTAAGTGTCTAGAAAGGGACAAGCCAGTTTTCGAAAAAACAAGCCGTTTTCCGGCTACAATTTGGCAGACTAACCTACTAACCTATGCAGACATGTGTGTATGCGTATGTACGTTTTGTCCGACTACTTAGAGTCGGAATCCAGGAGAAGGAAAGAATATTCGAAGTCCTTGCCTTCATCAAGCGCTCCGAATCTCGGGGGCTACACCCACTGGGTGCGCTCACGCGCCCCTAGTGGAATCTTGTGGTTCTTGACCGGCTAAAGGCGTTTAGCCGGCCGATCGGAGCCCAGGTGAGGGCAAGGGCAGGAGCAAGAGAAGACAAGGAAGATTCGAAGCACCTGGCTACGCCAGCTACTCCGAATCTTGGGGGCTACACCCAGTGGGTGTGCTCGCGCGCCCCCACTGGAATGTTAGTTCCCCGGGCTGAAGGTGTTCAGCCAGCAAAAGCAACCGACTGAGATGAGTCTAGTCGGATAAAGATAGAAGAATGGGGAAAGAAGAAAGATTCGAGGCACCTGGCTACGCCAGCTACTACGAATCTTAGGGGCTACACCCAGTGGGTGCGCTCGCGCGCCCCCACTGGAGGTCCGGTCCCCCGACTAAAAGTGTGCAGTCGGGCGAGGTAAGACGGATAAAGTTAACCGGCGAAGTATGGAAAGAAAATTCGAAGCGCATAAGTTGAAGGAAATCCAAGCAAGGTCAATATTAACAAACAAAAGAGAGACGAAGCTCCCACAAGTTACCCGGCGTCAAAGACAGCCGGCACAAAAAGACAAGGTTCATAAGTATGTGGCACAAGACAAATACACCCGGCATCTCGGGGCGATATCTAAGCGGCAGGACCCTTGCCGTGGGGGAGTTCTTGGCCGGCAGAGGCTTCGGGCGGTGGAGGAGGCGCGGAGCTTGATCCAGTTCCGGCGCTGGCAGGCGGTGGCATCGGGACCTCCACATCAGGAGTACCGACGGACTCCGAGTCGGTGAGCACCTCGTCGGGATCCACGTAATCAGCGATCTTGATGGCGGATCCGCGGAGCTCCGGATGGGCCTGGCGGATGGCGGCAAGATCGGCTCCGGCACGGAAGCCACCGTCGACCTTCTCAACATGGGCGTCCTTGTACCAAGAGAGCATGAGGGCCAAGGCCATCTCCGCTCCGGCCCGCGCCGCCAAGTCTCGCAGTCGATCCACCATAGCCGGCACCTCCCCCACCTTCGCAGCTAGCTGTGCCATCGTCTCCGGAACCGGAGCCTCCGGCCACACGAAGGAGAAGATATCCCGCGCCGCCTGGCGAAGCTTGGCAGCTTCCTCACCAAGAAGAACGACGAGCTCCTGAGCTGTCGGCTGCACTCCCGGCCAGTTCTCCTACAGCCGGTTGTAGGCCAGCAGGTCTATGCCGGGGTAAAAAGCTGTCAGAAGAGAGAAGTCAGATCCGGCTACCGGATCCAGAAAGAACGGAGGACGGGAAAAGGACTCACCCTTGGCACTGTGGCCGACCTACATTAGCTCCTCCACTAGCGCCTTCTCCTTGATCGCTAACCGTTTGATCTCCTTCTCTTGATCCTTGTTCTGGGCCTCGAGAAGGGAGAAGGCTTCGGTCCGGCTAGCGAGCGAGGCGTCGCGCTCCTTGATGGTGGCCTCCCGACCGTCCACCCGCGCGTGCCAATCCTTGTTCTACAGCCGTAGAGTAGAATTGGACTTGCTCAGCCGGTCATTCGCCTTATTCAAGCGATCGATCTCGCGCTGAGCGCACACAAGGATGGCTGCAAAAAAACTGGCTATCAGTACCCAAAAAAAAGGGCAAGCTAGGTGAAGCGAACTTACTCTAGGAGGTCCCGTTGGCGGCAGCAAGCTTCTGCTCCAACGTCCGGTTCCCGCCGGTTGTGGCCTCCAGCAGCCAGATCTCCTTCACCGCCAGCTCAAGCATGGCGGCAAGGTCCGACAGCGAGGCGGCGGAGGAAGTGTCGTCGTCCACGGCATTGACGGCCAAGGACTCCTTCGCCATGACCACCACCGTCTGCCATTCCTCCCCAGGCTCCTCGTCGGAGTTGTCGTTGCCAACGACGACGAGCTCCTTGTCGGCTGCCCCCCGCGTGCCCGCGGTGGAGCCTTCCGGCTGGGAGGACCCCGCTTCCGGCTGGGGGACCTCCGGCCGGGCGGAGGTGGTCGGCTCGGCCCGAGGGGAGGCGAAGGCTGCGCCTCAGAAGAAGGAGGGGCACTGGTCGGTGCAGTCGGGGCACGGGGCGGCGACCCGGCTGGCGTGCGTGCCGGGCTCGCGGCTCCAAAGGAAACCAGTGTGCTAAAGAGAAAGAGGAGAAGACAAGAGCAAACCAAAACAAAGTCATAAACAGAAGAAGAAGGGCAAGCAGACAGAAAGAGCTGAAAGAAAAAGGGGGGAAAGGAACATACCTCGGCACAACCGGAGGTGGCCCTTTCTTCCGGCCGAGACGGCTTGGCGGCAAAGCGCCGGACCGGCTCCTCTTGGGAGCCGGCTCCTCCGTCACAGGGCGGTGGGAGCCGGAACGGCTGGAGCCGCTCCCACCCGCTTCCCCGTCCATCGCGGAGCGCGTCGCCGGCTCCGTGGTCGGCGCGGCCTCCTCCTCGTGCACCTCCGCGTGCGGGTCGGTGGCCGGCTCGTCATTCCGGCTAGGGAAGGCGTCGCCGTCCCCATCCGATTCCTCGCCGGACCGCCGAGCGCGCGGCTCGGGCAGGTCGGGCGTGAATTCCTCGAGGGCCGCCGCGCCCTCCTCGCGGATGATGCAAGGGAACATCTGCCGAATACAAGAGATCAGCCAGACGAAAACAAAGAACAAGTACAAGAAACACCAAAAGAGCATCGAGTTAGAAGAGCATACCCGGGGCGCGCGGTTCTCCCGAGTATAAGCCGCCAGGCTGAACTTCCAGTTCTCCGGCAGCCGTTCCTTGGTGATCGTCCACACCCACTCCTTCAGGTTGTGGTAGCGGGGATCGCGACGCGACAGCCGGGTCAGGTCTAGCCGGCCGGAATAGTAGCACATCTTGTGTGCTCGCTGCTGCAACGGCATCATCAGCCGGGACATCCAGCTGAGAGTGACGTCTAGGCCGGTTAGCCGGTAGTGGGCGAGCGAGCGCATGCGCTTCAGTAGCTCATCCGTCTCCGCCTTGTCGCCGTGGAACTTCAAGTCCCAGTTCTGCCGGCTGGACCCGACGTCCTGGAAGGCTGGCAGATTGATCCGGTCGACGTTGGTGAGGTTCTTCACGTAGAAGTACGACTGCTGCCACAGTCGTATCGTATCGTGAAGAAGGAATTTGGGGTAGCCGGTCTGTGAGCGGGAGTAGATGGAGGCGCCGCCGTAGACGACTAGTGGCCCCTGGGTGAATTGCACCTGCGGCCAGACTCGGAAGAGCCGGCAGAAGAGCCCGAGATCCGGCTGGATCCCGAAGTAGCTCTCGCAGAAAGCCACGAAGTGCGCCAACGTTCCGATTGCGTTGGCGTCGAGGTGGTGGAGGCGAAGATCGAAGAAAGCAAGGAAGGTCAAGAGGAACGGGTTCACCGGAAGGGCGAACCCGTGTGCCAAGTGCGAAAGGAAGATGACGCACTCTCCCTCCGCCGGATGCGGCGACACCTCCCTGGCCGGCGCCAGCCGCACCGCCACCTCCTCCGCTGGCGGGAGGACGCGGGTGGCGCGGTACTTCGCAATTTGGTCCTCGGTGACGGCGGAGCCGCACCAGGCCCCGCGGTCGGCGGCCATTTCCGGTTGACGTGGGGGAGCGGCAACGGAAGATTGACGGTGGCCCGTAGCATTGACGACGGCGAGCGAGCGGTGCAAAGGGCAAGGGCGCAGGAGCGGAAGCAACGAGAGAGAAGGAAACTGCAGCGGGGGAGCGAAGGAAAGAAATTTCCTCCCCCACGGCGTCCCTTTAAAGAGCCAGAAGGGCAACCATCGACGGGGCACGTGGCGCGCATCCGGGCAACCCACACCCCAACCGCCGCCTAGATCCCGTGTGCCAGAGCAGGATGCGCAGAAGATCCTAGAGCGAGAACCGAAGCGCCGGAGAGCAGTTTCCCGAGGCGACGTGCGACGGGACGTTACGCTGCCCGCCGCAGAGTAATGATGGCGCGTGCGCGCGTGGCCGGCGTCAGCACTGACGTCACGGGTAGCGCAACCGCCAAGCTCAGCCGGACACAAATTCAAAAGCAAGAGGAAGCGCGCACACATTTCGCCTAAGGGCGGAAGCCACACGCGCTCGGGGGCTAGTGTCAGGGGGATGATCCCCAGGTACCCCAACCAAATAAGAAACAAGATAGTCGGATCGCGTCCGGCTGACCAGAAGCAGCCGAACAGGGCAAGACAGGCTGGCTATCCCCCGGTAGCCGGATCAGCAAGAGGCGGTCGGATACGGCGACGTGTGTATCAGTGCACGGTACGCCCTGTACGGTGACAAGACTGGCAACTACCCGGCCATACCGAAGACTTTGCGTGGGTGACACAGGAACAGTGGCCGGTGCTGACAACAGGCTCGCACGGCGTCCACTGTGCCTACGACAGCCATACCGCTCGTACTCCGACAAGACAAGCCATACTGGACACTGCAGATGACTAACCGGCTGGGACCCACCTGTGGGGCCCGCCAGTCGGACTAGCCAGTGAGACCTTTGCCTCTCTGCCTATATAAGGAGAGGCAAGGCCTCAGTAGAAAGGGTTGGTCTTACAGCATTTAAGGCAGTAGCTAGCGTATACAGCTCGAGGAGCACCTATAGTTCGAGTATTCCACATAGTCAGATCCGGCAGGAGTAGGGGCTTTACCTCACCACGAGGGCCCCGAACCTGGGTACTTCTTGCATCCCGCTACGCTCGCTTGTATCCAATCCCGCCTGCGAACGCCGTCGATAGCTTCCCTGCTAGTCCCCACACCTCTATCTAACCTCTTCAGGTACTGCCGTTCCCAATACAACGACACATCTATAAGGTCATACAGGCAGGAAACTAACCTTCTATTTTCATCTTTTTATAAAGCCAGAGTGGCATGCCACTAACACATGCACTTAGATCACACAAAGCATTGTGAATATAAGTAGTACCAATTACACATGAAATAGTTGGTATGGCATGGATATCCAGATTAACTTGGGAGCTTTCCACGAGGTGGATAACTAGTTACTACTATGACTGTCTCATGTATCTTATTTTTCCTATTAAGAATATCTCTCAAAAAAATTATAAGTAGGCACTTGAGTAGCATCAGCTATCAGAAGTTCTAAGCAGAAGATCCATAAGGCTTTTGCAAAAGAGTCATATAAATGTTTATCAGGTTCAATTTTATATCTGCCTAGGTAAGGAAGATCTTTAGATTCTTGTTTTACATTTTAGGGTGGTTTAGGTTCCTTTTCTTTTTCTTCTTTAACTTTTCATTTTTATTTTTTCCTTTACTATTTTTACCTCTTGTTCTTGTTCCTTACTAAGTTCGCTTTCTTCTCTAGGATCGACACTCTCAACATCTGAATCATATGTATAGTTTTTGTCTTTTGTTAGTTCTCCATTATTTTCTTCTGGGGTTTATTGTTATCCCTTCTTTTGAGCTTCATAATCAATATTGTCTTGTGAATCAACTAGGTGTTCTTCTTCTCTCATTTCTAGCCTTTTTTTGCTTTCTAGGCTTGTTCTTTGTGATAATGAGGTGACCCAACATGTTCTTCATGGTATATTCCATGCCTGGTAATAATATTAGTAGAAACAAATCTATTGAAATTCTTGTGTTCTAGAATAAGGGATTATGTTGCTGCAATTTGGTCGCATTGAGTCTTAACCATTCTAACATCTTTATATAAATGTCTCATAGCATGACTTAGTTCATCGAAACTTTTGGTGGGTTGAAATAGAGCTCTCCTATGCATACCACTATGGATTTTAAATTTCTCTCTACATTCTCTTTGCTGACTAACGCATTGTTGTAGAACTCCATTCAGCTCATATTCTTATCTCGGTATTTCAAAAGAATTAACATTGCTTGTTTTAACAAGTTTAGAAGATATACCATTCTCCCTCATTGATTTAACAACTTCGGGCACATTAGCTCATAAAGAATATGGTGAATGCCCTTCTTTCATTCAGTACCTTCCATGGGGTTGTACTGTTCATCATTTAGAGCTCAGATTTGAATAAGATCATTACTTTGTTTAACAATGAGTCCATTCAGAGATCCTCTTGCAGTTGAATCAATCAATTGTTTAGAATCATCGAGCAGGCCATGATAAACATATTGTATGATTGAAAAAATAGTAAATCCATGATTAGGAACCATGTTGACAAGTTGAGAGAATCTCCCCCAAGCTTGAGCAAATCTCTTTCCAATACTTTGGATGAAATCGGATATCTGGCACTTGACTTGGATTATCTTATTGAATGAGGTAAACTTTTGTGTAAATAGACAAATACAATCTTTCCAACTAGTTCTACTATGATGAGCAAGGGATTGTAACCAAGTAAAAGCTTTATCTTTTAACTACCAACGAAATGTTCTAAGAAGGACAAGCTATTGATATAGTTCCCTTGGTCCAAGAGTCTCTCAAAGACTTTGAACCTTCTTTAGATGATATATTGGGTTATCATCTCCTCGTCCTCTAAAGGAATCATCCTGCAACATATTGATAAGAGTAATGTCAATTTCAAAATTGTTTAACTTCTATTTCTTGATAAAGTATATCTATCCTATAACATGTGTCGAAGGGGCACCATATTCTCTCGAAGATTTATCAGGAGCTTTCTCAGGACTTCTTGTAATAGCTAAATCTTCCATGATAGAACTCAAGCAATTCACGTCCATGGTACATTATTTTCGGAGATTTTGGAAAACCTCCCAACATCTTTGATCAGGTATGCATTTAATTTCTAGTAAGTAGGTATTACTGTCATCGGATTGAGGACAAGTATGCCATGAGGGGGTCCTCGAGGCGTGTGGAAGAGAGGAGTGTGAGACATATGGTATTCCGGGACGGTGAGCACACAAGTTTACCTAGGTTCGAATCCGCCGGCTTTGGACGGATCCTACTCCTGCTAGCAATCTAGTAATACGGCAGAGCCGGAATATGGGTGACTATGGTATCGCCTGTGCGAGTTGAGATTGTAGACTATTGAGGTGTGCTCTAAAGGCTCTCCCTAGGACGGCTTATATAGATATCCGGCCTAGAGTATACAGGAGAGATCTATCCGGCTACGACTAAGAGTTGGTTATAGAGTACATCTTGGACTATAAGTAACATTATGGGCCTAAGTCAGTAAGTCTTCTGGGCCTTCCCGTAGCCGGATTGGACTCCATCTTTCTCCCTGAATGGGCCGCCCGTGAAGCAAAGCTCTAACCCGAAGTGGGCCACCCTGGTTAGTGAGGAACTGTGAGGATACCCGGAAAGTATATCCCCAACAGCAGCCCCCGGAGGCCTCCAAGATCCAAAGTCGGATTTATCATCGTCTAGCTTGATCTTTGGCTTGCAGAATCTTGAAGGGTTCCTGAAACTTCACAATAAAAAATACGATCTGGGTCTTAAAAAATAAGTCAGGCCTATCAACAGGTTACTCGGATTTTCCAGCTTGATTTCAAACTAAGCCGGAACTTGGTTTCTAACGCCACCTGACACAAGTCATGGTCAAGTCACGTCAGCTGACATGCCTGCCGTCAGCACGACCATTGGTGGGTTCGTGGTTCGCAGAACCGAGGCACCATTTCAATGCACGCGTGGAGATCGAGGTGACGCAATCATCGCGTGGGTCCTTCCCAGTTCCTTCCATGACGCGTGGCGGTTACACTGTAGCATTTGCACGAATCTTGGCGCAGTTAGGTGGATATAAGGGGTTAGGATTTTCTCCTTCTCCTTCCACCAGTCCTTTGCCTTTTCCTCTCCTTCCCATCTTCCTGCGCACACAGAGCTACCCGTTCTTCTCCCACAGAACTCCCAGCGCCGCCCCTTTTAGGTCATCTTCTCGCCAGAGAAATGGCTTCATCTTCTTCCTCCGGCTTGGCGGCAGCGACGGCGGAAGCGGTGGCGGAGAAAGAGAGCTTCTGTGGTATCTGGATCCCCTGCGCCCTCAACGAGGAGGGCCTCAAGAACGTGGAGAAGGAGAGGCTTCTCGCCGACGGCAACTGGCGGAGCGGCTTCAAGGAAACTGTCCCCAATCCACGCGACGGCGAACGGGTCCACTTCGGCACCCACCTCGATAGAGGTTTGTCGTTTCCTCCCTCAGAGTTCTTCTCCGAGGTGATTGATCATTAAGGAGTTCAACTCCATAACCTTCCTCCCAACTTCTCTTAGAGATGAGCACATATGCTTCATTGTGTGAGGGCTTTCTCGGCATTAGGCCGAGTTTGACTCTTTTCCGGTACTACTTTCATGTCCGGAGAAACTCCATTACTGCCGGTGTTCCTTACATCACTGGCACTATTAGTTTTTCTCTTAGACACGAGCGCTCATATCCCAAAATTTTAGCTAGTGACTCGGTCAAACAATAGCCAGCCACATTTTTCTATCATAAGGATATTCCGGCTCCCGGCAAAGCCACTGCTTTTCCGGCTTTTGTTGACGGAGCTACCACAGCCCAACCTTCTTGGGACGAGGCTGCTCTGGCTCTTTCTGACGATCTGATCCTCACTAAGAGGCGGATCGAATATTTGATCAAACACAAGGGTCTGAAGGGATCCGACTTGATCCAATGCTGGGTCTCACGTCGGATCCAGCCCCTTCAGTACCACGGGGATCGACTGATGCATTCCATCACGTCATCCAAAAAGGATTCCCTCCGCATCAGCCCCAAAGCCTACACCACACAGGGCTATATTAGCCAGATCAAGTGGCTGATCAAGGAGCGGATCGAGAGGAGAATCCCAGAGGTTTCTCTGGATATGCACACGGCGGAAAACCCCGTGGTGCCGGTAAGTTTCTACAGTACACCTTTTATGTGTTTCAATCTTTGAATTACATTGCAATGCTGATATGTTTTCTTATTTTCAGCTCGCTGACCTCCCCGAGTCGGAACTTGCTCCGCTCGAAGGATATCCTCCTGAGTTCTCTCGGGAGACAGAGGTGGTCCCATTGCCGGACCTTGCACTCAAGAAGCGCAAAGCTCCGACAGTGGCTGTTGGCACAAAGGAGGCGCTAGGTGTGAAGAGGTAACTTTCAATCACAATTTCCGCCTCTGTACTTTAGTCGAATTTCTTTTCGAGATGTAATGTTTCCAACTTTATTACATTCCCAGAGCAAAGTCGCTCGTCAAGGGCAAAGAGAAAGGGATTCCTTCGAAGCCGCTGCGACAGACGAAGCTTACCATAGCTTCTCCTGTCGTGGCTCCTCCGACACCTGCCCCTCAACCTTCCACAACGCCGGTGATCTCACCGGTCGCTGCAGAAGATCCGGCTCCTTCATCGGAGCCTGCGAACCTTGATTCACGAACTGACATCACCATGGGTGTGTTAGATTTAGATAAGGGTGAACCCTCTTTGGGTAATGATCGCTCGGCAGAAACCTTCGCCGAAAACCTTCTCAACAATCTGGGACTTGCCAAGCTTGGCCTATCCCGGAAATCTGCAGAAGAGATCCAGCGGCTAGCCAGGCAATGCCTGGAGAAAAGAAATTTGTCTGCCGAAGAAGAAGCGCAAGAAGCAGAGGACATCAAGTTCTCTGACCTTCTTGACCAAGTGCGCCTTCGTGACGAGCGGATTAGGACTGGAGAGCTTCCAACAGCCCCAATGATTCCTCTGACTCTCGCCAAAAAGGTGGCTGCTGAAGTGAACGCGGGTTTGGATAAACTCACCCGCAAACAACATGTAAGTCGGAATTCCAACTCCTGTTTTTTCTATTATTTTATATCATATCCTCTAGCCCCCAAGCATGAAGTAGGATATATAATCCGGGTTTATTCTTTATTAGGATGCCAAAGAACGAACTAGTGTAGCCCCCAAGGCTCGTGCTGATATTAGCAAAAATATTAGCCCGAGTCTTAAGTAGCTTTCTGACTTTGGGTATTCTGACTTACAGAAAGTATGTTCATATAACCAGGATTTGTTGAAGAATGTCTATGATAAGCGGAGAGAGATCAAAGCTCTCTGGCTTAAAAATGCTGAGCTAAAAGTAGCCAAGGATGAAGCCGAAGGTAAACTTTCCGAGATTCAAACCTTGCCTTTATATTTCAATGTTGAATTTTTCTGAACTGTTGTTCTTTTTGGCTTACAGCGCTGGTGAAACAATCCTGCGCCATGATTGAAGAGGCCGAGAACCTCAAGACCTTGGTGGTGGAGAACAAGGAGCTTCGCCAAGAGCTGGATAAGCTCAAGATGGATCACGAAAAGAGCATAGCTCAAGTCCTTGAATCCTCCTCCATGGCTACTGAAGAGCGTGATCGCAAGATCGCTGCTCAAGATAAAATAATCTCGGACCTCAAGAATGAGCTAAGCAGAGAGAGGGACCTTTCCCAGGCGCTTCGGGATGAACTCCAAAGTCTCAGGGAGGAGAAGACCAAAATTGACAACGTCATTTTCGGTACGTTCCATCTGTCTGACTTATCTTTTCTTTGACTTTTTTCAATGTCAGATATTTCTTAACTTGTTTTGTATACAGGTCCTCTGAACTTGATGGACTCCACCTCTGCTGAGCCCGGCACCCATCGGCTTACCCAAGTCGGTGACCTGCTTCATGACTTCCGCCAATCCCTTGAGGATATCGGCGAAGCTCTCAAGATTCCAGACATGCACCGTATGTTAGATTTTCAGGTGCGGGACAAGGAAAAGGAGATGCCGCAGCTTGTCCAGGATTGGAACATGTCCTACGCACGAAGCGCAGCGCAGAATGCTCTCACGATGGCCATGAGCCACCATGGAAGCATGGAGATATGGCAAGTGACCAGAGGGTACTCTACGGTTGATGAAGATGGTCAGGAGTAGGACATCAAGGCTATTATGGACTCCTGTGCCGGATATGGGTGTCATGTAGCTGACTTGACCAGCTACGATACTCCATTCTTCAACCGTGTGGACACTCCGCCTCCGCCTCCAGAAGAAACAGCAAAAATTTCTGACGATGAACGCACCACCTCGGATGTGGACATCTCGGAAAGATATCAAGGCGACGTATCCAGCGAGCCGGTAGCTCCTTCATCTCCTCCTGCATCATAGATTGCCAGAAACATTTGTATTATCCGAAAAACATGATGCATCTGTAAATATGAAGTACTATAATTTTGCTAGTGCTAAGTTTTTGATCTATTCAGCACTTTTTGGCTTTGAAATTTTTTTGTGTGTGCCTGAAATGTTTACATAAGCACTTGTATTTTTTTGTCTCTACTTATCGTTTATCTGGCTTTCCGCCTCGTCCCTTTAGTGAGCCGGCTAAACCTTCCGCCGGAAACTTTGTCGAGCAACGGAGCTCAATTGCTAAACCAGTTTAAACTCGGAAACAAAGCCGGCTTCCAGTACCAACAATTCACTACTCGGAAAATGCCCGCATCCAGCAATCAGACAAATAACCAAAGTAAAGACTATAAATTTTAGAGTTATACCCGAAGGTAGCAATTTTAGAATCGAAAATCTAAACCAGAATGAACATGAGCATAAAGTACTTTCAACCATTCTGGGATTTTCGACTATGACACAATCATTCGGAAATAAGATGGTAAAAACTTCTCAGAAAAACTTGAGGCAACCAAAACTTTTATTTCTCTCAAAGCATGTACATATATATGATTACAAAGAAGGATAAACTAAGAATAAAAGGGACGTAGCTGAGCAATATTCCATGGTCTGTCTAACTCATCCGGATTTGTACTGCCTCCAGCTCTCTTTCTCTTCTTAGTAGCAGGTCTTTCTTTGACTGGCCTCATGTCAGTTAAGTAGTACGATCCATTGTGCAATACTCGACTAACTAAGAAGGGCCCTTCCCATACCGGGGAAAGTTCGTGCTTTCTTTGTTGCACAAGCCAAAGAACCAAATCACCTTTATTAAAAGATCTATTTTGGACTCTCTAGCTATGATACTTGCGTAACTTCTGTTGATAGGCTGTAGATCTCATTTTAGCAACGACGCGAACTTCTTCGACTAAGTCGAGATCATTTTATCAAGAAATCTCGGCATCCTCTTCAATATACGCGGCCACTCTAGGAGAAGTATGAATCAAATCACTAGGAAGAACTACTTCTGCGCCATAGACCAAGAAGAAAGGTGTGTATCCTGTTGACCTGTTTGGAGTTGTTCGTAAACTCCAAATTACAGAGGGTAATTCCTCTGCCCAAGCCCCCGCAGCACGTCGTAGTGGTGCTTCGAGTCTCGGTTTTAGGCCTTGTAGGATTAAACCATTTGCTCTTTCAACTTGTCCGTTAGCCTGTGGATGTGCGATTGACACAATGTCAAGCCGGATACTTTGCTCGTTGCAGAATTCAGCCAATTCTCCCATAGAGAAGTTACTCCTGTTGTCCATGATAATGCTATGCGGATAACCATACCGGATTATAACATCCTCGAAAAATCTTTTGGATGTTGCTCCATCACAACTAGTGACAGGTTTAGCCTCAATCCATTTGGTGAATTTATCCACCATCACTAAGAGGTGAGTAAATCCACTTGGATCTTGTTTAAATGGTCCTACCATGTCAAGCCCCCAGACCGCAAAGGGCCATGTTATAGGTATTGTTCACAGCTGATCAGCCGGAACATGAGCTTGCTTGGCGTACTTTTGGCAGCCTTTGCACGTCTTGACTAATCGTTCGGCATCTGCCTGAGCT
Source organism: Avena eriantha (assembly GCA_910589775.1). Taxonomy (NCBI): domain Eukaryota; kingdom Viridiplantae; phylum Streptophyta; class Magnoliopsida; order Poales; family Poaceae; genus Avena; species Avena eriantha. The sequence goes on along the minus strand of OU342741.1, from coordinate 459,120,125 downwards.
GTAAGCCAGAAAAATCCGTGTCTAAAAGCTTTTGCCACTAAAGATTTGGCTACAGCATGATGACCACACTTGCCTTCGTGGATTTCTCTTAAGATTTCCACTCCTTCTTTCGGAGATACATAGCGCTGAAAACCCCCAAAAACACTCCGTTTATGGAGCTCACCTTTAACAATAGTATAGGCTTTTGCTCGTCGGATAATCTGCCAGCTCAGCACCTCATCTTCGGGTAATTTGCCATCTACCAGATAATCGAGGTAGGGTTGAGTCCAGCTGGGAATTACAGCCAGAACTGCTATCAAAGGTGAGTCGGATTTGGTCGGATATTCCTCATCTACTCCCTTTATTGAGGGAACTTTGAGGTGCTCTAAAAAAGTGCCATCCGAGACCTCTTTCCGCGCAGAACCTATCCGAGATAGTGCGTCTGCTTCCTCATTTTCTGCTCGAGGGATGTGTTGAACTTCAAACCCTTCGAACGATTTAGATAGATCATCTAGGACAGCTTTATATGCTGCCATATGCTTATTTGCATTACAAATATCCGACACTTGTTGAGCAACAAGATCCGAATCTCCGTAACACATCAAACGTCGGATGCCAATATCCTTAGCAATCTGGATTCCATGTAGCAGTGCTTCATACGCGGCAATATTATTTGTCGCTATGAAGTGGATCTGCAACACGTATAAAAGTTAGTCTCCTTAGGGTCATTTGAGTACCACGCCAGCCCCCGAGCCCCCTCGATCCTTAGACCCATCGAAAAAGAGGGTCCAATATTCCGACTCAGGGAGGATCATGTTCTCCTTCGTCTCTGTCCAATCAGCGACAAAGTCAGCAAGGATCTGGGATTTGATTGTTGCCCGAGGTTTATACTCAATATCGAAAGTTGAAAGCTCTATTCCCCATTTGGCGACGCGTCCTGTGGCGTCACTGTTGCTGATTATATCTCTCATGGGAGTTGTGCTCACCACGGTAATTGGATGCTCTTGAAAGTAATGTCGTAACTTACGGGATGCTAGAAAAACACCGTAAGCCAACTTTTGATAGTGCGGATACCGCTGTTTTGATTCCGTCAGGACCTCGCTGACAAAGTAAGTCGGACGCTGCACCAGGTGTTCCTGATTTTCCTCTGGTCTCTCCACTACCATGACGATACTAACGACCTTATTTGTCGCAGCAAGGTAGAGAAACATCGGTTCCTTAGGCTCCGGCGCTGCAAGGATAGGAGCAGATGAGAGTACTCTCTTCAGATCTTGTAGTGTAGCTTCAGCTTCGTCAGTCCAAACAAAATCCTTGGTCTTTTCAGGAGTTTGTATAATGGTGCGGCTCTTTCACCAAGCCGGCTTACAAATCGACTGACCGCAGCAATGCAACCAGTTAATCTTTGTACGTCCTTCAGGCGGGTTGGCCTAGAAATATTGAGTATAGCCTTGATTTTGTCTCGGTTCACCTCTATGCCTCTTTGAGACACGATGAAACCTAACAATTTTCCCGCTGGTATTCCAAAAAAGCATTTCTTCGGGTTAAGCATGATGTTGTATTTTCATAGATTGGCGAACGTCTCTTCCAAGTCGAAAATCAATGTTTCCTTCTTTTTGGACATCACCACGATATCATCCACGTATGCATGTACATTGCGTCCGAGTTGGTCATGGAGGCAACGCTGCATCGTGCGCTGGTACGTAGCTCCTGCGTTCTTCAGCCCAAAGGGCATCGTAACAAAACAGAAGGTTCCGAAGGGGGTTATGAATGAAGTTTTGACTTTGTCAGATTCCTTCATCCGGATTTAGTGATAACCGGAATATGCGTCGAGAAAACAGAGGAGTTCCGAGCCTGCCATAGAATCGGTAACTTGATCAATTCTAGGCAGAGCGAACGGATCTTTTGGACAAGCCTTGTTCAAGGCAGTATAATCAACACACATCCTTAAATCAGTGGTGTCCTTTTTAGTGACCATTACAGGATTGGCCGACCACTCAGTGTGGATAACCTCTTCTATGAATCTGGCTAACTCGAGCCGTGCTAGTTCCTTAGCTATTGCCTTACGCTTTTCGTCGCCAAACCGTCGTAGGGACTGTTTGACGGGTTTAGCGTTCGGGTTTACATTTAGAGAGTGCTCGGAAAGTTCCCTAGGCACTCCAGTCATGTCAGACGGCTGCCATGCGAAGATATCTTGATTTGCTTGGAGGAACTTGACGAGCGCGCTTTCCTATGCACTACTTAGGCCTACGCCTATCTGGGTCACCTTGGAGGGGTCATCATCCTTCAACGGCGCTTTCTTCGTCTCTTCCGATGCCTTGAACTCCGGATTTGGCTTTGTCACTCCTTCTTCGTTGCGGGCATCTCGGATGGATCTATGCTCTTCTTGATCTCCTGGTACTCCTGGGCGTGCAACACGACTTCGGCAAAGGCGGCATTTCCCTCCTCGCACTCTCGCGCTTTCTTCGGGTCTCCCCTGATGGTGATCACGCCGTTGGTACCTAGAATTTTCATCATATTGTAAATGTAACACGGACGAGCCATAAAAGCCTAGTAAGCCGGATGTCCGAATATAGCATGGTATGCGCTCTTGAACGGGACCAGTTTGAAGGAAAGTGCCTCCGTCCGATAATTCTTTGGAGTTCCAAAAGTAACATCCAAAGTGATCTCTCCCAGGGTATTAGCTTGTCTTCCCGGGACAACTCCGTGAAAAATCACAGAGCTATGGTTCAGCTGTGTTTCCGAGATCTTCATCCGACGTAGCGTTTCGACATAGAGAATATTGATGCTGCTACCACCGTCCATGAGGGTCTTGGAGAAACCATAACCGTCAATAAGTGGATTGACGATTAAGGCGTATTTTCCTCGCCTATGTAGCTTAGGCGGATGATCAGCGTGGTCAAACGTTATTGTCACTTCCGACCAGTCCAGATACTGAGGGACAGCCGGAACTATTGCATTGAGCTCGTGGAGAACTGCTTTCTTGACATTTGCTGGTTGAGATCCGAGGAAGGTGACGTAAGTGTCCTTCTTGGTGGGAAAAGTTTTCTTCCCTTCCGACTTGGGATTTGAAGCATCGGCTTCCTCCATGTCGGAATCTTCCTTGGTCTCTTTATCCTTTTCGGGATTTTTCTTTCCCTTCTTCCGCTTAGCTTTGTAGCCCGCGGTATCATCTCTCTTGATGTCGTCGTTAAAACGACACTCAGCGTTGGTGTGGGACGAGCCCCCATTGGCGTCCAGGTGATGCACACATGGGTTATTGGCGATGTCGGCCCAAGTGTAGGTTTTTCCTGGTTGTTGCTCTCCTCCACCTTGGACCCCTGATGTCCCACGGCCACGCCTGTGGCCTCCGCCACGTCCTCCTCGTCCTCCAGACCCAGAAACAGTAGTGACTACTGTTGTCTCCGCGTTGGGTTTTTCTTTGGAGTTCCAAAGGTAACATCCAAAGTAATCTCTCCCAGGGAATTAGCTTGTCTTCCTGGGACAACTCCGTGAAAGATCACAGAGCTATGGTTCAGCTGGGTTTCCGAGATCTTCATCTGGCGTAGCGTTTCGACATAGAGAATATTGATGCTTCTACCACCGTCCATGAGGGTCTTGGAGAAACCATAACCGTCAATAAATGGGTTGACGATTAAGCCGTATTTTCCTCGCCTATGCAACTTAGGCGGATGATCAGCACGGTTAAATGTGATTGCCACTTCCGACCAGTCCAGATATTGAGGGACAGCCGGAACTGTTGCATTGAGCTCGTGGAGAACTGCTTTCTTGACCTTTGCTGGTTGAGATCCGAGGAAGGTGACGTAAGTGTCCTTCTTGGTGGGAAAAGTTTTCTTCCCTTCCGGCTTGGGATTTGAAGCATCAGCTTCCTCCATGTCAGAACCTTCCTTGGTCTCTTTGTCTTTTTCGGGATTTTTCTTTCCCTTCTTCCGCTTAGCTTTATAGCCTGCGGTATCATCTCTCTTGATGTCATCATTAAAACGACATTCAGCGTTGGTGTGGGATGAGCCCCCCTTGGCGTCTAAGTGATGCACACATGGGTTATTGGCAATGTTGGCCCAAGAGTAGGTTTTGCCTGGTTGTTGTTCTCCTCTACCTTGGACCCTTGAAGTCCCACGGCGACGCCCGCGGCCTCCGCCGCGTCCTCCTCGTCCTCCAGACCCGGAAACAGTAGTAACCACCGCTGTTTCCGCGATCCGGAACTCTGCCGCCTCCGCGGACAAAGGGGGCCCAGAAATTTCTTCTGCCTCTATCATCACCGCTGGGGTGGGTTGGGCAGGTTCAGCGAAACCGATGTAAACATCGATCTCGCCAAAAGACATGATTGTGTAGGCAGTCACAGCCTCCTTTGCCGGAATCCAAGTCTCGTCGAGAACGATGAGAGGGACGTCGCTGGCATAGAGGATGCGACCGACAACGATAGTCTTGCCGATTTCGATTCTTGCAGATTCCGCTCGGAACGCAGATCCAAAGCTCACTTGCTCCACGGTGGGCGCCAACTATTGTCAGATTGAGGACAAGTACGCCATGAGGGGGTCCTCGAGGCGCGTGGAAGAGAGGGGTGTGAGACGTACGGTATTCCGGGACGGTGAGCACACAAGTTTACCTAGGTTCGAATCCGCCGGCTTTGGACGGATCCTACTCCTGCTAGCAATCCAGTAATACGGCAGAGCCGGAATATGGGTTAGGTATCGCCTGTGCGAGTTGAGATTGTAGACTATTGATGTGTGCCCTAAAGGCTCTCCCTAGGACGGCTTATATAGATATCCGGCCTAGAGTTTACAAGAGATATCTATCCGGCTACGACTAAGAGTTGGTTACAGAGTACATCTTGGACTATAAGTAACATTATGGGCCTAAGTCGGTAAGTCTTCTGTGAAGGAAATATGCCCTAGAGGCAATCATAGAGATGATTGTATTTCATATGTATCCATGAGTTATTATAATGTTCCTTGAATATCCATATACCAGGCAACTTGTATTGATTGGCAATTATGTGAATTGTTTGTGAAACTCTTTACTTGTATCATTATCTAATAATTGTCCCTAGTCGGAGTTCATGCGAGGACACACGTGAATATTAGACTAGCACATCGATTGGTTAATGACTATGTTTCGCAAGTCATTGACATAGAGATGTCAAACCAATGATGTGGACACATGTTATGAACATGGGGTTAGACTGACCCAACATGAGACTAGCAATAATACTTGCAGCTCTCTCTACACATCGTGTACGTTTTGTCCTTAGACCTGAGATTGTCGCATGTACTTGAGATGTGGATCGACCTACTTTGGGGCTATCAAACACTACTCCGTAACTGGGTAGTTATAAAGGTAGCTTTCGGGTTTGTCCTGATACATGCTGCAAGGCATCGGTCAATCAAGATGGGATTTGCCCCTCTCTACTTGAGAGAGATATCTCCGGGCCCCTCGAGTGATCGGATCCAGAAATGCATGGCCGTGCTACATATGGTTAAAAGTTAACCTAGTAAAGGGATTCTGAATCACAGTATCGAGAAAGAGAGGTCAGCTTAGAGCTAGACCAAATATCGTGAGGCAAAGGGAAAGACATGTACTCAACCTTGTGATGGTTCGTCCGAATGATCTTTATATGCATTTAGGAGTTGGCACGTCTTGCTAGAGGCCGCTACCAACTATTGACGGAGTAAGTGTACTCGCGTCATGTCTATACGTGTATGAACCTATAGGGTCACACACTTTAGGGGCTGGAAGCCTAATGAGGATTGGATCCGAATTAGACCAGGCTTAGGCTGCTAATGGGCTGCTAATGTAGAAGCCCACCAGGGATGCCTATATAAGAGGGAGTGAGGCGAGCTGAAAAGGTGAGAGCATTCCACCCAGCCGCCACTCCTCTTCCGCCTGTGTTGCACGCATAGACCTAGCAGTCTGGCGTGTGACGGCTTCCACTCCGGACGTGTGGATACCTCGGAGGTGCTGCATCTGTAGCGCTTGGACGAGCCGCGCAAAGGGGAGCTGCTCGTGGGACGAGGACGAGGAGGAGACGTAGAACATCTACACTGCCGCAACGTGCTTCATCGAGTTCCGCACCTGCGCGTCTAGCGGTAATCCCGTGATCTATGACAATAGTATTCCTGGTTGACGCGGTAGAAATTTTTGATTTTACGCTAGTGTAGCCTACCCGTTACCCTACATTCTTGGCCTTCCCGTAGCCGGATTGGACTCCGTCTTTCTCCCTGACTAGGCCGCCCGTGAAGCAAAGCTCTAACCCAAAGTGGGCCACCCTGGTCAGTGAGGAACTATGAGGATACCCGGAAAGTATATCCCCAACAATTACCAGAGCATGTAGATCCTCTATATTCAATAGATATCATCTACAAATTTAACACTTACAAATGTCAATAAAAAACACTTAGCACTTAGCTCCTCAGCAAAGACGCCAGAAAATAGCTTGATGCTTGCAAGAGCACATATTTGTTCAAATAACTTTTCATGGAAGTATAAGTTCCGGTTTTTATATCGATACCAACAAGGAGCCTAGGAAAGTGTTTATCTGGGATGTATCTGTCGCACCCAAGGTGTCACAAATCTTGAGTGAATTGACTGCAAGTGTCCAGGATGGAAAAAAAGATGAGTGTGGTTGGGTTTGTAATGTGGATTAAACAGAAAGCAAATAGCATAAAGCAAAGTAAAGTACGGAAAATTATCGGAGTTCCTATAGATGAGAAATTAGGCGCGGAGAGATTCAGTTCATGGTGATAGTGAATATGCCAAATGGATAAAAAGAAAGTAAATATCCTTAAACAAATATTCTAGATGGATAAAGTGGGATAAGTAATAGTAATTCTTCATATAGTACACAAGTAGGCCAGCAACCCATTATTAGCCAGAACTCTTCCTGGTGGATTTGTCTAACTGCCATGATTCTGTTGCCTATTACCACCAGCCATGGTCAGCGCAACACTTAAGGTCGTTAGAACAAATCAAGGCCTTAATCTTTGTGGTTCCTCGTGCTCCTTGTTTTATACTAGTTCATCATTGATATCAGCCCTGTCATTCGGAGGTCTCTAGCAAATAAATTCTTGTCTATATAGTTCTCTAGATCATGTTAACTAGGCCTTTAGATTAGATAACAAGCATTACACATAACATAGATAACAATTCTTATGCAAAATAATAATAACCACAATCACAAATAGATGGAATATAAGATAGGCACATCATATCTCACCAATCCCCTACATCTCTCACGCCTAGGGAGAATTACTCGCCAATGAGAGAGGAAGGACGTAATGATATAATCATAATGTAAATAGAGTTCATCTCGATATTACCGTAGCAAGCCACAATAAAAAGGAATATTGAATCAAATACAATCCAAAGTATGAATAGAGTTACAAATCTAATCTCATAAGTATGATGATCTCTCTCTCTCTCTCTCTCTCTCTCTCTCTCTCTCTCTCTCTCTCTCTCTCTCTCTCGTACAAGGGGTGTAATGGATGAGTGGATGAACTAGAGGTTGAAGATCTTGGAGCATATTGAAGGGGGGAAGCCTCTTCTCTCTCCCGATATCTTCTTCCTCTCTTCTAGACTGGATGGTGGCTAATGTGTCTGTGTATGCCCCTTTGACGGAAGTTGATCTATTTGACAAGGCGAAGTAGTTGAAACACCACGCGAGCACGCCATACGGGCGGGTCTCGGCCGTACCAATGGTCGTCAAAACATCTAATGCCTTAGGTGGAAATATTCCCAATTAAAAACTTGCTTGATTAACGGACTAGATCAGGGTTTGCTACCTAGGCATAAGTTGTTACGTTGACCTCAATGCCATGATTGAGATCGCTAGCCGGTACGCCAACGTGGTGGAAAACGGCCATGTTGCAGCCGCTCAGCTCTCCGGAAAGACAAGAAGCCACTTCACCGGCTATGTGGAAGTAGATCCAAGCTCTACCTCCAAGGAAGGCAGATGTGGCTCTAAATCCATCATGGAGGCACTCAACTTCGAGATCAGTGACTTTGATTGCGAATTAGGAAACTCAGAGGAATATGATTGTATGATGAAGGAATATGAGGCTGAACTCGCTCGCGAGTAGATCGTAGACCAGCCTCCAACCGTCAAACACGTCTATATGACAAACCTAAACAATGTAGCTAATGACTAAGTCATCACTGAGGACGGAGCTACGGGACCAACATCAGATCAGGCGGTGAAGGTGGCAACCACAGGTTATGAGGTTGTTGTCCGTAACGACGCATCCAAGGCCATGACATCTCCGGCTATGATTCCAACGCAAGATCAGCAACCCAAGAGCTTCAAACCTCACCACTGTCCAATGCCCTCGTCTCCTGCGCACTGCTAACACATTGCCACCAATAATTGACACTAGACCCTCTAGGTAGGTTAGCACCCATGCTAATGGGGCCTTGTAGTGGAAGTGTAAAACTAAATACAATGTACAGACATCCTCTCGGCTCAAAAAATGCGCTCTTATGGATCCGTTAGGGCGACTCAGAGGGTGATTTTGGTCGCTCGTCGAGGACAACTCCGACGATGAGAATCCAACCCCAGAGGCACATGTATGCATCTCCACCCCATCCTCTACATGGTCATCGCTGTCCTATCTCTGCAGGACTCCGGCAGCGGTGGTGTGTGACCTGAGTTTGCAGAGGCCGAGCTCGGTGAGAAGAAGGGAGGAGAAGAGACACGGACAGCGAGCTGCATCTGATCTGCTGTAGATTGAATCACCGGAGGTACGTGTTCCAGTTTTGCGTGTTCATGTGAGGCAGTCGTATGTTGGTTCGCCGTCGACAAATACCTCAGCGGTGCTATCACCATCGACATTGTTCCTTGAGAATTTTGATTCCAATGAATGGAAAATGGTACAAAGGCGAAAGAATTTGAATGCCCTCCGCTGATGTACAAATCGCCGGGAAGGGAGATGACTGCCTGGATCGTACACTGCCACAATCAGGGATCGAATTTCAAACGAGCGTGTTACTCGGATCCGATCGCTAGTAAATCTTCATTGGGCCATGTGGGCTGTTTGAAGGCCGCATCGACGGTGTCTCTGACACATACAACTGGTCATGTGGGCCAGGTGTCAAATCGTACGTCAGATCGAGCCTAGAAGGTTCACTAGTTGGGGGGATGCGCAAAATACGTGGGACAAAAACACCAGGGCGGCGGCTGCGTTGCCATTTAGGCCTTGTTTGGTACTTGAGTTTTTATGGAGATTAGTAGGGACAATCCCTTAAAGTATTGGGTGAAACCTATGCCTTCACTCAATCACCGTAAAACCCCACCCACAATCCACTAGGTAGAGGTAGAGTGGGGATTGAGAAAAATACACTAAAATTTAGAGAAAAGTGGGGATAGGCGGAGATTAAACTCGCCTAATACGCTAGTACCAAAGTATTTTTAGAAATAAGTGGGGATTTAGGGTTTAGTGGGGATTATCCCCACTAATTCCCACAAAAACTCTAGTACCAAACAAGGCCTTAGAGTTTGTGTGAGAGAGAGGAACTATCTCGCCAGACTGATGGCCAACCGTGGAGGTGGACCAAATCAAAATCGGGGAGAGGTCATGGTTTCGGTCCTGGTCGTGTGGTGATGGCCGTCGGGATTTTAATGGAGGTCAAGGCTTCAACAATTATCACGAGGGGGGACCTAGTGGTACTGTTGGACATGAAGGAGATGGTTCGAGTGGATATGGAAATCATAAAGGTAATTTCCAGAATAACGATGGCCATTTGAATAGTAATACTTGTGGTTTTGATGGAGGACAAGGGAGGTTTAACGCCGACAGTGGTTTCAACAATGGTGGGCACCGTCAGTTCGGTGATGGAGGTGCTTATCCTCGTTGTCAATATTCTAACCAGAGAAGAGGTTTTAACAACCGTGGTCATTTTGGGAGCAGAGGTCAGGGCGTAAGGAATGACCAAGTTGCACCACTATCGACCATATCCAGGCGGAGTTTGTGAAGACTGTTGCGGCAGCTATTGCGCAACAATTTGCGGAGCAGGCTAGAAACTTGCAGGGCTTAATCCCATCTGTCAGGGCTAGCTCTGCCGCAGCTCCTGCCGAGCCCCAGCGGCATCCTATCGTGCCTATGCGGCAGCCTGCCGGCTCTCAGCGACAACCTGTAGTGGTCACCAATACTACTGCAGCCACTGCGTCTGCGGTGAATCAAGGAGCTGCTACTTCTGCGAATGGTCGCAACATAGGGGAACCTGTGAGAAGTAGGGATTTCAGAGAGGCCAATGTTGATGCTCTCTCGGATGGAGGACAAGCGGCAATAGCGAAAAAGCAAAAGGCACCAAGATGTTTTCGTTGTGATCAGCCGTGACATCATCTTAACGACTGCAACACTCCTTTGTGTGATACTTGTCAGTCACCTGCTCATCGCACACAGGGTTCACAATGTCGAGGCCAACTATGGTTTATCATGGTTTTGCACACGATCGACTGATGTTTTTTGAGGCACCGATGACTGGTGCTATTCGGCCTCGTGTGGATAATACAAGGATGGGAAGGGTCACAGTTCATGGGGGGTCGATGACTATTCTTGAAATTATTTCCCATTTGCAATGGGTGGTACTGGTACCCGATGAGAGTTATCAGTGGGAGGTTCATCAGATAAGTGAGAATATTTACTAGGTTAATTTCCCTAGCAAGAAGGATCTTTTGGGTGCACAACATTTTGGTGTCTCTAAAGTTCCTAACAGCCCCTGCTCGATGTCTTTTGAGTCCTGGAGACCCACAACACAGCCAGCTTAGTATATTGAGAAGGTTTTGGTTTTTGTACATGATTTACCTACGGATGTCTTAGATGATTACCTTGAGTTGTGGGCACTTGGTACTCTTTTTGGGAAAACTCTGGATATATATCTGGAGTATACTAGGCAGCACAATGTCTTGCGTGTTGCCTTGATCCTACATTTATTCAAGAGAGGATGGATATTCTTATTAAGGACGACTTTTACGGACTTCGTTTTTAGTTGGAGGGAGCACCTTTGCCCCCACGTCTTGAGGATGAAACTATGGATGACATTGACATGAATGGTGACGATTATGGTAATTCCAACCCCAATGCAGACGGTCGAGATCCTAGACATGGTGGTGATTTGAGAGATGGTAATGTGGCCAATGGGGAGAATGGTAGTGATGCCATGATTGAAGATGGGGCTGCTCCACCGCAGAATGCTTGTGAGAGGAAGATTGCTTTTGGATCTTTTTCTACAACCTTTTCTACTACATCTCTCAATGATCATGGAGTTGATGCTAGATCAAAGTCTACCCCTGGTTTTCTTGAGAAAATTAGTGTGGCTGATGTGAGTTCTTTGAAAGGTATACATGATGTTTATACTTCTCAAAGAATTTCTACTCCATATATTTCGATTTTATCATATGATAACCATGATTATTTGCTGAATAACTTGTCATATTCAGCATCTTCATGTGGTTCTGCTGGGCATGTAACTCCAGTCGCTACAGGTGCTATTTCACCGAAGCTGGGGACGCCGGCCATGGGGGAGGCTGCGCTGTGTGACGACCCGATCCAGTGGTGATCCGAATCGCACGAGTTAGGGGATACAAATTTGATTGAGTGGAGGCGAGAGAAGCAGATGGGGTGAGGAACAGAGAAGGAAGGTGAGATACGGGAATTCAGTTTCTATTTCATCGATGCCCAATACATAGTTCCCTTCGGTATTTAACTCCCACGCCACCTGGGTCACAACACAACACCAGCCCACAGGCTTACAACTGCACCACGTGCACTTACACGTCACACAGCAGCTTAGCCATAGTCATCTGATGCTGCTGGTGTGACATTTTCCCCTCCTTGAGATGAAGCCTCCTTCCAGATTGTTGCTTCTGGAAATCGTTGACGAAGGACATCATAATCCTCCCATGTAGCAACTGAAGTAGGTAGATTCGACCACTGAATCTGAACTTGCACCACTGGCAGATTGCCCTTCTTTAGCATACGACAATCCAGAATTGCTGGCGGTTCCAAATCAGCTGCTGTGAGATCTGGTGTTTTCGGTAGATCCGAGAACACTGGTGTATAATCAGGTGTAAAAGGTTTTAGTTGGGACACATGAAACATAGGGTGTATACGACTATCCTCTGCCAATGTTAACTTGTATGCCAATGAACCAATCCGTTGTTGTACAGCAAAAGGGCCAAAGTATTTGTAGGCCAACTTCGGGCACGGCCGATTCGCAACAGTGGACTGTGCATAAGGCTGGAGCTTCAAAAGTACCTGATCCCCAACTTGAAACTCCCTGTCAGTACGATTGCGATCGGCTTGCTTCTTGAAACGGTGTTGTGCACGAGCCAAATGAGCACGCAGTGCTTTAATATGATCCAGCCAGTCAAACTCCCCAGTTGGTACAGCAGGACTGTCCCATTGCAGCATCGTACCAAGATGTGGTTCTCACCCAAATAGAGCTTTGAATGGAGAACAGGTCAGAGAGGAATGGTGACTAGAGTTATACCAGAATTCAGCTGCTGCGAGCCAACGCCGCCACGTCTTCGGAGAGTCATGAACCGCAGAACGAAGATACATCTCAAGGCACTGATTCACGCGCTCTGTTTGACCGTCCGTCTGTGGATGATATGCAGTAGAATATTGTAACTTAGTTCCAGCTGCATCCAAAATTCCTCTCCACATTGCACTGGTGAAAACTTTGTCACGATCAGAGACAATCGAGTGAGGCACGCCATGAACTTTGATGATGTTGTCCCAAAATGCACGAGCCACCTGAGCTGCATTGAAAGGGTGTTTAAGAGGCACAAAGTGTGCAAACTTTGTCAGTCGATCAACCACCACCATGATGACGTCAAAACCCTCAGATTTCGGCAACCCCTCAACAAAATCCATGGTGATGTCATGCCAGGGTTCCTCGGGTATCGGTAACGGATGCAACTTCCCAGCTGGTTTGAGGTGCTCATGCTTCGACTGCTGACAAATCTGACATTGTCGAACAAAATCCTCCACGGCAGATTTGAGACCCTTCCATGCGAACAATTTGCGCACTCGCTGATAAGTAGCCGTGGCGCCTGAATGCCCACCCACAGCACTATTGTGTAAGGCACTGATTAATTTTGTCTGCAACGCGGTGTTGGCGCCAATCCACAATCGCCCATGAAATCTGATCACTCCCTGGTTCAGAGAGTACCCTTCCTCATCAGGACTGCACACAGCAAGTCGTGTCAGCAGAGCAACAGCTTCAGAATCAGTGGCATATGAATTGGCCACTTCTTGCAGCCAACTTGGGTGACTGACAGATATCACATTTGCAGACAAGAGATGACCCACTCGAGAGAGAGCATCCGCGGCGCTATTCTCCACCCCCTCTTATACTGGAACCGGAATTGAAGACCAACAAGCTTGGACATAGCCTTGTGCTGAAGCTCTGTGTCTAGTTGTTGATCGCCCAGATTACAGAGACTCTTGTGGTCTGTGATGATCACAAAAGATCCCCTTTGCAGATATGCACGCCAACGATCTACTGCCATTATCACCGCGAGGAATTCCTTCTCGTAAGTAGATAGTTTCCGATTTCTCACCCCCAGTGCCTTACTGAAATACGCAATTGGATGATTATCTTGCGTCAAGACTGCGCCAATACCTGTATCACAGGCGTCAGTCTCGATCGCGAATGGGCGATCGAAATTTGGCAGAGCCAGAACAGGTGTGTTGACCATCGTTGCCTTCAACCGATCGAACGCCAATTGCGCCGCCTCATTCCAATGAAATCCCTTCTTGGTGAGGAGCTGAGTTAGAGGCTTGGCAATTATACCGTAGCGTGGCACAAACTTGCGGTAATAGCCAGTGAGGCCAAGGAACCCACGGAGTTCAGTCGCCGTGGTTGGTACAGGCCACGCATGCATCGCGCGTGTCTTCTCCCCATCCGTGGCGACGCCATCCCGAGAAATCACATGCCCCAAATATTCAATTCGATCTTGAGCGAAAGAACACTTGGATGCCTTGGCGTATAACTGATTTTGGCGCAGAAGCGAGAGAACAATTCGCAGATGCTCAAGATGATCCTGTAAGGTAGCACTGTACACAAGAATATCATCGAGGAAGACGATGACAAACTTACGAGTATGCTTCGCGAAAATTGTGTTCATCAAGCACTGGAAGGTGGCCGGCGCATTCGTGAGGCCGAATGGCATCACACGAAAATGAAAATGCCCATGATGAGTCTTGAAAGCTGTTTTCTCCTCATCCATCTCCCGCATACGTATCTGATGATATCCAGCGCATAAATCCAGCTTGGAAAAGAAGGCTGCACCTCCTAGTTCATCTAGAAGTTCGTCCACAATAGGCAACGGAAACTTGTTCTTCATAGTAGCCAGATTTAGTCGGCGAAAATCAATACAAAACCGCCAGCTACCATCCTTCTTCTTGACCAAAAGCACCGGTGTTGCGTATGGGCTCATACTATGGACAATCACATCAGAATTCAGCATCTCTTTTACTTGCCTCTCGATCTCGTCTTTTTGCAATGGCGAGTAGCGATATGGTTTGACATTTGGTGGTTTGGCATCCGGTTCAAGAGCAATGGCATGATCATACTGACGGTGTGGCGGCAAGCCGGTGGGTTCAGCGAACACATCCTCATATTCTAGCAACACGGCTCGCACAGCTGGATAGGTCAAATCAGCAACTACAGTATTTGTTTCCTGGACATGCTCTAAGGAAGCCAGTGCCCAAATCTCATTATTGTCATGTAGCTGCTGTAAGAGAGAAATGTCCATAAGCTCAGGTGGTGGTGTGGATTGTGGCGTAATCCCTTGCAATGTAATCCACCTGCCCTTGTAATCAAAAGAAATGTGTTTCTGTTTCCAATGGCAATTCATAGGACTGAATGAATCCAACCAATCCATCCCAAGCACAGCATCATAAGCTCCTAGTTCAAGAACTCTCAAATCAGTCTCAAAGACATGCCCCTGACTAATCCACTCCAACTGCGGTACCATGCTGTCACAGTGAACTATCTGTCCATTCGCCAATTTCACCGGAACACTGTCAATAGGTACTGTTGTAGCATTGATCCTTGCAAGGAACTCCACATTAACAAAACTGTGAGAACTACCCGAATCCAACAGTAGTAACATAGCTTGATTCCCCACCCGGGCTGGTAAACGAATGGCAGAAGGATGTTCAGTTCCTGCCAATGCATGTGCTGACAACATACAACATGCCACTGCAGGTGCCTCAGGTTCCTCGAGCAATTCCAGGGCATGGACAGCATCTTCTGATAACAATTCCCCAAACTCACCCACTTGTATGGTCAGTAACTAGCCCTGTCTCTTGCATTGATGGTCCCTCGAGTATTGATCACCACACTTAAAGCAGAGGCCATTTGCACGACGAAAATCCCTCGGTTGGCGCTCCCTGCCAAAATCATCAGCCCCTGCTCGCAGAGCTGCAACCGGCCTAAGTGGAATTGCTGCTGGCAGAGCTGGTGGTGGTCGACCAGGTGGTACTGGTCGATGTCGTGGACGCAACACCTCCAGCTCCTCTTCTTGAATTTTGGCAAACACTGTTGCTCGAGTGATGCTAGTAGGAGCCTGAATTCGGACAACTGCACGATAATTCATCTTTCAATCCTAACAAGAACTGAGTGACAGAGAATTTGTTGCTCAAGGATGGATCCAGCGATAACAGATGATACATATACACTTCAAACTGCTTCCTGTAATCAGACACTGTGCCTGTCTGACGAAGTTGCAACAGTTTGTGCATTTGTGCTTCAAACTCATCAGGCCCAAACTCTTCCACCACAGATTGTTTGAAAAATTCCCAAGGTATCTGAGGGTGTTGCAGACGAAATGCCTGCAACCAGAGTGCCGCATGTCCCTCCATGTACATCGATGCCGTAGTCACCCAGTTGTGTGGTGTCACATGGTACAGCTCAAAATAGGCCACACAACGATCAAGCCAGAGATTGGGAAGAGATCCTTCAAACCGTGGAAAATTATGCTTTGGTGGCTTGACGTAGCCTCCGTCCTCTGCAAACCCTACACGCTATCGTGGCTCGACATTCTGTCGAGCAAGTTGTGGGCATTGAGGCAGAGGTGCAAATTGAACGCTAGATGTTGGCACCACTGGAATCAACGGCGGCCCCTCGTTGGCAAGCCGAACTGCCGGAGCCGAAGAGCTCCTCCCCCCAAGCGTCGCCTGCAAGGTAGCAGTCGGCGCCACCGCCGGCGACTGCAACAGCGTGGTGACGCGGCGCGCTTCATCAACGTCTGCCTGAGTGAGATCCAATTGCTTGCGCACATTCTGCAACTCGAGAGAGACTTGTGCGTTGAACGTGGACTGGTCCTCATGGCGCTTCTCTGAAAGCACAGCCTGATCATCCAACCTCTTGAGGATTTTCTCCAGCATAGACTGCGTCTGTGCGGCGCTGTCCTCGACCGCCATGAGCACGCACTTGGTTTGAGCCGAAGGCTTCGCCGTCGCGACTCGCTCCAAGCAGATCGATCCGGCTAAGGATTTCGCGCAGATTCACCGAAGCAAATCCGCACCTGTCGCTCGGATTTACGGATCGATGCCGAGAGGATGTGAGTGCGGCAGCGAAAATTTGAGGGGAAAAAAAAGAGTGGCTCTGGATACCAAATTGTGACGACCCGATCCAGTGGTGATCCGAATCGCACGAGTTAGGGGATACAAATTTGATTGAGTTGAGGCGAGAGAAGCAGATGGGGTGAGGAACAGAGAAGGAAGGTGAGATACGGGAATTCAGTTTCTATTTCATCGATGCCCAATACATAGTTCCCTTCGGTATTTAACTCCCACGCCACCTGGGTCACAACACAACACCAGCCCACAGGCTTACAACTACACCACGTGCACTTACACGTCACACAGCAGCTTAGCCATAGTCATCTGATGCTGCTGGTGTGACACGCTGGCGGTTAGCAGGGGAGTTGTTCCCTCTCCAGTCTCGCCTAAAACTCCTAGCCGAAGGGATATCTAAAAGTTGCAGTCTCCTGGACGTGGTGGTATGGAGGGAGCTGCACTTAGCCGTCCTTTTGATGAGATGAAGGGCGGTGACATGACGCAGCGTTCTGAAGCCGAGGTCATCGCGTTTGGAGAGGTGTGCAACCACCATCTGGACTTCAGACTAGTGGAAGGGTTCAAGGGCAAGCGTACGCGGATGCTACGCAGATGGAGCAAGCAATGTTGTTGGCCCAAAGGCATAACGATCTGCATGTCCAAGGTACGTCCCTGCCTAGTATATTTTTAGTTTTGCCTTTTTCTGAGGAGGAGATAGTTGAGAGGGCAAATAAAATGGGTGTAAGTTTGGGGGAAAATAAGAAAGAAAATGGTGCAGCAGCTAAGTTAATCCTAGATTATGAATTCGAATGGTCTTTGGTTATTTTAAATAAAAAGGAAGCTGTGGGTGATGAACACTTGGCGGCTTCCAATCATTTGCTTGTCTCTCATGTGTCCAATTTATGTGATGACCTAATTGATGAGTATAGTCCAAGGAGCGTATGTTGCTCATGTTGAGAAGGTCATAGTCCTTGGCATCAAAAGTCTTATGATAAGACAAATGTACGGAGAAGTGCACGTTTTATAACTAAGAGACTAGGTGGACATGCGCGCTTCGCCGCGCCACCTACAGTCTATTTGTCAGAGTGTGGTAGGTGTGTTGTACTCACTACTAGTAACACACTTTGTTTTATTTGTGTTATCATAAATTAAATATATGAGAATGTGCTAGGTTAAGTGTTTTAGTTGGTAGACAAACGTGTCATTTACGTGTTAGACATGTCTGAAACTGAGAGAGCTAACCTTAGACGCAATAAGCGGATCCTTATTTCACATTGAAGCTCATAAGCAACATAGGGGTACCCGTGTTTCTTCAAGCAAACATACATGTACATCGAGAAAACTTTAAAAAAAAACATCAAGCCATAGACCAAGTTCAGTATCACAAGAAACTGGCATGTTACATGATCAAGATAAAAAACTAATGATGTCAAAACAAGCTAACTTATGAAGATCACACGGTAATCTTTGTTCGACTGACTCAAAATCGATGCTTGCAACTATTTGGATTGCAGAGCTCCAAGGGAAGGCACAACTTTGTATTCAACACTTAAGTCGCTGGATTATAAAATAATTAATTTAGTCAATATAGATAAGCGGATTACATATATACTAATTCTATGCAAAAGTTATACTTGATATATTCCAAATTATTCGCTGGTTCAATAAAATTTTAAAGAGAAGGTATGGATGGAAGTTGCCATGAATCTTTACATAAAAGCAAGATCTAATATGTAATCAAGTTTGATAACTTCTGTACATAAAAATGAAATTTATTTTGGACTCACTTAGTCGATGGAACATGCTTGTTCATTAATCATAGAGCATGCTCCAAGTCAAAGGCACTATAATTTTTCTTAACTTGTGTAGAAAGTGTAGAACAACGTGAAACATGTATCAATTTACACAAACATATCTGCTAATATATTCAAAAGAAAATTCAGTTCTAGATTCTAAGAGGGGCCAAAATTGGCTTATTCTACTTTGTTTCAAGAGTACATACATGTTAATTATTAAAGTGACATGAAACGCGACCGTTTATCATAAGGAGCGACCATTTATCACCTTGTTAGCGATCCACGCTTTCTGTTCAGCGATTCTTCCGTTTAGTTATGGTAGATTTTGGGTTCTAGCCAATCGATCTACACCGCGTCATCGTATGTCTCATGAGCCTTCTCCTTTTTAATTTTTTTCCATCATCCGTCCCTAATTTTCCAGTTAAAGCTGTGAGGATGATGCGACTTCTTCGCGTAGTCCCGCATAGGAGCATCTCTACCTGTGTCACCCCTCTCTCTCACCCCCACCGTCCACGCGCTCACCTCCTCCTTATATTCCTCACCATCAGCAAAGCATGGCGGTGGATGGGTGCGTGAGGTTGGGGCGATGTTGAAGCGGTACTGGGAAGGTTCGACGCGAGGAAGCAGAGGCGGCCGACGCTGGTGCGGGAGTTGGACGGGAGGTGGTGGCCTCGTGAGTGGAGGGGGCGGAGGGAGCGGGGGCACCTTCTCCTTTTCAATTCCTTTTTTTGCGCCATCCGTTCATGATTTTTCTAGTCAAAGCTATGAGGATGATGCGACATCTTCGTGTAGTCCCGCATAGGAGCCTCTCTACCCGCATCGCCCCTCTCTCTCACCCCCACTGTCCCACGCGCTCACCTCCTCCTTGTCTTCCTCACCACCAGCAAAGCGTGGCGTCGGACAAGTGCGTGAGGTCGAGGGCGATGTTGAATCGGTATTGGGCAGGTTCAAGACAGGGAAGCAGAGGCGGTCGATGCTGGATGCGGGATCTGAACAGGAGGCGGTGGCCTCGTGAGTGGAAGGGGCGGAGAGAGCGGGGGTGAGATGGAGAGCTTGGGAGCGGCGCACATTGCTGGGGGAGATAGAGGAGGGACTGGGATGGGCGGGAGTTCGGGTGGAGAGGAACAGGTTCGAGATGGGGGTGGAGTGGGAGCGGGGATGGGAGGGACCAACTCGTAAGACTTTAGCCAACACCTGAAACTGCACGGTTGATATGACTCAGACTGAAAATCAGACGGCCAAAAATGCACGTGCGGGCAGATGGCCTCAAATAGCTCGCTTTTGTTCAGGTTTAAGCTATAGTATAATGACTTGGAATAGTGATGGTTTTAGTGATCCTAGAAAACATTTTTTTGTTTTCGAGTCTATCCGGGCCCACCATCTATATTTTTTTGCTTTGTTGGAAATGGGTAGGTCCAATTTTACAGTTCCTTTCGTAAAACACCTGGCAGCGGGAAGGGATTTATGTGGTTTTGTCTACCACCTCATGGGAGGTCTGGTGGCATTCTAGTTGGTATTAATACAGAAACTCTTCCAGTTAAAAATATGAAAACTGTAGATTTTTGTGTTAAATTGCATAAGACATGTAAGCATGGCGGTTTTGAGTGGATCCTTTTGCCAGTGTATGGAGCTGCATAGGATTCACACAAACCAGATTTTTTGTCGAAACTTGTGTGTATGTGTGAGACAGGGTCACTACCTATTTTGCTAGGAGGTGATTTTAATATTATGCATAAATAGGAGGATAATAGTAATGATAACTTAATCTTGATGCCTTTTTGTGTTCAATGCCATCATTGAAAGTCTTGACCTTCGATAAATTGGGCTAATCATAGAGATAGTCCAAACTTATGAAAAGTTGGATCGTGTTCTTGCAAGTGAAATTTCCACTTGTTTCCATATGTGCTTTACCACGCTTAGGTTCTAACCATACGCCGCTACTAATTGATTCTGGTAATCACGCACATTTAGGAAATAAATCTAGGTTCTCATTGGAATTATCCTGGTTGCCTCAGGACCTTTTTTAGATGACAAAAAAGGAATGGGAATCTGTTTCTAATGGGGATACTCCTATTTAGAAATGGAAAAATAAAATACGACACTTACGCTGATTCTTGAAAGTGTGGGCAAAAAATCTTAGTGGCAAGTATAAGAAAGAAAAAGAAAGGCTTTTATTAATTATTGATGAGCTGGATGTTAAAGCTCATAAGATGATTAGACCATCTCAAACTGCTTTTATTCTAGGACGACACATTCTGGAGGGTGTTGTTGTTCTGCACGAAACCATTCATAAACTTCATCGGAAGAAATTGAATGGGGTGATTTTCAAAATTGACTTTGAGAAGACATAAGATAAGGTTACATGGCCTTTCCTTCAACAAGTCTTGCGCATGAAAGGTTTTGACTCACAATGGTGTGAGTGGATCAAATGTTTCCTGCAAGGTGGTAGTGTTGGAATAAGAGTCAATGATGACGTTGGACACTTTTTCCAAACCAGAAAAGGGTCGAGACAGGGAGATCCCTTGTCTTCAATGCTTTTCAACATTGTCGTCGACATGTTGACTATTTTCATTGCTCGTGCAAAGGCGCCAAGTAGGTTGCCTAGTACCTCATTTGGTAGAGGGAGGCATCTCCATTCTTCGGTATGCGGATGATACCATCCTATTTATGGAGCATGATTATGAAAAGGTTGTTAATATGAAACTAATACTTTTTTTTATCTTTGAACAATTGTCGGGTTTAAAGATAAACTTCCATAACAGTGTTTTTATTTTTATTTGGTAAAGCAAAGGAAGTGAAACATGATTATAAGCATATTTTTGGCTGCGAATCCGGTTCTCTCCCTTTTCAGTATCTTGACGTGCCTATCCATTATAGAAAATTAAGAAATTATGAATGGGATCCCGTAAAAGGACGTTTTATCTCTAAGCTAGGTTGCTGGCAAGGCAAACTGTTATCCTACGGAGATAGGCTGGTCTTAATCAACTCAGTGTTGACTAGTTTACCCATATTTATGCCGTCGTTCCTAGAGATTCCTAAGGGGGTTAAAAATAGATTGGATTTCTTTCGCTCCCAATTCTTCAGGCAGAGTGATGATAACAAGAAGTATAGGCTATCTAAGTTGAATATCATTTGTCACCCTAAAGATCAGGGAGGGCTCGGTATAGAAGTACTTAAGATAAAGAATAGGTGTTTACTTAGCAAATGGCTATTCAAACTCCTAAATGAGGAAGGAATGTGGCAGCAAATTCTAAGAAACAAATATCTACAAGGCAAAAGTTTATCTCAAGTGGCTACTAAACCTACGGATTCCCCTTTTTGGAAGGGTCTTATGTGGGTGAAAGATATGTTCTTTAGCGCGGGCTTTTTCAAAATGAGCGAAGGCTGAAATGTTCGCTTTTGGGAAGATGTTTGGTTAGGTAATACATCATTAGCACATCAGTACCCGTCCTTATATAATATTGTTAATAGGAAAAATGTTTTGGTTGCTGATGTTTTGTCACGAACTCCTCTGAACATTGGATTCAGAAGAAGTTTGACAGGCAACAAATGGACACGGTGGTTACATTTGTGTCGGCGACTACTGATGGTTCATCTTAATGATATCCTAATCAATTTATTTGGAGACTCACCAACACGGGGACATTTACAGTTAAATCTTTGTATCTTGACCAAATGAATGGGCAAACAAGATACCTTCATAAGTATCTTTGGAAATTGAAAGTCCCTCTTAAGATTAAAATTTTCGTGTGGTTCCTTAAAAACAAGGTTTTATTAACAAAAGATAACCTGGCCAAACGGAATTGGCATGGCTGTAAAAAATGTCCATGGATCAATTTTTTTTGTCATGTCCGGTTGCACGTATTGTTTGACGCATGGTCTATTTTACTTTTAACATCCCACCATTCAATATTACTAATATGTTTGGTAATCGGCTCAATGGGATTGATAAGACCACTAAGGCTATAGCACGGATTGGTGTCTCGGCTTTATGTTGATCCATTTGGTGTCCAGAAATAATATAGTATTCAAAACATAACCGGGTACTAATTTCTTGCAGCTTATTCGGCTCGCGATGTATTGGACTTAACTATGGTCTTTCCTCCTCCTGGTGGATCAGCGGGGAGGCGTGGTTTCTGGATGCAACCAGCTCTTGACGGTCGCTCAAGACTTCTTTTTCCGGGCTACGTGCTGACGGCACGCTAGTAGACTTTAGAATGGATGGCTATCTGTTGCTTTCATTTTTAGATGGTTGATACATGTATCGACCTTATTTGACCCATGATTGTAAGACTGTGATGATATTGGAATGTTGCAATAAAAGGGCAGCGTGCATCTATTGATGCAGAGGCCAGGCATCGCTCCCCATTTTTAAAATAAATGCAACATTGCGAACTCACCGGTTTTTCTTTTTGAAGTTTTATACCTCAAATGATTGTGTAGACCAGCATGATATTTCTTAGGTCGTTTGGTATCCATCATTTAGGGCTGAAATCCTGGAATTCATTTTGCAATTCCATCCCTATGTTGTTTGGTTGGTTTCGGAATTGGGCTGTCATTTCATTTGACAAATCCATTGAAATATCCTCATGTGTAAACCCGATTCCTATCTTAGACCTGTCATTTGCAAATTCCGGTGGCAACCAAACATGTGGGTGTTTTTGAAATCATAATATAAATGAAATGAGTCCATGTATTCATTTTATTTCTACTAAATGAAATGAATACCTGAATGCCAAACGACCATTTCCTGAATGATGCAGGCACATTAGACTGCGATCTGTACTTCCAAGACATCACAATTTAATATGTTTACTTTCAATTATACTTATAACAGGTGAACTCCTGGATCCATGAAAAAACAATACGTAGCTATTGGGTATGTTACCTCCGCGGCTCCTTGATCACAATGCCGCGAGGGGGGTTGTGTCTCCTCACCAGCGTGGCGAACTCCTCCTTCACCTCGGGCTTCAGGAGGCGTGCAGGAGGAGGACGTCAAGGGCACGGCAAACCGCCGGACGACGACGAGCGCCAGGAGGAACGCGACCGTATCCATGACCTGCTACTTGGAGAAGCACAAATGGTATCTCAACCACTTCGGTGCTCCTCCCTTATCAAATTTAAACACAACAAACGGTTGAGATTGTTCAATACCCCTTCGTAAATAAGGACATGACGGTCTTTAACAGATTATTTTATTATTATTAATGAATAATTAAGTCGTATCTATCCCGCACATGTATCAATATGTACATTGCGGATCCGTCTTTGTTGGCGCCGAGGGGTGCCAGTGTGCCACGCACTCGGTGATGGCCGACACGAGCAACATGCGTAGGCAAAAAGACTGGTGACAAACCAGTTGATCGGGAGTCCGGCGACTTAGATTTTTAGGAGGAGATGAAAAAATCTCAAGTGAAGGATCGTTTGAGCTGATCATAGGGCATACGAGATTTTCTTTTTCCGTGGCCAAGGGCGAGATTTCTAGGAAGACAATTTCAACGCACCAGGCATTACTTCCTACATACACGAGTACTCTTGCGTAGCGTACGACTACTATGGGACAACTTTAATCGGGATGAAAATCTAATTTTAATAAAAGGACAATATTACCCTTCTGAGTTTTGGAAAGGGTGGAGCACCGGAGCAGGCCTCTATCTCAACAATTACTTGAGAGAAGAATCAATGCAAATAAATGACCTATAGTCGTGCACCTTCAAGGCTCCAAGCTGTACATGTGTGGGTTAGTTTGAGCCGTACATATACAGAAGTAAGCCATGCATACATTTACCCATATATCTTCGTGGAGCTGCTGATACCAATTCTCTAAAAAATTAACTGGTTTACAGCACATCTTGGATGGATGTAATCTCAGAATTTCTGGTGCTAATAGATCTAATAAAAAAACTCTGTTGAGCAGCTGATACCAATTATATTCTGCAGCTGAAAACTCTAAAGATTGCATTTTTTTAATCAGTAGAAGACTTGCATTACAGATTTACAATAATAGCTACTGAGGTGCCTAAGAGCCTCTATTAACAACAATATCACACAGGACACAGCTTCTAAAAAACTATCCAGTAGCTAGCCGCTACGGTAATTCTGTTGCACTGTGTATCACATTTACGCAAAGTACACTGACCTTTTCGTGTTGGCAAGCAAACACATGCTTTAAAATTTTAGTACACATGGATGCACTTGCCTGCAATATCTACTCTATAGTGTGCTACTAAGTACTTCAAATATCTCTGTGTCTATCGCCTTTGGAAATTGAGCTTTGAGATGTTGTAACCGAAGAGGACAGCAAAGAGGATGGGGAATGCCGCCAGAGCTATGGCTGACAGTGGCAGCAGGTCACGGTGAAAACCAAAGTAGTCCTTCATGAACGCTGCAATGGATTTGGTCTCTCCAAATACATTGATCATCCTGTCGTCGTCGTCCCCAAATTGTGTGGTGAAGAACACATTGAGCGTCCACGACAATGGGGAGATGTAGTAGAGCCATATCCACCATCTCGGTATTTCCTGCCATATGTTTATGAAATCCTTTTAAGCGCCATTCTTTTGATCCCTAAAGGTGATGGTATATATACTAGAGTTAAGATGACTTGACTTACTGGCGCAGGAATTATGTAGCCAGACATGAGGTTTTGCAGGGTGTAGAAACTGGATGCAAGTATGGCTGCCACTTGGATGTTGGGGGTGAGCGACACCATCATCATTCCAATGTAGACAAAGTAGAGCAGCGTGCACACCATGGTGTACATGAACCAAAAGAACTTCGTTGCTGTCCATGCGTACCCTATCATCGGGTATGCTATCAACATGAACAACACTACCTGTACCAGCACATAAGGTATCTCCATGGCAACCTATCTCGCAAAAAGATAAGTCAGTGTCTGCACATAAGTGTAATATAATTTGTCTGAAACTAGTAATCTTCATGTGATTAATAGGACCTGTGCGAAGGAGTAGGCCCAAGGAGAGTACATCCCTGCAAACCTCTCCCTGTACACGACGGAGCGCTCAATGGAGACGAATGGCATCACCGATTGGCAGTTGTTGACGCCGGCAAACAGAGAGGTTCCATACATGCACCCCAATATGGTAAACAGACCTTGCTGGTCGTTTCTAGCCTCGAACAAAAGCAAGACGTTTCAATCATATGCTGCCACCATCGATGCACCAGTTACGATATAGAATTAAGAGACAGCTTACACACATGTGGTTGATGTTGCCTTGCTGCCAGTATAATACACCAAAGAAAATGCATAAGACTGTCATGAACACCATTCGCACCAGGTTGTAGGAAGGGGTTCTCCAATACGATAAACTCTGCTTCCAGAGGCATGCTTTGAATTGCTCCCGGAACTTCTGTGGAAACTGTGTTGGGAAATGGAGATCACTCGTACCTGGAGCTGGTATGCTCAAACGCTTTACCAGCATGTCCTTGTCCCTTCGATCACCAAATTTACATACTGGTTAGCACGGATATTCTGACAAGTTTAATTTAAAGACTAAATGAGAGCGTTGTTAAGTACGGTATGGTGACCCATGCTTATGTTCGATTCTGATGAAAACTAAGTTTTTTGAGAGACACATGCCTGTTTTTTTTGTTTTTCTCAAGAATTGTGGAAGGTTGGAAGCATTATAATCTTTTTGACATGCCTTTTATAATTCATCATGTAGTCATATAATTAAGATTGTTAAGGCACTAGAGCTAAGTGAGCTGGTTCTTCGAAACTTACCTGCACATTGCTGATTCTCTATATATCCGTGCAAAATCTACTCCCAGTTGAACTTCCATAGATGTAGAAGTAACTTCTAGCATCCACGTTGATGGGTTGTAGTTGTCCTTGATCCTGGGTACCCCAGGTATTGCCTAGAAAATCACGGAAAAATATTTCACCAGTTTATGTTGGAGAAAATATGAATTTATATTTCCATGAGAGCCAATATATGCACATACATGTGTGGTAAATATGCAGAAAACCCATTATACAATGGGGATAATACATGGCAAGTATATACAACTCTAACAACCTGTAGCATCCCAATTGTCTAACAATTGTAATGCTACTTGTCCTAGTAAGATATTGGCTACTTCATACATATTATTGTTGCATCATAATTATATCATGCTCATGACATCATGCCACCTTGCATTTGAGCATCATATAAAATCCTCTTTCTTTTGGTTTTTCTCTCATATGCATTATTAATTGTATTTGCCTCTTGATATTGTATTTGGTTGTTGATATATTGTTCAAATGCCCAAGTTGAGTTGGGGGCATATCTTTTATCTCAACTCCACCACCTTTCTCTCACCACCTTATAATTCCACCATCCTTTTACCCATGAGCTTGCAATTCCTTTTTCTTTTGATATTTTTGTCCTAGCTCATGTGGTGGGGTGGATCTAATCCTACTTATCCTTTGCTTGGCCTTTATTCCACTTATGGGAAATGCATAAGAATAATACCATCATATTATTATTGTTTTCACAAAATAAATCATGGCATTATTATTTTGCATGGGCCATGCAAAAGTACCACCACCTTTAGCCATTGGGTTTTCTTTTGGATTTAGGGATTCTTTTCTTTGTGTATCATCACCATCTTTACCACTCCTTTACTCTCACCAACATCTATTATTTCAATTATCTTCATTCATGTTTTATGTGAAGGATTCTTCCCATACATCTTTCTTTCTCTTTTTCATGATTATTTTTTTCCTCCACCTCATCTTAGCCTAAATCCAAGCCTTTTCTCTCACTCCCTAGCTAGCCCTGTTCCATTATTCCAATATGCAAAAACTCCCAAAAGGATTAATTCTTGGGCTGGTTTAAATCTGCAACAAATCAAAAATATAAATCAAAGCAGATAATAAAACAAAAAGAAATAAAAAAAAAGAGAGAGGAACCTTACCTGCAGCCCAGGGCAGCAGCCTCACCTGTTCGCGGCCCAACTCCCGGCCCACTTCCCCCAGCCGGCCTCCCAGCCCGTACCGCTTCAGCGCCGACGCCCGCCCTGTTCCTCTTCTCCCTCTGTCTAACGCCGTCGCCCTCCCTCTCTCTCGCAGCCGCTGACGGAAAGCAGTCGCGGGCAGGTGGCCGTCTGCCGCGTCAGCCACGCCGCCCGCACGCCAGCCCTCCTCCTTATCCTCACGCCGAGCCGCCCTCTTTTTTCCTAACCCTAGCTCTGCTCCGCTCCCCTCCGCGTGCCGCCGCCAGTCTGAGGGCCGCGTCGCCGTTGCCGTCCTCGCCGGTGACCAGGAACACGCCGGGAAGCGTCGCCGCAGACAGTGGACTCGACCCCGCCCGCTGGAAGACTCCAGGATCGCCCGCATCCGCCCACAACCGAGCGCCTGCTGTAGCACTGCCGCGACCTCGCTATCCCCTCCGCTCCGGCCGTCCCTGCCTCCGAATTCCGCGGGAATCGGACGAGGTGCTCCGCCGTAGTGCAGACCGAGGTAGCGTTTTCCCCTCTGTTCGCCGGCATGCCCCGGCCAGCACAGCCCGCCACCGCCAATCCTTCCTACAGGAGATCGGTAGCTGAGACCTCCCTCTGCAAGTTCCATTTTGGCGGCCAGAGCTCTCTCGCCGCAGACGCGACGCCACTTTCGCCGGAAGCCGTCGTCAGTCGTCGTCGAAGTTCAGAGAAACAGCGTCAGATGCAGATAGAGCTCGCGCGGACGTTTTGCGAAAAGGACCCCTGCGTTATTGGCGATCACGCCCAGGTCCCCAGCAGCCCTAGTGTCCCCACCTGTCAGCCGCCTGGCAACTTGCAGAAAACCCCCCAGCAGACCCGGCTCTCAACCCGCGCTCCGTCCCCGCTGCGCGACGGGCTTCACCCATGCCCCCTCGTTGTCTCGTGGGGCCAGCTTCACCGTCGGGCCCGCTTGTCAGTGCCTGGGCTGCCTAAGCCGCGGTAGCGAAAGGGTTTTTCTCGCGCGCGTGGCCCCAGTCCGCAGTGGCCCACCCGTCAGCGTCTGGGCTAGGGTTGCCCGAGGTGTAAAAATGTTTTCTGTTTGTCTGTTTAAATTAAACCTTTTCAAAAATTGATTTTAAATTCAAATTCAAATCAGATTTAAATAATTTTTAAAATACGAATCCAAATAATACAAGTAATATATGTTTTGGAATCAGAAAAATGTGAGGAATTCAAATATTCCCTTCAAAATATGTTTTGAACACTTTAAATTCTCGAGATGGTTAAAATTACATTAAAATGCCCTTTTCCTTAATTAATTAATAACTTTTGTTTTATAATTCCAAATTAGACAAATAATATGTCTAAATCGATCAGCGCGACGAGCCCGTTCTATCTATGCAGTCCTTGTTCTGAATTGAAGCATGCATCATGTTGTTATTAAAAATCTGAACTGTTTATGACAATAAAACTTGGTTAAATAAATAATAAAATGCTTTCTTTCTTATATCCACACCTCACCTTTGCCATGCTACTTTAATGCCAAGTAAATTGTGCATCATTCATCATGGCATGCTTGTTTGCTTGTCGCATCTTATTTCCTATGCTTGTGCACTTTATTTATGTTGGCCCTTGTTTGTTTGGTTCTTCGTCGAATAGACGTCCAGCAGGAGAATTACCAGGAATCACAGGAGTACTACCCAGATCCATCCCTCGCTTCAACTGAGCTGCCAGGCAAGCACTACCACATGCTTGCATACATACAGTACCTATTGCCTCTATCTTATTCTTGCATCATCGAGTCGCGATTGCATTAAATTGAATCCCAAGTACTGCATAGCCTTTACTTTTAAACCCCACCGAAGCTTGTTCCTCCATCCCATGAGCCATTACTACAGGAGTCGTTTGGGCCATGCGAGTCGTAGAAAAGCATGTGTAGGGTATGTGAGTGTCTGATGAATAACGAGGTACTAAACAACTTAACCTGAGTAGTAATGGGATAACTAATAAAAGAGGCACCAGTGAGCAATATCTGCTATTTGGTTTTTCATGCTCACTTGTGTCCCGTAGGACCCCGAGTACTTGATTCCTGTTCCTTGACTATTCGCACTATCCACATCCGGGAGGCCTTATGGATCCCCCTGAGCCAGAGCTCGATTCATTCTTATTTCTTGGGGCCACAATTAGTTTGGGGCTTTATTACTATCCTGTACTTATGCCATGTTACTGTTTTATTAAGATTGTGCGAGGAGCACCTGTACTGTTTTGGATCGTGACACGTTTTCGCTGTATCGACAAGCCCAGTCACATTTTCGGGTTCCCAGTCGTTTACAGCCGTCCACACAAACCTTGGGTCCGTCTCGAAGCCGGCCAACTTCGTGGCGGGTAGCTTAATGGGGTGGCCCCCTAAAATATTTTTGAATCCTGTGATTGCTTTGTCGTGAATGCCTCGTTGGGTTTTGATTTGGTTTTTCCGAGGTTGATCGAGTGTGTGTTGCTATTCGTGCACCCCTGTAGGGTAAAACTTTCTGAAAGCCGTGTCCGCGGTTATGGACGACTTGGAGCACAGTTTCTCGATCATAGACAAGTATAACTAAAGTACCGCTTTTAAATTGACTAAGTACCTGACTAGTAAATAGTGCAATACTCATGGAATGGTTAATAAAACTGCCAACGGATGATGGGGGATGTTCGTCCGCTTCCTCGTTGGTAAGCGAGGAGGAGGATGGATCTGTTAATTATACTGTTATAACTGTTGTTCTTAATTCACGGACTTCCGTCTATCAGTGGTTAGGCGGAAGGTTAGCGAGTATCTGTAGAATTGTTAGGTATTATCTTTTGCTGCAATTGCGTCACCCCAGGTTGTGTCCCCTTTAGCGGCATAAAGACTTGCTGAGTACCCCTAGGGTCTCACACGATAAATTGTTTGATTCAGATGAACAAGTGTACCCGCAAGATGGATACTGGGTGGAAGAGACAGAGGATGTTGGCAACGATCATTCGGTGTAGAGATTCCGGGAACGAGGATCCGTGTGATCTGTGGGCGGGATGTGTTTATTTATGGGGCATCTTATGCCAATTTGCTTCTTATCCGTACTCGGATCTTGTTTTCCGCTTCCGCCTGATACTCTGATGTGTGATGTATGAGGAGCTATCCTAAATTATTATATCTATCTAGGACATTTGGATCTTGCCGTATGGCGTTGCAATATTTCTATTTCTTTTAGATGGAATGGCTCTGAGGACTGTTGTATGTGGCTTGCATACATACTCATTTGTGTATGTAGTTGATCCCTTCGCCTGCCGATTACGCCGCTCGTTCTTGTCCCGTTGTCTGAAAGTGGTTAGGACGGCCGAAAGGTCTACCGTGAGTGGCCCTGGGCCCCACCGTACTATTTTAACCACTTTCGTTCATCCAGGCATTAACTAAGAGCGTAATTCACCGAGGTAGTTACACAACCCTCCTTGAACTCGTGGTGGATCAATAAGACATAGTCTGGAGAGGTAATAACTGTTGTGCTCTAACTTCTAGGTTAGGCCTTTGTGAAGAAATTTGCCAATGTAACCCAGAACTCAGAAGGCACATACTCTAGAGCAAAAACATGATCCCACATAGGTGAGCGCATGGAGGAAGCATCGACACACAATGTGCTTGGTGTGCTCATGCTTCACAGGGTCACGGACAATACTAACAACACCTACATTGTCTAACAAAGAGGAGTCGGTGTAGTGACAGAAACACCAATATCCCCAAGCAAACACCATAGCCAATTCAACCCTGCTATCAAAAGATCCATAGCTCGTAATTTAGCCTTTGCACTAAAACAGGAAAATTTAGTATGTCTCTTCGTCCTCCGGACAATGAGAGAAGCACAAAAAAATGGTGTAAGTAGAAAAAGACCGTCGATTCGAAAGAGCACTAACCCAAGTAGCATATGAATATGCCCTTAGCTGTAATGAACTAAGACCTTGAAGCCTTTGCACTCCGAACGGGAAACTGTAGTTTGTTTCTTCGCCTTCCGAATAATGAGAGAACCATAAAAACACTACAAAGTAGAAAGCGACCGATGATCCGAAGGATCGCTAGCCCAAGTAGCAACGAATATGCCCGTAGCTATAACGAGCGTAAAAGAGAAGATGACAAGAGGTAGTTCCACGAAGGTACCATTGAACCCAAAGGAGGTGACCATGGTGAACCTGAATGGGACTAGTGTGAAAGTCTCGTATGTAAATACTGATTACTGCCTTAGCTAATTAGAATACAGGTTTGATTAGCGGACAGGTCAGGCCGTCTAGGCGGACGTCCGCCTGCATCCCTACCGAGGACCGACGAGCCAGAGGGCTCCTGCTCCCGCCGGGAGCTGAGATCGGAGATCTGGAGGGACGAACCCGAGCCCATAGCCTTCGACGAGTTGGATGACTCAGATGTTCCCCTGGAGGAACCCACTAGCGGTGCTCCTTGGGAGGATTCCAAGCACGCGCTCCACAAGAAGGCTCGAGGGCGGCGCGCTGGGAAGAAGGTGGTGGCAAACATGGCGCGCCTTCTGTGCGAGCTAGGTGCCTACGCCGAGTACGAGTGCTTGTGCCTCTTGTGCACCAAGCCGGGACACCGTGCCGCTGACTGCACGATAGGTCATGTCTGTATCCGATGCGACGAGGCGGGGCACATGTCGAAGGACTGCCCTGAGCCCCGGCAACCACACATGCAGCACCACCGGATGTCGGTGATGAGCCGACAAGGAAAAAGGTTACCAACAACGTGCCTAGGAGCTCACACAAGTTTGTCATGCGAGGCAGGTGGAGGGCGATGCCAGAGAACGACATCGACATTAACTGCAGGGTAAACGCTAGACACGTGCGCCCGCGGAAACCGCGCCGTGTGCACAAGGCCGAGTTGCGACCGCGTCGCACACACATGCCGTTGTTCAAGCGTCGTGCGCCCAGGATGTTGCCCTTGCGCCGCTCGCCACACGTGCTCAGCATGCCACAACAAGCACACCGTGCTCCCAGGACTGCGCGAACGAGCGTGTGCTGCCCCCTGCTCGCCAGATCGAATGGAGGGCACTAGCGCAAGGACCCTGCCACGACGCGCTGCTAGCACAGGCAGTGCGCTCGATCACCCAGATCCCAGTCGCGCCCGTCGGTGACCGCATAGTGGTGCCGGTGCTGCCTAGCGCGCGCACACACCAGGGAACTAGTGTAGCTCCTCGGCGTGCCACAGACGAGTAGGTGGCGCCGCTCGCTCTGCACGCACAGCCTCGCACGGGGGCGGCTGGCGGAGAGATTGCTCGGCGTCCAGCATCTTCCCCCGCACACCTGAAGTGGACGCAGTAGAGAGGCAGCTAGATAAGGCACTGCTAGCAATCATTGTCAGCGAGAGGACGACGGTGAACACGGATGAAGTGGAGGAGGCATTGCGTGATGGGTACAACCTGCTGCTCTCGGTGCATCGCCACAAACCAGAGGTTTTCCTCATCTTCTTTGTGATGAGCAAGGCCAGGAACAAAGTGTATGATGATGAGCACATCCAATCCCCACATTACCGCCTCCTGATGTGGCCATGGTTGTGCCGGATCTACGCGTCCTCTAGCAGCCTATGTGTCCACGCCGAGATTGAGATTGAGGGCGTTCCGGCGAATACCTGGAGTCTGGCGGCGACAGAGACAATTCTTGCTCCGACAGCTTGGGTTAAGCGCCTCCACCCATCGTCGTCTTAGGATATGGAGGCGCCGGCGAATGCGGTGATTCCTCCTCATGTGTAGATGATGGTGCACTCTCTGATTGTCCATGGTGTGCACACGGTGGACTTCTAGAGGCCACCGCCGTGCGCTGCCGGAGCTAGGGATGGATGCAATGGAGGAAGGCCAACTCCAGCATGGCCAACGACACGTCGTTACCCGTAGACACCTAGGGGCCGGATGTCTTGCCTGACGGAGGGCCTGCTAGGGGCAGGTCCATACGCGATGTGGCTAGTGGTGCTCGGGGAGGGGTGGTGCGGGCACTGACATAAGGGGTGACCGTTGGTTCACTTGTGCGAGGTGAGATTGATTGTTGCCATAAAGGATGCCCGTATGCTGGCTTATATAGACATCCGACATAGGCTTACAAGGAGAAACATATTCATCTATGGTACATATTACAACATAGTTGGTAACTACTACATCTTGTACTCCATGTCTTCTGGCTTCAGGCCCAAGTCGGTAACTCTTCTAGGCCTTCACGTAGCCGGATGGGCCTCCATCTGTCTCGTTGACTGGGCCACCCGTGGAGCCATAGGCTCTAACCACAAGTGGGCCACCTTGGTCTCCGAGTATAATTGTTGATCATGGGTATACCTGGAAAGTGTAACACCAACAGGGCCCGCTGCTAGGGGAGGGTCAACACGCGATGTGGCCAGTGGCGCTCTAGGAGGGTGGTGCATACACTAACATAAGGGGTGACCGTTGGTGCACCTTCATCGTGGAGTGCTGGCGGGTGGAGAGAAGCGGGCGGCAGCCCAGCCGTAAATGAAAAGGGAGTGGAGTAAAAGGAAGATCTTCTGTGACGATGATCGAGGAGGTAGCTCTAGTACAAGGCTCGGACCAGGAAGGGGAACTGGCAACAAATGGCTCAGCACTGGCCGTGCCAGTCTTGGATGACGCTTTTGTGGCCTAGCGCACAGATCGGGATGCCACGTGATAGTGCCAACTGCTTCCTCTAGGACTAGCCTGTGTAGCACGCGAGTGGTGACCCAGAGCGACAAGGCGCGAGTGGATGGAGGGGACGGAGTTTTTGGTACTCTCTAGAAGCTTCCTTTGTCCATCTCTGGGCGGTGCTCTCTCCCCTCTGTCATCGCGGAGGATGAAAGGCTAATGGGCTCCCCACACACCCTAGTCCAAGTCAGGTTGTTGGGCTAGCGCCGGTGTTGGCCCCTAGCCCGGTCCACGATAGCGGAGGATGGGAGCCCATCTCAGTGTGGCCCTATCCAAGACATAGAGGCGATTCTGAGGCCCTTTCTGGCCCATCAGGTAATACTAGGGCTGGATGCCTTTCGGCCCAGGTCTGAGGGTGAGAGTGGCAAGGGTTCACCCATGTTGGATGCCTCTCGACATGACCACAACGTTGTGTTGAGCTCTCCTGATGCAACACCACTGATACATGCAGATGACAAGATGGCCGAGGAGATAGAGATCAAGATGCCGCCAACTACCCATGACGTCATACCAACTCCACGCCCACCCCGAGGTCTGTCGCAGCCACGACGTGTCCCATAAGATCGCCACTGCTAGCAGATCTGCGTATGATCTTCACACGCTCTCGTTCACTGGCATGGGTGCTATGCAATTGTTGGTTGCTGCGAAGCCACGCACCTTAGGTGAGTTCTTGGAGGCTGCCAAGGCACGTTCAGATGCGTTGTTACACATGTCGTCCGTGCAGCGCCGACTCCTAGCCATGAACTTTAAGCCGAGGTGTATCTCAAGGATTGCGGGGCAACCAGGTGGTCTCAATGTGGAAATGAAGGCGGTCACGCACTCTTGAAAAAGCTAGGCTGATCTCCCGAGATGAAGCGCCTTCTGAGGCTGCTTTGGCGGCTCACCACAAGATGTACGAGCTGCCAATAACGAATGACATGATCAAAGCAGTGGCGGAGCTCTACGGGTGGACGCTATCTACGATCAGGGGTTGTTCGCCACCCCTTATGGGACCGTCGGGTGGTCACCTTGTCGCGGCTTGACCACCATGCTCCCCTCGACCCAAGGTGTAAAGACGTTTAGATGTCTTACAAACCTAAGATCATGGTGTGTAACTTGCGAGGCCTAAACAGGCGCGCACATTGTACGGGTGTTAAAAGTGTTGTTGGCACGATGATTGCATCGGCTGTATGTTTGCAGAAGACTAGACTATCCGTTGTAACTCATTCTATCATAATGGAAACATTAGGCGTGGACTTTGACACTTATTTATGCTTCTTGACTACCCATATGAGGGGTGGAATCACCATGGCTTGGATTAGCAATATGGTGCAGCTTAAGCTTGAGAGTGCACATATCGATAATAATAATGTCACGGCTAGGTGAACCCTCGAGGGGGCGCCGGGATGGTGGTTGACGTGTGTCTATAGACCGTGGGAAGATGCCGACAAGATCGCCTTCCTCGTAGAGCGACGCTCTTTGCGCTCCACTCGGCCACGACCTTGGGCACTCTGTGGGGATTTCAACTTGATCTACCAGGATGAGGACAAGAACAACAACAACCTTAACCATGACGGGAAGATTCAGACGCTTCTTGAATGTATGTGAACTCAAAGAGGTTTACCTACAGTGGCGTCGATACACATGGTCGAACGAGAGGGAGCAGCCCACTCTCGATAGTCTTGACAGGGTGTTCCTCACGGCCGGATGGGAGGAGCTGCATAATAGTTGTCCCCTGCAATGTCTCACGATGGTGATTGCATACCATTGCCCCCTGTCCTCCACTACGTACACAACAGTGGGTAGGAAGCACTTCCAGTCTAAGCGTTGTTGGCTGAAGATCGGGAGATTTAGCGAGGTGCTGCAATCCACCTAGGGTGTTATCGATGGGGACCCGGACCCTTTTCGGAGATTCACTGCCAAGTTGAAGCGCACGGCACGCCAGCTCATGAACTGGAGCGACAAGGTGGGGAGCGTTAAGTTACCACTAATGATAGTGCGGGAGGTGGTCCAGCGACTTGATATAGCCATGGAGTCTAGGCAACTCTCTCACCGGATGAGCGCCGCCTACGGGAACTCCTGAAGCGTACCTACCTTGGGCTGGCCTGGTTGGAGCACACGATGGCCTACCAACAAGCCAAAATTGCATGGCTTAGCGAGAATGATGCGAACACGGCTTTCTTCCACCAGCATGCTTCCTATAGGAGGCAGAATAACGTGATTCATAGCATGCAGGTTGATGACACGGTCATTTCTGACCATGCAGCCATGGCTGAGGCCTTCTTCGACCACTTCCAGACTCTCTTGGGAACCTCGACTGATCGTGAGTTCTCGCTTGACTTAGACTTGGGTTTGCACCCAAAGGACCTATCAGAGCTTGAAGCATCGTTCACCGAAGAGGAGATTTGGGAGGTGGTTAGGCGACTTCACCACAGGAAGGTGTTGGGCCCGTATGAATTCACGGCTGAGTTCCTCTAGAGCTGCTAGGCCATGGTGAAGGGTGATTTCATGGCCGCGTTTTCTAAGGTTTTCACGATGTGAGGGCGTGGATTTCAAGGCATCAACCAGGCATTGCTAATCCTACTGCCTAAACATCCGGATACGGCCACGCTGGGTGATTACCGCCCATTAGCCCAATCCACATCTTCGCTAAGCTAGTGGCGAAGACCTTGGCAACTAGGCTTGCCTCCCAGGATGGAGTCGCTCGTGGATTGCAACCAATGCGCTTTCATTAGAAAGTGCAACATCCACTTCTTGGTACAATAGACGGCTAGGTGATTGCACCGCCTTAAGGAACCTAGGGTGATGGTCAAGCTGGAGATTGCAGAGCCTTCGATTCCGTATCCCGAGGTTTCCTTTTCTAGGTTCTCCGACAATTAGGGTTTGGACTAAGGTTCTACGACCTAGTGGCCATACTCTTGTCCATGGCCAGCACGAGGGATCCCTTGCCGCTGAAGTTGTTCGTGATAGTCATGAACATGCTTAGTAGGGTGCTCGCGAAAGCTGTTGACTTGGAAATTTTATGATGGTTGGCCTGCCAAGAGATAACAACCTCCACCGTCAAATACCTAGGCATACCCCTAGCAATTCGGCGACTTCCAGCAGTAGCTTTTTAGACGGTGGTTGACCGGATCGGAGATAAGTTGCCAACTTGGAAGGCATCTATGATGGCAAAAGCGGGACGACTTATCCGCATCCGCTCAGTGCTAGCTAAGATCCCATTTCACCAACTTATGGTGCTATCCCAAAAGAAGAAATCCCTT
Source organism: Avena eriantha (assembly GCA_910589775.1). NCBI lineage: Eukaryota > Viridiplantae > Streptophyta > Magnoliopsida > Poales > Poaceae > Avena > Avena eriantha. Next base: position 459,082,932 of record OU342741.1, on the reverse strand, counting down.
AAGGAAGTGGTTAAGATCATGCACGGTTTTCTCTAGTTTGGCAGAAAGGACGCCGAGGGTGGACACTATCACGTCAACTGGGTCAAGATACGTAGGCCGCTTTGCTACGGAGGTCTTGGGCATACTGGACCTTACACGCATGGCCATTAGCCTCAAGATTTGCTGGTTGTGGAGGATGCGTACAAACCCCTTGCGACCTTGGTGCGGGCTCGACATGCAGTTCACTAGGACCGAGAGACAGATGTTCTTCACATCCGCCGAATTGGTGTTGGGCGATGTATCATCTGCTCTTTTCTAGGAAGACAGATGGTTGGATGAGAAGTCTGTTGGGAAATAGTGCTGGTTCTACCGAGTGCAGCTAGATAACTGACATATGAGGGGCTCTAAGCCCTCTAGCACTCTGGCAGTATGTACAGTTGTGGATCAGGATGCCGTGTGCACCTCGAGGGTGAACCACACAAGCTTGTCTGGCGGTGGACGACCGACGGCCAATACTCTCCCAAATCCTTCTACAATGCCCTCTTCCATGGGTGGGTTGTCTTAGGATCTTGGAAGCTGAATTGGAAGTCTTGGGTGCCACCTAGAGTGAAGCTCTTCATCTGGCTGGCATGCCTAGACAGATGCAGGATGGGTGAGAGGCTAGCGTGTTGCCTCCTTCCACACCGGCTGGGATGCGCGCTGTGCGACCAGTCAGTAGAGACCATGTCACATATAATCACTGGTTGTCCTTTCGCGCGGACAATTTGGCATGAGGTTTGTCCTGGATTCGATCGACTGCGGGAGCTCCTATTGTTGAGGGGGACTTCACGGAGTGGTGGACGCTGGTGGTGCGATCCAATCCACGCCGGATGCGTGAAACCTCGTCGTTGATTATGTTCCAAGACGTGGTGGATTTGGAAGCATAGGAAAGAGATGTTTTCAACAACCAGGGCCCTTTCGGGGGCCTCCCCTTTGGACACGATCAAAGTCGAGGTGAGATCATGGGCCATTGCAGGAGCACAGGGGCTACACCAACTTCTTCCTTAGACTAGGTTTCTTGGGTTGAGTTGTATGGCGAGGGTGTTGGTCTACTCTTTGGACTTGTAAATATAACTTCTTTTTCTATCGATGCATCGAAACGCAAAGCTTTTTTCATTTTTGGAAAAAAAGTTTGGCGCGCCCTTGAGGGGCGCAAAGAATGTATCAAATGCGGCCAAACAAGTGAAATGAAGAGTAATTAGGAGAAAGGCCACAAAATGCCCAAGAGGAATACCACCCTGAAGTGTAAAAAAGGCTGAATTCCGACAAAACGGGTGGAAGCGGAAACAGCCTTGAACAAAAAGTGAGGTGGAACAGAGGCGGCCATCATCAACGCAAGCAGTCTTGTAGTGATGCTTGCACTCAACAACATCATTTTGAGCATGAGCACCAGCGCGAGAGAACTGAGCGAGTGTACCCCACTCAGAAGAAATATGTGCATTCACCGATAGATTCTACTCAACATTCGCGAATAGGAGTGGATAACTGGGTATAAATCATGTCGTCAAACTGTTTATAGATAGATAAGATTTCACTGCATGAACACATAAATGTACCCAAGTATAACAATAAAATTATCTATAAAAATAATATAGTAGCGATGAACCCCTTCCGAAACAACGGGGGTCGGGCTCCAAACATCATAATGAACAAGATCAAGGAATGTTGACACATAGACTCACTATGGCGATAAGGTAACTGAATCTTCTACCTAACCTACAACCCTGACAATCCAATGGAACGTTTCGGAGGCAGAGCAAGAAGGCCACGACGAACTAAAGTAGATGAGAGACACAAATATGACCAAGACGGTGATGTCAATGCTAAAGATGGGGCAGCAAATGCGGCCTGAGGGACGGGGGCATTGGACAATCCGGACAGGCACAATCCAATCAGGAGCAGCATGATTCAATCCATGTCAGGGGCCACAAAATCCAGTCAGGAGCAGCAGGAATCCATCGATCAACCAATGGCACGGGAGACCGGAACAATCGGGAGCACGAGTTGCGCGTGCGTTGGAAAAAACCTAGGGCTCTGATACCGTGTGAATAAATATGCACCTTGTATTTCCATGAGGCCATAAGCCTATACATATATACTAGTTATGTCCATTGCAAACGGTAGGTTTAAACTGACTTATATCACATATAAATGAACAATAGAAATCATATGTGCATTTACTTAGAACTTTTGTGTAAGGAAGAGTTAGTAATACTGATTTCAGAAGAGAAAAAAAATACCTGGAAATAGCGTATGACCTCACACGAAAGATGTCCAAGTGGCCCAGCATAGATCAACTCTCCACCCCTTTTCATCAGCATCAACTACATATATGAAGCTAATCAGTGAATATGGTACTTCACTTCTATATGTACTTGTTTTGCTTAAGGAGTTTATGGTCAATAATGTACACTAAGTTATATGGAACTAGCTTTTTTTTTCTGGTTCACCAGACGAAACTAGCTGAACTGCCCACACGGCCACATGATTGACAGTTACACATTGAAAATACGCGCATGTACAGTTAAAGGTAGTTTCTTTTGTTACAGAACTTCAATACCACCATTTCTAAAAAGAACTTCAATACATACATTTGAATTTTTTGTTTATATAAAGCTTGTGTTCTGAGATGTGCTGGGATAGTTGCTCTCTTTAGCTTCTGTAGTCCTTTTTTTAGATTACAGGCTCCAAGAGCCTGGCTTTAAATTAATAAAGCCCCAAAAGGTCAGGTTTTACAAGTGCTGAAAAACAGCTTACAGGCAATGAATACAACAAGCACAAAAACTAAAAAGATGAAGAGCTTGAGCATAAGGCCCTTGTCCAGTCTTGCGATCCGACTGGAGAAGAAGCGAAGTCGTTGAACGAACGCCAAGCCATGTCACAATGCCATATGTTTCCACCTCCGAAGAAAGCATCATGTTTCTCGCCCGGAATGAAGGGCGCCACACCCTTCAGGAGGTGAAGTAGCTCACCCTGAGCACGCCTGGACATTGCCAATCATGATGCCAGGTGGCGGATCTACAGGGTATGCCGGGTTGGCCACGGCATACCCTGCAGCCCAACCCATGCATGTATACCAGCATAGAGAAATAGTAGGCTGGCCTGCCTAGAAGAGGAACATCGAGCCGTGTCGATCAAAAGGAAAAAAGGCAACAGCGATCGAGCCGGCGAGCAGTTCCACGTCTCCAAGTCTCTTCTCCGATCAATCTAAAACACGCCCCGACGGCCAGCTAGTCCGGCGTCCAAGCCTCCAATGATCCATTGCAGGTCAGATAGGGATTTAGGGAATCACCGGATCAGGCCATCAGGGCATTGACCCGTACTGCCGGCACCACGCTAGTAGTTGGACTCTAATTCCCCCTTGCCAGTTGCCACCACGCCCGCCGCATCACCGGCCGCTAGGAATCAGGAGTTTTTGACAACGTGTGTGTAATGTTTGATTCTAGACTTCTAGTATCACGTGTGAGTTTTACTAACGGGCCATATATACTGCTAATTGTCGTACTCATTGGTTTTTCTGAAAAATTTCCGTTATGAAGAAGAGAAAAGACATTGCATCTTTCTTCGAGAGACTCACACAGCTAAAAAGGTTGCCTATGGTTCAAATCCATCTTGTATTGAAACTTTGCCGGAAGAGCACAGTCAAGAGCAAGAGAGGGTATTTGAAGAAAATGTGAACCATATGCCCTCGCCCCGTTGTCGTCGTTGCCACAACCACCTCAGTCGCCGCCGACACCACCGTCGCAAACTATTAGAATTGTAAGTTTTTTATGCATATTTCAGAATATCATATGGTGTTTTGACCATTTGTATTTAATCTTCCAGTTACATATTATTTACTGCTTTTATACAACATTACTATGCAAATTTACAATTATGTATTTAATTGTTAAATAGATATCGTCTAGATAGCCACCAATTTCTCGCCAAGGGGAGGACTCCAAGCACTCGCCTCACCACGCAGCCACCACAAACATCACCGCCGCGCGCAGCACCAACCACAACGCACAAGACACGAGCTGCCAGGAAGAGACGCCAACGAAGATGCGGTGAAGAAAATGTGCCGGTACAAGGCTGACCAAGGAACACGGCTCGACCACCGGGAAACATCTGCTACCGGAGAGGGGAGCACTTCCCCTCTCGCCCAGGCTCGAGGGCGTCGACCCGCCGGCGAGCAGACACCTTCGGGGAACAGGGCACAGCACATGGCCAGCAACATCACTGCAGCACCTAAGATAGAGCAACCGCTACCAGCTACCTACCATCAACCGCCAAGCTCGTCTACCAAACCCACTATCTCAAGGCGGCGCCTCCATGGAGGGGACGACGTCGAAACGCCACAGCCGCCCAAGCCGAAGCTCACCGAGACAGGAAGGTCAGGAAGGGGAGAGCACCTCGATGTCGCCTTCCAGAAGGAGAACGGCGCTCAGCGTCGTCGACGTTGTGGCCGCCGACGATGGCCAAGAGTTTCCCCTGGTCCAGAGCCCCGCCTCCGGCCATCTTCCAACCATCAAACGAATCCAGGGCCGGCGTGATGAAACGAGAAGGGCAGGGAGGAGAAGCACCTTTAGATCTGGCGCTGGAGGTCCATCAGCGCGACCTCCGCAGGCCGCCACCCCCGCAGCCGAGGAGCACGGCCTGCGGCACCGACGGCCGCCACCCGCCGCCAGGTCGACGCCGCCCTCTCCGCGTGAGGCCGCCGCCTCAGTTCCAGGGCTCCTCACCTCCGAGAGTGGAGCAGCGACAGCCTAGCCGCCACCTTTCCCGGTGACCGCACGGTTAACACCCCCCTATGTATCAGGTTTCGGACGGAGGACACCCCTCTGCGTGCCCTGTTGACCGTCGCCGGAGTGCTCCTACCGGCCTCTGCCGCCCCAGTATCCTCCGCCGTGGCCGTGGACACCATGACGGCCACCGTCCTGGACTCGGAGTGCCCGCCACAGAACTGTTGCAGCTGCTCGCTCCAGCCGATTGACAGAATAAATTAGGTGCGCTAGTGATGTCACTCAGAGGTGTAGGAGTAGGACTGAATCTAACTGCTGCTGTGCTGCATCGAATGTCTTTCTCATGGTAAATTGTTCTGTACCTTATCCAATGTTGTGCTGCATGCCTACATCCAATGTCTTTCACTAGGAGGTGTAGGACTGAATTAGCCGATTGCATCCAATGCTACTGATGTTCCATCGAACTAAGTTGCAAAACCAAAAGACTACTGATCGGCAATACATTCTCTGTAGTAATGATCATGGTCACATTTTTTATATCTAAATTATGAATATATCTGGAACATTGAATCATGATCTCGTTCATATTTAAATTGGCCTTGGTGTTTTTTCCTGAACTTTTTGACATGCTGTGTAGCTACTGATGTTGTGCTATTACAGAGCCTAACAAGATCATGCTGTACATGTTGTTCTATTATAGAGACTGACAAGATCATGTTAGTGAAGAACTTTTTGACATAGTTTTGTTTAATATGCAGTTGTAAATTATGTTCTTAGTAGAATGGTTTGCTGCTTGATGCCGGGCATGTAGTTGCTGCTAGGCATGTTCTTGATGATGGGCATGTGCTAGCTGCTGGGAAGGTTGGAAGCAGAGAATCTGCAGCTGCACATGAACCAGAGCAAGGCTGATGAACTGAAGATGCAGGCCCGGTTTTTAGGGGGGTTAAGTTTTTTCCCTGTTGGTTCTTGTAGCAAACACTTTGGTTTTGGAAAATGTATGGAGCTGTTCTCATATACATTTATTAATCATCATTGTTATCGTTTAAACCCTACCAAGATAAGAGTACCATATTTTTCCCTATTTTCTCCAATTAATCTTGGAATCTCTACCTCATGAATGAACATGTCAGCTCATTTGAACAATACAACAGAGATCATGTGTCACTCTTTCACAAACGTCAGTGATTTCACTGTTAGCTTCTTGAACACTTGGTTTAAACTTTAAACTCTGCATGGGACTTTGTTTAGGGTTATTTAAGTAGCCAGTTAATATGGTTTGATAACTTCTCAGTTCTGGTAGATAGGTGTTGCTAGTTTTATTTGAGGCAGCATGCAATTTATTCCTGTTTGATAAAGTAATGTTAGGACCTGGCTAATTCCAATTATTCTAGGTCCAAACATTAAGTGTCAGGCAAACAAATGCTTCATAGTAAATTCAGGCCGCAGTTGTAGCACTTGTTTACTTCATGTATGATTTGATAAAAAATGATTTTTGATATCTTTCTCCAATATAATCACCTTATAATACTATATTTATGATGAACATACACTGGGTTTTTCACGGTTGAAAAATGAAAACCATCATAATAAACTGATATCTTGCCAATCTTGGTGGAGAAGGGTATATATATAAAGTAGTTACCTCATCAAATGCCTCAAATATCTCGATACTTGGTTGGTGAATGGTGCATACAACTGTTCGACCTGTGTCTGCAACGTTCTTCACTGCACGCATGACAATAGCAGCTGCCCGTGCATCCAATCCTGATGTTGGCTCATCCATGAATATAATTGAAGGGTTAGACACGAGCTCGACTGCAATAGTGAGCCTTTTCCTTTGCTCTGTTGATAGTCCATTTACCCCTGGTACTCCAACCAAAGAATCTCTAATTTCATCCAGCTCAATTGTTTCAAGAACTTCATTGACAAATTCCTGCGATGAAAAGAAATACGGTGAGCTCACACTTTCATCTCAACTGTTCTAAGCACCCACAATACAAGTATACAAACCCTGTATAGTACGCTTATTCTTTCATATAGATTTGCATATATGTAGTTTTTATTTTGTTACGGTAACACGTAGCTCACATTTCTTGTTTTTGATTCAATTTCTGGTGGAAGCCGCAACCAGGCTGAATATGCTACTGACTCTCCCACTGTGATTTGGGGAGAATGAACATCAGTTTGTTCACAGTAGCCTGATATCCTAGCAAAAGTTTGCTGAATTTTAGGATAACCCCCTATTCTTATATCCCCTTCAATAACACCGCCTGTTTTCCTTCCAGCGAGAACATCCAAGAGTGTCGTTTTTCCAGCTCCAGTAACCCCCATGAGGGCCGAGAGAACACCTGGCTGGAATGCTCCTGTGATACTGTGGAGCAGTTGTAGTTTCCTTTCCATGTAACCATGCTCCCTCATTTCCTGCAAGGAGGGAATACTTACTTATTACTGATCATCCCTTGGTAAGCTCTCATGTCATGTGTTCATAGATGTTCAAGCTACATGAGAATTACCACAGGGGTGTCTACGTAGTAGTTGACATCCTGGAATGATATTATAAGGGGTGTGAAAGGCAATACCATCCTCCCTGCACAAGATTCGATTACTGATTAGTCAAATCTTAATTATATTACATTGACATCAGGAGTTGTGTTTAGTTGCATCGTGTATAACTTGACTGACCAGTCCTATTAGGTGTCAAAGCAGTTTCTGGTTGTAACTTGGGCATCCCATTTCCGGTCTCCTTCGACATATCTTGGTCTCTTCTGTCAAATATGTTAGGCTTATTGCGAGAGATAATAGCTTGAGAAGTTCCTGGAGCTGAGAGACCACATGAGGTTAGAACAGATGTCAGGTCTAACCAGAGCAAACAGCATGTTCTTCTGAATGGAACTATTTTAGCTCCACCTCCAACGTTATTTTTTCTCCAGCATATGATTGATTGATACTACAAGTATTTAAGTTGTTTAGCTAAAATGAAGTTTCAGCCACGTGCACTTACGGTTTTTAATAGTCAAGCCAATAGCAAAGCCAGCATTGAACAGCAAAATAAATCCAGTCATTGCTCCAACTGAGATCCAGTAGAAGTAGCTGGAGAAGTCTAGCCCTCGATCCATTAGTATCCTCCTTCCAAGTGTTACACCAGATACCATGATCTGTCAACATAGAAGTTTTAGTATCGTTTGAGTTTGCACCAGTTTTGCAATTAGTTCAGAGTTGGTATGCCAGAGTGTACCTCTAACCATCTTGGTGCTAAAAACTCATTTCCAGTTAAGCCTATCTCAGCATATGACAATGGAGAGAGCCAAAATCCCCATTTCAGCCAATTAGGAAGAGATGCTGTAACAGTAAGGAAGTGAAAACGTTAGTGATGCTTGTTTCATAGTCGAGTACAACATACTTTTGCAAGAAATTGTCACTCATCTCTTGCTAGCAATATGGAAATAAGGGAATGTCTTACGGCGAGGAATTACGAAGCCCCCGAACAGAAGGAGTAGTAGAAATGCCAATGTACCACAGACCGAACCAGCCACCATTGTTTGAGAGTATGAGGCGACACATCGAAACATTGATAATGATACAGTGTGGATGAGGAAGAGGACGAGGAACTGACGGAAAAATCTAAACACAAGAATTGTGCATGTTAACACAAAGTGTTGCATTTGAAAAAAACTATATTTGTGGAAAGAAATTCCAAAAGAGAAGTAAATAAAGTGCTAGACAAAGGAATTTTATTTTTGACTACCAGATCACCCAAAACCAGTACAAACAATGTCTTACTTTTGTACTCTTTTGTTTTGCAGGGATATATATATTTAAACTCGGGTTATTATACTCTGAATGACTTTGTGGTAATGGTGATAAGTCCGGAATGACAACAAACAATATTGCTGTAATTGAGTTGGTGGTTCCTTCACCAGATCTGGAAGACATCTTCCGGGAAGCAAGACAGGGATGTGATGCTGGCAAAATAATGGCGTGGGATCTGGTGATCATAGCAGCTTATTGGGGTGTTTGGTTATCCAGGAACAGGAAAGTTTTTGACGATGTTGAAGTGCCTGTGGAAGTGGCTACCAACCAATGCATATATCTGGTGAAGCTGTGGTCTCGGAGCCAAGAAATGAGAGAGAAGCGCCGTCCAATCATGGTTTGATGGAAGGGAGAGCTAGTCTCTCCTACTTTTATCCTGTCTTCGGTTTATGTAATTTGAATTTCTTTCCCTCTCCCTAATCTTTTTTCTCCACCCCCCTGGAGCTCAACTTTTTCAATGAAAAATCCTAGGTACGTGCCTCCCCTCCCAATTGCAGTAAAAAAAATATAACTGTAGTTTTACCTGGATGCTTCCGGAGTATAGCCAATCAGGTAGTAGGATATTGATGTCCAAGCTACTGACTCAACTAAAGAGACTGGAATCTTTAGGATAAAAGATGGTATTGCGTAAGCCCATGCAGGATAGAAGTAGTCGTCTCGCTGTTTGTAAAAGACCGGGAGTCTGCCAAGCGCCATGGCCAGCTCAGGAAATCCATTCACCATCAGAAGCAGGAGAGCATAAAAGATTGAACCCAAGTAATAGTTAGCATGAACTCTGTCAACACCCATACGTGTGCGCAGAAATACTGTCCCAGTAATAATAGCAAGTAGTCCGAGCTGCAGTGAAATATGTAGTATGCTTAATTTATGGCGGTCATGTTGAGAAAACTGAAACATCACATAGCTGTAAGTTGAATCGATTTTTATACAGTAATGAATACTGTAAGTATTTTCACCAAAAATCACTGTAGCTGTGGCGCTTTAGTACAGGTAATGGTGTAAATAAACACGCATCGAAATGCTCCAATTGCAAACAAACTGAAAGTAGATTAAGATTCTGAGTTGGTGGCATGCTGGACAAGTTCTCAGTACACTTCTATATGATCCGAGAGCTTTTTCTTGCCGTGTGGACGATACTACTGCAAAATGGCTACTAGTCCATGTACAATGTGCTAGGCACATCCAGTCCCTAATCCTTACACTATCTCCCATTTGACAACACCTGAAGTTATATACTACATAAATATATTACCCTTAACTGAACGACATTAATGTGGCAGTTCACTTCAAAGCTGAAAGTGACTCAAATGCAGATGTAAGTAAAGCATGTGACCACTTTAAGGATCTCAAATTTTAGTACTCCCTCCGACCCAAATTAGTTGATTTAGATTTTTCTAGATTCGATTGTATCTAGACAGAATTTTGTATTAGATTCGTCCGTACCTTGACAAATGTGAGTCAACTAATTTGGGTCGGAAGGAGTACAAAGTTTTTCTTGCGGCCTCCATAGTAACACAATCTACTACACCACACTGCTTCTAGAATTTTGTTTATTTCTATCTGCAATGAATACCAAGTACAGTACAATTCATATAATTTGAAGAGTGTGCATATGGACTAAAACTCAACTTACAGTCGTAAACACCTAGCTTGTGACACATGGCATATCACTGTAAATGACAAAACATATGCACGCATCAACCACATTTTCTCCAACCGAAAGTTTCTACTTGGTTACCTGAACAGCTTTCGCTATATAGAAGGCGGCATTCCTTTTCATAAGAAGGAGCTCCCGTGCAAAACATGCCTTGAGGAGATCCCACTTGGATAATGAGTAGATACTGAAGGACAGGGCATTCTTGTGTCCTTTTGATTCGTCACATGGTTTTGAAAGCTCCTCGGCAAGATTCTGACCACTTTGAGATGCTTTGAACTTATCACGGAATTGGTCAACTGTAACAAAATTATATCTTTCTTCGGAGCTCCAGTATTGATGTTGGTCTTTCTTTGACAATACCTATAGAAGAGTTGAGTAATTTATGATGGTAAGAAAGGGTATTAATAAGCAAGACAAACTCCGGTTACCATATTCTATACCCAATTACTTCATATGAACAAGTTTTATTGAATGTACATTAAAATTATAGGTGTAACTCTTTGTTTGCACAAATGACGAAACTCAAAACATATCTCTACAAGAGAGGAGCAATTGGCACTGCTCTAGAAACATAAAATACCAAGTTGAGTTGTTACATATTCACCAAATGATATGCATATGGTGAACAAATTAAACACCAGATCGGCATTCTGCCTGACTGCACAGGTAGAAAGATCCCACTCAATTTCACAAGAATTGGTGTTTATTTTGACAAAAGCTATTCAAATCAGTCATTCCATGTAAAACTTAGTATTTTAGTAAATACCTCTTGAAGAAAGTCAGCACACCCTTTTCTTTCGGGGCACGTAAATCCACATGATTCAAAGAAACTCATGATACAGCTCTTAGGGCCATGGTATACGATTTGTCCTTCAGCCATCAAGATAATATCATCAAAAAGATCATAAGTCTCTGGTGCTGGCTGAAGAAGTGAGACCAGTATGGTGGACTCTGATATATGAGCTAGCTGTTGGAGGCAAGTAACAATTTGGAAGGTGGTAGAACTGTCCAGCCCAGTTGATATTTCATCCATGAAGAGTGCTTTTGAGGGTCCTACTATCATCTCTCCTGATCGTAAGACATTTTTTCAAAAGTGAAAAAAATAAGCCATCAAATTTATTTATATACCGAGCTTGGGGTTACATAAACTGGAATACTAGTTATATATTCTAAAAGAACTGGATAGAATCTTGCTAAGTTGATTTGAACATCAGGATGGCTTGCGTGCTTTCATCACAATGGAAATTTGTGGGTTACCTTCCCCTGGTGTCAGCTTAGTCATGCCAAAGGGTTGACGGAAAAATGAAAACATTAGTACCTTCCAATATGTAGTTAAGCAATTTAAAAAAAATGTTGACCAATGGGAGAAGGATCCCTCCCTTGGCTATATGCTGTTAGGTAGGTGAGACTCTCAAGCGAACTACCGCTACGGATAATGACCCGTTTAGTCCGAGACTCTCCAAAGCATTACCGCTACGGATGAGACTCGAACCCAGGTGGGCTCGGCTCCACACCAGAGCACAAGCCACCAAGATCGCACTTGGTTTCAATTAAGTAATTTTAATTAATGAATTGAACAGTTATTTAATTTACAAACCTGTGGTTAGCCTTTTCTTCTCACCGCCTGAAATACCTCTTTTCATGGCATCTCCCACCAGTACATCAGCGCATATGTCAAGTCCCATGATCTGTGAGGCAAGAAAGGGATTACACACAGGAAAAGGTTATGTGCCAGATCCAGAGAATTCTTCTTTGGACATTAATTACCAGAGAATTCTTCTTTGAACATTAATTACCTTCATAATGTAGTCTGTTTGCATGCTTCTTTCCAAACCTTCCACAGAAATTGCCTATAAAAATGTGTATACTAATTGTAAGTGTTGCAGCTGAAATGAATTGGCCTGTATACACATTATACTGTTTCTTTATGTCAGCAAACAGGATGGCTTTTCCAGTTTTGTTTCCATCTGTTAACAGAAAATTTATGTTCAAATAGGCCCCAGGGTCTTGTGTAATTGTTGTGGACATTTGTATTTGGCTTTCCCCCTATCTATCAAAAAAAAAGCCGTGCACACTCGCGCGTTCCTGAAAAAAATCTGTTGAGAGAAAAAGATTCTAATCTACACACTCAGAAGTGTTAGAATATTGTACTCCCTCCGACCCAAATTACTTGACTTCGATTTCTCTAGATTCGGATGTATCTAGCACTAGAACAAGTCTAAATACATCCGAATCTAGACAAATCCAAGTCAATTAATTTGGGTCGGAGGGAGTACCAAAAAAATATTAGCATTTACCTTCATGTAGGTATCTATGTCGGGGTCAGGGGTGATTCCGGCCTCCTTCTCCCTTCTAATAACTTCCTTCATGATTTCTGTTTTGTACATAAATTTAGAGCATTTGGTTTAGTAGTGAGAACGGGCAAGAAATATTTTCCTGAAATCGAGGCCCTTACGACTTTGGGGCTTAGTTACCTGCTCCCAAGAAAGGAAATGAACTTAGTTACCTGCTCTGCTGCCAACGCCCTGGAATCTTGCAGAGAAGTCGAGCGTCTCCCTGACAGTCATCTCAGGGACATGAAGATCATACTGACCAATGTAAGCTGCTGTCTTCTCCGGAACAAAATCTTGCAGCGTGACTCCGTTGTAGTCAATTTCTCCTGTCACCTATTGCACATACGCATGAGTGTGAGTGTGAGCGGAGGAAGTAGTGAAACACGCAGCATTTTCTCTGTTTTTTTTTTCATGTGCAGAAGATGGGGAACGGGGATACCTTGAGATTTTTGTTGAGCTTTCCAGCAAGTGCTAGCAAGAGGGAGGTTTTGCCGCAGCCTGGGGGTCCAAGGAGTAGGGTCATCCTGCATGTACATACAGATGATGATTGACATAAGGAATGGCAGATGATAATGGTAGTACATGGATATGTACCTGGAAGGTTTGAGGATGCCGGTGACATCCTTGAGGATTTGTATCCTTTCTTGGTTAGATTTGAAGCCCAGCATGGTGGTGAGCAGCTGCAGATATCAGCAATGGCATTTGAGCGAACAGGTGGCGAGTGGGCAGTACGTGGGGAGAAGAGTGGGCAGGTGAAGAAGGAAATTACGGAGAGCGTGGAGAGTGCGGAGTTGAGGAGCGTGGGGAGCGGCTTGCCGTCGACGACCTGGCAGTCCGCCTCGACGCGCACGTTCCGCCACCGCACCTCCACGGTGGGCTGGCGCACGCCCACCCTGTCCATCCGGCGGCGCTGGTACCGGAGCAGGCGGAGGTTGTCCTTGTGGATGTCGGCGATGAGGCTGTGCACCAGCTCCCGCCGGTCCGCCGCGCCCAGGCTCCGCACGTCCACCGGCTGCAGCTCCAGCGGGTGGGCGCCGTCGCCGGCATTGGCCTTGGCGTAGAGAGGGAGCGAGGTGTGCAGCCTGTCCAAGGTGGGCAGCCGCTCGATGGCCGCCCATTTCAGCTCGCCTTCCTCGTCGTGCTGCTGCTCTCTGAGGGACAGGGACACGGACAGCCTGGACAGGGATGAGGAGGAGGAGAGCGCCTCCCTCAGCGACGACGACAGCTGCAGCCTGCTCGCAGCTGAGGCCGCCTCCTTCTTCTCTGACTCATGATCGGGTGTCTCTTCTTGCTCTACCTCTCCCATCTCCACCTTGCTCATCACCTCCTACCTAGCGTCGTAATTTCCTCGCCTCTTCCTTCCTTGATCCCTTCTCTTGCTGCATTAATAGTTGATGGATCAACCTGATTGGTGAACATTCCTTAATGCCGTCGAGTTCATGGATGACCGAAAACTTCTCCAGTTAAATACCCCAAATGGCAAAGGCAGCTAGCTTGCCTAGCACACCTGAACGAATACTACAGACAACTAACCTGAGACAATTATTTTGATACGGAGAGTATCTATAATATATCCCGTCGGGTCAACGCTAAGCAAAATTAAAATTAAAATTAAACAATGATGATGGGCACTCCTCCATCTTTCACGTGCCTCCACCTCCACTGGTGTTATCTTGCCTTTTTCTTTTTGGCGCGAATTGGGTAGCTATAATTAATTACTGTATTGATTAACGGGGAGGGTTACAATCACGCTGCAGGACAGTGGGGAGGAAACCTGGCATAAAATCCATTCACTATCTCGCAAAGCACATACTGTAGATGAGTGACTTCATTAGAACTTGACTGCCGCCCGACCTTATTCTCCGTCGTGCTCTTCGATGCACATTAGCAACCCCACACATGAGGTCCAACTCCACCGCAGCATCCCACAATATATTTGGTAGAACTTGAAGACTGCGAGTTTTAGCTCGATGTTTATGTCCATGTATGATTGAGATTCGCTCGCCGCATGTGCCATGTGGCGCCCGATGTGTATTACCACCGCTAGGGATGTTGTCTGTCCTGCCGGCGGACAAGACGGACGGACCGTCTAGGAATACGATTACTAGGCTCGTTGGTCAGTTGATGTATTGTGTTATGTGTATGGCAGGATCCAAGACTAGCGGACAGGCAATGGTGTCCAAACGGACGTCCGTCTATATCCCTAACCACTGCATATACCTCTTTTGTGTTTTTTTTTACCGGGAAAGGTCTACAAAGGGCCTAGTGCCGTATTACCTTCATCTTCCGTGGAGTATAGTTTGTAAACATGACTCTGAAAGAAGCTAAATTATAATATAGTCCTAAATTTTAACACAAAAGAACCATACAAAGTAAAATGAGTTGATAGCATAAAATTACCACTTTACATGTCAATTTCCCAATTCATATCAGTCGTCTTCCAAATTGCAAAAAACTACCAGATTGAATTCAAGTTATCGCAAAAGAGACTAATTGTTGTCTGATGACGAATTGACACGGTTTATGGCAAGGAGGCCCACCTGTCAAGGCCACGTGGCACTTGTTAGGCACCGCCTCGACACGCCCGGTAACGGCTGTTAACCGGCGTCGCTTCTTATGTGGGGCCCACCTCGGGGTGGACCTCAGTCTCCGTCCTTCTCCCATTGTCTTCTTCCCCGAGCTCGGTGCTACGTCGCTGCTGTCGCTTGCCCACCGCCGTCCGCCTGCGCCTCGCCACCGCCGTCGTCGCCATGCCCAACTGGCATGACGGGTCCTCCTCCAGTGGGAGCATTTTAGAGGTAAGAGCTCTGATTCCTCTAGCGATTTAGGTTTATGGTTTCGGTCGATTTGGGATTTCTTCAATTTCCCCAGATTCCCATGGATTAAACTCAGATTTCCTCTTCGATTAGGAATTCACCACGCTTGACCATGCTCTCGCTACGGCTGATGACCCAACATTCTATGTAATCGCTGATGATTTTCCTGAGCTCTGTCATGGCCACAAGTTGCCATTGCGCAAATGTGTTGCATTTGAAGGGTTCAACTCGGATAGAAAGTTCTACCTGTGTCAAGTGGGACATGTAAGTTTCCTTAGGCTATGTAATATGGAAATTGTTGCTGCAATCATCATCTGCTTATATCTAATGCTTAGTGACTAGAACAATTAATATGGAACGCTTAGTTAATGTGGAACCATCTCTGCTTATATAGTGACCAGAATCTTAGCTCAGTTAATATTGAATGCTTAGTGGATAGAACATCATCTTGTTCTTATATAGTGACCAGAATCTTAGCTCAGTTAATATGGAATGCTTAGTGAATAGAACATCATCTTGTTCTTATATAGTGACCATCATCTTAGCTCTGAACATATATGTAGTATAAGCCCAGTATAATTGTTGTTTTTGTTACAGCAAGAAGGACATGAACTCATATATGTAGACTGATCTGGAACATTGTTTTAATCCTTGTATAGCAGGTCAATAATTGTGGATTTCATAGTTGGATAGATCTAGAGTGACCTGACACTATGAAGAATGCATTGGCCAGGTTGTGGGAAATGTACAATGAAAGTAATAGTGCAAGAATTGAAGAGAGGTATGAGAGTTCCAAGATGCTGAAGGATCTTGCTGAAGAGAAGGAAAAAGCTGTCCAAAAACATGCATGCCTTATTGCAGAATGTAACATGTTTTTTGAGGAGACCGGGAAGAAGGCTATGGAAGAAAACAAGAGGAGGATTTAAAGTGAGGCTGAGCAGGAAGAACAGATGAAGAAGTACATAGCAGGGTTGAAGAATGAAGTGGAGGTCTACAAGAAAGCTAATGGAGAATTGAAGAATGTGCTGAAAACCTAAGCAGGAGTTTATAAGGAGAAACAGAAGAAGTTGGAGGATGAAAAATAGGCTCTGAAAGAGGAGAACAAAAATTAGAGTACAGTCTATTTGAACTTTTCATTGCCTCTGATAGTAACAAGGAGAAGATCAAGATGATCAAAGAAATATGTGATAGTAGTGATGGAGTACCTACCTAGTTTGTTGCCCATTTATGTAATGCATGTGTAAAAACCCTTTTATATGTGTTGTATAAGAACCCTACTCTATGTCTTGTGTAAGAACCTATTTATGCAATCCATTATTAGAATGGATGTTGAACTTGTTGTGGTAATGGATGTCAAGCTAGTAATGGATGTTGAACTTATGGTGATAATTTGGGTCTATGTTGTGGTAATATTGGTAGCTTGTGTAGTTGGGCTCTTTGTTTGTCAAATGCACCTTTAATAGAAGCTATACTATGTTGTCGAGAACCCATGAGGGGTCTCGACAATGTTTTATAGCAACCTTTAAGAAGCTATACTATGTTGTCGAGAACCCTCGAGGGGTCTCGACAACTTTTTATAGCCACCTTTAATAGAAGCTATACTATGTTGTCGAGAACCCTCGAGAGGTCTCGACAACTTTTTATAGCCACCTTTAATAGAAGCTATACTATGTTGTCGA
This sequence comes from Avena eriantha, assembly GCA_910589775.1. Taxonomy (NCBI): domain Eukaryota; kingdom Viridiplantae; phylum Streptophyta; class Magnoliopsida; order Poales; family Poaceae; genus Avena; species Avena eriantha. Next base: position 459,065,895 of record OU342741.1, on the reverse strand, counting down.
GAACCCTCGAGGGGTCTCGAAATTTTTTTTATAGCCATCTTTAATGGAACTTTCTTAAATGCATCCATAAAACAACACTATTGACATCTTAACAATCATAATTCAACAACAATCACATCATCACCATCAAATTGAAAGATGGTCTTAAACAACAAAGATTCATACATAGTTTTGCAAACAATTAGATTCATACATAGTTTTGCACACATGATAATCTTAAACAAGTTCTTCCCGGGACATCAGTATATAGTCTTACACATACTCAGTTCCAAATTGTTTGAAATGGACATGCCCAAATTTCAAGCATCCTTGACATAATCAGATTTCTTCTTCTTGTAGCTTGAATGCTTCCCAGCATTAAGGTAACCTTCCATCCTTGCTTTGAGTTTTGTTGGCCTTTTGCCAGGCCTTGTTGGTGCAGAACTTGAACCACCTTCAGCAACACTCCTAGGTGCAGAGAAGGGACTTGGGCCTGTAGCTCTTGGAGGGGCTGGTGTAGTTCTTGCTGGACTAGTATCCCTTGGAGGTGCTGGTGTTGTTGGAGGGGCTGGTGCAGTTCTTGCTGGACTAGTATCAGGCTGCCTTGGAGGTGCTGTTGCTGTACTACCAGATGTAGATGCACATTGTGACTATAAACAATAAACATGGTGAGGAATTAATAAAAAAATTGAATGCAAAAAGGGTGAGGAATTAGTAAACCAGATGTAGATGCACATTACCATGTTGATTTGTTTCCTAATTGCCAGGTGAGGTTTCAATGGAACACTGCAAGTGGTGTACCTATGGCCTGTGAGCTTCCAATTGTTGCAAGTTATTGTCCCCATTCTAGAAGTATCTCTAGATGCTGGCACCTCAAATGCTCCTTTCCTCCTTGCTGTTTGCTTCCTTCCAAGTTTGTCTCTAAAGACTGGAGGATCAATATTTGGAGTGTCTGTCCTTGTCTAGTCATCAGGTCCAGGTACAGGGTAAACTATGTGCTGGTAGGCAGCTAGGTAAGTTTTTTTGAAGAAATCATGCACATAGTCCTCGGGCTGTTGCTTAATTTTCATGATTGCAACCTGTATGATTGCAGGGAATCCATGTGACATTCCATTTCTTGCATGAGCATGTTTTTGCCCTCGGGTCCACTGCAAGGATTCTAACCCCAGACGTGACTTGCCATAAACCAACCTCAGAGTTCTTAGAAATGCAATCCCTAGAATACTTCTTATATTCTGCCAGGAGTTCAGAATAAGTAGGTGTAATTTCCCAATAGGATCTTCCATATTTTCCCTGATCCCACTATACCTCACCATCAATTTGTCTCTTATCCCTTCAAGCATTGTTCTGATTAGCTTGTTTCTAACATTCAAGATCATCTTATTAAAAACCTCACCGAGGTTGTTCACTACTAGGTCTGTCTTGCATGTTGTGTCAAACAAATGCCTAGCCCAAGTTTTAGGTGGGATTTGAACTAGACAATTGTAAGCTTCTTCACAATCATCTTTTAGAGCTTGCATTGCAAGGTCAAAACCTGCTCTAGTGTATGAATATGAAGATGAAAACATGTGTTTCTTAAGTTCTTCTCCTCTGAAACCAGCTGTCTAGAAATTTGCATATATATGCCTAAGACAATATCTCTGTGGTGAGTTTGGGAATAATGTGGATATTGCTTTGAGCAGTCCCTACAGAATTATTTTTAGCTGGGTTTAGTACCTTCTGCCTATCAGAGTTCATGGCAATGCAATACTATAATAATAAATGCACTGAAAAATGATTTAGCTGGGTTTAGTACCTTCTGCCTGTCAGAGATGATGGTATAGTTACTAAAGTTAGAAGCCTCTCCTAAGCAATACTTTAGCTGGGTTAAAAACCACATCTAGCTAGTTGTGTCTTCTTTGTCAACTACACCAAAGGCATTGGGAAAAATATTTTTATTCCCATCCCTTCCAGTAGCTGCAAGAATTTGTTGTCCAGCGGTGAGCTTTATGAAACATCCATCCAAACCTAGATTGCATAACAAAGAAAAATTAGCCAAAGGAAAGCTAGCTCAGAATGATATTAGGGATTTCTATTTTTGTTCCCCGTTTGTTAGTTGTACTCAGTTTTCCACAGCTGTTTAGTTTTTCCTCACTTTTGCCCTCCCTCCATTCCGAAACCCTCACATGCACTTGGCGGGGGGATGCCGTCAGGTCAAAGGCTTGACCGTTACATGCTGACCGGTGGGACCGCATTGGGGTGGGTCGTGCGTTGAGCGTAACGTTACGTCGCCTCAACCGTTACATGTTGACAGGTTGGGCCAGGATACACAGCGGACCAGCCATCCATCTCTCGTTGATTAAGGGGGACATGGTGTGGGACCATGTGGGGTGCGTTTGGTGGTTACGTGCGCCTTGTCGCCTAAGTTGGAAGTTTTTTTTGTTTTTTTTATGATTGGCCTTTTTAAGAGCGCCTTTCCCCTCTCTCTCGCTAACAATTATGTTTTTTTGCCCAAAAAGGTAGCAAATCTAGAGCAGCTTCTCTCTTCATTCATTGTTCCCTTTGCCCTTGTTTTCCCCAATCTGGTAGTAAATCTAGAGCAGCAAAACTAACCAGCACCATAAATCAGTAAACAGAGGAGATGTAGATAAAGCAGCTAATATAGGTTATATAGTATGGTACTTAACGAGGTTCGACAATTAGGCTTCTCAGCAGCAGCAGCGGACAAGTTCAACACAGACAAGACAAAAGAACCTGCTTTACTGCAGCAACAGTAGATCAGTGGCCCCACATGGCCTCTGCCAGGAGGGCCTCCGCCTCCTCCCTCTGGCGCCTCCTCCACTTCTTGCTGCCCAGTCCCTTGACCATGGGCGCCTTGGGCTTGATCGGGGGCATGCGAACCTCCTCGATAGCCACCTTCTGGAGGTTGCGGACGTGAAGACAGAGCGCCTGGTGCTTGGCTATGAAGCCGTGGACGTTCACGGATTCGCCGCAGGTCCTCACATCCTCAGCATTCTTCACGAGGGAGTTGAAGTCCGTGGCACGGAGCCTCTTGGTGGGGCAGAAGGGGCACATGTACACGTTGCCGGCGAAGAAGTTGTTGTATTGGCCGGACTTCAGCCTCCTCGGCACATGATGAGTCTTGTTGTCCTTGGACTCGTTGTCGCTGCGGACGTCGCTGCTATCCTCCTGTTGGAAAAAAACAGTAGAGTGCAATAAGGACATGATTGAGATACTTTGATTATCGGGATTGATTATTTGCATAAATTAACCGATTGAGATCTCCTGGTTATTCCCCAAATCTCAAACCAAATCGAATATTGATCCCAATTATGAACAGGGGGGTTCCAATACGAACAAGGGGATTCATCGAAATACAAGGACTAACATAAGAGGATTAGCTACTATAAAAATATGAATAGCCGAGCACTAATAACATACGATCTAGCATCCAACGATTGGAACGGGGGAAGAACAAGGGAAGGGGATAAAACCCCGGTTACCTCCGACCATGGGTCGGCGATGCTGGTGTCGTAGGGGTTCTCTGGCCGATCAGGATCTACCCGAGACCGGCGGGGGCCTCCTCGCCGGTGGCTACGACGGATGCGGGGACAAGGACGGGGCCTCCTCGCCGGCAGCCTTGGAGGCATCGATGTCTGCAGAAGGGACAGTGGAGACGGTTGAGTGAGCGAGTGAGTGATGAGTGAGAGTGGGGAGGCCTCTATTAAAGGAGAAGGAAAGCAATGTGTCGTTGAATTACCGTGCACCACATAACCGCGTACGCTACTGCACCGTGCACGACCACACGTGTCCGCTACCGCCCCATGCACCGCACACGCGTACCGTGAGTCACATTTTTCCCTCGTGTCTAACCTTAGCGATTCAGTTCTACTCAGTATTTCCCTCGAGTGTAACATTGGCTGTCGTGGTATTGCCGATGAGTACGCCATGGAGGGGTCCTCATAGTGCATATTTAGAGATGTGGGGTAAGGCGGAGAGTTGGCGGGTACGAGGTAACACAGCCAGGTTCAAGTCCCACAACGGTGGTTGAACTCTACTCCTGCTATAAATTACTATAAGGGCAATACGCCGAGTTACAGAGATAGGTTTGTTGTGCGAGGTGTTGCATGTTGTACGTAGTAATCTAAGTTGTCTTCTGCCCTAAAGGCTCTCGCAGGCCGGCTTATAAAGGCGCCAAGACCTAGGGTTTACAGGGAAAGGTCCTCGCAAGACAAGGTAAAGAGTCCTACACTAATACGAACTAGTCTTCCGTAGCCTTCCTTTATCTAGCATGGGCCTCCCTTCTGGATCCGTCTGACTGGGCCACCCAGTAGGCCTTTCTACCAACTATGGGCCACCCGGGTTAGGCGGATTGGTGACATGCTATGAGGATACCCATATAGCATATCCCCAACAGTAGCCCTCGGAGGACTTCGAAATCTTGCGCCGTCTTGCCCATTGATCTTCGAATATCCTATCTAAGTGATGCTGGCAATTCTTGAAGCAATATCTCAAAGGTCTCCCAAAGAACCCTGCAATCCTCTCTGGCTTTGTAATGTAGCTAGAGATTCCTTGAGTCTTCATTTCCAGAGTCGGACAATCTCCGTCTTCAATGGAATCTTTGGACATGACCCTTCACTGCAACTGTCAGGAGGATGACAGAGGGTATGGCCTATGCTACCTCGAAACTCACAGAAACAAAGAATTAATCATCAGCTATTTTCACCCGCGCGAAATCCGAAATAGCTAGGCGGCAAATACGGAGGACGTGGCAAAATTACCGCGCACGTTCACTTCCATGTCGGTAATGCTCCATCCATTAGATCCCTTTGCACGAATCTTGACCCAGGGTCTATATATTTTCACCACGGTCAATTTATTTCTTTTTCACCTGCATTCGCCTCTTCGTCATTGTCGTCCTCCAGCTACACGATCGTTCGAGCTCTTCCTACAAAAACCCTAGCCAGAGCCCTCCCTTCCTCCACCTACTCCCCCATTGCAAATGGCCTCCAGCAGCTCCATCCCTTCAACGGCGGCGACCCCCGAGGCTATGTCAGAGCCATCCCAGGGAGTGGCCATCTCGCCGGAGGGGGTGGTTGTCCCTGTCAACGCCATCATGGATACCACCGGCGATGACCAAGAACGAGCGGCGCCCGAAGCTACTGAAGAAGAAAACAACTCCCATAAGGGGGTGTGCAGGGGCTCTGACCTCTCCGCCGAAGATTTGTAGGAGCTGGTCACCGAGGGGTATCTCCCCGCAGCAAAGGAGTTGATCTGGCGGGCGGCACCGGCCAACAAGGTGTCTCCTTCTCCCCAATCCGGAGAGAAGGTATACCTCAAGGCCTAGCTGATGCGAGGCGTAAGCCTGCTAGTCTCCGACTTCTTCTTGGATGTCCTACGGCACTTCTGGGTACTCCCCCACAACCTCTCTCCCAATAGCATCCTAGTCCTTAGCAACTTCGTTGCGTTGTGCAAAGGATTCCTAGGCATAAAACCTAGGTTATATCTGTTCGTCTACTTTTCTACCGTCAAGAGAGAGTCCGTAGAGTCCAAGGATGAATTGCGGATCTGCGGAACCATTAGCTTCAAGATCCGGCCTAGTCAGCGCTTCCCCAATATCGTAGGGCATGAGTCCTGCAAGAACTGGCAGCGCACGTATTTCTACGCCCAGATGTTCCTCTGCCTAACCGCCTTGAGACTTATCCCGACTTTGTCGATGGAGCTGCCACCAAGGTGCCCGCATGGCGGACCCCAGCCTCCCTTCCCTCTGACGATGAGGCTAATCGCGTCGTAAGGAGGATTGAATGGCTCATAGACGGAGGTCTAACGGACTTGGATCTTGCCATGTGCTGGTTCATCAGGCGGATCTAGCCTCTGCAGCACCGCGCCGAGTTGATGTGTAAATACATTCAAGACAGGAGGGACCCATGCGAATTTCGCGGGATAACTTCTCTACTAACTCCATCAAACTCCGGCTAAAAGATATCGTCAGGATGAAAGACAAGAAGCGCGGCTTCAAGATCACCTACGATATGTTTGATTGCGGGAAGTGCCTAGAGGTAGATTTTGTTTCCTTTGTTTCTCGTTATACAATCTAAGGTTTTTCTGACTTGAAGATGTCCATCTAACACTCCTTTGTATCCCAGCTGATGACCTTGGTGGCGGATCAAATGGCCTCCCAGGTCTATGATCCAAAGCTGAACGATATCCAGGTGGTGTCCGACGACAACGCCCCCAAGGATCAACCAGCTCCGGTAGCACGAAAGCGGAAGAGCTCCACCTCTAATGCTGCTGCTGAGGCCAAGAAGAAGAAATCGGGGAGTGGAGTCTCCAAACGATCTAGTGCCGGCTTAGAGGCGGAGAAGAAGAAGAAATCCACCGGCATTCCCCTCACCAAGGCTCCTGCCGTGGAGTAAGTACTTTCATTCTCCGGCTTGTATTTTTTAGCTCATACCTTTTTTGAACTCTTGTACTTATACTTAGTACGTTTCAGGAGGAAAGCTAGTGTTAGTTTGAAGCGATCCTCCAAAGATGCTGGAGGGTCAAAAAACATTCATGACATGCTGACCAGGGACGTGGCCGCCAAGCCCTCTCCCGCTACTGCTCCTCCTACTCCTACCGCCAAGCCTTCTCCTGGCCCCGCTGGGCCGTCATCCCCCGCCATCCCTGAGATCTCCACCATGGAGACAGATGTCAATCCAAACCTTGATATCTCAGGCTCTGTCGAGGCATATGTTGCTCCCAGCGGCCAGGCGACACAAGAGAGTGTTTCTTCTAAAGTGGCTGAAGCTCCGGCTAAGGATGCCATCGAGAAAGGGAAGCAAGTGGTGGAAGAGGCGGAGGCGGAAGCAACGGCTAAGGCGGGATCCTCTACGCCATCAACTATTTTGAAGATGCAACAGGTGGCTAGGGCATCCTCCACGCCTCCGGCTTCAACAACTCCTTTGGCTGCGACTCCTCCGACGTTGTGCCTAGATGATCTCATAGCGCAGGCAGATGCTATTTATAACAACGCCCAGACCTTCCATGATTCCTATGCTCATCTGGCCAACAATCTTAAGCTTATTGCCATCATAAGTCTTTTGATCTTCACTTTGTTTACTTTGCATAGTATATCCCTCTGTAGCCCCCGAGATCTTAGGTGGATAAGCATAGGTTATTGGCCTGAGTGCTCCAAAGAACTTTTAAGAGTAGAACTTGATAGTGTAGCCCCCGAGCGTCTAGGTGGAAGCTTAGTAAAATTCCGTCTAGATGCTCTAAGAGTAGCATACTTGTTGATTGAAAACTTGTGTTGTAGCCCCCGAGTGTGTAGTTGAAACCATATAGTTCCAACTAGATGCTCTAGAGAAACTAAACATGCTTGTTCGTTTGTAGAATGAGAATAGGCAGAGGATCACGGCCAACAAAAGGTTTGCTGCATTGCAGAAGGAGCTGGACCTTGAACAGGGTAAAACAGCCTTCTTGAAGCAATAGATCAAAAATAGCCAGAGTCTGTTTCTTGTAACAACTCCTTGCTTTTCTTAATGGACGTGACTCTGCTGTCTTCTTATAATACTTTCTGATTTCCGTCTTACAGAAGCCATTGCTAAGGCCAAGAGCATCGTCGAGCAATCCAAGCATATCTAGGAGCTCGATGATGAGAATAAAATTCTGAAGAAGGACCTGGCAATACCGTCAAGGGCCATGAGGCAACGATGAAGGTGCTGCAAGATTCTGCCGACTCCGAGATGCAACACCTGAAAGACGAGATTGCACAACTCAAGGAATAGAACCAAGCTGCCAAAGAGTAGAATGCTAGGAACCTTGAGGTGTACAAGACACTCCAGAAGGAGTGGGATGCATTGGCGGAGTCATGCTCACAAGCAGAGACGAGCATCTTTGGTAACCTTTCTCCGTCTTGGCCATTTCTGTATTTTGGATGATTCTTTGATTGGTTTGTACTCATGGTACTTGTTTCTTTTGCGAACCATATCCCCTATTGGCTTAGCCAACTTGGGTGAAGGTGCTCCATACCTCAAGGAACGCATGATTCTTGCCGGCAACTTTGTCAGCACTGCCATTGCTCAGGCCAAGGAGATAGCCCAACCTTTGGGGATTAACATCAAGGCGGCAGACTCAGCGGCCAAGTACGCAGAGATCCTGCGCCGAGCTCCTGAGAAAGTCAAGGACTGGAAGGTCTCTTCTGTCCGGGCTGGTGCTAGGATGTCGCTATCCTTGGTCAAGGCGCACTACGACAATGCCGACATCGACCTGGTGACCTTCGGCTTTCCCAAGCTAGATGAGGAAGGGAGGGAAATCGACAACAATGCTATTTCGAATTCCCTTGTCGGCTTCGACACTAGGGTTGCCAAGATGGTCAATGCCAATGTCTTTGTGCCTGCTGAGATCCTTTATGAAGACATGGCCTTGTCCGAGTCTAGCCCATCTCCCTCCAAGTTTGACGAACTCTCCCGGCCTGGCTCTCCTGATGATGCCACCACGAAGCCCCCTGCAGTAGAGCCATGAAAAACAATGTCGATATTAAATGTATCTCTACAATGTGTATGCGGAAAAAACTTATGTTTTGCTAAGGCGGAAAATCTTGTACTCAAGTTTTCCTGCTACTTATCTGTTTCCAGCATGTGTATATTTTTTAAGCAAGTGCTGGCTTATCCATTATTCTGGTTCGTATGCTTGACCTTTCATGAGACGGAAAACTCGCAGCATAGAACTATACCCTCAGGTGATGATGCTTAATAGCACCGTCAAGAACCTAAGAACAAAATCGCTGGCTTTGAGTGCCGAGAAGTCACTATTTCAGAATCCACATAAAAACTTCAGAAAACGTGTAGACCAGAAAACTTAAGCTAACGCCCGTAGGCGGAATTTTCACAAGTGCAAATGCAAACTTGCGCATAAAGGGTTTATATTATCCAAAAATGAACAACTAAAGCAGGTAAAAGACTCAGAGAATATGAGTGAACCAAATGCTTTATTTCATTGATCATATAAGAAACTTATTATATAATATAAATGTGCTACGTGTAAAAGGGACATAGCTGTGTTATGTTCCATGGCTGATCTATCTCTAGGTAATCATCATCGGAGTCACGTTGCTTGCGCTTGCGATTTTTTCCTATCTTTCAACTCGCAGATATTAACGAGGTAATAGGAACCATTTAGCAATGCTTTCCTTATGACGAATGGTCCTTCCCAAGGGGGGATAATTTGTGTGATTTCTCCTGCTTGATTCTAAGCACCAGATCCCCTTCTTTAAACGAGCGATGCTTTACACGACGACTATGGTAGCCACGTAGCTTCTACTGGTAGATGGCGGATCTCTGGCATGCCAGCACAGGCTCTTCTTCAAGTAGGTCCCCAGATAGGCGTTTGGATTCTTCAGCGTCATCTTCCTTGTAGGCGAAAATTCTTGGTGCATCATGGAGGATGTCGGATGGGAGGATTGCTTTTGCTCCATAAACCATGAAGAAAGGAGTCAAGTCAGTGGATCTGTTGGGTGTTATTCGTAAACTCCACAAGACAGATGGTAACTCCTCCGCCCAGGCTCCAGCTTCTCTATGCAGCGGTGCTTCTAAGCGTGGCTTGATTCCTTGCAGAATCAATCCATTGGCCCTTTCAACTTGCCCATTAGACTGTGGGTGTGCCACAGATGCTAGGTCATGGCGGATGCCTTTTTCATGACAGTACTCCTCAACTTCTCCGAGAGATAAATTTTTGCCATTGTTGGTGATGATGCTATGTGGGAGACCAAATCTCACCACTAGATCCCGGACAAATTTTAGGGTTGTTGCCCCATCAAGCTTTCTAATGGGTTTAACTTCAATCCATTTTGTGAATTTGTCCACTGCTACTAGCAAGTGTGTGAATCCACAGGGTCCTGTCTGCAAAGGTCCCACCATGTCCAGCCCCCAGACTGCAAACGACCAAGTCAGCTAGAACACTTGGTTGTCTCGCATAGAACTGATGCCCAAGACATGTTTGTACCAACTTTTCAGCGTCTGCCTTGGTAGTTATCCAGTAGAATCTTGGTCGGAAGGCCTTAGCCACCAACGATCAAGGAGCGGCATGGTGCCCGCAATCTCCGAGATGTATTTCTCTAAGGATTTCAATACCTTGCTGCTAGGAGACGCATCGAAGGAAAACTCCTGTGGTACTTCTTTTGTAAAGCTATCCGTCAATGATGATGTAGCTTTTTCTCTGTGTACTATTTGCCGGCTTTCGACTTCGTTAGCGGGCAAAGTTCCGTCGTATAGATAATCCATGAATGGTTTCGTCCAAGCCGGAGAGGTCATTGTTATTGTATCAACAAATGAATCCACTATATCCGGGTTGTTGGGGTCCGCTCCCTTCACAGATGGGGTCCGTAAATGTTCCAGGAAAATGCCTGGCGAAATTGGTCGACAAGCTGATCCAAGCTTCGACAGCAGATCTGCCGCCTCATTCTCCTCCCTTTTGACGTACTTGACTTTGTAGCCGTTGAAGCACTTGGCTATTTTTTCTACTTCGTCTCGATATGCCGCCATCATAAGGTTCCGCGTGTTCCAGGTGCAGCTACCTGCTAGGCAACCAAGTCAGAATATCCACAGCAAACTATGCGCTTGATGCCAATATCCTTGGCCACACGAAGTCCGTGAATGAGGGCCTCATACTCCGCCATGTTATTGGTAGCGTTGAAGTGGATCTGCAGGATGTATTACAACTTCTCTCCTATTGGTGATTGTAATAATACACCATCCCCCGAGCCATTGAGTAGCTTTGATCCGTCAAAGTGCATGACCCAATATTCCGGCTCTAGTACAGGAGTGTCTTCTGGCAGTTCTGTCCAATCTACGAAAAAATCCGTCAATGATTGTGATTTGATAGCGTCGCATCTCTTGTAGGTGATTTCAAAGGCGGCAAGTTCAAGTCCCCACTTTGCCACTCTTCCGTAGCGTCGCTGTTGTTAATTCTGTCGGACAGTGGAGCTTTGCTCACTACTGTGATAGGGTGCTCCTAGAAATAATGCCTTAACTTGCGTGAAGCAAGGAAAACTCCATAAGCCAAATTTTGGTAGTGCAGGTAACGCTGCTTGGATTCCGTCAAGACCTCACTTACATAGTAAACGGGTCGCTGAACTCCGTATTCGTGCGTTGGTTCCTTGCGCTCCACCACGATGACGATGATTATTACTCGGTTGGTTGCCGCCATGTATACTAACATAGGCTCCCTTGACACTGGTGATGCAAGTATAGGTGGGGAGGAGAGTATTCTCTTCAACTCCTAAAGTGCTGTGTCAGCTTCGTCTGTCCATGTGAATTTGTCTGCCTTCTTGAGCAACTTGTAGAGCGGCATAGCCTTCTCCCCAAGTCGGCTGGTGAACCGGCTTACTACTACAATGCAATCTGTGAGCCTTTGTATGTCCGTCAGGCATGTCGGATGTTTGATGTCGAGGATGGCCTTGATTTTCCCCGGGTTTACATCAATTCCGCGATGCGAAACGATGAAGCCCAACAGTTTGCCAGATGGTACCCTGAAGATGCACTTCTTGGGGTTTAGCATCATGTTGTATCTCCGGAGGTCATCGAAGGTTTCCTACAAGTTAGCGATAAGATCATTTGATTTCTTTGACATTACTGCGATGTCGTCCATGTAAGCGTGTACATTGCGACCTATTTGGTCGTGTAGGCAACGTTGCATTGTCCGCTGGTAAGTAGCACCAGTGTTTTCAACCCAAAGGGCATCATGATGTAGCAGTACGTGCCGTAACGTGTGGTGAACAAAGTGGCCAATTGGTCCGACTTTTGCATCTGGATCTGGTGGTATCCTGAGTAAGCATCGAGAAAACACAGAAGTTTCGAGCCAACCGTTGAGTCAATGACTTGGTCAATGCGAGGCAAAGCAAATGGATCCTTTGGACACACTTTGTTCAAGCCGGTGTAATCAACGCACATTCTTAATTCATTGGTTCCCTTTTTGGGGACAAGTACAGGATTTGCCACCCATCGGGTGTGAAGAACTTCTCGGATAAAGCCAGCCTTAAGTAACCTAGCTATTTCTTTGCCTATATCCCTTCTTCTTTCATCACCAAAGCGTCATAGAGGTTGCTTCACTGGTTTGGCGTTAGGATCAATATTCAAGCTATGCTCGGCAAGTTCCCTAGGTACACCTTTCATGTTGGCAGGTTGCCAGGCAAAGATGTCCCTATTCTCACGGAGGAACTCAACGAGCGTGCTTTCCTATTTGGGATCCAGGTCCGTGCCAATGGCGGTGGTCTTGGAGGAATCTCCTCCAAAAAGCTCCACCGGCTTGGTCTTGATGGCCGCCTTGAATGCGGGTTCGGTAGCAGTGATTTGCTTCTTTGAAGCTGGCATCTCCGAGGCATCGACCTGGTTCTGGATCTCCTTGAACTCCTCACCGTAGAGGATTGCTTCGGTGAAGGCAGCCTCACTAAGCTCGTAATCCCGTGCCTTGGTGATGCTTTCGTCAATGGTGGTGACACTGTTTGGTCCGGGAATCTTGAGTTTGTTGTAGACAAAGCATGGCCTTGCGAGGAAGGAGTGGAAGATGTCGCGTCCAAAGATGCTGTGGTACGCGCTCTTGAAAGGCACCACTTCAAAGGTCATGAGTTCTTGGCGATAATTTTTGACATCGCCAAAAGGGACCGGAAGGGTGATGCAGCCCAGGGAATTTGCTTGTCGGCCGATGACATGGGTATACCCTACAGGTACTCGAGCTTGGTATATACGGTCCAAATACATACAGGCCCACGGTGTCGCCAAGGCCCAGATGAAAGGACTCGAGTAACCTGCGGACTCTCGATTGCTTGAAGGACAAGAAGAAGCTAAAGATAGAAAGTTTAAAGGGGAAAACCCTAACTTGTAACCGACTCGACCTGCTACCCGAGACCTAGCCTATCTATATAAAGGCTAGGAGGGGGCGGCTAGGAGGGGGCGGCGAGGAGGACACACGCAACCCTAGTTTCCACAACCCTCGCCAGATTGCATCTGCGCACCATTGTAACTTTCGACTCCTTCAATAATTCCACGAGCAGACAAGCAGGAGTAGGGACCTCTACGAGGCCTGAACCTGGGTAAATCCTTTGTCCCCTGTGTGCTTGTTTGCTAGCCGATAGATGTCTCTAGCGCTCCCTCCTTCTCCAAAACCCAAGTCCATAACAATGGGCATTGATGAGTTAAACCCTCGTCAATTGGCGCCGTCTGTGGGAATTGGGAGTGCTGATGTTGCGGCTTCTTCGGCCCCATCAACTGCGATCTACAACTCCGCAACAGCGGAGATTCGCCAGCTCTTCGGTGCCTTCGACTTCACCGTCCACACGCCGGCCACCCGCCCGGCCTTCGAGTCCGTGGGCGACGGAATCAGCCTGGCAATTGGGAGCTTCTGCTTCCAAGTTGGTCAGATGGGCACGCTTCGCATGCCTGATCAACCGACAACATCGGCGATTGCCCTGGCATCATGGTTCCCTCCATCGATCGGCACCCTCAGCGAGCTCAATGCTCCAGTGGCAGTCGGAAACATGGTCAGCGACAGCAGTCGCGACTCCGATCTGAGCGATCTGGCCACAGAAGATGGAACCTACGATTCCGAATCTGAAAGTTGTGGAAGCAACAACTTCCCCAATCACTTCATGTGCGCTGTCATTAACGCAGGCGACACCTCCGCCAATCGCGGCAACGGCGGTAACACCGGCACTGGCACCGATCCACCCAACGGTGGCAATGGTGGCAACGGCGGTAATGGCGCCAACGGGGGAGCAGTCAAACCTCCCAGCATAATCAATGAGCAAACCGGCGAACGCGTCGTAATCAAGTCAATGAGCAAGAGTGGGAGCGCTGCCGCGAAGCCCTACGAGGTGCACCTCTACCCTTTGGGTCCCCGCAGGAACTGCTGATGGGCTACCACTGGCTCCTAAAAGAAGAATTCAAGCGCCAAAAACAAGCAATCGCACAACTTGAGGCGCGTAAAAAGGCAGCGGACGAGTCAAGCCTTTGTCGCGCTGGGCTCTCCTCCTACGGAGGATCCGCCTCAAGAGGCAACGAGTACCTCGCCAAGAAGAGGCAGTCGCGGATAGCTCACCTCACCGAGCAAGAGCGCATAGAGGCCGCGAAAGTCCTCGAATTCGGCTCTATGACAGTCGACACGAGAGGCAACGTGGTTCCCAGGACGCCGCAGGCTGCGGTGACAGCAGCCACCATGTACCTCCTCAATAACCAGCCGCCAGCTGGAGATCCCCGAACTGCCATGCACCGATCTACGATCACGGGTTTGGAGCTAATCGAGGCCGCCCCGATAAGGAGCCGGTACCAGACCCAAAAAAGGGCAAAGCGCTAGCAAAGCACTACTCCTCGCCCTCATCCAGCGATGACAATTACGACCTGTCTCGACGCCGTCGCTCACAGTGACACGATCGCGACTACGATGCGCGCAACGACCTCATGCAGCGCAAGATCGACAAGTTAAGGGCACGATGTGCTCGGTCGACTGACTTGGAAGAGGAAGATAGGGAGCTCTGCGGCGCCAGATGCTTCAGCAGATCCATTAGGCAGAAGCGAATGCCTAAAGGGTTTAAACTCCCATCAGAGAACCCAAAATTTGACGGTCTGCAGGACCCCAAGATCTGGCTGGAGGACCACATCTCCTCCGTCAGGCTACACAGAGGCAGTCGAAGTAGTGCCATGCAATGCTTGCAGCTACAGCTGCAGGTCGCCGCCTGGGCATGGCTCAATAACCTCCCACGTGGATCCATTCGCAGTTGGGATGAGCTGGTCTACAGCTTCGTGCGCAACTTCAAGGGAACGTACAAACGACCCGCCTCAATCGAAGAACTGAGATGCTGCCAACAAAGATCTGGCGAATCGCTATGCTCCTACATCCAAAGGTGGTCCATCATCAAGAACTCCGCGGAGAACATCTCGGAAGACCACGCAATTGATGCATTCAACGGTGGTGTCCGCCGAATGGAACTCAGGGAGGAGCTAGGCCGCTCAAAGCCCCAGACCATCGACCACCTGATGGAGATCGCGAATCGGTGGGCCAATGGAGAAGACTTGGTGAAGAATCGTGCCCACTCCAACGAGGAAGTAGAACTCGAATGAAGATGCGACCGCCGGGGCAAGCGTCGCATGCGCATCTACAACGATCATGACGACGTCAACATGGTCGCAGCCGGCTACGCCGATAGACGCGACGACAACCGCAACAGCGGATACCGCGGCGGCGGATACCGCGACTCCGGGAAAACCACGCAAGTGTGGCAACGCTGCGCTCGCGATGAGGCACCCGCGACCTCCATCGAGGGCAAATTATCTGGGCCATGCACAGTACATTTCTACATCGACAAGCATGATGGCAAGAGAAAGTCCTGCCACCTCCTCAAGGACTACCGCGAGTTCCTCAAACTACACGAGGGATTGGTTCGGATGAATCGCAATGCAGTCGAAAGAGGCTACGAAGCCGCTCCAGGCGCCGTGGCACATGGCGCACCACCACCACCACCTGGGCCACCCCCGAACGGAGCCGCACCGGACTAGCACAACGGGGGCGAACCGTACCCACAGGCCATGGGTACCATGATGATACAAAAGGGGCGCCCCTCCAACAGGGTGCAGAAGGCCATCACTCGCCAAGTCAACCTGGCCATGCACTCGCCACCATCCACCACTGAGTACCTCAGTGGCAGTGAGTCGTGCATCACCTTCGACAAACGCGACCACCCGCCTCAGGTACCTCGCCCAGGTCATTGCCCTCTTGTACTCGAGGCGCAAATTGGAGGCTTCGACATCTCGCGTCTTCATGGATGGCGGAAGCAGCATCAACCTCATATTCGTGAGTACCTTGCGAGCAATGAGGATCCCTCTAACCTGCTTGGAGGTATCGGACACAACGTTCCACGGCATCGTCCCAGGGAAAGGCGTATACCCCCTAGGCAAAATCAACCTCGACGTCATCTTTGGCACGCCGAAGAACGGCGCGAGCGCATCGACTTCGAAGTCGTCGACTGGCCCTCACGATACCATTGCATCCTCGGGCGCGTCGCGTTCGCTAGGTTCATGGCGGTGCCCCACTACGCCTACCTGCAGATGAAAATGCTAGGACCCAACGGCGTCATAACGATCAACGGGAACTTTGAGCGATCTGACACTTGCGACAGGGAATTCAACAGAATCTCCCAGTCCTTCGGCATGCAGGAGGAACTCGCAAGACTGAAAGAGACGACAGACAACAGTCTGCCTCCCGTGAGTAGGCCAAGCTTACCTAATCTCTCCTTCGACTCATTCGTGCACACAAAGAAGGTCTAGGTCCATCCATCGGATCCAGCCAAAACGGCCCTCATCGCCAACAACTTGAGTCCCGCATAGGAACTCATGCTCGTTGAATTCCTCCGTGAGCACTGGGAAATTTTTGCCTGGTGTCCTGCGGACATGCCAGGAGTTCCCAGGGAATTCGCCGAGCACACACTCAACGTCAACCCCGACGCAAGGCCAGTCAAGCAAACAATCAGGCAACTGTCTGAGCCACGAGCGCAGGAAGTCGGAATGGAGATCAACAGACTCCTCGAGGCCAAGTTCATACGCGAGATCAAGGAAAGCACTTGGCTCGCCAATACGGTGCTGGTACCAAAAAAGGACACGGATATCCTACGGATGTGTGTGGACTTCACTTCTTTAAACAAGCACTGCCCAAAGGATCACTTCCTGCTGCCACGGATCGACCAGATCATCGACTCCACCGCTGGATGCGAGCGCCTCTGCTTCCTCGATGCCTACTCAGGCTATAATCAAATTCGAATGAAGGAGGAAGACCAGGAGAAAACAACATTTACAACACCCTTTGGTGTGTTCTGCTACAACACAATGCCCTTCGGGCTAAAAAACGCGGGAGCCACCTACCAACGGTGCATGCAGGCTTGCCTCAAGGAGCAACTAGGTCACAACATCCAAGTCTATGTCGACGACATAGTAATCAAGACCAAGGAGGAAGCCTCTCTAATCGACGATTTGATCGAAACCTTCGCCAACCTCGATCGCTACCGGATTAAGCTAAATCCGGATAAATGTGCCTTCGGCGTACCATCTGGGCAGCTACTCGGGTATCTCATCTCCGTAAGAGGAATCGAGGCAAACCCGAAAAAGATAAAAGCCATACTGGCCATGGAGAAGCCGAAGAACATAAGAGGCGTCCAGCAACTGGCCGGACGAATCGCCGCCCTCAGTCGATTTATCAGTTGGATGGGTGAAAAGGCACTGCCCTTCTACCAGCTCCTCCGCAAAGCTGAAAAATTCGAGTGGACCAATGAAGCGCAAGAAGCATTCGAAGATCTCAATTGCCTGCTATCCACTTCGCCAGTGTTGGTGACTCCATGGGAAAGGGAACCACTATTGTTGTACATCTCTGCCACCAACCAGGTGGTCAGCACAGTGCTCGTCGTCGAGCGGGCTGAGGAAAACAAGGTCCATGGCATACAACGCCCGGTATTCTACCTCAGCAAGGTCCTCACGCCAACAAAATAGCGGTACCCACACTACCAGAAGCTGGCGTACAGCGTCTTCATGACCGCCCGACGACTGCGCCACTACTTCCAGGGACATATCCTCAATAACCCCGATGCCACGGGGCGAGTCACGCTTTGGGGAATAGAACTGTCTCCACGAGACATCACATACGAAAAGCGCGACGCAATCAAGTCGCAAGTTCTCCCTGACTTCCTCGTACACTGGATGGAAAACCAACTCCCAAATAAGCCAGATATTTCCTACCTCTGGACAATGCACTTCGATGGGTCCAAGCGGAAAGACGGAGCAGGCGCATGTGTCATACTGACATCACCTCAAGGGGATAAGCTGAAATATATCCTGCGAATGCAGTTCACAGCCTCAAACAACGAGGCTGAATACGAGGCCCTATTACATGGGATGAGGATGACAAAAGCTTGTGGCACCAAGAGGCTCATCATATATGGCGACTCCAAGCTGGTCGTCAACCAAACAATGCACGAGTGCGACACACTGAACGACAACATGATCGCGAACCACGACCTCTACGATACACTCGAGGGAGACTTTGATGGTTGCGAGTTGCGACACGTAGGTCGCGAAAGCAACGAGGAGGCGGACGCACTCGCCAACATAGGCTCTACCTGCGCCCCCATACCACCTTGGGTATTTCTCGAGCGCATCTGCGAACGCTCCATCAAGCCAAAGGCCGCAAAGAAGAAAACAAGCGCAGCAACGGACTCGGGGGCTACGCCAACCAATGAGCCCATGGCACTCGATGACTTGGAGCTGGACACCGGACTCGAAGGACCAATGAGCGTCATGCTGATTGAGCAATCATGGACGCAGCCGTACATCACGTACCTCCTCAGCAAGAGGCTACCGGACGATCCGACAGATGCACGGCACATCGCGCGGAGATCCAAGGAATTCTCCATTTTCAACGGCGAACTGTATAAATGTAGCATCACAGGAGTACTACAACGATGCGTCTCCATGGCCAATGGAAGAGCAGTTCTCCTTGAAATCCATGAAGGGACCTGCGGGCACCACGCTGGCAGTCGCGCCCTTGTTGCCAAAGCTCTACGAGCTGGATTCTACTGGCCTATGGCCATGCGCGACGCCAAGGACATCGTCCAAAAATGCAACGCTTGCCAATGATTCGCGGACAAGCCGCACGCACCGGGTGTAGAGCTACAGCCAATCCCATTGGCCTGGCCCTTCGCGCAATGGGGGCTCGACATGGTCGGCAAGCTTCCAAGGTCCTCACGAGGAGGCTACGTCTACCTCTTGGTCGCATTCGGCAAATTCACCAAGTGGATTGAGGCCATGCCAGTAACCATCCAATCCGCGCACAGCGCAGTCAAATTCTTTGAGTCCATCGTCTACCGCTTCGGGGTGCCACATAGCATCATCACTGACAACGGGACGAACTTCACATCCAAGGAGTTCCAAGAATTCTGGGAGAACCTAGGAATCAACATCAGCTACGCCTCAGTAGCGCATCCACAGACCAACGGTCAGGTGGAAAAGGCAAACAACCTCGTTTGCAGCGGAATCAAGAAGCGACTCCTCCGACCACTCGAACAAGCCGCGGGCTGCTGGCCGGATGAACTGCAATCCGTATTCTGGAGCCTTCGTACAACTCCAAACAGCACCACGGGCTACACGCCATTCTTTATGGTGCACGGAGCAGAGGCAGTGCTACCCGCCGAAGTACAGTACAAAGCGCCACGTGTGGTCGCCTACAGCAAATAGGAATCATCCCTCGCACTCGAAGACTCCGTCGACTTCCTTGATGAAGCAAGAGAAATCGCCGCAGAAAGATCCACGATCTACCAGCAGAACCTGCGTAACTACCACAATAGGAGGCTTCGCCCCAGATCCTTCGTCGAAAGTGACCTGGTCTTGCGACTGAAGCAGCAAGGGCATCTCAAGCTCGAGTCCCCCTGGGAAGGACCGTACGTTATTACAGAAGTAATCCCAGGTGGCGCCTATCGCCTTAAAGATTTAGAGACAGGAGTCGCACACTCCAATCCCTGGAACGTCGCACAGCTGCGATGCTTCTACCCTTAGTTCGTTTTTACTTTTACATTGCAAATAAGGCTACTCAGCCAAGGCTACTTAGCCACACATTATACCTTGCACTGTTCTTCGAATAAATAAAAGCTAAGTGCCCCAAAACTTTGTGTTCTCCTTTACTTTTTCAATTTATATACTCGGGGGCTGTGCCACCCTGTACACATCTGTTCTTCGAACCAAAACGCGGTATCCTAAGTAGCTGGTACATCAATCGAAAACCTCAACCCAGCTGCAACGCACCTGACAGGTTGACAAGGGACCAAAATAAAAGATGGCCAGGCTAACGAAAAGGACTCGCATAGTGCAACGCACCTCACGCTCATAGAGCTCTTTATACACATTCGACAATTAATTATCTACAATATATATACAAAATTTACAACACAAGTACACTTATGTGCAGGATACAAACTTGGCTACTCTTGCAACAAATGAATGTTGGTTTGTTCCTCAAAGAAGTCGACGATCTCCTCTACTGGATGGTCCACTGCCTGATAATGCGATACCATATTCTAGGCAGATCCTGCTGGCGGCCCAGAGGCAATGGCGGCGACATCCACGTCAGGCCTGTGCAATCGCACCATTGAGAGGGCAGCCTTGGCACCAGCCACCAACTGCTGCCTCACGCACTCGCGAACCGCGGACATATCTTGAAATTTGGCCAAGGGAGCTAGCAGGCTTGATGGAGTGTCATCTAACGGGAACATCGCCCGATAAATGTTCTTCAAGGACGACTGCGACTTCTTCAGGAAGAGCAGCACTCGCGAGGCGCGATCCTGCAGGGTCGCCAACGCAGTCGCACGATCATGATCTACCCAGAAGTATCCACTCTCTTGAAGCTGCTCCTGGGTGAGATCATGAAGGCGAATGGCAATCCTATCCTTCTCCTCCTGCGGATGGCGTGCGCTAACAACTACACGAAGCAGCATCAACAGCATGAGTACAACATACCGTTGCGACTAACTACAAAGGAAAAGATGAGAATGAGCAAACTAACACTTAAACTGGTCGCCCAGCTGCGTCACCTTGCCAAGCAGATATTGCTCGCGGGCGGCGGCCTTTTCCGCCTTCGACTTCCACACGTCTGCGTTACCGCGGATCAGGGGCAACTCACGCTCCAGCTGCTGCACGCGGTCACGAAGTCGCGACAGCAATGATAGCTCCTCTACCCTGGAGCACGGTGGTGCCACTATCTCACCAAGAGATGGTGAGTCCTGGGTTTCCCCCACAGGATCACTTGACGTACCCTACCACAAGTCAAGACAGAGGCAAATAAGGCGACCAAATTAACACAAAGGCAAGGGGAACATATGCATTCAAGATAAGCATAAGTGTTCACAAACACAGTCGCCAGCATGCATCTTCTTGGACCAAAAGGCCAACTCATCAACTATTACAACAAGCTAACTACGGAGCAACTAACTTCTTCGACTTCGACGGCTTCGGGGGCTTCATCAAGTCCGTGGCAGTATCATATGCCACTGACTTTCCACCGGCCCCTGAGGCCGAAGCTTTTGCTGCCTTCTTCGCATGTTGGAGCTCCTTTGAATACTTGGCAAGGATATTTATCAAGGAATGGCCATATTTGGCGCAGGCAGTCGCGAAAGGAGTGAAGACTACCTGCTGACCGTCTGCGCCAACATGCATCGCCTTCGACACCGCAGAGGGATCTACCTCGACTCCGTGGGCTTGCACCATGGAGAGTGACATGGTCGCGCCAGCTGCGTGGAGGGAGTTCTTGTAGGTGGCAAGCACACCCCTGGTGAGTGACTCCGCCAGCTCGTCCATATTATTGACCAGCTCTGCCTTCGGCATCAACTCCTCCCGGAGGCGACTGAGGGCGACCTTGGCCTTAGACATGGTATCTTGGATGGCGGCGCTTCGGTCCTCGACTGCAGATACCGTGCCTGCCAGAGCGTCATCGCGACGAAGGGCCTGCAGGTCAAATCTCAAGTCGCCAGCATCTGCATAGAAAACACACACATGGATCAAACCTCCAGCGCCATCGACAAAACTCTAGATACAGAGAAGGACAACAACAAAATATCTAGCAGCAAAGGTACCTGAGAGGGCCTTGGCGATTGAGAATAGTTGCTCCTCGAACAACTTTTCCCTGGCCGCAAAGGAGGCACGTAGATCTTCTTCGCGCTTCTGTGCATCATCACGAGCCACGATTGCCTCGTCGCGTCCCTTCACCGCTGCAGCTAATGTCTTTTCCAAGGTGGTGACGTTGCGCAGCAACGCGTTATGCTCAGCTACATGGCAATCAAAGGTTGACTATCAGTCGACTATACCAAAAAAGGAGAAGACGAAAAAGAATAAGTGTAGAACACTCACTTTCGACAACACGGTAACGCGTCTCCAGCATTGCATGCTGGCGACCCATCGCCATCACCTGCTCCGCTACTTGCGCGGCTTCCTTTACAAGGAGCTGTCGCACAAAACAAGGAATCTGAGAGGGCAAAAGAGAAACGTCGACTGCCACACTAAAAGAAGGAAAGATACACTTACATGGTCCTCTAGCGACTCCAAAGAAGTTTGCTGAACCGTCATCCGAGCAACCATTCGATGCTCCCCTACGTGAGGAGAGCTCGAAGAATTGTGCCTAGAGTGGGCCGCCACCGGAGGGGAAGGAGCGCGCTCGACCTCTACCTTGGCCCTTGAGGTCGCGACCCCCGATTCCTTCAAAAACTCGACGTCGCCAGAAGATGACGACGCCTCTTGACTACAAGACCGAATCCACATTGAGAAAGGGCAAACTCCAGGGCAAAGCCAACAAGAAGAAAACAGAAAAGAATGAATGAACTAGCAAATTTACCAGTCAAACTTGTCAAGATCAAACGTGGCCTCCGCCGACTCCGACGAAGACTCCTTGGGCATTCGCATCTTCTTGCGAGAAGACGATGCCACAGCCCTCACAGGAACGGCTGGAATTGGCGACTCCACGCCAACAGCCGTGCCTTCTGGAGTCGAAGGAGTTGACGCGTCTGAATCCTCACTGCGCGAACGCTTGCGAGTATCTGGACTCTCGGACTCGGGGGCTTCCTCTTCTAAATCAGAAGGGACAGTCGATTCAGACTCGTCCTCTTCCAAAGCCTCGCCAAGAATAATCCCCTCGGGAAGAGGAGGCATACAGGGCGACACCGCCCAATCCTGCATACAAACAGCAAAGATCAGCAAAAGGCATAAGTAAGCAACAAAAAAGCAACCGTGCAAATAAGCTACTGCGTAGCACAACTGTACCCCAGGAGGGGGATTCGAAGCATCAAATGGAGGAACGACTGGTTCACTCGGAAGCACATCCTTGATAGTGTACTTCGTGACCAATCGAACCCTCTTATCCACCTCACTCGTAGACATGCCATCGGCAGACACGCGAGTGGTATCATCAGCGCCACCCCATTGAAACATGGGATGGACTCTGGCTTGGAGAGGCTAGATGCGACGATGCAGCCAAGTTCTGATAAGGGCGTAGCCTCCCTCTTCTGCGCCTATGCGACTCTCGAGGTGGCAGACGCGCTGATATAGCACGTCTGTCTCTGCAAGTTCGCTAGGCATAACTACGTTCTTTCAAGAACGCATCTTCTTGCAGGGATTCGCGGGATCGAAGGGCGCAAGTCCAAAGTGCTCATCTTCGGCCTTCTGATCGTGGACATAGAACCATTTGTCCCTCCATCCCTGGACGGACTTGGTGAGATTGATATCGAAGTAGGTGGCGGATGGGTCGACGTGGATTCCGCAACCACCTACGTCATAAACTAAAGAGCCAGATGCGGACTGATGCTTCAATTTAAACAAGCGCTTGAAAAGACCAAAGTGTGGCTCGATTCCGAGCCAGCACTCGCAAAGGGTGATGAAGCAGGTGATGTGGAGAATCGAATTTGGGGACAGCTGATGGAGCTGGAGCCCATAGAAACAAAGAAGACCCCTAAGAAAGGGGTGGAGAGGCAAGGATAGACCGCGAATGACGAATGTGAGAAACATCACTCGAAAACCAGCGGGAGGAGCAGGAATGGTCTCACCGCCGGGGACGCGCGCATCGGCGACTGCTGCAGAGATAGCTCCGTCTTGGCGAAGAAGACGGAGATCCAACGCCTTGATGATGGAGGGGCGCCATGCACCATTGGTCACGCGGGTGCCCGCGACCTTCTTCTTCCCGCCGGCGGCAGCACTGGTGCCCGCAGCAGCGGAGCCACCCTTCTTCTTCCCCGCGCCGACGGTGGCCGCGGAATCAGCGGCAGCGCCTCCTTTCTTTTTCCCCATTGCGTGGCGACGATGAGAGCACAGAAAGTAGCTTGGAAATGAGCGGAGGTGGTCCAGCACTATGGAGAAGACGAGCGCAGGGAAAAGCAGAAAAATAGCAGCAATGGCGATGGCAGCGAGGAAGAAAGAGCGCAGATGGAAAATTACTGCCGTCGCGCCGCTACTTAACCCCTAGGAGATGCAATCCAACAGCTCACAAAAACCCTATTGGACACGTGGCACGCATCGCGTTGGACACGTGGAGAAGAGGAAGCACGAACCGTCCCCCACTTCTCCCATTACGCGTGGAAATCGAGGAGGCGTAGTTAAAAATAAGATTACGCACGCCCAGTCAAATCAAAGTCAGGAGGTGGGACCCACCGCTCATCACGTCCCGTCAAACTCGCTCACGCGGGCAACTGAGGTCATACAAGCGTCAGCACTAACGTCATCAAAGCTACGCAGCGGAAAACTTCGACTACTTTAGTCCTTGCTAGAGTCTTCGACTCCACCAAGCACTCGGGGGCTACTCCCATAGGGAGCGCTGGTCGCACACCCTACGATTTTCTCTTTTCTTATTGCAGGAATGTGGGCAATCACAATCAAACCCAACCACTCAAATCACGGTTCGATTACGGACATGGGTTACTCCCATAGGGAGTGCCGGAAACAATTTTGATTGAAACAATCAAGCAAAAGACGACAGCAGTCGCAAAAGTGTTTTAGTCCCTGCCTAAGTCTTCGACTGAAACAAACAAGCAAAAGCCGACAGCAGTCGCAAAAGTTCTTTAGTCCCTGCTTGAGTCTTCGACTCAAGCAGGCACTCGGGGGCTACTCCCATAGGGAGCGCTGGTCGCGCACCCTATGATTATTTGTGTAAAAACTGTGTGTTGATAACATCCGCACTCGCATCTCATGGCGACACCGCCTCATAATTTTCCCTACAAAGAGACTACATCTCCTGGGTCGCCCGAATCGTCTCCGCGATGATAAAATTTGGATGCCGCACTTACAGCGTGAAGGTAAGACCTAAATAAGGCCTGGCAGCGCATTTAACTGCGCACTACCAGAAATATATCTGTGCCTACAGGCACGATGAACATGCCTTGACGGACGCGTCGAGTGCTCACACCCATATAACTGGAATTCAACTCTTGTAAGACCTCCACGGCCTGAGTCGAATTACGCCAGCACTTTTCCAGATTCGAGTCCGGGGACTCGAATTCGAGTAGGTTGCGTTGTTTCACCCTAAGGTGGTTAAGTGATACCGATACTTCGGATATATCAGGCACGTATATCAACAATCCCTATGACATAAATAAAAGCAGTCGAAAACGTACTCGTTCAGGCACTCGAAGACTTCAAAAAAGTCCCCAGTCGAATCTGCGATTCCACTGGACACTCGGGGGCTACTGACATGGGTATACCCTATAGGTACTCGAGCTTGGTATATACGGTCCAAATACATACATGCACACGGTGTCGCCAAGGCCCAGATGAAAGGACTCGAGTAACCTGCGGACTCTCGATTGCTTGAAGGACAAGAAGAAGCTAAAGATAGAAAGTTTGAAGGGGAAAACCCTAACTTGTAACCGACTCGACCTGCTACCCGAGACCTAGCCTATCTATATAAAGGCTAGGAGGGGGCGGAGAGGAGGACACACGCAACCCTAGTTTCCACAACCCTCGCCAGATTGCATCTGCGCACCATTGTAACTTTCGACTCCTTCGACAATTCCACGAGCAGACAAGCAGGAGTAGGGACCTCTACGAGGCCTGAACCTGGGTAAATCCTTTGTCCCCTGTGTGCTTGTTTGCTAGCCGATAGATGTCTCCAGCGCTCCCTCCTTCTCCAAAACCCAAGTCCATAACAATGGGCATTGATGAGTTAAACCCTCGTCAGCCGAGGACAACCCCATGGAACACGATATTGCTCTTCCTTAGCTGGGTCTCCGTCAAGTTCATCTTGTGCAGTGTATCTAGGTACATGATGTTGATGCTACTTCCACTGTCCACGAGGCACTTGGTGAACTCTGTGCCATCAATCAAAGGGTTGATAACCATGGCATACTGGTTCTCTATTGGGATAAGCTCTGGGTGATCCTTCCTATCCCAAGTAATTGGAACTTCTGACCACTTGACGTACTGGGGAACCAGAGGGAGGGTAGCCATCTGTATCCTTAGAGAGGTTTTCTGGGCCCGAACGGTGGGGGTGCCGAGGAAGGTGTGGTAACATGGAGCCTTCTTTTCGAAGGGATTTTCCCTTTATCCTCTCCCTTGTCGGAAGATTTGGGGTCCACGTCTTCATCCATATCACTTGATTCCTTGGGCTCTTCCTCCTTCCCTTTGCCCTTTCCGTGGGGTCTATTCTTCCGACTTCGCTTGTATCCGGACTCAGGGTCTTCCTTGAGATCGTTGATGAATTTGCATTGGCATTTGGTGTGGGTGTCCTTGCCATTTGCGTCAGGGTGGACGAAACACAGCATATCGCGGTACTCTTTGTACGTTTGGGGAACGTGGGGCACTGAGGGTGTGGTATCACTCCTCTGCTGGCCACTGCTAGCCCCCGACCACGTCCACGCTGTCCGCCTCCGCCTCTGCTAGTGAATGTTGCGGCGACCATGTCAGCTACTTGCTTTTCTTCAGGCAGATTCTTCCACTTGTTATTGTTGTTCTTCCTGGCCTGGGTAGGGATTGCCATTGCCGGCAATGATCCACGTGCATCATCGTCAGCAGCGGCGAACTTGCTAGCCATGATGATCACTGCGTTGAGGTTGAGCTCGTTGTTGTGTTGCTTGCGCTTTAACGTATGCTGGAGGAAAGTTCCCTTTTCCAGACCATCAATGAAGGCAGCCATAGCGGTCTGTTTGTGCACCCCTACGCAGGAATTTTTCATATCCAGCCAGCAAGAGAGGTAGGCACGAGAGGTTTCATCCTTTTCTTGCACACACCGTTGCAGGTCTCCGACAGTGTAGGGACATTCGTACGTACCCTCGAAATTCTTTGTGAATGCTTCATGCATGTCCAACCAATTGCATGTTCTCCGGCAAGTCGTTGATCCATTGTCGGGCGGTGACGGTCAGCATGAGTGGGAGGTACTTGGTGGCGAGAATATCATTTTGCGGCCCGAAAGTTGGGGTGCACAGGCAACGCGGTACCCAAGTTCCCTGAAATCAGCCGGAGTGACTACAGTTGGTGTGCCAAATACTTAGAGGGTCTTTTTCGGCACGAATTCAACTTTACGTTTCAATATAAAAAATCAGGCTAACGGCCATCAAGTTGGGCCCCCCTGTCAGTTCTCACCGTTATGTCACTCCCGTCGCTTAGGCGGGGTGGCTGTCACGTAGGCTTGCAGCGTTGGCACAGTGGATAGGACAACACCCCCTACCCAGTGTATTGACGTGACAAAACAGGGCACATGTATCAGCGTTATAATTATTTTTTGTTTATTCAGAAGCTGGAATGGCCACTGCCACGCGTCTCTCCTTGGACTTCTGTCCCAATCGTTAACCACTACCTTAAAAGCGCATTGACGGTTCCACCGTTCCCCTGCCTCGCAGAAACCACTCTTCTTCTTCCTGTCATCTACTATCTTCTTCCCGTCTTCTCCTTGCCGCCATGGAAGATCTACGCACTCTAGAGACAAGCTTCACTACCCATGACAATAAGAAGATAGACGTTATCTACACCAACAAGGAGGAGACAGTGGTGCGTGTCCTGAGGATGTACGAGGGTTGGCTTGGGATAGACGAGGACAAGTTTGTGGGACTAGACCTCGAGTAGACCCTGAAGAACCCATATGAAGGGAGTGAAGTCGCCGTCGTTCAACTGGCCATGCGGAAACACGTCCTCGTCTACCACCTCTCCCGGTTTGTAGATCTGCTCTCCGTAGCTAACCGCTTTTAGGGTTTTCTCCTCTTGTCTTTATCCACTTGCTCATCTTGCAACTACTGGATTTTATTTAGGACCAAATAAATTAGGGTTTGCCTATGTCTCAACCGACTGAGATTTTCTTTAGTCTCAATCACGTAAGAAAAGTTCAACCGTAGTTAAAAGAAATGTGCAACTTGTTCAGTCGACTGAGAAATAGCAAAACCGAATAAATTATGACAATACAATGTTGAGAGTCTTGATCTTGCATTTACTAAACTTTTCAAAATTATATTGAGATGATGATCTTGCATTGACAAAATATTTGTAGTTACAAATTTTGGTGATGACAAACTACATACTTTCAGGACTGATAGGAAATGTCCGGCGCTGCGCCAGTTCCTTGTAGAAAAGGGAATTTTTTCTGCACTGTCGATAAAACAACTGATTTTTCAAAATTGTATCAAGAGGAAATTATAATTCCTGCGCACAAGTGGATCGATATTCAGAGTCTTGTCAAGATCCTAGGGGCTCGAGGAAGGATGGAATGGCATCACTCGCAACTAGAATCCTCGATGAGTCGTACGACAAAATGAAGGAAGATTTCCCTATATATAGGCACAATTTCTAGGACGAGTGGCCGTTGTCTGATATAAACCTGAAGTATGCAGCCATAGATGCTTACATGACCTACCAGCTGTACAAGAAGATCCATTTTTTCTACGTTACCTCGTGTTTTGCCCTATTTGCAAGAGGGAAGACGAGCTTAGGGGAGCCCTTTGAAGAAAATGCAGAATAGCTGAGTTTGAAGTTGCATATGCAAAGAAATTGGTTGCATCTAAAGCAGCTGATAGAGAGGCTGCAGAAGCAGCTGAAAGAGAGCTTGCAGGTGAAGAAGCAGCTGACAGAGAGGCTGCAGCTGAAGCGGCAAACAGAGAGGCAGCATCTTCTAGCGGCAACAATCAGGCCTGTGATGCACCACTAATTGTGCCGCAGGACGCTGAAGATAGGGAAGCCAAGTAAGATGCCAGGTGGGACAAAGCAGTTCGTGAGCTGTGGAGTACTTGGAATGGTCGTAGTTCGTCGCCTGGGAACGATGGCAAGCGCCTCAAGTGGTCTGATGAGGAGTGAATTAAATTTTACTTGTCAGTGTTATGTTTCTGTTTTGTGGAACTCAGTTAGCTTGCCAAGATGTCTAGCGCCTCAAGTGATACTAGTAAAATAAATTTAACCCTCGTTGTGTTATGTTTATGTATGTGTGTTGTAGCTTGTCAAGATGGTATCTTCTTAACTGGCAGTTTGAAAGAGTGCCCTTTTCCTCTCTCGCTAAACATATATGTTTCATTTTGCCCAAATTGGTAGCAAATCTAGAGAAGATTCTCACTTTGATATTTCGTTCCCTTTTGGACCTCTTTTTTCCTCCGATCAGGTAGCAAATCTAGAGCAACAAATCACACCAGGCAGAATACATTCATTCAGAAAACAAAACAAATGTAGATATAGATGTGTGCAGCTAAATAGGATATAGCGATAGAAAGTAGGTTGATTAACGAGGTTCGATGCATTCAGCCAGAAATAGGATATAGCTAGAAAGAAGTTGCTTAGCAGTAGCAGCACCAGCCGCATCTGTAGGCACATATTGCAAGCGCCCGCGCCTCCGCCTCCTCCCTCCCGCGCTTCCTCCACTTCTTGCTGCCCAGTTTCTTGGACTTGGGGGCCTTGGGCCTGATTGGAGGCATGCGACCCTCTTTGATGGCCACCCACTGGAGATTTCGGAGGTGAATGCCGAGAGCCCAGTGTTCAGCGATGTAGGCGTTGATGTTCACGGTCTCGCGCTTGCCGCTTTTGTGGATGCCGAAGCCCGCGGCCTCTGCATGCTTCAGTAAGGTGTTCATGATGGTGCCGCTAGCGGCGCGACTCGTCAAGCAGTAGGCATCCCCCTTGCGGAAGGGGCAGCTGTAGTAGGGGCCCCTGAGGAAGCCGTCGTACTTGTCGGCCCGCAGCCTTCTCAGCACCTGACGAGCCTTGGTGTGAATGGACTCGTCATCACTGCAGACGTCACTGCTAGAAACCTATTGGAAGAAAAGAAAATGGGGGAGTAGATGGTGTAAGAAGATCGAGCAATCGAAATGCAAACAAGCGAATCCTAATAAACCAAGATCTAGCATCCAATGATGGGAACAGTGTTGGATAATTAGGCACAATTTCCATGATTAATTCCAGAATATTAAACATGATAATACCAGATAAATTTTAAATAGATTAGCCCATTATTTCTAACAAATGGTAGAAGAACCAGGGGAGGGGAGCAAACCCTAGTTACCTCCGACCATAGGTCATTGGTGCCGGTGTCGTAGGGGTTCAGTGGAGCGATGTACTTATCTGGATCGTAGGTGCCCAAGAAGTGCGTGATCTGCTTGTGACCGGCGGGGGGCTCCATCGGTAGCGGGGACAGGGGCCTGGACGGGAACGGCAGCTGCCATCGATGCCTCGACTGGGGCCTGGACGGGGACAACGACTGCTTTCAATGCATCGAGGGGGACCGGCGAGGAGACGGGGGCCTCCTCGCCGGTGGCCACGGAGGCGAGGATGGCCACCTTATCCTCCTCGGCCATCACCGGAGCAGACGGGGTATTCTCGGGAGTTTGCAGATGCTGGTGGAACAGTGGAGAGGGTTGCATGGGGACAGTGAGCGAGAGTGGGATTGGGTGTGCGACGAGGGCCTCTATAGTTAAGGTGGATAGAAGCAAGGCACGTTTCATTGCACCACCGTGCAACGCGCCGTGCAGTCGACTGCACCGTGCACTGCGACACGCGCACGGTACGTCACGTTTTTTTCCGAGCCATGCATGGCAGTTCTGTATTGAGCCGCATGCAAAGGGCGCACACACAATTTCTATGTACGAAGTTTGACACGCCCTGAAATTGGTGATAGTTAAAAGTGGAAATGTAGAGGGGAAGGTAGGTGGCTGTACGGCAAGATTTTTGGGGTTGTGATAGATGCGGTAAAGGGATGTGTTGATGGCTGCGAGTGACTCGATGAACCGGAGCCGTTAGGTCTCGTCGAGCTCAGTTGTTCGGCCTCCGGCTAGCGCGTGCAAGCTTCTTACGGTGGGCCCCAGTTGGAAGTGAGATTGAGAGCCGCTGCGTAAAAAATGGGATGTGTCTTATTAAAATAAAATGGCAATAAATTGCAGCTGTCCATCGATGACCGTGCACTCGATGACGCATGTTTTTTGGCGTAGTAGTAGCAGTAGTAGGCTTTTCAGACTTGATTAAACGTGACATGACCGCTCGACGACTTTTTCCATGGACGACATTGTGTTCCTTCTTGTAGAGGGAGACGTTAAGATGGGGCCTCGTCAAGATGGTAGCTCGTTAACTAGCAGTTTGAAAGAGTACCCTTTTCCTCTCTCGCTAAACAGATATGTTTCATTTTGCCCAAATTGGTAGCAAATCTAGAGAAGATTCTCTCTTCGATGATTCATTCCCTTTTGGAACTCTTTTTCCCTCTGATCAGGTAGCAAATCTAAAGCAGCAAATCACACTAGGCAGAATACATTCATTCAAAAAACAAAACAAATGTAGATATAGCTGTGCGCAGCTAAATAGGATATAGCGATAGAAAGTAGTAGGTGAATTAATGAGGTTCGACGCATTCAGCCAGAAATAGGATGCAAGCAAAATATAGAAAATCAAAAGAAGTTGCTTAGCAGCAGCAGCCGCCGCATTTGCAGATACATCCAACTTGACATCCAACCGGTTCATTCGCTAGCGCCACCACCTCCCTCCGGCGCCTCCGCCACTTCTTGCTCCCCAGTCCCTTGATTTTGGGGGCCTTGTGCCTGATTGGAGGCATGCGACCCTCTTTGATGGCCACCCGCTGGAGGTTTCGGAGGTGAATGCCGAGAGCCCGGTGTTCAGCGATGTAGGCGTTGATGTTCACGATCTTGCGCTTGCCGCCTTTGTGGATACCGGAGCCCGCGACCTCTGCATGCTTCAGTAAGGTGTTCAAGACGGTTCCGCCGGCGGCGCGGCTCGTCAAGCAGTAGGCATCCCCCTTTTGGAAGGGGCAGCTGTAGTAGGGGCCCCTGAGGAAGCCGTCGTACTTGCCGGCCCACAGCCCCCTCAGCACTTGACGAGCCTTGGTGTGAATGGACTCGTCATCGCTGCAGACGTCACTGCTAGAAACCTATTGGAAGAAAAGGAAAATGGGGGAGTAGATGGTGTAAGAAGATCGAGCAATCGAAATGCGAACAAGCGAATCCTAATAAACCAAGATCTAGCATCCAAGGATGGGAACGGTGTTGGATAATTAGGCACAATTTCCATGATTAATTCCAGAATATTAAACATGACAATACCAGCAAAATTTTAAATAGATTAGCCCATTATTTCTAACAAATGGTAGAAGAACCAGGGGAGGGGAGAAAACCCTAGTTACCTCCGACCATAGGTCGTCGATGCCGGTGTCGTAGGGGTTCAGCAGAGCGATGTACTTATCTGGATCGTAGGTGCCCAAGAAGTGCATGATCGGCTTGTGACCGACGGGAGCCTCCTCGCTGGCGGGGGGCTCCTCTTCGACGCCTCCGTCGGTAGCTGGGACGGGGGCCTGGACGGGAACGGCGGCTGCCATCGATGCCTCGACTGGGGCCTGGACAGGGACATCGGCTACTTTCAACGCGTCGAGGGGGACCGACGAGGAGACGGGGCCCTCCTCGCCGGAGGCCACGGAGGCGACGATGGCCACCTTATCCTCCTCGGCCATCGCCGGCGCGGATGGGGTATTCTCGGGAGTTTGCGGATGCTGGTGGGACAGTGGAGAGGGTTGCGTGGGGACAGTGAGCGAGAGTGGGAGTGGGTGTGCGGAGACGGGCTCTATAGTTAAGGTGGATAGAAGCAAGGCACGTTTCGTTGCACCACCGTGCAATGCGCCGCGCAGTCGACTGCACCGTGCACCACGACACGCGCACGGTACGTCACGTTTTTTTCCCGGGCCATGCATGGCAGTTCTGTATTCAGCCGCATGCAAAGGGCGCACACACAATTTCTATGTACGAAGTTTGACACGGTCCTAAAATTGGCGATTGAGAGCCGCTGCGTAAAAAATGGGATATGTCTTATTAAAATCAAGTGGCAATAAATTGCAGCTGTCCATCGATGACCGTGCACTCGATGACGCATGCATTGTGGCGTAGTAGTAGCAGTAGTAGGCTTTTCAGACTTGATTAAACATGACATGACCGCTCGACGACTTTTTCCATGGACGGCATCATGTTCCTTCTTGTAGAAGTCTCGCTGAGGGAGACGTCCGTGCTGTCTCACGCTGTACTGTGAAGGGCACGACGTGTGCAACGATCATCGTTGGATCGCACAGAATCAACGGTTGGTGCACACAATCCGTGTGACAACTGTGATAACCAATAAGGGAGTAGCAGACAGGGTGAGCACAGGTTTGTGCTTCTACGAAAGATACTAAGTAGTATAAAAATGGAAAGTGAGTGTCTTGTACAATGAAATACATCATGGCATACATCAAATTATACCAAGATAGATCCACTAGAGTTCATTGGATGTGTGTTCTTCTCATAAACCATGTAAGGATCCACTAGAGTTCATTGGATGTGTGTTATTCTCACAAACCACATATCACCAGTGTCATTGCAGGTGTGTTCTTCCCACAGACCACACATGGATCCACAAGTGTCATTGCATGTGTGTTCTTCCCATGAACCACACATGGATCCACCAGTGTAATTGCATGTGTGTTCTTTTCACAGACCACATATGGATCCACCAGTGTCATTGCATGTGTGTTATTCTCACAAACCACGTAAGGATCCACCGGTGTCATTGCATGTGTGTTCCTCTAATAGACCACACATGGATCCACCGGTGTCATCGCATGTCTGCTCTTTTCATGAACCACAGTTAGAGTCATCGCATGTCTGCTCTTCTCATGAACCACAACTAGAGTAAATGCATGCATGTTCTTCTCACAAACCATATCATGAACCACACCCAGTGTCATTGCATGTGTGTTCTTCTGATTAACCACACATGGATCCACCGGTGTCATTGCATGTCTGCTCTTTTCATTAACCACAGCTAGAGTCATTGCATGTGTGTTCTTATCACAAACTATATCATGAACCACACCCAGTGTCATTGCAGGTGTGTTCTTCTCATTAACCACACATGGATCCACCAGTGTCATTGCATGTCTGATCTTCTCATTAACCATAGCTAGAGTCATTGCATGTCTGTTCTTTTCACAAACCACATATCACCAGAGTCATTGCATGTGTGTTCTTCCCACAGACCATATCATGAACCACACCCAGTGTCATTGCATGTGTGTTCTTCCCATGAACCACACATGGATCCAGCAGTGTCATCGCATGTCTGCTCTTTTCATGAACCACCTCTAGAGTCATTGCATGTGTGTTCTTCTCACATAACACATATCACCAGTGTCATTGCTTGTGTGTTCTTCCCACAGACCACACATTGATACCACAGCTAGAGTCATTGCATGTGTGTTCTTCCCATGAACCACACATGGATCCACCCAGTGTCATTGCATGTGTGTTCTTCCCATGAACCACATATGGATCCACCAGTGTCATTGCATGTGTGTTATTCTCACAAACCACGTAAGGATCCACCGGTGTCATTGCATGTGTGTTCCTCTCATAGACCACACATGGATCCACCGGTGGCATCGCATGTCTGCTCTTTTTATGAACCATAGTTAGAGGCATCACATGTATGCTCTTTTCATGAACCACACCCAGTGTCATTCCATGTGTGTTCTTGTCATTAACCTCAAATGGATCGACCAGTGTCATTGCATGTCTGATCTTCTCATTAACCACAACTAGATCCACAAGTGTCATTGGATGCATGTTCTTTTCATAAACCACAGCTAGAGTCATTACATGTGTGTTCTTCTCACAAACCACATATCACCAGTGTCATTGCATGTGTGTTCTTCCCACATACCACACATGGATCCACCAGTGTCATTGTATGTGTTTTCTTCCCTTGAACCACACATGGATCCACCAGTGTCATCATATGTCTGCTCTTCTCATGAACCACAGCTAGAGTCATTGCATGCGTGTTCTTCTCACAAACCATATCAAGAACCACACCAAGTGTCATTCCATGTGTGTTCTTCTCATTAACCACACATGGATCCACCGGTGTCATTGCATGTCTGCTCTTTTCATTAACCACAGTTAGAGTCATTGCATGTGTGTTCTTCTCACAAACCACATATCACTAGTGTCATTGCATATGTGTTCTTCCCACATACCATATCATGAACCACACCTAGTGTCATTGCATGTGTGTTCTTCCCATGAACCACACATGGATCCACCGGTGTCATTGGATGTCTGCCCTTTTCATGAACCACATCTAGAGTCATTGCATGTGTGTTCTTCTCACAAACCACATATCACTAGTGTCATTGCATGTGTGTTCTTCCCACAGATCACACATGGATCCACCAGTGTCATTGCATTTGTGTTCTTCCCATGAACCACACATTGATCCACCAGTGTCATTGCATGTGTGTTCTTCCCATGAACCACACATGGATCCACCAGTGTCATTGCATGTGTCTAGTCTTTTCATGAACCACAGCTAGAGTCATTGTGTGTGTGTTCTTCTCACAAACCACATATCACC
This sequence comes from Avena eriantha, assembly GCA_910589775.1. Taxonomy (NCBI): domain Eukaryota; kingdom Viridiplantae; phylum Streptophyta; class Magnoliopsida; order Poales; family Poaceae; genus Avena; species Avena eriantha. The sequence continues at coordinate 459,030,556 of OU342741.1, read as the reverse complement.
AGTGTCATTGCATGTGTGTTCTTCCCACAGACCACACATGGATCCACCAGTGTCATTGCATGTGTGTTCTTCCCAGGAACCACACATGGATCCACCAGTGTCATTACATGTGTGTTGTTCCCATGAACCACGTAAGGATCCACCGGTGTCATTGCATGTCTGCTCTTTTCATGAACCATAGCTAGAGTCATCGCATGTCTGCTCTTTTCATGAAGCACAGCTAGAGTCATTGCATGTGTGTTCTTCCCACAAACCATATCATGAACCAATTGAAAGGATCATACAGGCACCTAGAGGGGGGTGAATAGGTGCTACTTCAAATTTTACTCCTTATTCAAATTAGGGTTTGATAAGAAAGGTAAATTCTCTAGATTATGCAACTAAGGTGAATTTACCTATATGACACACAAGCACATACTAAACCATAACTAGATAAGTAAAGTGAGGTAAAGGATAGAAGGAACCAAAGTGGAGCACACGGAGACACAAGGATTTGTTTCCCGTAGTTCCTTCCTTCTGAGGGGAAGTACGTCTACGTTTGGAGAGGGGGTGGTTTCAAACCACCAGCGCCACGAGAGGCCTCCCTTGTTCTCCGATGAACCTCACCCCAACGGGTTCGATTCACCTCTTCCACTATACGGCAACCTTTGAGGTGGAAGCTGGCACCTTTACAACGAGTTCGGGGCACACATCCACAACTTAATTGGAGGCTCCCAAATACAAGCAAGCTGTCAAACAATCAAAGACAAGCTTGTAAGACCAAATCAAAACCTAGGGTTTCCAATGAAACACTAGAGCATGGGGGCCCTCAAGTGAATGAGGGGGAAATGAAGATCTCTCTTAGTGAAGCAGTAGATCAAGGCATCCTCCTTCGATTCTCCAAAGATCAAAAAGACTTTGGATGGTTGGATAAAGAGATCTTGTTGATTTGGTGGCTCAAATAAACATGGTGTTCTTGAGGTGGACGAGCAACTGGAACAAGGGGATAAGGTCCCCTATTTATAGCCCTTCGGTCAGCGAACTGTTTTTCTGCTTGTTGGAGAAGAAGTAGACCGGAGACTCCGGTCACCACACCGGAGACTCCGGTCAACCTCCGGACCAGCCTCCGGACCCCTTGACAGAATGACCCAGTGCATTGGGGAGCCAAGTGGACCGGAGACTCCGGTCCCTCTTCACCAGAGACTCCGGACTAGCCTTCGGACTAACCTCTGGACCACCTCACAGACTGACCCAGGCAAGGAAACCGAGGCCACACCGGACACTCTTGGGGAAACTCTGGACCACACCAGAGACTCCGGTCTGTGAAGACGGGGGACTCTAGTCTGGAATCCCCAAAATGTAAGAGGACATGCATGGAATGATCCGTAGGCCAATGGTCCTTTTTCCTTTGTAGAATATCAACCTGTAGACAATAGAAAACTGTAAAAAAGTGTCTACTAGTTGTTAACCAACACCAAAAGTGATTATACAATGGTCCTTTTTTCCTTTGTAGAATATCAACCTGTAGACAATAGCAAACTGTAAAAAAGGGTGGACTAGTTGTTAACGAACGCCAAAAGTGATTATGACAGTAAATGTCTTTTCAATCTCCCCCTTTTTGTTGTTCGATGACAACTAGTGAATTTGCATGAAGAAAACTACGCAATTACTTGTGACAAGGTATGGACATGCTCCCCTGTCTAAGTGCATAAAGATAAACAAGTAAAGTAGGAAAGGTAGGTAGAGCATGGATAAAACACATGGTTCACACATGAGTTACAATAAAGTTGGAGCACCCACAGAGTCACACACACACAAATAGAAAACAGTGTCCCACAATAACATAAGGAAAATAGAAACGATAAGGCAAATGCGAATCAAGTAGCCCAAACCCATGCAAATCCCGATGACAATGTATTCTCCCCCTTTGGCATCGAAACACCGAGAAAGGGAAAAGACCTAAGCTAGTGTCCCAACGGATCAGTAGTCCTCGTCATCATCTGGAGCTGCAGGCCCTTTGCCGTGAGGGAGAGAAGAGGAAGTTCCTTGATACCCAAACCCAGATGTGACATCAGAGAAGGTCTTCCAATCCACCAAGCTTGTAAGAACCAAATCAAAACCTAGGGTTTCCAATGAAACACTAGAGCATGGGGGCCCTCAAGTGAATGAGGGGGAAATGAAGATCTCTCTTGGTGAAGCAGTAGATCAAGGCCTCCCCCTTCGATTCTCCAAAGATCAAAGACTTTCGATGGTTGGATGAAGAGATCTTATTGATTTGGTGGCTCAAATGGACATGGTGTTCTTGAGGTGGACGAGCAGCTGTAACAAGGGGATAAGGTCCCCTATTTATAACCCTTCGGTCAGTGAACCGTTTTTCTACCCGTTGGAGAAGAAGCAGACCGGAGACTCCGGTCACCACACCGGAGACTCCGGTCAACCTCCGGACCAGCCTCCGGACCCCTTGACAGAATGACCCAGCGCACTGGGGAGCCAAGTGGATCGGAGACTCTGGTCCCTCTTCACCAGAGACTCCGGCCTGAGATAGAGACCGGAGAATCCGGACCAGCCTCCGGACTAACCTCCGGACCACCTCACAGACTGACCCAGGCAAGGAAACAGAGGCCACACCGGAGACTCTTGGGGAAACTCTGGACCACACCAGAGACTCCGGACTGTGAAGACCGGAGACTCCGGTCTGGAATCCCCAAGATGTAAGAGGACATGCATGGAATGATCCGTAGGCCAATGGTCCTTTTTCCTTCGTAGAATATCAACCTGTAGACAATAGCAAACTGTAAAAAAGTGTCTACTAGTTGTTAACGAACCCCAAAAGTGATTATACAATGGTCCTTTTTCCTTTGTAGAATATCAACCTGTAGACAATAGCAAACTGTAAAAAAGGGTCTACTAGTTGTTAACGAACACCAAAAGTGATTATGACAGTAAATGTCCTTTCAATCTCCCCCTTTTTGGTGTTCGATGACAACTAGTGAATTTGCATGAACAAAACTACGCAATTACTTGTGACAAGGTATGGACATGCTCCCCCTGTCTAAGTACATAAAGATAAACAAGTAAAGCAGGAAAGGTAGGTAGAGCATGCATAAAACACATGGTTCACACATGAGTTACAATAAATTTGGAGCACCCACAGAGTCACACACACACACAAATAGCAAACAGTGTCCCACAATAACATAAGGCAAATAGAAACGATAAGGCAAATGCGAATCAAGTAACCCAAACCCATGCAAATCCTGATGACAATGTCTTCTCCCCCTTTGGCATCGAAACACCGAAAAAGGGAAAAGACCTAAGCTAGCGTCCCAATGGATCAGTAGTCCTCGTCATCATCTGGAGCTGCAGGCCCTTTGCCATGAGGGCGAGAAGAGGAAGTTCCTTGATACCCAAACCCAGATGTGACATCAGAGAAGGTCTTCCAATCCACCAAGCTGTCCTGATGGGCATTCCATGCCCCAAACGAAAGAGTGTGATCTGACTCGGTGGACGGCTGAGACCCATGCTCATCAGTGTACTCATCCTCACCTTCCTCATAATACGCTTCACCCTGAGCCTTGATCTCCTTGAGTAGTTTCTCGATGCAGCGGTTGCTCTTGTAGGAATCATGTTGTTGCTTGCGGATGTCCACATTCATGCAGCACAGGGTCCTCTCCCAGAATGAGGCCTTCTTGACCCTCTCATGGACATAGTCACGTGTCATGGGTGGAAGAGGTGCATTGGAAGCATTCTTCCTTCAAGCCCTAGGAGGTGAGGGGGCCCTGTCAGTCTCTAAAATCTCCTCTTCCACATGTGCATGGGAGCGTCTAGGAGGAGCCCTCATAGCCCCTTTCTGCTGCAGAGATACGAGAGCTCCGTAAGGTTGGGAGGCATACAAAGTGGCAAACCATGTGGCTGAGTGTTGATGAGTCTCATGACCAGAGGTGCATATGGAGGGGCCTTCCTGTATAAGATGGCATGATACATCTCCTCAAATATGTAGTGCATCACATCAATAGGATCAACATCAGTGTCGGGGCTAGCCATGTAAGTCTTGTGGGTGTGATACAACAAGTTTACCAAACCACATCTGATGGCATCATCATTCCCAGCACTAGGGGAAATGGTCTGGCGGAAGATCCTCAACATCAGATTGTAGAGAGGCTTGAGTCCCTTGGACCCCCCACAACCCCTTCACTACCATATAAAGGGGCAAGCTTGTTCTTGTTCACCCCAAGAGATGCTAAGTGCATGCGAACTCCAACATGAGTAGATACCCCCTGAAAAGTCTCGAAGATGGCCTCAGCAAAGTCATAGAAAGTGGCCGAACAACGGTGGTCGCCAGTCATCCAAGTCATAGTCCTAGCTTGGTCAGTTCCAAACACAACTGTGGCATAGAACTGCTGCACAAGGGTGATGTTGTAGTCTTCATGTATCTCCATCAAGTTGAACAGCCCCAACTTCTCACTAATCCACAGAGCATCAGAGAAGTATGGGCTCTTCCTCATCTGCTCAACACTCAAGTACTTCTGGGGGCATACAGGAGATCTATTGAGCACACTGTAAATGTCTTTCATGAAGACAGCTTGCTCCTTCCTCCAATAACAGGGGTCATCACTAGTGCGAGGTAATTCATAGAAATTGGTCTTCCATAGCTCACGATACTCCTGCTTAGACATGTAAGCCAATGACTGAATGTTGTCATATTTTGCCCTCTTGGCACGTATCTCTTCCTCAGCCCTTTCCTGTTCTTGCTGCATATAGGCTGCATCACGGGCTAGCTGTCTGCGGTTGGATGGGGGCACAATGTACTGACCCTCAGACTCATCATAGCAAGGATCCCCCCTCTTCATCTTGGTCTTGGTGCGAGGAGGACGATGAGAGCCAGACCCTGTGAACAGCAGCGAGGGAGATATCATGAAGGTAAGTATATATGTCCCATGGAGGCATCACAGAATCATTGAGACCATGAAAAATGTGTTAGATTCAAACCACACCGGAGTCTCCGTGGTCCACACCGGAGTCTCTTGCTCAGACTGGAGACTCCGGCCTGGAGACTCGGGGGAAGATCAGGGAGGCTCCAATGGGGTTGAATCCAGCAGATCGGGCATGGTAACAATGATAAAGTACTCAGGTGCACGCAAATAAGGAATTCCAGTGGTCAAAACTAGTACCAATCCTCATAAACAAGGTAAGGGAAGAACCCTAGGTGAAAAAGAGGAGGAGAGGTACCAGATCTGTCCATGGAGGAGATTCCACCGGTTGGAATCACCCAATGGTGGAAAGGAGATGATTGTCTGGCGGCACGGCGGATCCCGGGGGCTTCTTGACCTCTGGGGAGAAGATTTGGGAGAGGAGGCGACGGGGGCAGAGAGGGGAGGATGGGGGTGGATGAATGAAACTGCTGTTTCAGTTCACCCCGTCCTCCCTTAAAGTGGACAAAAACCGCCCAGATCGGAGACTCCGGTCTATACTGCAGACGCCGGTCCACACCGGAGACTCCGGTGTGAACCCACCGGAGACTCCGGTCCTCCTCGACCAAATACTTCCAGGGTGTGTGTATGGGGACATATATTAGATAGAGATGGTTATCAAGACTGAGAGAGGGCTTGGGTTAAGATGACATACTTTGAAAACTCAAGAAAACCATGGAAAACTCTCCAGATGTTCATCAAAGTATCAAATAAATCCGAGCTAAGAGCCAATTCTTCGAATGAGGAGAGGATGGTGGCCGAAGCCACCATGTAGGAGTTTGTGACCTGAAACCGCGAAGAATTATCCTTGGGTTCATAGCCACTACTCATCAATGATGCTCACATATCACTAAATGATACTAAGAGAGTTGAATTTCTTAATGTTGGCATTATGGGGGGAGGGATAGTCCAATGAATTAGAACCACACTCCCCCTATTTCCATGCCTACACCTACACCAAATATGGGTTAAGACATAGGTGAGTATGCAAGGTAATCAAGTTAAGCTCCTAGAATCCACGATATTTAGTTCATTCCTCAAATAACAAAACCTTGCTTCATCAAGTGGCTTCGTGAAGATATCCGCAAGTTGGTCATTGGTTGACACATATGAAAGCTCAATATCACCTCGGGCAACATGATCTCTAATGAAGTGATGACGAATCTCAATATGCTTTGTTCTTGTATGGTCCACTGGGTTGTATGCAATCTTGATGGCACTTTCATTGTCACATAGGAGAGTCACTTTGTCACAATGGACACCATATTCCTTTAAAGTTTGCCTCATCCATAGCAATTGTGTACAAGCACTGGCAGCTGCCACATACTCGGCTTCGGCGGTGGAAAGAGATATACAGTTTTGCTTCTCGGAAGACCAACACACCAAGGACCTCCCAAGGAATTGGCAAGCCCCAGAGGTTGATTTTCTATCATCCTTGTCACCAGCCCAGTCTGAATCTGTGTACCCACAAAGAGAGAAAGTAGAACCCCTAGGATACCAAATACCATAGTTTGGGGGTATGAACCAAATATTGAAAGATTCTCTTGACTGCCATCAAATGGCTTTCTTTAGGAGCCGCTTGATATCTTGCACACACTCCTACACTCAACACAATATCGGGTCTAGATGCACAAAGGTAAAGCAAAGAGCCAATCATGGACCGGTATACCTTTTGGTCCACATCTTTAGCATTTGGGTTTAGTTCAAGATGAGTCTTTGTTGCCATGGGAGTAGGGGCTCCTTTGAGATCTTTCATGTTAAATCTTTTGAGCATATCTTGAGTATACTTGGCTTGGTTGAAGAATGTACCACCTCTCACTTGCTTGATCTCAAAACCAAGAAATACTCTCAATTCTCCCATCATAGACATCCTGAACCTATCCGTCATTAGCTTAGATAATTCATCATTAAAAGCTTTGTTAGAAGAGCCAAAGATAATATCATCTACATAGATTTGGCATACAAAGAGTTCCCCATTGACCCTCTTGGTAAAGAGAGTGGGATCGATTTTCCCAACCTCAAACCCATGATCTAACAACAACTCTCTAAGGTGCTCATACCACGTGCGTGGGGCTTGCTTGAGCCCATAGAGAGCCTTATCAAGTTTGTAGACATGGTTTGGAAAGTTGGGATCCTCAAATCCTGGGGGTTGTTTCACATATACCAACTCATGCAATGGACCATTGAGAAATGCACTTTCTACATCCATTTGTTGTAATTTAAAATTATGATGTGCCGCATAAGCAACAAGGATATGGATGGACTCAAGGCGGGCCACGAGAGCATAAGTCTCTCCATAATCAATGCCTTCAATTTGAGAGAACCCTTGTGCAACCAATCTTGCCTTGTTCCTTATCACAATTCCAGGCTCATCTTGCTTGTTCTTGAAAATCCACTTGGTGCCTATAACATTGCGGCAATCTTTTGGCTTTTCCACTAACTTACATACTTTGTTTCTCTCAAAGTTGTTGAGCTCTTTGTGCATTGCATCGAACCAATCCGAATCTTCAAGAGCTTCCCATACTTTCTTTGGTTCCACCATGGAAATGTGTGCTTGGTGCTCGCCAAAATTCTTCAATTGAGCTCGAGTAGATATCCCTCTTCTTAGATCTCCAACCACATTCTCAAGAGTGTGGTCTCTTAATTCCAATATTCTATCCATTCTAGCTTGGCGACAAGTTTCGATCTCCTTGTTGTTTCTTGGTCGGATCACTTCATCATTTTGGTCCTCGTCTTGACCATTAACTTGACCTTGATCATCATTGGAAATACTCTCTTCTATAGGAGGAGAGGATTGACCTTGGTCTTGATCAGTCCGACAACTGGCCAGGTATTCAGCTGTTCTTATGGCAGTTTGTATAGATCTTGCTTGTGTAATGGCCTTAGCACCACTGGACATCCTCGCAAACAGAGACTCAACTACCTCTTGGCTAGAGGCATCTTCTTGATCAGTAGGTTGAGGGTCCACAACTTGTCTTTGGCATGGGTCATTGTCCAACTCGACAATAGCTTGTTGAAGTTGTGAAGATGAGGGCTCCACGTGAGTAGAGCATAGTTCTTCTCGATCCACCATAAGGGGTTCCTCAACAGGGCGGATGAAACCCGCATCCATTCTTCCTATGGCATCCTGAGGCATTTCATCATCTACATCACAAACATCAACACGCCCCGCTTGGGGACCATCATATTCTTCAAACACCACACTACAAGATTCTATGACAATTCCTGAGAGTATGTCACAGATTCTATAAGTGTGGGATTCGAGACCATAACCCACAAAAATACCCTCTAATGCTTTGGAATCAAACTTGGATAAATGAATGCCCTTAATGCGATAGAAGCACTTACAACCGAATACTCGGAAGTAAGAAACATTAGGCTTGTTACCGGTAAGGATCTCATATGGAGAATTGATCAATTCTTTGCGGAGGTAGAGACGGTTTGATGCATGGCATGCGGTGGGGATAGCTTCAGCCCAAAAATTGTAAGGAGATTTGAATTCCGCCAACATAGTCCTGGCCATATCAATGAGAGTCCGGTTCTTCCTCTCAGCTACACCATTTTGTTGAGGGGTATATGCAGGGGAATATTGATGTTTTATTCCCTCATCACTAAGAAATCCATTTAATGTGTAGTTCTTGAACTCGGTACCATAGTCACTTCTTATTGTTAATACTGGGACATTGTGTTGATGTTGAGCCATGTTGATGAAGTCGATGAAGTTCCCTTGGGTATCACTTTTTATTTTGAAGAAATATACCCGGGTGTATCTTGAGTAATCATCAACAATCACAAAACAATATTTCTTCCCACCAAGACTTGCATGAGACGGGGGACCAAAGAGATCCACATGAAGAAGCTCCAAGATCCTCTTGGACTTGATGTAGTTCTTTGGCTTGTGGGGAGAATCATGCATCTTTGCTTCAACACATGCCCTGCAAACACGATCTTTGGCAAAGAAAACATTTTATTTTAGTCCAACAATATGACCATCCTTGTGGAGGCTTTGCAAAGTTCTCATGTTGACATGGGCTAGACGGCGGTGGCATAGCCAACCCACATCGGCCTTTCCGAACAGGCACATCGGACCTGTAGTCGTTTTCCCGGAGAAGCCCACCACATACAGGTCATCCTCGACGTACCCAACGAAAGCAACCTTTAGAGTCTTGCTCCACAAGAGGATCACAATATCAACATCAATGAAGACAACAAAACCCATCTTTCCTTTAGCACGAACTGAAAGTAAATTATAGCCAAGGGTCTCAACAAGCATGACGTCCACGAGAGTGATATCGTGTGCCATCACAACTTTGCCGAAACCCATTACCTTAGACTTTGATTTGTCAGCATATGTCACAGATATTTGATCAACATTTGGTCTCAATTCCTTGACACTAGAAGCGCTTCCGGTCATATGACTTATGCATCCACTATCGAGCACCCATTTTGACCCTCCGGAAGCATAGGTCTACAAAAGATCAAACTAGTTTTAGGTACCCATTTCTCAATGGGTCCTCTTTTGTTAGCAACAAGGGTCTTGGGAACCCAAATCGACCATGCAATATATGAAGGAGATATGCCCTAGAGGCAAATAATAAATAGGTTTTTATTGTCATATCTCAATTAGTTCATAATAGTTTCATACTGTGCTATAACTGTATTAATACGAAACGTTAATACACGTGTGGTATGTAAACAAACCGTGTCTCTAGTTACCTCTAGCAAACTAGTTCATTGGTCATGAGGATGATCTAGGGTTTCGAGACCATGGGCATTTATGCCAATTGACAATGAGGTCACATCATTAGTTGAATGATGTGATAGACAAACAACCCAACCAGTTATATCTTAATGAGATCTAGTTACAAAGTTCACCATTAATGATAAAACTAAGGAAAACTCGCGACCTGTCCTTAGATTGTGAGATAATGCAAATCACCATTTTGGAGGGAGCTTAGATGGTTATCAAGTATCACTCCGTGACTGGGTGATCGAAAAGGTGCTACTCAGGTTTCCCAAAGGAGCGCGTAGAGGAGTACATATCAAGACCAGGATTTGCCAATCCATGTAATGGATAGATACATATGTGGCCATCTCGGTGACATTGCATTAACGAAGCTTGCAAGCATGTGACTAGGTCACAGAATGCAACGACACGGAAACGAGAAAACAAGTTCATCGGTAACAAGATCGAACGAAGGTATGGAGATACCGTAGATCAAATCTCGGATGAACTAGGTATCAAGAGGCAAAGGGAATGGGAAACGAATGTTTACGGTTCAAACAACATTGTCATCGTGGAATGCACAGGGGTCAATATGGGCATCCCGGTCCCGCTATTGATCATTGATGGAGATCATGTCTATGCCATTCCCGAGCCGTGGGGAAATACACTTAAGGGTACGATGAGCTAGACATCCTCTATAAGTTGGAATCACCATATGAAAGAGAAAAGGAAACCGGAAAAGTTCCGTGAGAGAACCAGAATCGCTCCAGGAAAGTTCTGAAGTCATTTAGAGGAAATCGAAAGGGAACCGAAAGGTGTTTCGGGTCAAATCAGATTTTGTAATATGTATTTACATATTAATTAATGTATTTAATATTAAATATAATATTAAAATCTAATTTGAAGGGGTATTCCACTAATGGGCCAAACTTCCTAGGGAAAAAGGGCCCATTAGGGAAAACCGAAGGAGGGAAGGGCCAAAGGGCCAAGGCCCAGGCGCCTCATGAAGGGAATATGCCCGAGAGGCAATAATAAAGTTGTTACCATCTTATTCCATGTTTATGATAAATGTTTATTTTGCATGCTATAATTGTATTGATCGGAAACGTCAATACATGTGTGTTTAATAAACAAAAAGGGTTCCTAGTTATGCCTCTCTTATAGACTAGCTTGTTGATTAACAAGATGATCAAGGTTTCCTGATCATGGACATTGGATGTTGTTAATAACAAGGTCATAACATTGGTGGAATGATGTGATGAACATTCATCCGAAGTATAGCATTACGATCAAAGTCATTATGTTTATATTGCTATAACACTATATGCAGTAATCTTTATCCTTAGACCATGAGATCTTGTTAATTGCTAACACCGGAAGAGTATCTTGATAACATAAAACGTCACACCGTAACAGGGTGACTATAAAGATGGGTTCAGTGCTACGAAGGTGTTATGTTGAGGCTCATGGATCAAGAGTGGAATTTGTCAATCCCGATGACGGATAGATATACTCTGGGCCCTCTCGGTGATATCACATTAAGATAGCTTGCAAGCAAGTGATGTGATCACTAGAATGTTATATCACGGGAACGAGAAAAGAGTGCATGTCGGTAACGAGATCAAACTAGGTATGGAGATACCGATGATCAAATCTCGGACATGTAATATATCACAAGACAAAGGGATTTAGTTACTAGCGTTAAAGGTTCTCACGATAACAGTAGTCATCGTTGAATGTGTAGGAGTCAGTACGGATCTCTAGGTCCCGCTGCTGATTATTGATCGGAGAGGGGTCTCGATCATGTCTGCATTATTCGCGAACCGTAGGGTGACACACTTAAGAGTTACCGGACACCATTTTGGAGCACATATGTTTCCGACGAAAGAATTGCAAAGCGCAGGAATTGTTTCGATAGAAACCGGAAATTGTTTAGGGTGAAATTGCAGAAAGTGGTTCTGCATGTGATATTGAAATATTGCAAGGGGTTATATGTGAATGTTTGTTAATTAAAGTAATTAACAAAATTCTGAATAAATTTAATAAAAGAGTTTTATTAAATGAGAGAGCATTAAACTTGGAGAATTTTAATGCATTTAAAGTAGGGACTTTAAAGGGGAATGTGAAGAGGCATTTTAATGTGGAGTAGTTACCACCACATGAATGGGGGAGGTGAGGAGTCACCCACCATGCACCGCCCATGAAGGAGGGGCACCCCCTCCTCCTATAAAAGGCCACCCTCTTCCTCCTTCTTCCTCACACCTTCTTGTGAAGGATCTCTCTCCCCCTCTAGAATTATTCCCCCATGGTCTAGGATTAGCGAGATACATGTTCCCGGTGGCATTTCGTTTGGAAGGAGTTGCTGCTTCCATTGGATCGCTGGAACAAAGAGGTGGAGGTTGTCCGGTGGCTTGAACGTGTGTGCGAGTACGGATGCGCTGCTGAGTTGCGGCGCTCGGACTTCCTCACGATCTTGAGATCGGCAAGTGTACGACTACATCAACCATGAGTTCCTACTCGTTAACAAAACTCGTTGTCTTCGAGGGTAAGTTCTCGTTGGATGTATGTCCGCCCGTTGCTTTGTACCTAGTAGATAGATCTTGGCGTGTAGTTCTCATCGTAGGAATTTTTTTGTTTTCTATGCTGCAGACCCAACACCTCAAGGGGGCCCACCTGGCCAGCCTAGGGCTGTGCGCGGGGTGGGGCCCACCCCAGGCCGGATGGCCCATGAAGGCCCATGCGCCCCCTCTCCCTTGTTTAGTCCCACATGGGAAACCCAAAGGGGAGGGCACACCCCCTCCCCCTATATAAAGGGGTGCCCATGGGTGGGAATAAACACACCAATATTTGGAGAAGTCCTTTGGTTGACTTTCTCCTTCCCTCTCTCTCTCTCTCTCTCTCGTCTCCATGCGTTGGTACAGTCCCAAGTAAGGACTGTCCGAGCATGAGACACCTCATCTGTAGCACGCTGTTGCGCTGCAGGGATTCCAAGCCGGAGATCTACTTCCGCACTCCCGGAAGGGATCAAGGAGTTGGAGGTCGTCATCGTACACCCTATGTGTACGAAACCACGAGGGGCCTCGCTTGAGGCACCTTGGATGTTGTGAGCTGGAGCTGCTACATGATGAAGAAGGAGCAATGGGTGACCTTCGAGGAGCATCGCGACCTTGAGGTCGGCTACGGCTTCGACTACTTCAACCACATTCCCCTCGGAACGTTAACTGCGTACGGTATACAAGGGTATGTATTCTATACGCTTCGTCCGTTACTGCATTACTACATAGATAGATCTTGAGCATTAGGAGGTTCCAACGTAGGAAATTTTTTGTTTTCTGCTACGGAACCCTTCAGTGGTATCAGAGCCGATCTATGCGTAGGAGTGTTGTACGGCCAGTACGCACAAGTATTGTGCGGGCATTGATCCCTTAGTTGTTACCCTCTAACATGTACTTGTTTATATCGCGGTATTGTTTGATGAAGCGGCCCAGACCGACCTTACACGTATTCGTACACGAGACTGGTTCCACGCTCGACATACGGTTTGTTCCGTATAAGTGGCTAGCGGGTGTCTGTCTCTCATTCAATAGTTGATATAGCATTTACAATGGAGGGCCCCGAAAAGGGTGTAGTAGAGAAAACTGTTGGATCCATGTTGTGGTCGAAAAGTTCGTAGATTAGAAACGGTTCTATTGCGAAAGCCCTAACAACCACGTAAAACTTGCAAAAGATAAAGTAGAGGCGTCTAACTTTATTTTGCAGGAGGGCTTGTGTTATGATATGGTATTGGTCGTTAGAAAGGTAAAGTAGTTTACTTTTATGTTACTAAGTTAAGTAGCAATAGCCATTGTTCTGATGGACGACCGGGTGGTGGCGTCGTGGACTTGGCGTCAAACCAAGGGCAAGATGGAGATCATGTCAGAGCGCTCGATGGAGATCAAGGCGCAAGAAGAAGGACCATCATATCACAATACACATGTGATGTTGATACCTGCTTTATATCTTATTATATGCTAGTATTAGATACTCAAAGGTAGCAAATAAGATAATTCATATATAATTCCAATGATAGTGTTCCCCTTGTGTGTGCACCACCAAGAAAGTTTGCCATTATGAAGCCGACCGTAACGATCGGGGGCTAGACATATCTACATTCACATACAGTGGGTGTAAGCCATGTTGCACAGCAAATACACACAAGTTAGATTTGGCGAGCCTAGCATGTGTAGACATGGCCTCAGAACACAAGAGACCGAAAGGTCGAGCATGAGTCACATGGTTGATGTGATTGATATTAGGGAATGTCTACCTTTGATGCTGCACTGATGGCCGTGACGATCGGGGGAGGTGCAGAGGATTGGGATCATGTGATCACTAAAATCGTCCAGGGGATGACAATTTTAGTGGGAGCTCAATTAGGATTGAACTCATATTTATGAACTTAGTCTAGATGTTTGTTTGCAAATATCTTAGTAGATCACTGCCTATCCCATTGAGGTCCTTTGCGACCATGGTAATATACTTCTTGATATGGAACTTAGCAAAAGGGTCCAACTTCATAGATTAATACCCACGCCTAAGGGATATCCTCGTAAAAGGTGATCTTCTCTTCTTGATACAATGTCCATTAGGAGATAATCCGATGACTCCATAATGTTTGTGTGTGCTCTGTAGTCATCCAATAAGCCATTCTCCATTCAATGGAGAGTTGGATTACAATTTTGTATTCTGCAAGATCAGGCACATAAAGTATGAGCCATTGGATGAGTTTTCTTCCATGATGGATGAAAAAGGGAATATTTGGAGAAACACATAGCAATCTTACATTAGAGTTATGAACTCTCAGAAGGTCTTGATTGCAATGGAGGTCATGAAGGAAAAAGGGTATATGTTGGATATACAAATTAAAAATGTGGTTCTCACAAAACTCGTTGCAGTTTGTAAAGTATTTGAAACTTGTCCCGTTTTGTGAAAACAGGATGGTCTGCTTGAGAATTGCTGGAATTGAGGTAATGTGTCTTGATGACGATAAGCAAAACAGTTGATGGTCGACATCACCCCCTTTCCTCAAAGGTTTATCATTTGGATTAGTGGACTTGAAAATAATTCTGTAATCCTTGTTTGTGTGTCTTGCTTTTGGCAAGACGATTGTTCATATGAAAAAGTTACAAGACAGTTGTACTATTCTTATGAACAATACCATTATGGTCACATTATGATTATAAATGAGTTACTCTCAACACTATGTTAATGATAATAGTTTAAACATTTATAAAGGATTAGAATGCTAAAAGATATCCAAGGTTTAGTAATGACATGACACTATAGTTTAAGTCATTTTGGTTATTGCATGTTCTTCGTGAAGATTGGGGTCCTAGATTCTTAATCTAGAGACTTTGCAAAACCATTCCTCGTTGGGCAAAATGACCGAAACTCTGCATTCTGGTAAAACGGTGATATGCAAAGAAATGTTGAAATTTATACATAGTGATGTATCGTATTTTTAACAAATAGTGGAAATCATTATTTCACACTTCATTGTGGATTTAAGTGAATATGAATATTTACTTAATGAAACATAAGTTTGAAACTGTTTTGAATTGTTCAAAAGATTTCAAAGTGAAGGAGGATATTGAATTAACAAGAATACAAAAGTCTCTTCGATTTGATCGACATGACTAAAGTATTTAAGTTAATTTTAGCATAAAAGGACATGTGAAAGAGGTTTCACAAATTATGATAATAGGGGCGATTTCAAAGTGTATTGAAATGTCTAAATATCATAATCATTATGTATTAGATACATATGTTATAATATTATCTCTTATCAAGGTTATAGTTATCGTTTAGAGTTAGAGATTGAAATGAGTGAACACTCAGTTGAAATACAAAGGAACATCTAAAGATTCGTGGAAACAACAACATAAGTGTTATGGCATGTTCGAGTTTCTAGCGATTTCAATAAGTTGAAATCGTGGCGAATAAACAAGTCTTTGTAGAGCATTCTTAGGAAGCTATGAATGCATCTTACACAAAGGACAAACCTGCTGTTGTCCAAATTTGACATGTCTTGATGAAGATACGGGTGGAAGAAAGTAAAAGATCAAAACAAGGTATTTGACTTTGCCTCCAAATTGTTGAGTGGCGCAGCAGAATTTGTTTCGTGAAACTGAACTCTACAAATAGAGGAGAAATTAATGATAATGATCATAAAAGTTTCAGCGAATACTTTTACTAAAGAAAGTAGGATTCAACAATATATACTCTGCAAGTTCGTGGAAATATATTATTGATTCACTTGTCATGTTTATGAACAAGACATACCTACGAATTACAAAGAAGCGTGATGGGCCTAAGTGCGAGAAATGACTAGGAGTCATAAAATCCTATATTAAGTTACATTTAAGATTGCAAAGTAATATGTTACTTGATCTTATTAAGTAAAGAAGTTTACTTGATATTTCTGAATGACTTCAAAGTCATAAGATGGAAATGAAACTTAATGAAGACGTAAAAGCTCGATTTGTCTCAAAGTATGGACAAATTCAAGGAGTTGACTACAAATGTAGCGATGCTTGAGTCTAGTGGATTTACACCAGCAATATATGGATATTGGAATCTCGCAGCTGGAATTCTTCATTTGATGATGATCAAAGAATTTTGGAATGTCCAAGATTATAGAGAGGACCTGCATTTGAGTGGGAGCTAATCATAGCCAAATCTTAATATGTAAGAGACATATTTTGAGTGGGAGATAATCATAGCCAAATCTTAATATGTAAGAGACATATTTTGAGTGGGAGCTCAGTAGCTTGGCCGAATCATAATATGTATCAGACATATTTTAATGAAAGCTAAGTGAAATCCTTGGATCTCAAATATGGATGTCATATTTGAGTGGGAGCGTGAGATCATTCTAGGATATGTGGACGACATATGCGAATGATGTGATTGGTATTGATAACATTTAAGTTAGTAAATATGGATGAAGTTGAACAAGTTATTAAACAATAAGATCTATCGAGATAGATTGGTAAGTTTAATAAACATCACAGTTGAATGCTTCCTAGACTTGATTCTGAAGATGTTCAGAATATCCTAGATGAGATTCTGAAGTAGTTCAGAATGGAACAAGGAAAACAAAGAGGTTCTTACTTGTATGAAGCATTGAGTTAGTCTTAGTATTGCAATGATGGTTAAAATGAAGAAAGAGATGTGTTGCATCTCCTATGCCTCAGTCATAGGTTCTTCCAAACAACCATATTGTATACTCAACATAATGTGGCCCGAAGTTCTGGTTGGAAGGACAAGCTCTTAACTGTAAGAACATGTCTTGAAGTGATTCTTGGGTTAATCACTGAACCAGAATTAAGTTTGTACTTAAATGGAAAGAAGCAAAGTAAGTGGCATAGTTGCATTTCATGCACTAGGATCTACATAGATATAGAAGTATAAAGGCTCCATCTGATGTGATGTATATTGTTATGGCGGGGCTAGTTTGCTTTTAACGTAGAATGATGTGTCCCAGGGGACAGTGCCCATGAGTAAGCCCTCGAGGTTGATCTAAAGTCACTGTAGGCTCCTAGAAATCGGCCTCGTTCTGCTGCCATAACTGCCGTACATACACAAAGGATTGCAAAATGTGTTCGAAGTTTAGATGACAACAGTGAAAATGACCGTCATTATAAACAGTAGAAACAAAGTCTCACTTTGTTGCCAAACGAATAGTTCGACCCATTATGATATAATGGTGTGAATGTCAAAGTTAGGAAGACATTAACGATTTGTAAAGACATAATGATCTGGTAAAACAGAACATGGACAAGACGTTTTCCATAAGCATGGATGATCAATAAACACATATGTGATATGGTTTATGATGATTAAAATGCAAGCTAGATTATTTGTACTCTAGTGCAAGTGGGAGACTGAAGGAGATATGCCCTAGAGGCAAATAATAAATAGGTTTTTATTGTCATATCTCAATTAGTTCATAATAGTTTCATATTGTGCTATAACTGTATTAATATAAAATGTTAATACATGTGTGGTATGTAAACAACCGTGTCTCTAGTTACCTCTAGCGAACTAGTTCATTGGTCATGAGGATGATCTAGGGTTTCGAGATCATGGGCATTTATGCCAATTGACAATGAGGTCACATCATTAGTTGAATGATGTGATAGACAAACAACCCAACCAATTATATCTTAATGAGATCTAGTTACAAAGTTCACCATTAATGATAAAACTAAGGAAACCTCGTGACCTGTCCTTAGACTGTGAGATAATGCAAATCACCGTTCTGGAGGGATCTTAGATGGTTATCAAGTATCACTCCGGGACTGGGTGATCGAAAAGGTGCTACTCAGGTTTCCCAAAGGAGAGCGTAGAGGAGTACATATCAAGACCAGGATTTTTCAATCCATGTAACGGATAGATACATATGTGGCCATCTCGGTGACATTGCATTAACGAAGCTTGCAAGCGTGTGACTAGGTCACAGAATGCAACGACACGGAAACGAGAAAACAAGTTCATCGGTAATGAGATCGAACGAAGGTATGGAGATACCGTAGATCAAATCTCGGATGAACTAGGTATCAAGAGGCAAAGGGAATGGGAAACAACTGATTACGGTTCAAACGACATTGCCATCGTGGAATGCACAGGGGTCAATATGGGCATCCCGGTCCCGCTATTGATCATTGATGGAGATCATGTCTGTGCCATTCTCGAGCCGTGGGGAAATACACTTAAGGGTACGATGAGCTAGAGATCCTCTGTAAGTTGGAATCACCATATGAAAGAGAAAAGGAAACCGGAAAAGTTCCGTGAGAGAACCGGAATTGCTCCGGGAAAGTTCTGAAGTCATTCGGAGGAAATCGAAAGGGAACCGAAAGGTGTTTCAGGTCAAATCAGATTTTGTAATATGTATTTAAATATTAATTAGTGTAATTAATATTAAATATAATATTAAAATCTAATTTGAAGGGGTATTCCACTAATGGGCCAAACTTCCTAGAGAAAAAGGGCCCATTAGGGAAAACCGAAGGAGGGAAGGGCCAAGGCCCAGGAGCCTCAAGGGGGCCCACCCGGCCAGCCTAGGGTTGTGCGCGGGGTGGGCCCACCCTAGGCCGGCTGGCCCATGAAGGCCCATGCGCCCCCCTCTCCCTTGTTTAGTCCCACATGGGAAACCCAAGGGGTGCCCATGGGTGGGAATAAACACAACAATATTTGGAGAAGTCCTTTGGTTGACTTTCTCCTTCCCTCTCTCTCTCATCTCCATGCATTGGTACGGTCCCAAGTAAGGACTGTCCGAGCATGAGACACCGCACCTGTAGCACGCCGTTGCGCTGCAGGGATTCCAAGCCGTAGATCTACATCCGCACTCCCGACAGGGATCAAGGAGTCGGAGGTCGTCATCGTACACCGTATGTGTACGAAACCACGAGGGGCCTCGCTTGAGGCACCTTGGATGTCATGAGCTGGAGCTGCTACACGATGAAGAAGGAGCAAGGGGTGACCTGCGAGGAGCATCGCGACCTTGAGGTCGGCCACGGCTTCGACTACTTCAACCACCTTCCCCTCGGAATGTTAACTACGTACGGTCTACAAGGGTATGTATTCTATACGCTTCGGCCGTTACTGCATTACTACATAGATAGATCTTGGGGGTTAGGAGGTTCCAACGTAGGAATTTTTTTGTTTTCTTCTGCGGAACCCTTCAATATAACCATCAAAAGGGCCAACATATTGTGCATACACATCACCATAGTAATCACGCATTAAGACATAGTGAGGGTTAGCACTGCCCGCAAAGTCATCATGAGACATAGTTTTGCCACTTGTGGTCTTACTTCCCACAATGACCTTGTTCTTTTCTTGAGCGGGCTTGGCCTTCTTCTTCTTGTTATTCTTTTTATTCTTGTCTTTAGAGACAAAGCATAAGCCCCCTTTTTCACCATTTGACCTTTGCTTGTTTAAGAGGTCATCAATAGACTTGTTTCCTTTGGGAAAGGAAGTCTGAGCTAGCTCCCCCTTCAACCTAGCATGTTCTTCAAGAATATTTGTACAACTAGAGGGAATGAATGTACTAGGTGAGGGAGTATTGATCAATTGAGTTTGAAGCTTTTCACGAGACTTTGTGAGGGACAAGAGTTCACTTTCCAAGGCCTTGTGAGCCTTGTCAAGTGTCCTAAAGTCCTCGGCAAGTTTTTTATGAACAACATCAAACTCAATCTTATCCTTTTTAGCCTTTTTGTATTTAGCAATAGCATGATCACGTTCCTTGATGAGTTTATTAATAATGAGGTCATTAGCTTCATGAAGGCCCTCTAGTTTAGTTTCAAGAGATATTCTAGTTTCTTGTTATTCTTCTAGAGCATTACTAAGAGCTTCTACCTCAATCATGTGCTCTCTTCCTAATTGGCACCTCTCATCTAGAAGTTCTTGTGTGTGTGAAAGTTGATTTAGGAGATCCACAACATGTTTCTTGTGTTCCCCTTGCAAGTTATTAATAAACACATCAAAAGCAACTAGTTCCTTTTTGACCTCAAGAGATAACTCATCATCATTGATTAAGGAAGTGGCGTGTGATGATCATAATACCTTCGTTCCTCTTGCCATAAGGCAAGTGACGTTCTTGTTGGAAATATTCTCATTTGGAGAGGCGAAGAGTGAGAATGAAGGAGTAGAGGTAGTGGCAAGAGCCGCCACACCACCTGGTGTATCCTCTTCTTCCTCATCATCATCATCATCATCGAAGGAGTACTCTTCATGTGTGATCAAGACAATTTCTCCCGGCTTCTTGTTGGTTGGGTTGCTTTTGATGAAGGGTTTCTTGTATGGAACTTTGGAGGTCTTCGTCAACACAAGTTTACCCCCATTATCTTCTCTTTTCTCATAGGGACAAGCTGCAACGAAGTGATAACGGTCACCACAATTGAAACAAGTTCTCAACTTGTACCCATTGTCTCTTCACCCATTGGGGTTGCTTCTTCGTTGCATTTCCATCTTGGCCTTGGCGGGGTCTTTCCAAAAGTTTCTTGCATAGAAGGCCATGTATTCACCATGGGCAGTCTTGACATCGTCCGGGTGGCTCATTGAGGGTCCCTCATCACTTCCTTCATCTTCATCACACTCCATAACCTTGGCCTTCAAGGCAATATTGACACCACTACTCATTCCAATGGCACGAGCACGGGCGTCTTTGGCATTCTTGGCAGCAACCTTGAAGGCAGCCATCTCTTGCATCACTTCATTGGAGGTCATGAGATGGTAGTTGTGTCTTCCTTGGAGACTCTTCAAGTCAGTAGGCTCGAAGGGTATGAGAGCACTCACATACTTCCTTTTGATCCAAGCGTCATCAATGTGAGAGGCGCCAACATTCCTGAAGGCGGTGGCTGTGGATTTGAGTCTTCGATACATGTCTTCATGATCCTCACCATCCTTCATAAAGAAACCTTCGGCCTCATTGCTTAAGGCATCATATCCTCCTCATACTCTCATTGCCAACAAACAAGTCAATGAGAGCATCCCAAGCTTCCTTGGCGGTGTTGTAGTGCTCAATGTGGGGAAAATCCTTTGGCCCCATCCCAAGTTGGATCATGTGCAAGGTAGTCGCATTGAGTTGGCTATTGACCACTTCTCTTTTTGTCAAGTTAGTTGGATCCGCAATTTTGAGTCCATCTTCGATAATATTCCACAAATCAATGCAAGAGCTACGCACATAAGATTTCATTAACACTTGCCATTGAGCAAAGGTATGTGCAGCTAACTTAGGTGGGTCTCCTGTTTATATGTGGATGAGGGATAGGAGGGTTGGGAGAGTACCATCCAGGAACCGTATGGAACTCTTCCTTTCCATCACCCCTTTTGGTGGCGGAGTTAGTGGAATTATGTTCATCCCCTACCACTTCCTCTAAAGGCTTTGCCGGAGCATTAGACTTTGGGTTTGGTGGTGTTTCCACTAGAGAGGGAGGAGGTGAGGTTTGATTATCCTTAACAAGTTGCTCAACGAGTTGATGCCATTGTAGGATTTCGTTTCCCAAGGTAGAGCTCAAGCTTGTTTCCAAATTCTTGAGATCTACCATGGTCACCGAATGGCTAGCCTCACTTTCTCCCTCCACTGGGTTGCCCATAATCTCTTAGGTGGTTAAGCCCGAATAAAGAGCCAAGGCTCTGATACCAATTGAAAGGATCGTATGGGCACCTAGAGGGGGGGTGAATAGGTGCTACTTCAAATTTTACTCCTTATTCAAATTAGGGTTTGATAAGAAAGCTAAATTCTCTAGATTATGCAACTAAGGTGAATTTACCTATATGACACACAAGCACATACTAAACCATAACTAGATAAGTAAAGTGAGGTAAAGGATAGAAGGAACCAAAGTGGAGAACAGGGAGACACCAGGATTTGTTTCCCGTAGGTCCTTCCTTTTGAGGGGAAGTACGTCTACGTTTGGAGAGGGGGTGGTTTCAAACCACCAGCGCCACGAGAGGCCTCCCTTGTTCTCCGATGAACCTCACCCCAACGGGTTCGATTCACCTCTTCCATTATACGGCAACCTTCGAGGTGGAAGCCGACACCTTTACAACGAGTTCGGGGCACACATCCACAACTTAATTGGAGGCTCCCAAATACAAGCAAGCTGTCAAACAATCAAAGACAAGCTTGTAAGAACCAAATAAAAACCTAGGGTTTCCAATGAAACACTAGAGCATGGGGGCCCTCAAGTGAATGAGGGGGAAATGAAGATCTCTCTTGGTGAAGCAGTAAATCAAGGCCTCCTCCTTCGATTCTCCAAAGATCAAAGACTTTGGATGGTTGGATGAAGAGATATTGTTGATTTGGTGGCTCAAATGGACATGGTGTTCTTGAGGTGGACGAGCAGATGGAACAAGGGGATAAGGTCCCCTATTTATAGCCCTTCGGTCAGCGTACCGTTTTTCTGCCCGTTAGAGAAGAAGAAGACCGGAGACTACGGTCACCACACCGGAGACTCCGGTGTACACCGGAGACTCCGGTCAACCTCCGAACCAGCCTCCGGACCCCTTGATAGAATGACCCAGCGCACTGGGGAGCCAAGTGGACTGGAGAATCCGGTCCCTCTTCACCAGAAACTCCGGCCTGAGATAGAGACTGGAGACTCCGGACCAGCCTTCAGACTAACCTTCGGACCACCTGACAGACTGACCTAGGCAAGGAAACAGAGGCCACACCAGAGACTCTTGGGGAAACTCCGGACCACACCAGAGACTCCGGTCTGTGAAGACCAGAGACTCCGGTCTGGAATCCCCAAGACGTAAGAGGACATGCATGGAATGATCCGCAGGCCAATGGTCCTTTTTCCTTTGTAGAATATCAACCTGTAGACAATATCAAACTGTAAAAAAGGGTCTACTAGTTGTTAACGAACACCAAAAGTGATTATGATAGTAAATGTCCTTTCACACTCCAGGTGTCATTGCATGTGTGTTCTCTCATTAACCACACATGGATCCACCGGTGTCATTGCATGTATGCTCTTTTCATTAACCACAGTTAGAGTCATTGCATGTGTGTTCTTCTCACAAACCACATATCACCAGTGTCATTGCATCTGTGTTCTTCCCACAGACCACACATGGATCCACCAGTGTCATTGCATGTGTGTTCTTCCCATGAACCACACATGGATCCACTAGTGTCATTGCATGTCTGCTCTTTTCATGAACCACAGCTAGAGTCATTGCATGTGTGTTCTTGTCACAAACAACATATCACTAGTGTCATTGCATGTGTGTTCTTCCCATAACCACACATGGATCCACCAGTGTCATTGCATGTGTGTTATTCTCACAAACCACGTAAGGATCCACCGGTGTCATTGCATGTGTGTTCCTCTCATAGACCACACATGGATCCACTGGTGGCATCGCATGTCTGCTCTTTTCATGAACCACAGTTAGAGTCATCGCATGTCTGCTCTTTTCATGAACCACAGCTAGAGTCATTGCATGTGTGTTCTTCTCACAAACCATATCATGAACCACACCCAGTGTCATTGCATGTGTGTTCTTCTCATTAACCACACATGGATCCACCAGTGTCATTGCATGTCAGGTCTTCTCATGTAACAGCCTCGGACCCTACGCTCTAAGTTCAAGCCTGGATGAACCAAAAGTGGTTAAGGGTTTTACAACGGAGGCCCAGGGCCACCCACGTGTAGGCCCGCCGACCGCCCTAACCACTTCCAAGAACATCGGGACAAGAGCGAGCGACGTAGGCAACGGGCGAAGAGATCAAATACATACACAAGTGACTATGTATGCAAGCTACCTTACAATAGTTCTCGGAGCCATACCATCTAAAAGAAATAGAAATATTGCAAGGCCATACGGCAAGATCCAAATATCCAAGATAGAGATAATAGTGTAGGATAGCTCCTCATGCATCAATAAACAGAGTATCAAGCAGAAGTGGGAAACAAGATCCGAGTACGGATAAGAAGCAAATCGGCATAAGATGCCACATAAATAAGCACATCTCGCCCACAGATCTCACGGATCCCCATCCCCGGAATCTCTACACTGAGTGATCGTTGCCAACATCATCTGTCTCCTCCACCCAGTATCCATCTTGCGAATATACCTATTCATCTGAATCAAACAATTTATCGTGTGAGACCCTAGGGGTACTCAACAAGTCTTTATGCCTCTAAAGGGGACATATACCTGGGGTGACGCAATTGCAGCAAAAGATAATAACTAACAAGTCTATAGATACTCGCTAACCATCCGCCTAACCAATGATAGGCGGATGTCCGTTAATTAGAAACAACAGTTATAATAGTATAAAGTAACAGATCCATCCTCCTCCTCGTTTACCAACGAGAAAGCGGACGAACAACCCATCCGTTGGCCGTTTTATTACTCATTCCATGAATATTGCACTATTTACTAGTCAGATATTTAGTCAAATTAAAGTCGATACTTTAGTTATACTTGTCTATGATCGAGAAACTGTGCTCCAAGTTGTCCATAACCGCAGACACGGCTTTCAGAAAGATTTACCCTGCAGGGGTGCACAAATAGCAACACACACTCGATCAACCTCGGAAAAACCAACCCAAAACCCAACGAGGCATTCACGACAAAGCGATCACAGGATTCATAAAATATTTCAGGGGGCCACCCCATTAAGCTACCCACAACGAAGTTGGCCGGCTCCGAGACGGACCCAAGGTTTGCGCCAATGGCTGTAAACGACTGGGAACCTGAAAGTGTGACTGGGCTTGTCGATACCGCGAAAACACTCCACAATTCCTAAACAGTACAGGTGCTCCACGCACAATCTTAATAAAACAGTAACATGGCATAAGTACAGGATAGTAAATAAAACCCCAAACTAGTTTGTGGCCCCAAGAAATAGAAATGAATCAAGCTCTGGCTCAGGGGGTCCATAAGGCCTCCCGGATGTGGATAGTGCGAATAGTCAAGGAACATGAATCAAGTACTCGGGGTCCTACGGGACACAAGTGAGCATGAAAAACCAAATAACAGATATTGCTCACCGGTGCCTCTTTCATTAGTTATCCCATTACTACTCAGGTTAAGTTGTTTAGGTACCCCGTTATCCATCAGACACTCACATACCCTACACATGCTGTTCTACGACTCGCATGGCTCAAACAACTCCTGTAGTAATGGCTCATAGGATGGAGGAACAAGCTTTGGTGGGGTTTAAAAGTAAAGGCTATGCAGTACTTGGGATTCAATTTAATGCAATCACGACTCAATGATGCAAGAATAAGATAGAAGCAATAGGTACTATATGTATGCAAGCATGTGGTAGTGCTTGCCTGGCAGCTCAGTCGAAGCGAGAGGTGGATCTGGGTAGTACTCTTGGGATTCCAGATAATTCCCCTGCTCGGCGTCTATTCAAAAGAAGAACCAAACAAACAAGGGCCCACATAAATAAAGTGCACAAGCATATGAATAAAACGTGACAAGCAAACAAGCATGCCATGATGAATGATGCACAATTTACATGGCAATAATGTAGCATGGCAAGGGTGAGGTGTGAGGACAAGAATAACTCATTTTATTAATTATTTGTTCAAGTTTTATTACCATAAACAGTTCTAATTTTTAATATTGATACGATGCATGCTGCAAAACAGAACATGGAATGCATAAATAGAAAGGGCTCGTCGCGCTGATCGATTTAGACATATTATTTGTCAAATTTGGAATTATAAAATTAAAGTTATTAATTAATTAAGAAAAGGCATTTTTATTGCAATTAAGCAATTTCGAAAAGTTAATTTAGCCAAACATTATTTTGGAGGGCAGGTTTGAATTCCTCACATTTTCCTGATTCAAAAACATATATCATTTGTATTATTTGGATTTATTAATTAAAAGTTATTAATTCTGGATATAAATCATTTAAACAAATTCTGGAAAAGATTTTTATTAAACAGAAAAGAACCGAGACTTTTTACACTCAGAGGAAGCTAGCCACCATCACTTACAAGTGGGGCCTGCGCTGACTCAGCGCTCGGTGACACGACAGGATTTTCTCGGGTTTTTCTTACCGCGCGTTTGACTAGCCACCGAGACCGACAGGTGGGGCCGGCAGATCCGCGGGGCCACACACGGGCGCGCCAGCGGGGGCCTGCCACGTGTGGGATCCGGGGGAGCACGGGTTGAGGATCCGCCAACCACGGGGGTCTTTTTGCAAAATGGGGGAGGGGCTGACTGGTGGATCTACATGGGCCACGGAGGGACTAGCCGGTGAGCGACGAAAACTGCGAAGGGTGTTCTAGCAAAAGCTCCTGCGACGCCGATTGACGAACTGAAGGAAACAACCCGCGGTTCAGAACATCGGCCGATCTTGCGAGGTCGTGACTGGGCGATATGCTGCACCAAATTGAGCGTTCAAGAGCTCGATTTAAAGAGGGGAGGTTGATCTACGGGTTTAGTTCAGAAAGCAACGCCGGCGGGACAATGTGGCGATCGGGATTCGACGATGAACAGGAGGCTGTAGGGGAGCATTGCTGCTGCTGCAGGCTGCAGACGCGACAGACAGCACAGCGGCGGCGCACGGAGGCCGCTCGACGGAGTGTAGTGGCGATCCGGCAAACTAGAGGGGAAAGGAGGTTGTCTGGGAGGGAGGAGGTGCTCACGAGAGTGCGCCCACGAAGCCGTGGAAGCAGGGGTGGCGGGGTACTGTTGCAGTGCTGGCGATCCGCTCCTTCGGCCACCTCACGGACACGGCGGCGATGGCGAGACTCCGGCGATCTATTGGCCACCTCACCGCGCGGATCGTCGACGGCAGAGCCGGGGCACCTTCCGGAGGGCTTGGCTAGCCTAGGGTGCAGCAGGTCAGAAGAGGGAGGGGTTGATCGAGCTCGGGCTAGGGTTTGGCATGGCTTCGGCCACGTGAAGAAGAAGAAGGCGGGGGGCTGCGGGTTGATCTGGAGCTAAGGGGAAGGTTGGAGATAAGGGAGTGGGCAAAGGCACAAGGGGAAGGGTGGTTGCACCTTTTTGCCAAAGCAAGGGAGAGATCGGTGGGGGGTAGGGTCTTCTTCCCTTTTTCCTCTCTCTCTCTACTTAGCTAGGAG
Source organism: Avena eriantha (assembly GCA_910589775.1). Classification (NCBI taxonomy): domain Eukaryota; kingdom Viridiplantae; phylum Streptophyta; class Magnoliopsida; order Poales; family Poaceae; genus Avena; species Avena eriantha. The sequence goes on along the minus strand of OU342741.1, from coordinate 459,003,272 downwards.
GGGGTAGGTCATCAGGTTAGGAGGGTGGTGGCCGAGCTAGCTGCTCTTCTTGCAAACAAGACAAGGGGGTGTAGGGGTTAGGGAAAGGGTGGCCGCATGGCCTCGGGTTGGTGGAGGAATTAGGTTAGGAAAAGAAGGGGTTAGGGTTAGGGTGGATAGAGAGATAGAAGGGTTTTGGCTAGGTAAGAGGGTTAGGTTTAGCTAGGCGAGGAAAAGTGGAAAACAAGGGGAAAACATAAGGTTCCAAAATAGTTTTGCTTCAACCAAGTTATTTTGATTAGCTTCCAAATAGAATAAACAATACAAAGGAAAATAAACACAAACCGAAGTGGAAGGAGGTGAGTGGAAAGGTTGCACTTGAGGATTTACTTGAAAAGATGCCAAATTATATGAATTTAATTCATACAAGCTTCTTCTCAAATATACCAAAGAAAAACAAAATAAAAGGGGATAGGAGTGGCTTTGCATGGGCCATGCATGTGGTATATATATGCCACCACTAGTAGTGGAAACACTAGAATTCCAATGGTCATGTTTAACCATGCATGCATTCCAAAATGGTTGACTTTTGGCCCCACAAAACAACAAGCTTGTGCTCACATGAATATAGCTAGCATATACATACATGTGAAGCTAAATGGCCATTATGGGGTATATTCCCACTAGATCATCTTGTAGCCAAAAATAGTTTCACACATGAGCATATATTAACTAAAACCATATGGAAGCTTAAGAAAAGAATTCTACTCACATAGCCTGCAAAGGTGGCCATGTGGCTCTCCACATATCAATAATGTGAAAAATCAACATGATGCATATATGGGAGCATGTGGACTTGTAAGAGGATCCATCCCAACCCACATGAGCTAGAGTTAAACCCAAATAAAATGCAAAGCTCACATATAGTTGGATGGTGGAATTATGGGGTGGTGACAAGAAAAGGTGGTGGAGTTGTAAGAGACATGCCCACCAACTCAACTTGGGCATCAAGCATTTATCAAGAACCAAATACAATGTATCAAGAGGCAAATACACTTAATAGTGCGTATGAGATAAGAACCAAATGAAACAGGGTTTTATATGATGCTCAAATGCAATGTGGCATGATGACATGAGCATGATATAATTATGATGCAACAATTATATGTAGGAAGGTAACATATATATAGACTAGACTAGTAGCATTGCAATTGTTAGACAATTGGGATGCTACAACTCTCCCCCACTAAACAAGAATCTCGCCCCGAGATTCCTAGGAAAAAGAAACCAACACAAGGAGCGGCGGGTGTTCGGAACGAAGGTGACCCTCAAGTTCCCAAGATGATGAAAAATGGAGTGGTGCGACCATTACACCTTGCAAACACTTGCTAGACTTGTTGTGAGTCTGCGTTTGCTTCAAGAAACAAAGGGTTAGAAGAATTGAAGGATTGTCGTGAGACAAGAAGGATAGGATGAACATAGCTCCGGTTTTCTCGAGAAACATGATAAAAGAATAGAACCACTTGTGAAAAAATAGAAATGACGATGTATCAGGGAGAAAGAAACGACACACCATTAAGATTAAAGATTTACAGATACAAGAGAGGATGAATCTTTGTCTCGCCGGAAGAAAAGAGCTAGCTTGGAGAGGTTATGAACCACTATGATAATAGCATTGTTTCTTCCCTCGGATTTAAGAAATGAAGACTGAGGAAAAAATTATTGCCTTCATACAATAAAGTTCCTTGATAACAACGGATGGATTACGGATTGTCTTCTTCTTGCACCGGTGAGAACCAAAGGATCACGCAATTGAAATGCGTGGATATAACTTCAAGAGACGGAGGTGATGCTAGATTATGGTGGAATCCTTAGAAGAAGTGGAATGTGGAATAGATTTCCCATTAATGGCATCAACCACAATTGGCTTTACCACAGAAAAATAATTGATGAAACAAAGAGAGAGATAGTTTCCTTCCATCTTGTTTAGGAATGCCGAGTACCGGTAGAAAGACGAGGACAGAAAAGAGTTTGCGTTTGTTCCCACCAGATAATTGAAGATTTTGCTCCGTGTAGGAAAAGACGAGATCACCAACAAGAGATTCTTGACTATTTCTTCGAGAGAGCACTCCGGAAAGACAAGGGTGAAAGTAAAAGTATCGAGGGATAAAGGCCACTTCTAACTTCCGTGGAATGAGTGGAATCACATTAATTCACCAATTCAATGTACAAGAGCGAAAGATAAGAGTAGTGGTATGGTAGCTACTCCATCCCGCACCCAAAGCATTACTCTCTACACGAATAAGAAAACCATGCAACCCAACTACCAAAACAGACTGAAGATCTTGACAAGTTTAACTCATGGAACTCCGTAAAAAAAAACAAAGATAGATGCAAACGATTCACCGGATTGAAAGATAGATAAAGATGATGATGTTGTCGTCATGTCGGAAATACCAAGCCACCAGAAAGATATGAAGGAAGATTACGGAGAACAACTGCCAGATTCAACAAATAAAGAAAAAGATAGCACCAACTTGAACAGAAGGATTACAAAAGATCTGAAAAGTCTTCATGGCCTCCGGTGGATTGAGCATAAACGATAGAACGAGAGGGTTTCAAAAGATTACTTGACGAGACAGAGGTGAAAAGAAACTCCATGTTCTTCTTGAAATGATTGAGAGAGATTTAGCAGTCTTGAGGAAAAACTTCAGCGGAACGACGATGATAACTCGCCAACAAGGAAAACTCCGGGTTTGATTGAAGATGGAAGATGGAATTAACAACGGGCTTGCTGATTCCAAAAATTGAAGCGATGTATTTAGCAGAAGGACGTGGTCGAGATAGGTGACTTTAAAAAGCCAGAATTACACTTTGAGAACTTTGCACACAGGCAGTGTTCACGAAGCTTGAGAGAAAGAGACACAGTTGATCTTCCATGTCCTTCCATTGATATAGAATAGGCAAGCATATTATCAACATATACCACCATGTATTAACAAGATATTCCCAGAATACCGAGTTCAAGAGGCGAGAGAAATGAACAAATGCTCGAAACACTCTCTGTCTCTTTTGAAAGATCAACATTAAGATCACGGGTTCGTGTTGAAAGAGATGCACTGGTAGAATAGATTATCTGGTCCTTCGGGAAAGAAAAGAGATGCCGTCTGGTTCACATTGTCGATCGGATCACCGGTTACATGAAGAGATATCGGATAAGAAGCGATGATAACTCATAAATTAAGCAAAGTTATCAGAGATGAAAAGATGAAATTCCCTCGTATCCAAGAGGATTTTGCAGATATGGAGTTCAAAAAGGATGTGAAGCATGACGAATAGCGGATAGACCACCGCAGTGCCTTAAGAAAAACTCCGGATTGGCAAAGATACTTGAATATGATAAAGATATGATCACGGTATAACTCAAATCACAGGAGATATACACCATCATTTGGAGGATGAAATGGATAGCATTAACCATACTCCACTCATGATAAGTCCCATATAGCTATGCCGAGAACCAAATTATAATCACAAGCATCGGATCGACACACGTTATGTATTTAGCCCAGAAGATTTTGAAAAAATGAAGTAAAACTCTAGGATCAAGCGCCGGTGACAAAAGAATGAGTTAGCATGAGCATGCCGATAAAAGGAAGATAGACAATGTTTTACACACGGCTGAAGAGGAGTGTGGAAACACAGATGTATCAAAGAAATTTTTTCCGCATTTTTTGGCATTAAATACCAATAAATGTGCAAAACCAGTTATCAGATAGGGATTAGCAACTCCACATTCTGTGAAAGCATGCTAGAAGGAAGAACACCCTTAACAAGATGGCACCGGTTAACAAGGAGTCGGATAGATCGCGTCGGTTTACAAAAACCTGTCGGTATGGACTGTACCAACAGTTGATAACCAAAAGTAGATAGCGACAACAAGGTTGGATGCAACAAATAGACAAGGAGATACACACACACACACTCACACAACCTATGGTACTACGGAACCCAGAACACGTGAATCCTAGTTTGAATTTTAGAAGAGGATTGAAAACGTTACACTTCCTTACCAGAAAAGGGTGGGTGGGTGGGTAAGAAGAAAAGTGGAAGCAGTCCTACTCTCGCGTTTTGTTTTTCCCTAGTATACATAACTACCAAAATATTTGCTAGACTGACAACGACCATTTGGCTGAGACCCTGAAGGGCGGGATGGCTCTGATACCAATTGTAACAACCTCGGACCCTACGCTCTAAGTTCAAGCCTGGATGAACCAAAAGTGGTTAAGGGTTTTACAGCGGAGGCCCAGGGCCACCCACGTGTAGGCCCGTCGACCGCCCTAACCACTTCCAAGACCATCGGGACAAGAGCGAGCGGCGTAGGAAACATGCGAAGAGATCAAATACATACACAAGTGAGTATGTATGAAAGCTACCTTACAACAGTTCTCAGAGCCATACCATCTAAAAGAAACAGCAATATTGCAACACCATACGGCAAGATCCAAATATCCAAGATAGAGATAATAGTGTAGGCTAGATCCTCATGCATCAATCAACAAAGTATCAAGCGGAAGCGGGAAACAAGATCCGAGTACGGATAAGAAGCAAATCGGCATAAGATGCCACATAAATAAGCACATCCCGCCCACAGATCTCATGGATCCCCATCCCCGGAATCTCTACACCGAGTGATCGTTGCCAACATCATCTGTCTCCTCCACCCAGTATCCATCTTGCGAATATACTTGTTCATCTGAATCAAACAATTTATCGTGTGAGACCCTAGGGGTACTCAGCAAGTCTTTATGCCTCTAAAGGGGATATATACCTGGGGTGATGCAATTGCAGCAAAATATAATAACTAACAAGTCTATAGATACTCGCTAACCATCCGCCTAACCAATGATAGGCGGATGTCCCTTAATTAGAAACAATAGTTATAACAGTATAAAGTAACAGATCCATCCTCCTTCTCGCTTACCAACGAGAAAGCGGACGAACAACCCATCCGTTGGTCGTTTTATTACTCATTCCATGAATATTGCACTATTTACTAGTTAGATATTTAGTCAAACTAAAGTCAGTACTTTAGTTATACTTGTCTAGGTTCGAGAAATTGTGCTCCAAGTCGTCCATAACTGTGGACACGGCTTTCAGAAAGATTTACCCTGCAGGGGTGCACAAATAGCAACACACACTCGATCAACCTCGGAAAAACCAACTCAAAACCCAACGAGACATTCACGACAAAGCAATCACAGGATTCATAAAATATTTTAGGGGGCCACCCCATTAAGCTACCCGCAACAAAGTTGGCCGGCTGTAAACGACTGGGAACCCGAAAGTGTGACTGGGCTTGTCGATACCGCGAAAACACTCCGCAATTCCTAAACAGTACAGGTGCTCCACGCCCAATCTTAATAAAATAGTAACATGGCATAAGTACAGGATAGTAAATAAAACCCCAAACTAGTTTGTGGCCCCAAGAAATAGAAATGAATCAAGCTATGGCTCAGGGGGGTCCATAAGGCCTCCCGGATGTGGATAATGCGAATAGTCAAGGAACAGGAATCAAGTACTCGGGGTCCTACGGGACACAAGTGAGCATGAAAAACCAAATAACAGATATTGCTCATCGGTGCCTCTTTCATTAGTTATCCCATTACTACTCAAGTTAAGTTGTTTAGGTACCTCGTTATCCATCAGACACTCACATACCCTACACATGCTGTTCTACGACTCGCATGGCTCAACAACTCCTGTAGTAATGGCTCATAGGATGGAGGAACAAGCTTCGGTGGGGTTTAAAAGTAAAGGCTATGCAGTACTTGGGATTCAATTTAATGCAATCGCAACTCAATGATGCAAGAATAAGATAGAAGAAATATGTACTATATGTATGCAAGCATGTGGTAGTGCTTGCCTGGCAGCTCAGTCGAAGCGAGAGGTGGATCTGGGTAGTACTCTTGGGATTCCAGATAATTCCCCTGCTCGGCGTCTATTCGAAAGAAGAACCAAACAAACAAGGGCCCACATAAATAAAGTGCACAAGAATATGAATAAAACGTGACAAGCAAACAAGCATGCCATGATGAATGATGCACAATTTACATGGCAATAATGTAGCATGGCAAGGGTGAGGTGTGAGGACAAGAATAACTCATTTTATTAATTATTTGTTCAAGTTTTATTACCATAAACAGTTCTAATTTTTAATATTGATACGATGCATGCTGCAAAACAGAACATGGAATGCATAAATAGAAAGGGCTCGTCGCGCTGATCGATTTAGACATATTATTTGTCAAATTTGGAATTATAAAATTAAAGTTATTAATTAATTAAGAAAAGGCATTTTTATTGCAATTAAGCAATTTCGAAAAGTTAATTTAGCCAAACAGTATTTTGGAGGGCAGGTTTGAATTCCTCACATTTTCCTGATTCAAAAACATACATCATTTGTATTATTTGGATTTATTAATTAAAAGTTATTAATTCTGGATATAAATCATTTAAACAAATTCTAGAAAAGATTTTTATGAAACAGAAAAGGACCGAGACTTTTTACACTCAGAGGAAGCTAGCCACCGTCACTGACAAGTGGGGCCTGCGCTGACTTAGCGCTCGGTGACACGGTGGGATTGGCTCGGGTTTTTCTTACCGCACGTTTGACTAGCCACTGAGACCGACAGGTGGGGCCGGCAGATCCGTGGGGCCACACACGGGCGCGCCAGCGGGGGCCTGCCACGTGTGGGATCCGGGGGAGGGTGGGATGAGGATCCGCCAACCACGGGGGTCTTTTTGCAAAACGGGGGAGGGGCTGACTGGTGGGTCTACAGGGGACACGGAGGGACTAGCCAGTGAGCGACGAAAACTGCGAAGGGTGTTCTAGTGAAAGCTCCTGCGACGCCGACTGACGAACTGAAGGAAACAACCCGTGGTTCAGAACATCAGCCAATTTTGCGAGGTCGAGACTGGGCGATATGCTGCACCAAATCGATCGTTTAAGAGCTCAATTTAAAGAAGGGAGGTTGATCTACGGGTTTGGTTCAGAAAGCAACACCGGCGGGGTACTGTGGCGGTCGGGATTCGACGATGAACAGGAGGCTGCGGGGGCGCGTTGCTGCTGTTGCAGGCTGCAGACGTGACAGACAGCGCAGCGGCGGCGCACGGAGGCCGCTCGATGGAGTGAAGTGGCGATTCGGCGAACTAGAGGGGAAGGAGGTTGTCTAGGAGGGAGGAGGTGCTCACGAGAGTGCGCCCGCGAAGCCGTGGAAGCAGGGGTGGCGGGGTACTGTCACAGTGCTGGCGATCCGCTCCTTCGGCCACCTCACGGACACGGCGGCGACGGCGAGACTCCGGCGATCTACTGGCCACCTCACCACGCGGATCGTCGACGGCGGAGCCGCGACACCTTCTGGAGGGCTTGCTAGCCTGGGGGTGCAGCAGGTCAGAAGAGGGAGGGGTTGATCGAGCTCGGGCTAGGGTTTGGCATGGCTTCGGCCACGTGAAGAAGAAGAAGGCGGGGGCTGCGGGTTGATCTGGAGCTAAGGGGAAGGTTGGAGATAAGGGAGAGGGCAGAGGCACAAGGGGAAGGGTGGTTGCACCTTTTGGCCAAAGCAAGGGAGAGATCGGTGGGGGTAGGGTCTTCTTCCCATTTTCCTCTCTCTCTACTTAGCTAGGAGGGGGTAGGTCATCAGGTTAGGAGGGTGGTGGCCGAGCTGGCTCCTCTTCTTGCAAGCAAGACAAGGGGGTGTAGGGGATAGGGAAAGGGTGGCCGCATGGCCTCAGGTTGGTGGAGAAATTAGGTTAGGAAAAGAAGGGGTTAGGGTTAGGGTAGATAGAGAGATAGAAGGGTTTTGGCTAGGTAAGAGGGTTTGGTTTAGCTAGGAGTGGAAAAGTGGAAAACAAGGGGAAAACCTAAGGTTCCAAAATAGTTTTGCTTCAACCAAGTTATTTTGATTAGCTTCCAAATAGAATAAACAATACAAAGGAAAAGAAACACAAACCAAAGTGGAAGGAGGTGAGTGGAAAGGTTGCACCTGAGGATTTAATTGAAAAGATGCCAAATTATATGAATTTAATTCATACAAGCTTCTTCTCAAATATACCAAAGAAAAACAAAATTATAGGAGTGGCTTTGCATGGGCCATGCATGTGGTATATATATGCCACCACTAGTTGTAGAAACACTAGAATTCCAATGGTCATGTTTAACCATGCATGCATTCCAAAATGGTTAACTTTTTGCCCCACAAAACAACAAGCTTGTTCTCACATGAATATAGCTAGCATATACATACATGTGAAGCTAAATGGCCATTATGGGGTATATTCCCACTAGATCATCTTGTAGCCAAAAATAGTTTCACACATGAGCATATATTAACTAAAACCATATGGAAGCTTAAGAAAAGAATTCTACTCACATAGCCTGCAAAGGTGGCCATGTGGCTCTCCACATATCAATAATGTGAAAAATCAACATGATGCATATATGGGAGCATGTGGACTTGTAAGAGGATCCATCCCAACCCACATGAGCTAGAGGTAAACCAAAATAAAATGCAAAGCTCACATATAGTTGGATGGTGGAATTATGGGGTGGTGACAAGAAAAGGTGGTGGAGTTGTAAGAGACATGCCCACCAACTCAACTTTGGCATCAAGCATTTATCAAGAACCAAATACAATGTATCAAGAGGCAAATACAATTAATAGTGCATATGAGATAAGAACCAAATGAAAAAGGGTTTTATATGATGCTCAAATGCAATGTGGCATGATGACATGAGCATGATATAATTATGATGCAACAATTATATGTAGGAAGGTAGCATATATATAGACTAGACTAGTAGCATTTCAATTATTAGACAATTGGGATGCTACATCTCATTAACCACAGCTAGAGTAATTGCATGTCTGTTCTTTTCACAAACCACATATCACCAGAGTCATTGCATGTGTGTTCTTCCCACATACCATATCATGAACCACACAAAGTGTCATTGCATGTGTATTCTTCCCATGAACCACACATGGATCCACTAGTGTCATCGTATGTCTGCTCTTCTCATGAACCACAGCTAGCGTCATTGCATGCGTGTTCTTCTCACAAACCATATCAAGAACCACACCCAGTGTGATTGCATGTGTGTTCTTCTCATTAACCACATATGGATCCACCGGTGTCATTGCATGTCTGCTCTTTTCATTAACCACAGTTACAGTCATTGTATGTGTTTTCTTCTCACAAACCACATATCACCAGTGTCATTGCATGCGTGTTCTTCCCACATACCATATCTTGAACCACACCCAGATTCATTGCATGTGCGTTCTTCACATGAACCACACATGGATCCACCGGTGTCATTGCATGTCTGCTCTTTTCATGAACCACAACTACAGTCATTGCATGTGTGTTCTTCTCACAAACCACATATCACCAGTGTCATTGCATGTGTGTTCTTCCCACATTCCACACATGGATCCAGCAGGGTCATTGCATGTGTGTTCTTCCCATGAACCACACATGGATCCACCAGTGTCATTGCATGTGTGTTCTTCCCATGAACCACACATGGATCCACCAGTGTCATTGCATGTCTGCTCTTTTCATGAACTACAGCTAGATTCATTGCATGTGTGTTCTTCTCACAAACCACATAACACCAGTGTCATTGCATGTGTGTTCTTCCCACATACCACACATGGATCCACCAATGTCATTGCATGTGTGTTCTTCCCAGGAACCACACATGGATCCACCAGTGTCATTGCATGTGTGTTCTTCCCATGAACCACGTAAGGATCCACCAGTGTCATTGCATGTCTGCTCTTTTCATGAACCACAACTAGAGTGATCGCATGTATGCTCTTTTCATGAACCACAGCAAGAGTCATTGCATGTGTGTTCTTCCCACAAACCATATCATGGACCACACCCAGTGTCATTGCATGTGTGTCTTTCTCATTAACCACACATGGATCCACCAGTGTCATTGCATGTTTGCTATTTTCATTAACCACAGTTCGAGTCATTGCATGTGTGTTCTTCTCACAAACCACATATCACCAGTGTCATTGCATGTGTGTTCTTCCCACAGACCACACATGGATCCACCAGTGTCATTGCATGTGTGTTCTTCCCATGAACCACACATGGATCCACCAGTGTTATTGCATGTCTGTTTTTTTCATTAACCACAGCTAGAGTCATTGCATGTGTTTTCTTCTCACAAACAACATATCACTAGTGTCATTGCATGTGTCTTTTTCCCATGAACCACACATGGATCGACCAGTGTCATTGCATGTGTGTTATTCTCACAAACCACCCAAGGATCCAATGGTGTCATTGCTTGTGTGTTCCTCTCAAAGACCACACATGGATCCACCGGTGGCATCGCGTGTCTGCTCTTTTCATGAACCACAATTAGAGTCATCACATGTCTGCTCTTTTCATGAACCACAGCTAGAGTCATTGCATGTGTGTTCTTCTCATTAACCCCACATGGATCCACCAGTGTCATTGTATGTCTCCTCGTCTCATTAACCACAGCTAGAGTCATTGCATGTCTGTTCTTTTCGCAAACCACATATCACAACAGTCATTGCATGTGTGTTCTTCCCATGAACCACACATGGATCCACCAGTGTCATTGCATGTCTGCTCTTTTCATGAACCACATCTAGAGTCATTGCATGTGTGTTCTTATCATAGAACACATATCACCAGTGTCATAGGATGTGTGTTCTTCCCACATACCACACATTGATACCACAGCTAGAGTCATTTCATGTGTGTTCTTCCCATGAACTACACATGGATCCACCCAGTGTTATTGCATGTGTGTTCTTCCCATGAACCACACATGGATCTACCAGTATCATTGCATGTGTGTTATTCTCACAAACCATGTAAGGATCCACCGGTGTCATTGCATGTGTGTTCCTCTCATAGACCAGACATGGATCCACAAGTGGCATCACATGTCTGCTCTTTTCATGAACCACAGTTAGAGGCATCGCATGTCTGCTCTTTTCATGAACCACACCCAGTGTCATTGCATGTGTGTTCTTCTCATTAACCACACATGGATCCACCAGTGTCATTGCATGTCTGCTCTTCTCATTAACCACAGCTAGATCCACCAATGTCATTGGATGCATGTTCTTTTCATAAACCACAGCAAGAGTCATTGCATGTGTGTTCTTCTCACAAACCACATAGCACCAGTGTCATTGCATGTGTGTTCTTCCCATAGACCACACATGGATCCACCAGTGTCATTGCATGTGTGTTCTTCCCATGAACCACACATGGATCCACCAGTGTCATCGTATGTCTGCTCTTCTCATGAACCACATCTAGAGTCATTGCGTGTGTGTTCTTCTCACAAACCATATCAGGAACCACACCTAGTGTCATTGCATGTGTGTTCTTCTCATTACCACACATGGATCCACCGTGTCATTGCATGTCTGCACTTTTCATTAACCACAGATAGAGTCATTGCATGTGTGTCTTCTCACAAACCACATATCACCAGTGTCATTGCATCTGTGTTCTTCCCACATACCATATCATGAACGACACCCAGTGTCATTGCATGTGTGTTTCTTCCATGAACCACACATGGATCCACCGGTGTCATTGCATGTCTGCTCTTTTGATGAACCACAGCTACAGTCATTGCATGTGTGTTCTTCTCACAAACCACATATCACGAGTTCTTTCATGTGTGCTCTTCCCACAGACCACACATGGATCCACCAGTGCCATGCATGTGTGTTCTTCCCATGAACACACATGGATCCACCAGTGTCAATTGCATGTGT